>CM035153.1:5538494-6222103 GCA_020205615.1 Panax quinquefolius
GAAGGGAGAGACGAGTAAATCCTTCGCTAGTGTGTCCTACCTAAGCTTATTTGTTAGTTGGTCGAGATATAGGATATTATGTGATATATTGATTTCATTAATTAACCCTTGTTTTATGACGATGTTGAGAATGTCGATGAGAATATTAACAATGGAAATGAGACCGTGGAGACGCCTCAGTATTCACCAACGAGGAGAACGCAACAACAGTGGCAATGTTCCTCCCGTGAACAACACCATTGAAAGCGAGATGATGAACGAGGGGATGTTTAGAAGTTTTTTGCGATTCATGAAAAATCGACGAGGGAGACTCGTGTTCAAAATACGGGAGGAAATGATAGCAATTCACGGGTTATTACTGATGGCAGCTTCAAAGAGTTGGGACCACCGTAATTTAAGGGAAAGCCGGATCCGATCACGGGCGGAAACATGGGTCAAGCAAATTACCAAGATATTCGATGTCTTGGGATGCACGGAGGAAACGAAGGTTCCATTCGCCACCTTATGTTCGTGGCGGCGAGGCGATTCATCGTGGAGTCTGCAGGAAGCGTACCCATCCAAATTTACATCAAAGCATGTCTTGGGAGACGTTTGAAGCTATTTAATGACAAATACTTTCCCGAAAGTGTTCGTTATATGAAGGAAGTGGAGTTCATCGATTGGAACAAAACAATATGACCAATTGTCTCAAGACGAGAGGCAAAGTTTGCGAGTTATCCGTGTTTGCACCTCATTTGGTGGAGAATGAGGAACGATGACGCGGATGTTTCTTAGAGGTTTGAAACCCAGAGATACGCCAAGATCTCATTTCTCATAAATTTTCTCTATTCGGATGTTGTAAAATGTGGCTCAATTATTAGAGCGAGATAACGAGTGCACGTCCAATGAAGGACCACAACCAGATCGCATGCCGAGATAAAGATCAATGTAATAATGATAACCACGGAGAAAGAAAAGCGACGGAAAAAAATGGTAACCACTCGGTGGTAATCATGGCCATGAAAATAGAAGAAGCGAAATCGAGGGAGATTTTAAAAGAGGAGATTTAACAACGACCATGTGAAGACGACAGCGGTCTGGCGTGAAGAATCGGTTCTAAGGGAGAGAACGACCACCTATTATATGCTACAAATGCGAAAAGAGGGAAATATCACCAAATCGCCCTGCAACAGCCAAGGTATGCTATAATTGTGGAAAGGAAGGACATATCGCCGAGATTGTCTGCGGTAGCGAAACCTAGTTCAATGGGGACGGTGACTCAAAAGATCGTCTGAAAAAGTCAAAGTCAACGATTCGGAAGAAGTTTTGTTGTGATCGGTCATAATGCGAGGAACCCAAATGAGGTGATCACGGTAAGCTATTTATAAATTCTTGCGAAGTTTATACCTTACTTGATACCGGTGCTACCCATTCATTTATCTCTCCTGCTTGTGCTCAACGCTTAAACTTGACTCAGGAGAAATTGGACTTTGACCTATCTGTGGAAACTCCGTTAGGAGAAACTTTCATCACATCCACCGCTTATAAATCTTGTTTGATTCAAGTTGGCACCATTACCTTACCCGCTGACCTTATCTCTTTAAAGATACTTGCTTTTGATGTGATTTTAGGGATTGATTGGTTAACTACTCATCATGCCAAAATTGATTGTTTTCGTAGGTTGTTAGTTTTCATATTCCTAACCAACCCGTTGTACGCAATTCAAGCAACTAAACCATTAAAATCAATCAACGCCATATCTAATCATAAAGCTATTCGCTTATTGAAAAACGGATGTCAAGCTTTCTTAGCCCATGTTATGGATTTGAATAAAGACACGCCAAATTTGAATAATATTCTCGTTGTTATTGACTTTCCGACGATTTTCAAGAACTTCCTGTCCTACCCCCGGCGTGAAGTTGAATTCTTTATTGATCTTGAACCCGGTAAAAGCCCATTTCTAAAACCCCATATCGAATGGCTCCTATTGAACTTCAGGAGTTAAAGGTCCAACTACAGGAATTGTTGGACATCGGTTTCATTCGTCCTAGTACATCTCCTTGGGGTGCTCCTGTTTATTTGTAAAGAAGAAAGACGGGAGTATGCGACTTTGTATTAACTATCGGGAATTGAACCATGTCACCATCAAGAATAGGTATCCTCTACCTCGTATTGATGACTTGTTTGACTACCGCAAGGGGCACAATTCTTTTCAAAATCGATCTTCATTCGGATATCATCAAATCAAGATTAGAATCGAGGATATTCCAAAGACCGCCTTTTAGAACTTAAGATGCGGGCATTATGAATTCTTAGTCATGTCTTTCGGATGACTAATGCTCCTATGACTTTCATGGATATGATGAACCGGTATTCAAGGAATATTTGGATCGGTTTGTTGTTATCTTTATTGATGACATCCTTATATATTCCAAAAGTCGTGAAGATCATGAGCACCATTTGAAGCCGGTACTCCAAAGGCTTCATGAAAACAAACTATATGCTAAATTAAAGAAATGCGAGTTCCTGCTTGAGGAAGTAGCATTCCTTGGGCACGTGGTGTCAAACATGGAGTATCTGTTGATCCGGCCAAGATTGAAGCAATACAAAGTTGGAGCAACCGAAGTCGGTGCGGATCAAGTACGTAGCTTTTTGGGCTTAATGGTTATTATCGGAGATTCGTGGAAGGGGTTTTCTCGAATCGCTACTCCATTAACTCCGCCTAACTCGGAAGGATACAAAATTTGTTTGGAGCGAAGAATCGAGAAAAGTTTCCAAGAGCTTAAGAGGAGACTTATTTCTAAGACTTGTTCTCTAACAATACCATCCGTTCGGATGGATTTGTTATCTACAAATGATGCTTCGTGCAAAGGGTTAGGATGTGTTCTCATGCAACGTGGAAAGTCATAGCCTATGCCATGACAACTTAAAGAGTATGAGAGGAATTATCCTACTCATGATCTAGAGTTAGCGGCCCGATCGCTTCAGCGCTAAAAAATATGGAGGCACTATCTATATGGGGAGAAAGTGGAGATATATTCGGACCAAAAAGCCTTAAATATTTCTTCACTCAAAAGAACTCAACATGCGGCGGCGACGTTGGCTCGAGCTATTGAAAGACTACGACCACACTATTCAATACCATCCCGGAAAGGCGAACGTGGTATTTGACGCGTTGAGTAGAAGATCATATGCGGAACGCAGTGCGATGATGTCAAGTATACGCGTAGAGCCAACTTTAATAGAAAAAGTTAAGGTTGCTTTCAGCCATGGGCCACGAGGCGAAATGCGTATGAAGAAGAAAGTACAAGATGGAGCTATTCCTAAGCGAGAATTGATGAAGAAGGAATACTTGAGTCCACTCTGAACTTTGTGTTCCTAACGACTCGATTTGAAGTACAAGATTATGATGGAGGCACACAATACACCATTTGCAATCTATCCTGGAAGTACTAAAATGTATCGTGATCTTCGACATACATTTTGGTGGAACAATATGAAGAGAGAGATTGCAAAGTTTATCTCAATGTGTTTAACTTGTCAACGTGTAAAGCGAGAGCATCTGGTACCTAAGGGTCCGTTGCAACCACTTGAGATTTCGAAATGGAAGTGGGAACACATTACCATGGATTTCAGTACTTTGGGTCTTCCTACGGTTTCTCGGGGCATCAATGCTATTTGGGTTATTGTTGATAGATTAACCAAGTCTCCGCTCATTTCTTGCCGACACGGAGACTTATTCACTTGAACGCCTTGCTAGTATGATCGTGAATGAAATTGTGAGGTTGCATGGCATGCCAAGATCCATAGTTTTGGATCGTGACCCAAGATTCACTTCAAGATTTTGGGTTAGCTTGCAAAAAGCTATGGGCACGGATTTACGATTGATTCGCAGATACCATCCTCAAACCAGACGGACAATCGAAAGGGACTATTCAAACTCTTGAAGATCTATTAAGACTCGTGGTCCTAGACTTCAAGGGCGGTTGGGATAAGTATTTACCATTGGTGGAATTCTCCTACAACAACAGCTTATCGCAAGTATAGGTGTGGCTCCATTCAAGCATTATATGGATCGAAAATGTCGCTTCTCCAATATGTTGGGATGAGGTGGGTGAAGCAACATTGTTGGGACCCGAAAGTTAATGCGATATGACTACCAAAAAGATTCAAATGATTCGACAACGATATACAAACCAGGCACAAGATCGACAAAAGAGTTATGCGGATCTTCATCCGAAAGGACGTGGAATTTAGTGTAGGGGATCATGTATTGTCATGAAAGTTACTCCATGGAAGGAGTTACAAGATTTGGGAAGAGAGAAAGCTCAATCCATGATTTATTGGTCCATTTCAAATTCTTGACCGAGTAGAAATGTAGCCTATAGACTCGCGTTACCTCCAGAGTATGTCTCGTGTTCATAATGTGTTTCACATATCTGTATTTAAGAAATATGTGAAAGACCCAAACCACGTTATTGAGTTAGAACCAGGATGAGATAGCCAAAGATTTAACGTATGAGGAGGTACACCGCAAGATTTTGGATAGGAAGGAGCATGTCCCACGCCAAGAAAGGTCATACCACAAGTTAAAGTTTTGTGGAGGAATCATGCTATATAGGAAATGACCTAGAATTGGAAACGGAAATGAAGCGCGAGGTATCCTCACCTTTTCAAACACACCGTATACGTCGTCAATTTCGAGGACGAAATTTCATAAGGAGGGGAGGTTGTAAGACCCCAACTTATTATTAATGAAATTTAATTTTCTATTTATTATTTTGAAATAAGAAGGGTTGATTTGATTAATGTGGATAGTTAAGGGTAAAATACGCAAATACTTCAAAATAAGCAAGTGGTTATAAAATATTCATTGTTGTCGGGGAATATTCGTGGTCGTGGAATATTTGTGCTTCGTCGGGGAATATTCGTATTTACTGACAGCGACCCATGTGGGCCCCATAACTGAAAGCGATTGGATGAAGAAACGACAAATATAAGTTGTTTAAAAATAACGGCAGTAGTTATTACCGAACACTTTATTGGAATACCCGTGGGTTAAAACACGATGTACGCCGTTGTTGCACAAGAAGACACTCAGTATTGCACCAATTATTGATCCTTACGTAAGAAGGCACTACTCAATAATGGTTACAGATAATTACTTATTCAATATTTTATTGTCATTTGTTTCAATAATTATCATTACACATATATTTTCATTATCGAAGCAATAATTCATATTATCCTGAATAATATTATTAGATAACATTATTGGCAATGTCTAGAAAGTTCTGGCTTCAGGAGAGGTTTGGTCACCTAATTGCTTGCCAAGAAGGAGAAATTCTTATTGAAAGCCCCTCTTCCTGAACCGCCGGTTGTCAATATCAGATTCTCAGTATTATTTGTGAATAATTAATTATTGATTCATATGATGAGGAAAATATTGATTTTATGTGGATATAGATGGAGAAAATTTTTAATGTGACAATTGTTGAAATTGAAATTTTATCTTTTTCGATAAAATAATTCATTTAAATATATTATTATATTTTAATAATATAATAATGGTGATATTTTACAAACGAATGTGGGATATATGAGTATACGAGGAGGAAGAGTATTTTTGTTGCAATAAATGTTTAAAATATGTTAAACATGCTCATGGACCCCATTTATCGAATCGAAATTTGATTATAGCACGTAAAATCGCTTCTGTTTGTGGATTTCTTCAATTTCTATTTGGAATTTGGAAAATTCTTCCTAAAAGTTGTAGAGAATTGAATTTCCTATAAAAACTCGCAAGATTCAATTTTCTACGATGAAAGGGCTATTTATTATGAATTATTGAAGTTCAAGCTCAAAATAATTGATTTTGGATGTTTAAAATATGTTAAACATGTTTGATGGTCAAATCAGATTTTAGGCATGTGTAGAAAATTTTATAATTATATTATTAATTTATTAAATTTTTACGCTTTGGTGTTCTAAGCAATTTCCTATAAATAGGTGCTTTAGGTTAGAATTGAAAATCACACCGTAAATCAAGTTTTCTCTCTCTATATTATCGAGCGTATTCTTGTGAGTATTTTGAGTACACTTTGAGTATTGTTAGACGGTTCAAGTTTCTTTCAAAGACTATATCCCAGTATTCCATTTGTAAGTACAAATCTTCCGAGGTAAGGGATGTTATTTTCTTCTCAAATGATATTATTTCTTCAAAATCATTATCTTTGAAATATTGGTTGGAACTTTTTATCAAATTTGGAACTTTTTCATGCTCGGGGTTACTATTCATGAGTTACTATTCACGAAGTTACTATTCATGAGTTACTATTCACGAGTTACTATTCACGAGTACTATTCATGAAGCGTGAAGATGTTTTTTGGAATTTTATCTTTTGGTGTCGAGTTACTATTCACGATACTACAGACTATTCACGATATCTGACACTATTCAATCAAAAATGAAATTTCTTCTTTTGTCCAAAATATCTATTCGGATACTAGCTTTGATTGTATCCATGTTTTGATCATTCTTGAATTTTACACCACTGCGATTATTTTTGAGGTATTTTTGGGCGTGAATAAAACAAAGTACGAATCCTTAATCCTTAATCCTTGTCATTTTGTTTCACTCGGATTCGCTTTTTTAAAATATTTTTCATCATCTTCATCTTAAATGATGATATTATGGAATATCTTTGGCTTTGTAGTGCAAAGATGAATGATTTCGAAGAATATCTTTGGCACGTAGTGGCAAAGATGATCGGTGTTTAGATGAACACGACTTAATCGATGAATATCTTTGGCTCAGAAAGCAAAGATGAATATGTGATTCCGATATATATTGATTGATGTTACGGGGGATAAAAGATAGATTTATGAACTTTTAAATTCATACACGGAAGATAGTAGTTTGCATTCTCTACTTAACTCTTCTAATGAATTATTATTTCACTGCGAATATTGATTTAAAATTTGTTGTCTATCAGATTCTATTAGATTTTTTCCCATTGAAGACTAACGATAATTTGTTGTATATTATCTTAGTCATAATATTCTTTCTTGAGCTAGTTGAGCTCACCCTTTTCCTTTTGTTCCATTTTTCTCGGGGAGGCGAGAATATAAAGCAAGTACGAGCCTGGGGTATGGAATGAAGGTTCTAGAGAGAGTTGTTTAGTAGTCCTCACCATTTTAGTAAAATAATGTATTAATAAATGTGATGAGGATTTATTTGAGTATATATATTGTCAGATGATAATATTTGTATTTAAACTCACAGCTTTTCTTTGTTGTAATAATAAAGTTGTAGTTGTTTCTATACCATGTATTGACAACTCGAAATGGGTGATGTATACCTATTTTGTGGGCGCCACAATGGTATCGAGCTTAGGGATATGATCTCTGGTGGAGATCGGGAATAGAACTAGGAGGGAGAGACGAGTAAATCCTTCGCTAGTGTGTCCTACCTAAGCTTATTTGTTAGTTGGTCAAGATATAGGAATATTATGTGATATATTGATTTCCTTAATTAACCCTTATTTTATAGATGTGATTTGAGAATGTCGACCGAGAATATTAACAATGGAAATGAGACCGTGGAGACGCCTCAGACTCACCAACGAGGAGAATATGCAACAGTGGCAATGTTCCTCCACATAAACAACACCATTGAAAGCGAGATGATGAGCGAGGGATGTTTAGAAGCTTTTTGCGCTTCATGCAAAATCGACGAGGAGACCCGTGTTCAAAATACAGAGGAAATGATAGAAATTCACGGGTTGTCACAACCAAGTAGTTCAAAGAGTTGGGACCACCGAATTTAAGGGAAAGCCGGATCCGATCATGGCGGAAACATGGGTCAAGCAAATTACCAAGATATTCGATGTCTTGGGATGCACGGAGGAACAGATATATGCTCTCTCGACCGACTTCTCTGTCTACCACCATCAGGACCCTGAGAACCGATGTGACGCCCCCAAGTTGTTAAACTATGCCAGAGAAGTTGTTCTTCATGAATCTGGGTTTTTCCCAAAAACTCATATTGTGACGCCCCCAAAATAGGTATACATCACCCATTCTGAGTTGTCAATACATGGTACAGAAACAACTACAACTTTATTATTACAACAATAAAACTGTGAGTTTGTATACAAATATTATCTTCTAGACAATATCTATACTCAGATAAATCCTCATCACATTTATTGATACATGTATGAAAAGGTGCATTAACAATCCCCCACTTGTTTGAAAAACTACTTTTCTTCAAACAAATCTTTATCTATCAACTCTAAGGTTTGTATGCATAATAAAAGGTGTGACGAACATTGAACCTTCTTTTAGTATAAACAGCTCAAAGTCATATCAAAATAGATGGTGTCCGTAGATTGAACCTATGAGACCCCAGATTTTATCAATAAAGATTTAAATTTTGTCTAAATAATTTTTTAATATTATAGTGTGAATTTGAGATAATATTATAGTTGTGGGTAGTATTTATAAATTTTGCAAAGTATGCAAGTGGTTATATTATATTCGATTGGTCAGGGAATATTCGGTTTAGCAGGGAATATTCATATACACTACTCAATCATTGGTGGACCCCATTAATATAATTATTGTCGGATTGAGAAAACGACAAAAATATTTTATTGAAATAACTATGAAGTTTTACTGTGGATACCGTTGAACTACTCGGTAGTAAAAGTACAAGAATACGTGTGATTGCATAGTAGCACCGTATTGATTATTGATGCTTTATGTGAGAAGTCACTTAGTTTGATTCCATTATTGTTTATTAATAATATGAATTATTATAATGATAATGACGTTTTGTTTTATTCAGTATTATTAACGTAATAAAATGAAACATCTTTTATATAAAATGAATACTTTATTAAAGTTATTTTATAAATAGAATATATTATATTTTATTATGCATAGTGTTGCATAGTATTTTTGCATAGTGTTGCATGTGTTTGCATAGTAAAATGTTTTTATATAAATAGAATATATGATATTTTATTTAAAAGATTTTGCTTTAAATATGGACCGTCGATTAAAGTAAATCAATTTAGATTGCTTCATGGATTAATTACTATGCATTTTATTTTCCTATAAATAAAGCTCATTCCTTCATTATTTTCTTACGAATTCATTGAAACTCAGAGAGAGAAACTATAGAGAGAAGAAGAAAATATTCCGCTACTTCACTTTTCCAATATTCAGTTCTTCTAAGGTAAGGATATTATTTGTTGTACTCTGTAAGGGTGTTATTCTTTCTTATTCATGAAGAGAACTTCATTTATTCCATTCATTATTATTACATTGGAATAACTCGTAAAAGTGGCATACCCTATACATAACCTCGTGTATACACAGTGATACCCTATACTTGGTGAAATCCTTATATTATTCCATTCTTATTTATTACATTGGAATACCTTGTATACGCTGCGGAATCCCCTATACTTGGTGATCTTCTTTTTTTATTCCATTCTTTATTATTACATTGGAATATCCTCATCCTCGTGTTTTACACCTGACACGGTTCCATTGTTTATTATTCCGCATTTATTATTCTCATTGGAATATCACATGCGTGTGTTTTACACCGACCGGTTCCATTGTTTATTATTCAAAGCATTTATTATTACATTGGATCATCCTGCTTGTGTGAATTTCACGACCGGTTCCGTTATTATTATTCTATTGAATAACTCCGTCTACATCTGAATCACCGCATGCATGGTGATTTCTTTTGTTATTCCATTCTTTATTATACCCAGTTGGTTAAAACTTTGACTTCTATACTCCATGAAATTAGTAGAATATCTTTGATATTTGCGTTTCATCCAGTATCTTTTCATGGAAATATTCTTCTGATTATTCTTGAATTTTACTCTACAAAACAGTATCATGTTGACAATTTGGACGTTAATAATTCCTGGATTAAATAATTCTTGAACTTGTTTTATTGAATTATTATGTCATTGTCATCATCCTCATGTTATATTATGTTATCTTTGGCTTACATGCATAGATGAACTTAGTATGATTATGACCAGGGATCATTCGGTATAATCATGGCTTGATATAAATGATGTGACAAAAGTTCTCGATGGCACATGTAATGCGTTGATGGATAGTTTTTGGTATGATTATAACCGGGGTGATTCGGTATAGTCATGACCATTGATAATTTGATGAAAATTCTTGACCGTGGTACATGGATGATTAGATATTGTGGTTTATTCATTAAACTGAGTCTTAGTGATAAAAATTGATGAAAACCTTTTAAAACCTAAAAGATAGTAGACTTTATTTTCTACTTGACTCTTTTAATGGATTGCATATTCACCGCAGATTAAACCGGTTGTCTATTGTATTTTATCGGTTTAACATTGTTGAAGACTATTGATAATTTATTCTCGCATTATCTTAGTCATAATATTTCTTCTTTGGGCTAGTTGAGCTCACCTTTCTTTCACCGTTCTTCTTGAAATGAGAATATAGGCGGGACGAGTTGGGGAAGCGAGTGATGGTCCTGAAGATAGCATTAGTAGTCCTCACTATTCTGTGAAATAGTGTGATAATAATTGTAATGAGGACTCCTTGAGTATGGATATTGTCTAAATGATAATATTCCTATTAGAACTCTCAGTTTATGTATTGTCGTATGTTACACGACAGATGTATAATTAAGTTTGTATTTGAATTTATGTACCATGTAAGTGGCGACCCAAGATGGGTGGCGATACCTAATTTTGGGGGCGTCACAGTTGGTATCAGAGCTTAGGGATATGATCCTGGCTAAGATGCGAGATAAGAACTAGGAGGGAGAGCGGGGAATTCCTTCGCTAGTATGACCTACCTAAGTTTATTTGTTATTTAATTGGTCTCATCGAGTATAGGGATAATATTTGATATATTAATTAACCCTTATGTTGTGGCGGTGTTTGGAAATGGCAAATTTAAAATATTCACAATGGAGTGAATGTGGACCAGTTGTGACACCTTTAATCACTAATCGTTTAATGTAGTGTCGGACGAGGAATAAATTAGAGATATCCACGTAGTGAATGAAGAACTAATTGTTGCACCTTGAGCTAGTTGCAGAGAAGTAGCAAATGAGAGTGAGGAAGAAGAGGAAGAAGAGGAAGGAGAGGAACCCGAGGAGAATTGGTTAGAAGAAATTTATGATCAAAAGTTAGAATTACAAAATCGTGTTCGTGAGCTAGAAGAACAAAGTTGAAGAACGAAAACTGGTTAGTGGAACAAAGGGATACAACAATTCAAAATTGGGTTACCCGATATGTGATGCTCGAACAAAATCACGCTTTGGCGGGGTGTAAGATATTAAAGTTGGAATCGAGAATTTAAAAATCAAAGATCAATTTGAAAGAAGAAACAATCGAACGAAGGAGAATAGACGATGCATGGGTAAAAGTTTGCAACACGTTGATAGTGTAGAAAAAGTCGTCCAGATCCAATAAAGCCAAAATAGATGAAATGGACTTTGCTTTTGGGCAACAATTGGGAGAACCCAACATCGAATGGAATTACCACATGCATAGCGGTCAACCCGAATTCGATATGGATCGAAGAAAAAGATTTAAAATATTGATTCTGAATTTTAAAGAACACTTAAGGGTGGAATGGACCCTATAGGAAAGGCAAACTTCGGTAATTTAAGCGAGAGCGTTTGTCGAGAAACCCGAACGAAGCTATTACGGGTAAATTAATTATCACGAAGTCTATACTTTATTCAATACAAGTTCTACCCACTCTTTTATTCTACCTAGTTGTGTTCAATGTTTAAATTTGACTCCGAAAAAAAATTAGACTTTGATTTATCTATTGAAACTTCGTTGGGAGAAACCTTCGTTACCTCCATTGTTTATTAATCTTATTGTTTCAAATAAACACTTTCACGATCTTATCTCTATGAAAATACTTGCCTTTGAGGTAATTTTTGAAAACGATTGATTAACTACTTATTATTCTTTTGTAAGGTTGTTAGCTTTCATATTCCTAACCAACTTTGTTATCACAATTCAAAGTAACCAAACCCTAAAGTTAATCACCGTTATATCAAGCCATAAGTAAAGAGCCCCGATCCTTTCATTGTTGACTTCCTTGTGTGGAATGCACCGCTTTACTTTCTCAGAGGCGGCGTCGTGAATGAAGATGGCAAGTTTATAGGTATCATTGTGAGGTCTTATCTAGGTTAAGGGATGAAGTCACAGGTTGGTATCAATGTGATGTACTATCCAAGTCTTGGATGAGAGTCACAGCTTTTGAATGATATTTCTATTATTAATAAATTTCTGGCGTATTCTTGAAGACTTCTTAGCCTACTTAGAGCGTGAAATCGAATTTTGTATTGACCCCAAAGACAAAACCCATTTCTTAAACCCTCAAATATTTCTTCAACTAAAATGAATTGTTTACGTGGTTTATGATAAAAGTCATAATAAAAGCATTGGATTAATGAAAATCATGGGTATCGTGAGTATTAGTAAGTGTTATGATGAGTTATGTTGGTTTCTTAGAAATCACAAAGAGTTGAAAATCGATTTTGGTGAAAAACGTAACATGAAATTCAATTGACCATATCTCCTATTGTATTTTGAATTTTTGAGTGTGGTCAAGTCCTAGAGTTAGATCTATGAGTTACCCAACTAATCCAAGTGGAATTACTGGAAAAGGTGTTGTAGATTTTTGTGTGGACTGATTTTAGCAAAGGAGTGCAAAGCTGCAAAAACCAAAAAAAATTAACGCTGCCATGATTGTAGAGGGGCTGTTTCGGCCACTTAAATTATGAGAAAATTCTGGCCTTTTGGGACATGAAGGTATATGGTATAAAGTATCTCCTGTCCAAAAATGAGCTCATTCTTGACTTAAAATGAGCAAGTTATGACTATTTCAATATTTAGGTTTTTCCAACAAAAAATGCTATAACCGGGAGTTCTATAACTCAGATGACCATGAAATTTAAACCGGAAGCTCACGTTAACATGTGTAAGGTCCTGCCAAGATTTGGGAATTTTTGGAGTCAAACTTGGGGTAGAAAATTTTTAAGGAATTAATTAGAAATTGATTTTTGAAAATAGTAAATGAATTTTAAAAATTCCGAGAAAATATATTTTCATTATGGGACTATATTATGCTAAATCCCAGAAAAGAAATATTTTTGGGACTGATTTGGTATTTTCATGAAAATAGTTTAGTTACAAACATATGAGTTAAATATGTTATGTGAAGTAACAAAGTTGAAAATAGGATTTTATGACTAGAGAATCCTATATAGAGTATATGTATATTTTTTTTAGAGGATTTGATCATTAGTGATGATATCTTATGAGTATGACATTTTGAATGATTAAATGCATTATATGGTAAAAGCGTAAACAATTGAAATAAATTATTTATAAATTTAAGAAGTGATTAAAATATTGTTATAATATTAATGATATTAGATTATAAGATTATTAAGCGATTGATAACATGGGGATATTCTTGAATCTGGATAAATTATATTATAAATGTTTAATATTTATCCTTTATCTCATTTGATTGATTCTTTATATCATTATCCTCACGCTTATATTATCTTTGAAAGTCATCTCGTGGCTTGTAGTGCATAGATGGACTTGGTATGATTATGACCGTGGATTGTTCGGTAAAATCATAACCGTAATTGAAAACACGATTATCTTTGCACGTGGTGCATGGATAATTTGTGGTCGTGATACTGAATGAATACACGATTATCTTCGCACGTAGTGCATGGATAATTCGTGGTCGGATATCTAATGAATACACAATTATCTTTGGCACGTAGTGCATGGATAATTTGTGGTCGTGATACTAATGAATACATGATTATCTTTGGCACGTAGTGCATGGATAATTCGTGGTCGTGATACTAATGAATACACGATTATCTTTGGCACGTAGTGCATGGATAATTTGTGGTCGTGATACTAATGAATACACGATTATCTTTGGCCGTAGTGCATGGATAATTCGTGGTCGTGATACTAATGAATATCCTTGGCCTGTAGTGCAGGGATGATTCGATGATACAATGAAATATTAATTCATGAATGTGGTAAAAGTCATCTTTGGCCGTAATACATTGATAGACTTGGTATGATTATGACCAAGGATTATTCGGTATAATTATGACCGTAATTGAAAACACGAATATCCTTGGCCAGTAGTGCATGGATAATTTGTGGTCGTGATACTATTAAGCTGCGTCTCAGCATTATTGGTTTTACAGTTGTATATCTTTAGCCTGTAGTGCAAAGATGAATTGTTAATGAATATCTTTGGCGGATTGCGAAGATGAATTTAATATTTTTAACGATAAAGGTATTCAAGGTATCCTCACCTCTTTATCATATCAGTATCGCACCCTAATTTCGAGGGCTTAAATTCCATAAGGACGGAGATTGTGAGACCCAGATTTTATCAATAAAGATTTAAATTTTGTCGAAATAATTTTTTAATATTATGGTGTGAATTTGAGATAATATTATAGTTGTGGGTAGTATTTATAAATTTTGCAAAGTATCAAGTGGTTATATTATATTCGATTGGTCTGGGAATATTCGGTTTAGTAGGAATATTAAATAACTACCAATCAATCATTGGTGGACCCCACAATGTAATTATTATCGGATTGAGAAAACGACAAAAATATTTTATTAAAATAACGGCGGAAGTTTTACTGTGGATCTTGTTGAACTACTCGGTAGTAAAAAATACGATGTATACGTGTGGTTGCATAGTAGCACACTCGGTATTGATTATTGATGCTTATGTGAGAAGTCACTCAGGTTTGATTCCATTATTGTCGATTAATAATATGAATTATTATAATGCGATAATGACGTTTTGTTTTATTCAGATTATTAACGTAATAAAATGAAACATCTTTTTATATAAAATGTAATACTTTATTAAAGTTATTCTATAAATAGAATATATTATATTTTATTATGCATAGTGTTGCATAGTATTTTGCATAATGTTTTGCATAGTGTTGCACAGTGTTTGCATAGTAAAATGTTTTTATATAAATAGAATATATGATATTTTATTTAAAAGATTTTGCTTTAAATATGGACCGTCAGATTAAAGTAAATCAATCTGGACCATTCATGGATTAATTACTATGCATTTTATTTTCCTATAAATAGAAGCTCATTCCTTCATTATTTTCTTACGAATTCATTGAAACTCTAGAGAGAGAAACTATAGAGAGAAATAAGAAAAGTATTCTGCTACTTCACTTTTCCAATATTCAGTTCTTCTAAGGTAAGGGATATTATTTGTTGTACCCGTAAGGGGTGTTATTCTTTCTTATTCATGAAGAGAACTTCTGTTATTCCATTCATTATTATTCTGTTGGAATAACCTGTAAAAGTGGCATACCCTATACATAACATGTATACGCGGCATACCCTATACTTGGTGAAATCCTTATATTATTCCATTCTTATTTATTACATTGGAATAACTTGTATATCAAATCCCCTATACTTGGTGATCTTCTTTTGTTATTCCATTCTTTATTATTCTCGTTGGAATATCACGTCGTGTGTTTTTTACACACCCACGGTTCCATTGTTTATTATTCCGCATTTATTATTACATTGGAATATCACATGCGTGTGTTTTACACCTAACTGGTTCCATTGTTTATTATTCAAAGATTTATTATTCTGTTGGATCATCCTGCTTGGTGTGAATTTCACGACACGGTTCCGTTATTATTATTCTATTGGAATAACTTTATACATCTCAAATACCGCATGCGTGGTGATTTCTTTTGTTATTCCATTCTTTATTATACCCAAATTGGTTAAAACTTTGACTTCTATACTCCATGAAATTAGTAGAATATCTTTGATATTTGTGTTTCATCCAAGATCTTTTCATGGAAATATTCTTCCGATTATTCTTGAATTTTACTCTACAAAACAATGATCATGTTGACAATTTGGACGTTAATAATTCTGGATTAAATAATTCTTGAACTTGTTTTATTGAATTATTATGTCATTGTCATCATCCACATGTTATATTATGTTATCTTTGCTTACGTGCATAGATGAACTTAGTATGATTATGACCGAGGATCATTCGGTATAATCATGGCTTGATATAAATGATGTGACAAAAGTCCTCGGGCCTGTAATGCAAATGATGGATAGTTTTGGTATGATTATGACCGGGGTGATTCGGTATAGTCATGACCATTGATAATTTGATGAAAATCCTTGACCGTGGTATAGGGATGATTAGATATTGTGGTTTATTCATTAAACTGAGTCTTAGTGATAAAAATTGATGAAAACCTTTTAAAACCTAAAAGATAGTAGACTTTATTTTCTACTTGACTCTTTTAATGGATTGCATATTCCGCTGCAGTTAAACTGGTTGTCTATTGTATTTTATCAGTTTAACATTGTTGAAGACTATTGATAATTTATTACGCATTATCTTAGTCATAATATTTCTTCTTTGGCTAGTTGAGCTCACCCTTTCTTTCACTTTTCTTCTCTTGAAATGAGAATATAGCTGGGACGAGTTGGGGAAACGAGTGATGGTCCTGAAGATAGCATTAGTAGTCCTCACTATTCTGTGAAATAGTGTGATAATAATTGTAATGAGGACTCCTTGAGTATGGATATTGTTTAAATGACAATATTCCTATTAGAACTCTCAGTTTATGTATTGTCGTATGTTACACGACAGATGTATAATTAAGTTTGTAATTGAATTTATGTACCATGTAAGTGGCGACCCAAGATGGGTGACGTATACCTAATTTTGGGGGCATCACAGAACCTCTATTTCAAATGATATGACCGGAACTATCATACACACACAAACTTCCATTTACGGTGAGCATAATAATCGCTTTGCGCTATTAAAGCCATGCGCAATATCCTATTTCTTGAACATCTAAGAGAGTAAACCATAACTCTCTATAAGAAGTAGCTTCACTTCTAGTTCATATAGGCAAAATGTTTTCCTAGCACTTCTGTTGCTATAAGTGCAACACTTTGTTAAGAGCATAACTTATCCTCGGTTGTGCAACAGACATTACTATCATATACTACATATGAGACCAAATTGATAGTAACATAGCCAACAAATGTGAGTTGTTTTTCCCATTGAACCTATAAACTAGGGGTAACCTAGTAATAGGTTGGGTTCCCATCACCCTTGGCTCAGAATGGTTTAAGTCCCATATCTCGTGTAGTCAAACTTATTAAATCTCTCGGTAGAGGCTTAGTAAGTGGATCGGCCAAGTTTTTACTTGACTTCATATAGACAATAGTTATGATACCATCATGTATCAATTGTCTTACAAATTCATGTCTTAGACCAATATGTCTAGACTTACCATTATAGGTACCGCTATACGCTCTTGTAAGCGTAGCTTCACTATCACAATATAGTGAAATAGGAGGCATTGGATTTGGCCATAGATCTATGTCTAACAACATATTTATAATCCAATCAGTCTCTTTTTCTGCTTGAGCCAAAGCTATAAACTCTGACTCCATAGTAGAGTGAGAAATACAAGTCTGTTTCTTGCTTCCCCAAGAAACAGCACCACTGGCAAGAGTGAAAATCCACCCACTTGTAGATTTATTATCTCCCACACTATTAATCCAGCTTGCATCAGACTATCCCTCCAAAACACTAGGGAATTTATAGTAGAACAATCATATGCCACTGGTTCTTTTTAGATATCCAAGTACCCTTCCAATAGCTTTCCAATGATCAATATTAGGACTGCTCGTATATCTACTAAGTTTAGAAACTGCAAAAGAAATATCTGGCCAAGTACAATGCATAGCATACATAAGGCTACCAATAGCACTTGCGTATTCTAGCCGTGCAATAGCTCTACCCTCATTTTCTTTGAGTGTAACTCCATTCTCAAAAGGAGTATTCACCTCCTTGAACTCGAGATGACTAAACTTAGTTAATATCTTTTCAATATAGTGAGATTGATTCAATACATAACCCCCACTATATTTTTTAACTTTGATGCCTAAAATAGTATCTACTTCACCTAAGTCTTTCATCTTAAAGACAGAGGATAAATACTTTTTAGTCTCACTTACTCCAACCATATTCGTACTGATGATCAACATATATCATCTACATACAAACAGACTATCACCATATTATTAGAAGTAGTTTTGGAGTATATGCACCTATCTGCACTATTATATTTAAACCCAAAGTTTATAATAGCAGCATCAAATCTCTCGTGCCACTGTTTTGGTGCCTATTTTAGACCATAAAGGGACTTAACTAATTTGCATACTTTAGCCTCATTACCGGGAGCAACAAACCCTTCGGGTTGTTCCATATATACTTCCTCATTCAAATTGCCATTCAAAAATGCAGTCTTTATATCCATTTGATGAACATAAAGATCAAACAATGAAGCTAAGGCAAAAAGAATTAGAATGGAAGTAACTCGTGCTACCGGTGCATAAGTATCAAAATAGTCAATACCTTCTACTTGTCTAAAACCTTTTGTTACTAATCTTGGTTTAACAGCAGAAATAGTACCATTAGTGTTATACTTTGTTCTAAAAACCCATTTACAACCTATAAGTTTAGAACCTCTAGGTAAATCTGTCAATACCCAAGTATTATTTCTCAAGATTGAATCCATTTCATCATTTACAGCTTTTTTCCAAAAAGCAGCATCCCTAAAAGCCATAGCTTCTTTAAATGATTTAGGATCAGTCTCAAGACTATATACATAGGGTATTTCATTTACCACCTCATTATTTTGGTCCCCTTCCACCAAAAATAATAGAGACTGTGATGAAATGAAATCATCACCTAAATCTTTATCTTTTCTAGCTCTAGTACTCCTTCTAAGTCCACTTGGTTGAATTGGAACACTAGGTTCTTCAACCTCAACATTAGACCTTATAAGACCTCTAGGCTCATCAAATTTAGGCATATCCACATTCTCAACATCTTTTGAGAATTTATTTTCAAAAAATTCCACATTCCTAGACTCAGTTATAACATTAGACTCTAAATCAAGAAGCATGTATGCTTTACTACTTTCAGCATATCCAACAAATATACTTCTAATAGTTCTAGCTCCTAACTTAGTCCTTTTAGGATCAGGAACTCGAAAAGAAGCTATACACCCCCACACTTTAAAATAATTTATATTAGGTTTTCTGCCTTTCCATATTTCATAAGGACTAGTTTTAATAATAGTACTAGGAATCCTATTTAAAATATGACACGCAGTTAGAAGAGCTTCACCCCATAAATTATTTGGCAAACAAGCATGATTTAACATACAATTAATCATATCATGAAACACACGATTTTTTTCTTTCTGCTAAACCATTTTGTTAAGGTGTATATGTTGCACTTGTTTGATGTATAATGTCATTTTCTTCACAAAACGCATCAAAAGCATTCAAACAATATTCCATGCCTCTATCAGAACGTAAAATTTTAATCTTCTTCTCAAGTTGATTTTCTACTTCTGATTTGTATTTTTTGAATGAGTTAAATGCCTCATCTTTTGTTCTCAACAAATACACATAACAATATCTGCTAGCATCATCTATAAAAGTAATGAAATATCGTTTTCCACCCCTTGTCAATATTCCATTTAACTCACAGATATCAGTATGTATTAAATCTAATAATTGTGATTCTCTATGAACATTTGGAAATGGTTTTCTCACAATTTTTGATTCAACATAAATTTCATATTTCTCAAGTTCAGTATTGCCACTATCAATCAATTTCATTGCATGCATATTTTTTAAATTCTTTGAATTTACATGTCCTAAACTACTATGCCATAAAGAAATTGCACAAGTGATATAAGCAGAAACAGAACTGTTCTTATTAATAGATAATTCATACATTCCATTACAAGCATAACCCTTTCCAACAAAAACACCATTCTTTGAAAGAATGACTTTGCCGGACTCAACAAAAATTTTAAAACCGTTTCTATCTAAAAGATCAACAGAAACTAAATTATTTCTAATTTCTGACACAAACAACACATTCAACAAGGTTAGCTTCTTCCCAGAGGTGAAATTAACTTCCACAGTTCCTTTTCAATTCACTACAAAAAAATGGGGCTTCAGCAACAACCAATTTTTGTTGCTAAAGGTGTCAAATTTTGTTGTTAAAGGGTTTTGGCAACGACTTTACTGTTGTTGCGTCTTTAGTTACGCAATGAGTGTTGCTAATTGTTCCGCAACAAATATATTTTTTTCGTTGCCAAAAGTAATACATTTTACAACAAAATTTGACTTTCGTACAGAGACATCGATCCTTTAGCAACAAAATGTATTGTTGCAGAATAATTAAAATGTCTTTGCTAAAAACCCCATTTCGTTGTAAAAGCATGCTAATTGGCAACGAAATGAACTCTTTTTTTTTGCAATGACCATGCATTTTTGTTGCAATTGTCACCATTTTGCAACGACATTTTTCGTTGCAGTAAATTATGAAAATTGTTGCCTAAGTTTGCTTTCGTTGCGGAATGTAAATTTTTTAGCAACGATTTTCGTTGCTGATTATATTATTTGGCAACGACATTATGCTGAATCAGAAACAAAAATGTTTGTTGCTGGTTATTTTTCAATAGCAACAAAGGTCGTCGATTAGCAACGACATTATATGTTGCCGTTTCTTTATATGTGCAACAAAAGTTGATATAATTTGCAACGATAAAAAATGTTACTTTTTATTTTAATATTAGCAACAATATCTTCTCTGTTGATATTAGGTTAATTTTTCGTTGCCAAATATTATATTTTTAATGTCATTAGCAACAAAAATTTGTTGCTAAATGTATAAAAAATTGTTGCTATATTAAAACTTGTTCAATGCTTTGGTAACGAATTATATTGTTGCCAAATCAAAATTTGACATTCTTTTTGTATACCTAACTGGATCAATGTCCCCATAGCAAATAATGACAAAAATACAAAAAACTAAAATATTATTAACTTAATAAAATCGTCCACTACATAATCATTCATTATCTTTACAATTAACCATCTAAAGCTACCACAGTTCTTCAATCAAATTATATATCTACATATATAGAGAGTACACTTCATAATTTTGTCCCTTGTGTTCCGTAAACGTAGCACGGAAATTTGATACCCAGTATTGTAAGGCAGGTCGTAGAAGCAGTCTTCCTGCACATTTAAAAATAATATCAAGTCAAAAAAATGAAGCAAATAGGTCAGCAAAGGCACTTAGTACCAAAATCAATACACAAAGACAATAGAGTTGCTACGTTGTACAATGTCAAGGCTTGGCTCCTATTTCATAATACTTTAGAATACCACCAATTTCTTGTTCAATTTGAGTAACTAAACAATAAATATAATTGACACATCAATGCATAATCACTCTCCAACCTAGTTATAACACAAGTTAGAACAAGTACTCCACTTTCCATTGCCAAAAATATTTCCCATCATTGCATTCAATTTAATAATGGGATGGATTATCTTCAAAAAGTATGCAAAAATACTTAAAAAATGATATCTTGTGAAAAGCATTTATGAGCTGAAGATTGAGACTACATACCATACATGCGAATCATAGCCGTTGTTGCGATCATCACCCATCACAAAAATTGAGTTTTCTGGTACACACTGCACCACAGTATAAAAGCATCAGTTTCATAATCAATATTGGTTGGCCAGTAACAGTTCATTCCTATAAAAATCATTTACATCATGCTTCCACTGGTGCTTGCCCTTTTACAACATACATAGGCTAAAATCCTAGGCCACTTATAATTTAAAAGGTTTTATGTATGCACATTTTCCAAATTTTGAGACAGAATAAAAAAAGAACAAGAAAATAAATGAGTTGGAAGTATAGTGAAACCGCACATACAACTGGTGTCATTTCATATTTAGGTGCTCCGAGAATGAAATCTTCTTCCTTCATGAACTTGAAACGTAATAGATTATACAAAAACCATGAGTACCAAGACATATTATAGGGTGAAAAAAACGTACAGATAAGAAAGAACATTTGTCATATTATTTGTACCTGTCAAAAACTAGCATATATTACAGTTTATATGGTAGAATAAATATTCACCCAAGATGTGTTTAACATCAAGCTCAATATTAACCTCAGTTTGGTTCTTCAGAAATAGAAATCTACATTTTAGAAGTGAAGCAAAACTTACCTCCTCCCATTTGAAATTTTCCATTCGAAGGTATATTGATAATATGATACAGCTAGGTCTAATGTAACTTTCAATATCCGTAGGGATCGCTTTTAACCATCCGAATCTAAAAAATTATAAATTTGATAGCATCATACATTCACCAAGAAGAGATCATAAAACTTCTATCAAATAGGTTAGCTTCCCATAAATATTGACATACCCGACTTCGCAAGAGGCGAGGAATTCACTAGATCTTTTCCAAAAATTTGAAAACAATACGATCAATGCGACTACTAACAATTAAATAAATAAAACCTAAAATTGATATTCATTGAATACTACAGAAATCTCGGGTACCGTAAGTCGATCAATTCTCTCGCCACCTAATGTCTCCGGTGATGTCAAAGACAAACTTTTCAAAGAATAAGTGTACACAGCATGAAAGCGATCCTGCATTTGAAAATTAGCCTATTTATCACATATTTAGGTAACTCTTTTTATCTGAGATGATACACCAAAGACACCGCCTTTTGCCAACAACCGTGCATACATATTTAGGTAACTCTTTTTATACATGTGTGCCTTCATATACTATTTCGCACAAGAAAATTTAGTTTATAGGTCATAAAGAACGTGTATTTTAGGAGGGTGTGTGTGTTTTAGGGGGGAGGGTGTGTGTGTGCATATTTATAGACCTAGTGATCTACCGTTCCTTGTAAGCCACTTTGAGGATTCCATATCATCTATGCTAGTTGAATGAATATTCACAATTAGATGAAAATTCAAGATAGTGGTGCCAAAACAAATAGAAACTAGATTGAGCAAGTTTTCAGTAGGAATGAGGATTTAAGCATATTTCTATGTAAAAGTAAACTTTTCATGTACAGAAGTTTGAAGATTTATGTATTCCACAATGTCTTTTAACATTTTCTTTCTAAAACAATCTGATGGGATGCAATTTATTTGACATGTCATATAACGTTGAATGTTAGTTTTAAGTTGTTGTAATTCTAGATCCACCGTTCAAACCTCACAAGAAATATAACACCATAAATAGTCAAGTACCATCCTTACAAGTTTATCAAAAGCGGTACATGAAGGCCGAAACACCTTTGAATAGCACAAATATTGAGAACATGTTATCCATCCATATGCAAACAAAGTCTTGTCCCACAAAATTTAACAAATCAACTCTCTTTCGGGCTTATACAATAAATGCACCTTCACCCCTCGATGGTCCTAGTTCGGTTAGACATTATGAAAAGGGGGAGGAATAAGTATATTTATCAACTTCATCATTACATAAACTGTTTAAGAGATGAATCGATTCGGGAAAACGTTAAGGATGAGACTAATGTTGTACATAGCATCCAAGAATGTTGCAGAGAAGCAAGTTTGATGAATGGTTAGAAATGTTAACAGGTATGGGACCATATGCATACTCAAAGAAAATAGATTGATAATCTAGGGACAAGTAACCTTCTTTTTATTTAGCTCAAGGCATAAGTACATACCGTTTCCAAACATCTTGCTGAGACTCTTTTCTTGGTAAGGTCGTGGCTGTGCTTGAGGCTTCAACTCCATGTCAAGATCAGGATTGACCTGTCTTATTAAATATAAATTAAAAAAAAGCTTATTATTAACCTGCAGTAGCCAACGAGAATTTCACAAAGAAACAATATCCTCTAAAGTAGCAGTGGTGTTCCTCTACTTAAGATCACTCATTTTATAACCCTTTAATATCCTAGTTATTAAGAAAAAATCTTTAACATTCCCAAACATGGTTCATTAAGGAAGAGACAAACCTAAATTCAGCCAAAGATAAAACCAAATGAGAAACAACTCACAATATCATTTCTGAAGTCATAGTCCTCGAGCATTGGATAGTTTAAAGCATTTGGCAAGCAACGCTGCTTTACATTTTCAACCTGTCATTATGAATACTAATTGATGAATTGTGTACTATTCAAGGAAATGAAGAACCCATAAACCTGACTTTCCACAAAAACACTAATTCAGTTTTAGGAGGCTTTCTTGTGATTAATGTATCTTGGGCAAATCTGCTATAATACAATTAATGTCTAATACAAGTAATTCAGAATTACCTTAATCATTGGTATACTGATTTCTGATGCAGAACGGGCATAAAAATTGAATTATTACTAGTAATGCTTTTATTTTATTATTCATGGATACATGTCCAACATCAATTTGATTATTCTACAATGATACTTATTCTCTTATATGAAGCCATACATTTGGTCAAGAGGTCTACATTACTTCTTTCTATGTGTGTTGAAATATGGCTCACTAAGAAGTTCAAAAGATAGAGAAAATTTTGAAACTTTACAAGACAATAACCACTTCAAAGATCTATTGCTGATTTAATATATGACAGAAGAATAACTCATTAAGAATAAAGGTATGGCACATCACAAAACTAGTTGATAATAAGCTCTACACATTTGTAATCTTTAGTGTAACAAACTGTGGAGCTTAGAGAATGCCTTCACAACAAGAAATGTTCCAAACTGACGATAGATATATGTAGATACATCTAAACGAAACAAAAGAATTGCAGTAACAATTTTCACTTTTGTATTTGGCCATTAAGCAACCAAAGAAGAATGTCCAACTCACTCTTGTAAGAAACAAAGAAAATTCAAATTTATATATCAAGAAAAGGGAGTGGTATAAGGAAGGTATTTAGAAATCAATATATACAATACTCAACATAGTAATTTTTAACAAACATAAGTTAAGTAGAACCTACACATTTCGTCCCCATTTTTGAGTAGCAGCAACAATTTTAGCTTATGTGCCATAGCCACTACTTTTGAGATAGTAGCCAAATGTCTCCTTCGAAGGGTAAGGAATCTTAGAGAAGGATTGCTTCTCTGTTGAGTAGATGAAACATTGCTTTCTGAAGTCGAAATAAATTTCTTCCTGGTCTACTGAGGATGAGGAACCTGGCAGCTGTGCTATCAAAAGATAAATATGTCAAGCAGCCGCTTACATAAATAAAATTGCATACATTCTTAGTTACCCTTCTATTCAAAGAAGAGTGCAAATACTGATCTCCTGCCAGTTAGTACTCCCATATTGCTAAAAAACTAGCAGTATAGTTCAATTAAACGAGCAGCCTGTGACTGTATCATGGTGTGATTCAAGTAAATATTGAATTTTAGAGCTGTCAGCTTGTGTCATACATAGACGAGAAACTATAAAACTTGTAGACAGGAAGGTTGCCATTGGCTCTGTACTGAAAATACTGGGCACAAAAATTTTGAAGAATAAGGTGATAAATTTCTACAAAGTGTCAGGGAAAAAGTTTGTAGCCTGTAGGTAACTTCATATTACAAAGGTGACCTATTTGTATTGGAGAATCATTGACATCTCAATACAAACAAATGGGCTGATGTAATTTGAGTGCAAAGGTTGAATAACCAACACATTCAACAGTTAGGGATTGTAGGATAGAATTTCAACGGGCAGGAAAAGATGTTCTCATGCTTTGTTTGGACACCTTTTTCATTTCATGAAAATTTCATTGGAATATGCTTGGCCAATGTTCCCATTTTATTTCAAAAAATGTTTCTAAAATACCCCAACTTTATAAAATACCAGAATAAGAAATAATGGCTCTAAAAGATCAGAAAACATGACAACCTTCCGACTTTTAAGTATTATTGTACTTAAAGATAATGAAAATTTTAAGATTTCAATAAAACCATGACAACCTTCCGACATTTAAGTGGGACAATTTCTTTAGAGCCAGAGAATTTAGCTGGAGTAATCTTGCATCCATCTGCTTGGTGAATGTCCTCAACCTGCTAAATGAAGAGACATTGAAAACTTAAAATAAAAGTTAACAAAGCATTAAACAGAAGGTCATTCAGTTAATCAAAAATGCAACAGCAAGACATAACTAACCTTATGCATTCACTTCTACAGTCTACTTAAAGTATTACGATCAGCTTAACAAACAATGCTCATAGCCCACAAGTTTTAGTTAGGTAATACAGAATTACAAATTTGGTAGCTGATTAAAAAAACAGTAAAATTCTAGACTATCAAGACATGATCGTGACTCATATAATGCATAAAAGAAATGAATAATTTGGTTTTACATAGATATTTATTTAGTATAATTATAAATCAAATTCAGGTTAAGGCACGGCCTTATTTATGTTCTGATATGTATGTTTAAGGAGTTCTTAATGCCATATGCTGGTTCAAGCTAATGTTGTTAACATTTTATATGGAGCTACTTTACACTTTGCAGTTTGCTTCAGGAACTGGTCAATACACAAAGAGTGAAAAAAAAATTTATTTTACAAGCAATAGCTTAAAAGTTTTACAAGCTCAGCAGTCATAAAACTATCGGCTTCTTATTCTTTTCTTTTCTTTTCTTTTTTTGGGTTTTTTTTTTGGGGGGGAAATATCCAGTAAAACTATCTGTGTTATTTTTATATCATATGAGATTTCTAGGCTAGAGTATTTTGAGATGATTTTACTTTAACCTATGCGAGGGTGAAATGCAAAAAAAAAATAATGATTCTTCTTCCCCTAGTCTTTATCTTCATGTTCGTTTTAAGTTTATTTCTACTCTTGGGTTGATATTCAATGGACCATGGAAACCTTTGATATCAAGCAATATATTAAATATCACCTAAAAGTTCAAAACAAACATATATAGAGTGGTGTTAATGGTGTTTATTTCAAAGTTTCAGATAAACTTCTTAGGATTATAAAACTCATGAATTCTTGTTAAAGTTGAACAAAATAAAATACCAAACAGAACTACTATATAATGCGTCAGAGAAATAGCAATACAATTTGTAACTACAGCGGTCAAAAGTCAGGATAATCCGAACCTTAGAGTATTGGATAAAACATTTGAAATCCACTGACCAAACAGTAAAGAGAAAAACGAGCATGTGAACCGCTACAAGGCCACCGAGAATTATAAACGAGTCTACGAGTCTACAATGTCTAACCTAGGAATGAGGGTTACAATCCAAGCAGCATAGAGTATGGCAAATGGCAACACGTCCAATCGCCATGGCAACTTCCTCTTCCTCAACAGTATCCACCACTTTCCCACAAACTTGGAATCTTGACATGTCACTTCCCAAAATTGTTACAGTCCACCACCAACATCAATACTGGTAAAGCAATTTTAACCAAACAAAAGCAGGAAAAACATTAAACTTGTGATTACAGCCAAACAATACCTAAAATTGCATCAGAGACAATGTACCATCTAATTTTCTTTAACCTACGGTAGCAGAAGAGGGAGACTGACTTGTGCAGGAGTAAGGGTATGGTCGTCCTCCTCCATCCGCTTCGCAAAAAAATCCTCCTTTCCGCGGCTGAATCCTTCAATTGTGCGCGCGTATAAATTTAGACCTTGACAGAACACCTCTGCTGATAGACTCCACGGCACGCTTGCGTGAGGTGGTAGTCGCCCGGATCGTTTCTAGCACAGTTGTTGGGTGAATTACTCGCAACACCTTAACCCCTCGTCTATACTTTAGACGGTAATCTTGGTACAATTGCTCGCGTTCGAAATTTGCGTTGAATGGACACCAACGACACCTTGACCCCTCGCTTATATTGAAACGGTAATCTCAGACAATCGATTTATTGATCACGGTAGAAGACGCCACACACAACTATGAATTGTTGTATGATAAGTCAAATTGAATCTCTTTGTTCTAGCCTTGCTTGATCTCCACGTCCCTTTAGTCTTGTTTGAATTCACGCATGTCATGTCCTCATCATTCTTCTCCTCTTGAAAAGGATTTGTCCTCAAATCGTCACCTACATCAAACAGACTTACATCAGTAACGTTAAATGTGGCACTAACATTATACTCACCTGGCAAATCCAGTTTATAGGCATTGTCATTGAGACGCTCGAGAACTTGAAATGGACCATCTCCCCTCGGAAGCAATTTTGAACGTCTTTGAACGGGGAATCTTTCTTTCCGCATATGTAACCACACCCAATCTCCGGGTTCAAAGATCACTTGATGTCGCCCCTTGTTCGCGTGCTTAATGTACTGTTCCGTCCTCCGTTCAATGTTTAGTCTGGCTTTTTCATGAATCTGCTTAACAAGGTCAGCCTTTTTCTTTCCATCCATGTTAGTATATTCAGAAACAGGTAATGGTGATAAACCCAACGGTGTCAAGGGATTAAAACCATATACAATTTCAAATGGAGAAAAATTAGCAGCAGAATGAACAGAACGATTATATGCAAATTCAACATGTGGTAAACATTCTTCCCATTGCTTGATATTCTTTTTAATGATAGCCCGTAACAACGCCGACAAAGTCCTATTTACTACTTCAGTTTGACCGTCAGTTTTTGGATTACAAGTCATAAAAAATAACAGTTTAGTACCCAATTTACCCCACAAGGTCTTCCAAAAGTAACTTAAGAACTTTGTATCTCTATCAGAAACAATAGTTTTAGGCATACCATGTAAACGCACAATCTCCCTAAAGAACAAATCAGCAACATGAGATGCATCATCAGTTTTATGACATGGAATAAAATGTGCCATTTTTGAAAATCTATCCACGACCACAAATATCGAATCATAACCATGCTTAGATCTAGGTAAACCCAACACAAAATCCATAGAGAGATCAATCCAAGGTTCATTAGGAATAGGCAATGGTGTATACAATCCATGGGGTTGAACACGAGATTTAGCTTGACGACAAGTAATACATCTATCACATATTCTTTCTACATCTCGTTTCATATGAGGCCAATAAAAATGTTCTTTTAAAACAACAAAAGTTTTATCAATACCAAAATGTCCCATTAAACCACCCTCATCTGATTCCCTAACCAACAACTCACGTAAAGAACATGCAGGAATACATAATTTATTTTCACGAAACAAGAATCCATCAATTCTAAAGTATTTACCCACAGCATTCTTTTCACAAGTTTTAAACTCTTCACCGAAATCAAGGTCATTATCATATAACTCTTTAATTCGTTCAAACCCAAGCAATTTCGTATTAAGAGTATTTAACAAAACATACCTGCGAGACAAAGAATCTGCAACGACGTTCTCCTTACCTTACTTATATCGAATAACATATGGAAATGTCTCGATAAATTCCATCCAACGTGCATGCCTTTTGTTCAATTTGTGCTGACCCTTTAAATATTTCAATGATTCATGATCGGTGTGGATCACAAACTCCTTAGGCCACAAGTAATGTTGCCATGTCTCCAACGCTCTAACCAAAGCGTACATCTCTTTGTCATAGGTAGGATAGTTCAAAGCTGCCCCACTCAATTTTTCACTGAAATACGCAACTGGTTTCCCCTCTTGCATCAACATAGCTCCAATCCCTAAACCTGAAGCATCACACTCAATCTCAAAAGTTTTAGCAAAGTTAGGCAAAATAAGTAAAGGAGCATTTGTCAATTTATCCTTCATCAAATTAAATGCTTTTTCCTATTCATCACCCCACTTAAAGCCCACACTTTTCTTGATGACCTCGGTCAATGGTGCTGTAATCTCACTAAAATTCCGAACAAAGCGTCGGTAGAAACTTGCGAGTCCATGAAAGCTTCGTACTTGACTCACATTGGTTGGACTCGGCCAATCCCGGATCGCACGTATTTTCTCCTCATCAACTTGAACTCCCTGTGAACTCACAACAAAGCCAAGAAAAATAACTCTATCCGAACAAAACGTGCATTTTTCCATGTTAGCAAATAACTTTTCTTTTTGAAGTACATCTAAAACAGATTTTAATTGCAATGCATGATCTTCCAAGTTTTTGCTATCAATTAAGATGTCATCAAAATAAACTACGACAAATTTTCCAATGAATGGACGTAAAACATGGTTCATTAATCTCACCACTAAGCCTTTTACCTCAAATATTCTCTCTAATAGGTTCTTATTGAATTCCCTAGCAAAATTCTTGATTTTACTAATCAATTCAAAATTATTTATCACGAAACCAAATTCTGATAGTTGTGTGTAACTATCAGAATACCACTAAATCACCGATCGACTGCCTTGCACTCCTCTTGTATGCTTCAGATTTGTAAATTGTAGCTTCGTTTCAAAATTGATGATGATAGAACGTTATGAAATCTTCATTGAAATTTGATGATTTGATGGTGTGCTACAAATTTGGTTAGCACAATGGAAATAGAATTTGAATTTTTTTTTCTTTTTTTTTCCTTTTCCCCTTTTTTTTCTTTTTTTTTTGCAATATATATTTCGGCAGAAAATTAAAGATAAGTAACTCGCTAGAAAAAGGCTTGGCTTTGATACCAAATGATAGACTCTACGGCACGCTTAGTTGAGGTGGTCGTCGCCAGGATCGTTTCTAGCACAGTTGTTGGGTGAATTGCTCGCAACACCTTAACCCCTCGTCTATACTTTAGACGGTAATCTTGGTACAATTGCTCGCGTTCGAAATTTGCGTTGAATGGACACCAACGACACCTTGACCCCTCGCTTATATTGAAGCGGTAATCTCGGTACAATCGACGATTGATCATGGTAGAAAGACGCCACACACAACTATGAATTCTTGTATCATAAGTCAAATTGAATCTCAAAGAAATAACTAAGAAACTACTAATTTCTTAGGAATTCTTCAAAAAATCAAAAGTAGAGAATAAACTCACAAATATATTGAATAAAAATAATGTCTGTGATTACATACCTTGGACCTCTATTTATACTACTCAAAATAATCCAAATCCTAATAGAAATTATAAACTATAACCCTAATAGAAGTCAAATTAGAAAATAATTCTAATTAAAAAAAATATCCTAATTACAATAGAATTGTAAAAATAAAAATAAAAATCTGCAATTGCCGTGTAAAAGAATTATTGCCGCGTGAAGGTCATTGCCGCGTGAAGGCTGTGCTAGCAGTAGGTGAATTGATTTGCAAGCTTTGCATGATTTCATGTAATTATAGAATATACTATACCAAGTGACTCCTTTAATTTGCATGCTAGCTGTTGTCCACGTGTGCATATAAGATACCCATATTATTCTTCCATGCTATTTCCATGCTAACAATATGTTTAGACAGAAAGTGGCCCACTAGATTATAATAAATTTACTCCTTGCTGAATATGTAATTTGTGGCTTTACTAGAATGATCAGAATTGGACTTGTATCAAATTGATCCAAATTTGTGTCTCCTGCTCACTAGCCTCCTCTTTGGATTTTCTTGCGTTAGCTTCAGCCCAAACATCTTGGATCAATGCATTGAGAGTCTACAGGGGAGTATTTTGAATATTATTTTAGTAAACTATGCATATGATTTTGGTTTATTTAATTTCTTTGTGATTAGACAAAAGGAACTTGTTGATTTGTTTTATTTTGTGTTTAATCCAGGGATTCAGGTGTATGGGCTTATGCGACCTGATGAATTTCAAAAGATGATATTTGAACCAGGATCATTGACGTGGTTATGTTTGAAAATGATCGAGATCATAAGATTTTCGTTTGATCCGGGAATTCGCCATTGGGAAAATCTATCACATGAAGAGTTTTTCATTTTGATATTTGATCCAGGAGGAGTTGGAACTTTTCAAATTCTTGCTTGTGTTGCTGATATTGCTTATTCATTTAAATTACCAGGTGATACTTATGGTTATGTTTTGTTTGGTGATTCTAACTTTGATTGTTTTGATGTAGGATTAGATTTGTGGACAAATCCTTTTCAAGGGAAGTGGATGCCAGATTTGAGGACAAATCCTTTTGAAGAGGAGGGGAATGATGACAGATTGACCGGGTCAGAATTTTTCATCAATTTATCGACTCGAGTGTCAAGTGTTCAACAAGTGGTTTTAAATAATTGGGCTGAAAATTATTCAAGAGAGTACAATTCAAGTATTATTGGGCTGACTCAATTGGTCCATTCAATTCAATCCAGCACGGATCATCTAATTGATTTCAGATTCAATAAATCATATGCACGAATTTTGGAATTCAATTATAATCTGCAGCTTGCAAAGGAGATGTTACACTCACGTGGGGCCTTCTAAATCAAGCATCATGTTACTTCAATTAAGCCCATGCCCAGACATGTAAAGAATGAAGACATGCAAAGAGTTATTAATTTATTATTATCACGTGGGCCGCACCTTTTCAAGTATCAGACTTGGTTTTTGTTTAAAAAAAGTCATCAACTTTGGTTTTTTTTTAAGTCATCAGACTTATATGGGAGATAAATGTAAGAGCCCAAATTATTAATAAATGAAATTTATTTTTCTCTATTTATTATTTTGAAATAGTAAGGGTTGATTTGATTAATGTGGATTGTTATGGGTAAAATACGCAAATATTTCAATAAACAAGTGGTTATAAAATATTCATTATTAATCGGGAATATTTGTTTGGTCGTGGAATATTAAATCTTTGTCGGGAATATTCGTGCATTGACGCACGATCTTTATGAGCCCCATAACTGGAAAGCGATTGGATGAAGAATACGACAAATATAAGTTGTTTATAAATAATGGCGTAGTTATTCTGCTAATTATCTTGTTAATACCCGTGGTTAAAAACACACTAATACGCTGTTGTTGAAGATAGCATTTGGTATTGCACCAATTATTGATTCTTACGTAAGAATGCACTACTCAATAATTATTACAAGAATTACTATTCAAAGATTTTATTTTATTGATTCAACAATTCTTTGCATTGATATTTTATATTATCGTTGTTTCAATAAATTGTCATTACACGATATTTTCCATTATCGAAGCAATAATTCATATTATCCTAATAATATTATTAGAAAATATTATTGGCAATGTCTAGAAAGTTACGCTCTAAGGAGAGGTTTGGTCACCTAATTGCACGCCAAAGAAAGAGAAATCTTTATTGAAAGCCCTCTTTCACGGGAACTACACAGTTGCAAGATCTTCGTGATTCTATAATATTATTTGTGAATAATTAATTATTGATTCATATGATGAGGAAAATATTGATTTTGTGTGGATATAGATTGAGAAAATTTTTAATGTGACAATTGTTTAAAATTGAATTTTTTTTTTTGATAAAATAATTCATTTAAATATATTATTATATTTTAATAATATAATAATGATGATATTTTTACGATGAATGTGGGATATATGAGTATATGAGGAGGAAAAGTATTTTTGTGGCATTAAATGTTTAACACATATTTTGTGTGTTGGTGGACACAATTATTGACTGAAATTTGATTATAACCTGTAAAATCGCCCGTTTATGGATTTCGGTCAATTTTTGTTTGGAATTTGGAAAAACTTTCTTTTGCAAAGTTGTAGAGAATTGAATTTTCTATAAAAATTCGCGAGATTCGAATTTTCTGATAGAATGGCTATTTATTATGAATTATTGAAGTTCCGATGCTCCGAAATAATTGATTTTTGGAAGTTTAAAATATTTAAAATAGGAAAAACGTTTTTTAAATGTTTGTGGGCATCTTTAACATGTGTTGATGGTTGAGATCAGATTGTCTAGATGGGCGTAGAGAATTTATTAAATATATTAATATTATATTAAATTTTCTGCTTTGGTGTTCTAAGCATTTTCCTATAAATAAGGTGCTTAGGTTAGAATTGAAAATTACACCAGAAACTGAAGTTTTCTCTCTCTATATTATCGAGCGTATTCTTGTGATTATTTTGAGTATACTTTGAGTATTGCTATACGGTGCAAGTTCAAGTCATAGCCTATATCCTGTTGTTTTAACTAAAATCTTGTCTTTTCGAGGTAAGGGATGTTATTTTCTTCTCAAATGATATTATTTCTTCAATATCATTATGCTGAAATATTGGTTGAAACTTTTTATCAAATTTGGAACTTTTTCATGTTGTGGTTACTATTCATGAGTTACTATTCATGAGTTACTATTCACGAAGCATGATGATGCTTTTTTGTGAAATTTCTATCTTTTGGTGTTGGAGTTACTATTCACGTATACGACACTATTCACGTATACGGCATTATTAACGAATACGACACTATTCACAGAAAAATTAAATTTTCATTTTTCGTCTAAAATATCTATTGTGGATACTAGCTTTGATTGTATCCATGTTTTGATCATTCTTGAATTTTACTCCACTCTGATTACTTATGAAGTATTTTTGAACTTGGATTGTTTAAAATACGAATCCTTAATATTTGTTCTTTTGTTTCACTGGATTCATTTCCTTTAAAATATTTTTCATCATCCTCAGTCTTAAATGATGATATTACTGAATATCTTTGGCCTGTAGTGCAAAGATGAATGATTTCTTGATGAATATCTTTGGCCCGTAGTGCAAAGATGAACAGGTGTTGAGATGAATATGACCGACTGATTAATATCTTTGGCCCGTAGTGCAAAGATGAACACGTGTTTAGATGAACATGATCAACTGATGAATATCTTTGGCCTGTAGTGCAAAGATGAATATTTGATTCCAGATATATATTGATTGATGTTACAGGGATAAAATATCGACGATGAACTTTTAAATTCATATATAGAAGATAGTAGTTTGCATTCTCTACTTAACTCTTCTAATGAATTGTTATTTCCGCTGCAGTTGTTGATTTAAAACTGGTTGTCTATTGTATTCTATTAGATTTTTCTCTGTTGAAGACTAACGATAATTTGTTGTATATTATCTTAGTCATAATATTCTTTACTGGGCTAGTTGAGCTCACCCTTTTCCTTTTTGTTCTATTTTTCTTCTTAGGAGGTGCGAATGTAGCGAGTACTAGTCGGGGTATGGAATGAAGGTTCTAGAGAGAGTTGTTTAGTAGTCCTCACCATTTTTGTAAAATAATGTATCAATAATTATGATGAGGAATTATTTGCGTGTGGATATTGTCTAGATGGCAATATCGTATTTAAACTCACACGCTTTATATGTTGTAATAATAAAGTTGTAGTTATTTACGTACCATGTATTTAGCAACTTCGAAATGGGTTGGATGGAATGGACCTATTTTGGGGCATCACGGTTGGTATCAAAGCTTAGGGATATGATCTTTGGCGGAGATCGGGGAATAGAACTAGGGGGAGAGCGAGTAAATCCTTCGCTAGTGTGTCCTACCTAAGCTTATTTGTTAGTTGGTCAAGATATAGGGATATTATGTGATATATTGATTTCCTTAATTAACCCTTGTTTTATGACGATGATTTGAGAATGTCGTGAGAATATTAACAAAGTGGAGTAAATGAGACCGTGGAGATGCTGTCTTTACCAACGAGGAGAACGTCTGCAACAGTCGGCAATGTACCTCCTGTGAACAACACCACCGAGAAGATGATGAACGAGGGATGTTTAGAAGCTTTTTGCGATTCATGCAAAAATCGACGAGGAGACTTCGTGTTCAAAATACGAGGAGAAATGATAAGAATTCACGGGTGGTCACAACTAAATGATTCAAAGAGTTGGGACCACGAAATTTTGGGGAAGCGGGATCCGATTAAAGGCGAGACGTGGGTCAAACAAATTACCAAGATATTCGATGTCTTGGGATGCGGGAGGAACGAAAGTTTCATTCGCTACTTTTATGTTCAGAACGACGCAGACATCTTGGTGGAAATCAGAAAGCGTACCCATCCAAATTTGCACTTTTCGGATGTCATGGGAGACGTTTCAAAAAGCAGTTCAATGACAAGTACTTCCACGAAAGTATTCGTCGTATATGAAGGAAGTGGAGTTTATTAGATCGAGCGAGAATAACATGACGGTGTCCCGAAGACGAGGCGAAGTTCATGGAGTTATCCGTGTTTGCACCTCATTTGGTGGAGAATGAGGAACGATGACGCGGATGTTTACGAGAGGTTTGAAACCCGGCATCGCCAAGATCTCATTTCTCATAAATTTTCTCTCTATTCGAGATGTTGTCAGCGGGGCTCAATTGTTAGAGCGAGATAACGAGTACGTTCAACCGAGGGACCGAAACGAGGATTATCTGAAGATAGCGATCGTAAGAATAACGATAACCAAATGGAGAAAGAAGAATACTGAGACAAAGGTGGTAACCACTCTGGTGGTAATCGTGGCCGTGAAAATAGAAGAAGCGAGTCGGGAGGAGATTTTAAAAGAGGAGATTCAACAACGACCATGTGAAGACGTCGGCCAAGAGAGTAATCGGGTTCCAAGGGTGGAGAAAGACAACCCAAGCGTATGTTACAAATCACGGAAAGAGGGGCATATCATTGAAACGCCTGAATAGTTTAAGGTATGCTATAATTGTGGAAAAGAAGGACATATCGCCGAGATTATGCGGTATCGAAACCCGATCCAAATGGAATGGTGACTCAAAAGGATGTCCCAGAAAAGTCAAAGTCAACGGTTCCTGGAAGAGCGTTTGTCGTGACCGGTCAAAATGCGAGGAACCCGAACAAAGTTAGCACGGGTTAGTTAATTATAAATTCTTATGGAGTTTATACCTTACTAGATACCGGTTCTACCCATTCTTTTATCTCTCTTGCTTGCGCTCAATGTTTGAACTTGATTACGGAGAAATTAGACTTTGACCTATTTATGGAGACTCCGTTAGGAGAAACTTTCGTTACATCCGTTGTTTAGAAATCTTGCTTGATTCAGGTTGGCACTATCACATTACATGTTAACCTTATTTCTATAGAGATATTTGCTTTTGATGTGATTTTAAGGTTAACTACTCATCATACCGAAATTGATTACTTTCGTAAGGTTGTTAGTTTTCATATTCCTAAGCAACCTGTTATTCGAATTTAAGCAATCAAACCATTGTAGTCAAATATTTTCATATCAAGCCATGAAGTCATTCGTTTATTACGGATGTCAAGTTTTCTTAGTCCATGTTATGGATTTGAATAAAGACACGTCAGATTTGAATAATATTCCTGTTGTTATTGATTTTTCCTTACGTATTTCCTGAAGAATTTCTTGGCTTACTCCCAAAGCCTGATATTAAATTTTGTATCGACTTTGAACCCTGGGTACAAAACTCATTTCTAAAATCTCATATCGAATGGCTCTATTGAACTTCAAGAGTTAAAAATTCAACTATAAATTTGGTACCGAGCCTTTATCTGGTGACTTCCTTTGTGGAATGCACCGCCAAACTCTCCGTAGGGACACCATATTAAATGCGATAGTAAAGAACGATAGGTGTCATTGTAACGTCTTATCCAAGGTTGGGATATGAGTCATGATTGAGAACAACCTAAGCTCGATAATCGAAATCGTAGCTTTCTAGAAGCTTAGTTGGTTATTATCGGAGATTCGTTGAAGGATATTCTCGAATCGCTATTCCATTAACGCAAATGACTTCGTAGAGATACAAAATTCAAATGGAGCAAAGAATGTGGGAAGAGCTTGAAGAACTCAAGAGGAGACTCATTTCAAACACATGTTACGACCATGCCATCCCGGAAAAGCGAACGTGGTAGGCGGCGTGTTGAGTCGAAGATCATATCAAGTATCTGAGTACGATATTGTCAAAGACTCATTTCAGTATAATTTACAAATAATAGAGATGGAGATGAAAACTCTCTAGGTACCCACGTGATGATATACGAGTATAATCAACTTTAATCGATAAAGTTAAAGCTGCTTCAAGCTACACACCGGAGTGATGATGAATTTGAAGAAGGAGGTGCAAGTTGTTATTTCAAAAGCGAGAATCGGTGAGGTGAGGAAAGCTCAAACCTTCGATTTATTAATCCATTTGAAATTCTCGATCGAATAGGAACTGTGGCCTATAGACTCGCTTTACTACCAAGTATGTCGCGTGTTTATAACATTTTTTTTATGTACCGATGTTACGTAAATATGTGGACGACCCGAACCACGTCATTGAGTTAGAACCGGACGATATAGCAGAAGATTTAACGAACGAGGAGTTACCTGTCAAGATCTTGGATATGAAGGAGTATGTCCTACGCGTAAAGGTCATACCATAAGTTAAAGTTTTGTGGAGAAACCATGCTATAGAGGAAATGACCTGAGAGTTAGAAATGGAAATGAAAGCGAGGTATCTTCATCTTTTTGAAATACCAAGTACGTACGTCAATTTCGAGGACGAAATTTCATAAGGAGGGGAGGTTGTAAGACCCCAAATTATTAATAAATGAAATTTATTGTCCTCTATTTATTATTTTGAAATAGTAAGGGTTGATTTGATTAATGTGGATAGTTATGGGTAAAATACGCAAATATTTCGAATAAGCAAGTGGTTATAAAATATTCATTATTGTCGGGGATTATTCGTTTGGTCGTGGAATATTAAATCTTTGTGGGGAATATTAAATGCGGACGGCACGATCTTTATGGGCCCCATAACGGAAAGAGATTGGATGAAGAAAATGACAAATATAAGTTGTATATAAATAACGGCGTACTTGTTACCATTAATATTGTTGGAATACCCAGTGGTTAAAACACACTAATACGCATTGTTGAGCAAGAAGCTTTGCGGTATTGCACCAATTATTGATTCTTACGTGAAAGGCACTACTCAATAATTGTTACGATAATTACTATTCAAGATTTTATTTTATTGATTCAATAATTCTTTGCATTGATATTTTATATTATTGTTGTTTCAATAAATTGTCATTACACAAGATTTTCCATTATCGAAGCAATAATTCATATTATCCGAATAATATTATTAGAAAACATTATTGGCAATGTCTAGAAAGTTACGTCTAAGGAGAAGTTTGGTCACCTAATTGCATGGCAAGAAGTAAGAGAAATCTTTATTGAAAGCCCCTCTTTCACGGGAACAGACTTGGTTGCCGATCTTTGTGATTCTGTAATATTATTTGTGAATAATTAATTATTGATTAATATGATGAGGAAAATATTGATTTTATGTGGATATAGATGGAGAAAATTTTAATGTGACAATTATTTAAAATTGAAATTTTATTTTTTTTTGATAAAATAATTCATTTAAATATATTATTATATTTTAATAATATAATAATGATGATATTTTTACGATGAATGTGGGATATATGAGTATATGAGGAGGAAAAGTATTTTTGTGGCATTAAATGTTTAACACATATTTTGTGTGTTGGTGGATACAATTATTGACCGAAATTTGATTATAGCTTGTAAAATCGCCCGTTTATGGATTTCACTCAATTTCTGTTTGGAATTTGGAAAAACTTTCTTCTGCAAAGTTGTAGAGAATTGAATTTCCTATAAAAACACGTGAGATTCGAATTTTCTGATAAAAGGGCTATTTATTATAAATTATTGAAGTTCCAAAGCTCCGAAATAATTGATTTTTGGAAGATTAAAATATTTAAAATAGGAAAAACATTTTTAAATGTTTGTGGGCATCTTTAACATGTGTTGATGGCTGAGATCAGATTGTCTAGATGGGCGTAGAGAATTTATTAAATATATTAATATTATATTAAATTTTCTTCTTTGGTGTTCTAAGCATTTTCCTATAAATAAGGTGCTTAGGTTAGAATTGAAAATTACACTGCGAAGTTTTCTTTCTCTCTATATTATCGGCGTATTCTTGTGATTATTTTGAGTATACTTTGAGTATTGCTATATACTGCAAAGTTCAAGTCATAGCCTATATCCTGGTTTTTGACTAAAATCTTGTCTTTCGAGGTAAGGGGATGTTATTTTCTTTTCAAATGATATTATTTCTTCAATATCATTATCTTTGAAATATTGGTTGAAACTTTTTATCAAATTTGGAACTTTTTCATGTCGTGGTTACTATTCATGAGTTCTTATTCACGAGTTACTATTCATGAGTTACTTATTCACGATTCTTATTCACGAAGCGTGATGATGCTTTTTTGTGAAATTTCTATCTTTTGGTGTCTGAGTTCTTATTCACGTATCGACCTTTATTCACGATACTGACCTATTCACGAATACGACACTATTCACAGAAAAATTAAATTTTTATTTTTCGTCTAAAATATCTATTGTGGATACTAGCTTTGATTGTATCCATGTTTTGATCATTCTTGAATTTTACTCCACTCTGATTACTTATGAAGTATTTTTGAACTTGGATTGTTTAAAATACGAATCCTTAATATTTGTTCTTTTTGTTTCACTGGATTCGTTTCCTTTAAAATATTTTTCATCATCCTCAGTCCTAAATGATGATATTACTGAATATCTTTGGCATGTAGTGCAAAGATGAATGATTTCTTGATGAATATCTTTGGCCGTAGTGCAAAGATGAGCAGTGTTGAGATGAATATGACCGATCGATTAATATCTTTGGCCCGTGGTGCAAAGATGAACACGTGTTTAGATGAACATGATCAATCGATGAATATCTTTGGCACAGTAGTGCAAAGATGAATATTTGATTCGGATATATATTGATTGATGTTACTGGGGATAAAATATCGACGATGAACTTTTAAATTCATATATAGAAGATAGTAGTTTGCATTCTCTACTTAACTCTTCTAATGAATTGTTGTTTTCGCTATTGCAGTTGTTGATTTAAACCCGGTTGTCTATTGTATTCTATTAGATTTTTCCTCGTTGAAGACTAACGATAATTTGTTGTATATTATCTTAGTCATAATATTCTTTACTGGGCTAGTTGAGCTCACTCTTTTCCTTTTTGTTCCATTTTTCTTCTCAGGAGGCGAGAATGTAGCGAGTACTAGTCGGGGTATGGAATGAAGGTTCTAGAGAGAGTTGTTTAGTAGTCCTCACCATTTTTGTAAAATAATGTATCAATAATTATGATGGGAATTTATTTGCGTATAGATATTGTCTAGATGGCAATATCTGTATTTAAACTCACAATTTATATGTTGTAATAATAAAGTTGTAGTTATTTCTGTACCATGTATTTGGCGACTCAGAATGGGTTGGATGGAATGGACCTATTTTGGGGCGTCACAATAAACATGACGCGACAACTTGGCAAGTGATATTATTTCCTTATATCACACGCAACAATCCTTATTTCCGATTTTCGAATAAGACCGAATTACGCTGTGAAGGAAATTCTATGAGGCGAAGGATTTTATTTTTTTTATTTGGATTCTTAATTTTAAATTCTATTGTAATTAGGCTTTCTTTTCCAAATTTACTTCTATTTTCTTATAGAAATTAGGGTTATAGTTTATTAATTCCTATTAGAATTTGGATTATTTTGAGTTGTATAAATAGAGGTTCAAGTTGATGTAACATGATACATTATTCATTATTCAATATATTTGTGAGTTTATTCTCTACTTTTGGTTCTTTAAAGAATTCCTAAGAAATTAGTAGTTTCTTAGTTATTTCTTTGATATTCAATTTGACTTATCATACAACAATTTATAGTTGTGTGTGGCGTCTTCTACCGCATCAATCGTCGATTGTGCCAAGATTACCGCTTCAATATAAGCGAGGGGTCAAGGTGTCGTTGGTGTCCATTCAACGCAGATTTCAAACGCGAGAAATTGTACCAAGATTACCGTCTAAAGTATAGATGAGGGGTTAAGGTGTTGCAAACAATTCACCTCACAACTGTGCTAGAAAAAGATCCGGACGACGACCACCTCACGCAAACGTGCCGTGGAGTCTATCATCCGCCCCATCCACCGCTCCTAAAATCCCCCACTGACTGATTCCGCCTCCCATCAGATGCAGATCTAAACCCTCCGTCATCGAAATTATCCCAAGTATAGCCCATATTCATTTACGGTTCTTGCACACACGACCACAATTATAAAAAATTGCAGAGAATGTAGAAATTAGGGCTTAGACTCGGTATGAGAGATTTAGGCTCTTGTATAAGATATTGAGGGTATGAGAGATTTAGGCTCTTACTCGAACTTAGTTGATTCCTAAGGAGAGAGGAGAAACCCATCTCCTCTCTAATTGAAACATCGAATTTTGGCTAAGAAATAGAGGTTAAACCCAATTGATCACGAACATAACTCAGTACTCTGTTCCAAAAAAAAAAGAGTTTGATAACATTTTATTTGTAAAATTACTATTTCAAAAATTAAAGATAAATCTAAATTTAAATTTTAGGATATTATAAATTAATTATAACAAATTGAAATATAACTCTTATGTAGAACCAAAAAGTAATATTTTAACGTTTGTAATTTGTTCCATAAAAAAGAGTCATAATTATTATAATTTTGTTTACTATCAATTTATAACATTTTAAATTATTGTAACTTAATATTTTAATAAATATAATTAATATTTTAAATTACTTAAAATTATTATTAAGAATAAAATTTCTATTATAATATTAATTACATTACAATTTTAATTGTAGTATATTATAAATTAAAGAACATTAATATTTTTTTTTACGTTTATTCTCTTCGTTATCTGTTGTTGAAAATGAAGGAGTATATAAGACTTCAGCTATAAAAAATAAAAATTAAAATTCTAACGCCAATTAAAGTGACGTTGCATCTTACTCTTCTTTTTTACAAATTCATTTTTTTTTAAAAAATAAATAAAATAGGGATAAAATTGATATTACATTAATATGGGTCAAATTAACTTATTAGAAATGATTTATAAGTCATTTTTAAATAACTTTATTCATTTTAGTTCATAAAACATAATAAATTTTTTTTTGTTTTTTTCTTAGAATTGATAGTATTATACTTTAATTTTATAATATATTTGGAAAAAAAAGCTAAAAGGAGAACTAGGAATAGTGAGGGGTATACCATTGCTTTTTTTTTTATGTTTTATTTTTGGACTTAAAAATATGTTCATGATTTAAGTTACTCTCTCCGTCTAAGAATAAAAGTTCTTATTATTTTATGTAATCTCAAGTTAAATATTTACTTGTATTAAATAATCTATTTTTTTATAATAATTTATGCGTAATATCCTTAGTATTAAATGTCATATTTTTATTATTTATAAATATTTATATAATATCAATTGACAATCGGTTGTCACATGTACTATTTCAACAACCATAATCTATACAGTTGATCGCAACATTGGATGACACAGATTGAAATGGATTTCTCTCTACCGCTACAGGCTGTAGCGATATGAGAAATTACTCATTTGTCCCTCATTTGCTCATGTGTTAAACTGTATACCGCTACTAGTTATGGCGGTAGTTTAGTTAACTAATAAATTTGGGCTCAATGGTAGCTTAATGGCCCAATAACTCATAGATCTTAGGTTCAAAATCTAGTTGTGATATTTTTGCTTCTTATGTTATATTTTTTGTGTATTCGATAAATTCTATTACAATCTATATATATAGATACCCATCTTAAATCTCAACATTAAACTAAATATATATAAAGTAACTATGAATATTTATATAACGTAATTATGAATATTTTAATATATATATATATATATATATTTATAAATTTATCTCTAAATATTCATATAAATATTTATAAACAAATATTTATTTATAAATTTATAAATATTTCATCTAAACTTTAGATATGAATATTTTTATAAATATTTATAGATAAATTTATATGAATATTTGTTTATATATATATATATGTATATATATAAATATTCATAGTTACTTTATATATATTTAGTTTAATGTTGAGATTTATTTAGTATTTTATTTAGTTTGACAAAAATTTTGAAAAGAATATGTATGTATGTATATATATATATATATATATATATATATATATATATATATATATATATATATATATATATATTTGGGAGGATCTCTAACGGACCAAATAAAGCGGACGAAAAAAGAACTTACCAAGGCAAAAAAACATGCGGTCGGGTTTAACCCGCGTGTTTTTGCGAGTTAAACCCGACCCGCGTGTTTTTTTTGCCTTAGTCCGTTCTTTGGTCCGTTTTAGAACGGCTCTGTATATATATATATATATATATATATATATATATATATATACATATCAGTAGAATAAATTTAAAAATATTAAAGACTACAAGTTATGGCGTTAGTTTAGTTAACTAATAAATTAAAATGACTTAGTGGTAGCTTAATGACCCAATAACCCATTGGTCTTAGGTTCAAAACCTTGCTGTGATATTTTTGCTTCTTATGTTATATTTTTTGTGTATTAGATAAATTATATTAATATCTATATATATAGATACTCATCTTAAATCTCCACATTAAACTAAATATATATAAATAACTATGAATATTTATATAACGTAACTATAAATATTTTAATATATATATATATATAAATTTATCTCTAAATATTCATATAAATATTTATGCATGAAATACAAATATATTATCTTATTATAATAACACACTAATTTGTCGTTTTATTCTCATGATATATAAGATCGTTAGTATAAAAAGACCTATTTGACTTCTTCTTTTTTTTTTTTTCCTTTTTTCCACAAGTACTAATTATTATATCAATTCTTTTTTTTACAAAATAAAAAAAAGTAGTAGAATTTTGGGAAACAATAGCATTAATTATTTCTTATTTTAAAATGCCCAATATTAAAAAACTAATTAATTAATTTGGCTATTAATTTACGTTATAATCTTCATATATTGATCATGTATGATCATCGATATGTCATTTAATTATTTCATTACCAATTTCCATCAAAAAAGTGTTCAATCGCCCATTAATTATTTAACGCCAAAAGAAGAAGATAATTGAAAAAATAACTTATACTATATTCCAAGGCAAAATAAATAAATTAAAGAATGTAAGATAAATATCATAATTTTGTAAGTATTTGACATATATAAGCAAAAATTATAGTGTTATTATTTTTTATTTATTTATTATTATTATTATTATTATTGTTGTTGTTGTTGTTGTTGTTGTTGTTGTTGTTGTTGTTGTTATTATTATTATTATTATTATTATTATTATTATTATTATTATTATTATTATTATTATTATTATTATTGTAGTATATAACTTCCCGAGATTATATTAATGGTATGTAGTGAAGGAGAAGAAAGGAATATATGGGAAAATCTCATGTTTTGATATAAATATTAATTATTGCAAGATACACTACTAGAAAATCACCTTATAAGCGATGTCGTACGGCCGTCGCTATAAACAAACTTAGATTGCTAAAAGTTTTAGCGACGGTCACGAAACCGCCATAGAACCCGTCGGTAAAGCTTTATAGCCACGGTCTTTTGACCTATAGCAGCGATCATGAGCCCCTAAGCTATATAGTCACGGCAAAATCGTATATATAGATGTACATAATGACGCTTCGACACCGTCATTATAGGCTCAGTATTTTATAGAACACTATAGCTACGATTGATGATCGTCAGCCTATAACCTTTTTATATTTAAAAAAATTAATTAATAATGCAAATTTATTCAATAAACACAAATACAATATAAAATAAAATATAAAAATATTATATACATCATTTAAAATTAGTATTTATTATAACTCATATTATTATATACATCATTTAAAATTAGTATGTATTAGGCATCTAAAACATCTCAGTATCTCCTAAATTTAAACTGACATAAAAATGTAAAGTATAAATTAGACAAATGTTTACTACAAGATGTAACTAAGACCATCGACCAAACTTCATATTCTCAACACACTAAAGATAATAAATCAACATTAAAGCAAATACGTATGCTTGAGTTGAAATATGCTTGAGCTCCTCTTGTATATGATTCTTCTGACAAACTTGGGAAGACATATGCTTGATCTGAAATAGAAGTTTGTTTGTGAATGAATTCCATGATTGATAGATCCTGATTGATAGATCCTGGTAGTTAGCTTTACATCGTTTGGTGACATGCATGCATTCTATGTTCTTGATAACCTCCTACCTGTAATCATTAGGACTATACATGTTTTACCAATTGCATACGCGAGCCAGAATAAGAACAAGCTAAGCAGTCATGCATAACACGTAGTTTAACAAAGAGCGGTAGAGATGTCGACCCGATAAGATTTTCCAACCAAGTAATTAAAATACATTTCCAAATTTCATGCGAGGATTTTACATTTAATGTGAAAGACAAATAAAAGGAGCATTAACAAAGAATGAATATATCACCTTCACGACGGATGACCAACTGTCTTCTTTGCCCAAGTGACTTGTACAAAGCCTCCAACCGCTCAATTTCATTAGAGGAATATTCTTTCTGAATGCAATCCTACACATTTTTGTAGGCCTTCATAATATCAAAAGAGTTTTCAGGAAGAAACAAAACAAAAGATTACATTAGGTAATTTACTTCTAAGATATAATCAATCTATTCTACTATAAAACGACTGCCAAAGTTTGGTCTTCAGCATCAATTAATAAGAGTTGACTGATGATGAAATCTGCTGACATGCCATCTACACCTTAACGCCAATTAAGCTCCATAAAGACTAGAAAAATAACCTTCCACAGTGGTCCAGTATAACTTAAATCTATAGAAAAACAAAAAAGGATTATCATTATAAAGCATGAACAAAAACCCCATTAAATACGTCAAAATGAATAATATGCAAGTATACCTAAAATAAGTTTATATTACCAACTACTTTTTTCTGAATGAGTATCTTTATGCCTAAAATAAGTTTAGAACTAATTCCCTCTTGCCTCATTTGTATCTTTGCCTTGACTTCTTGTAGTGTTCCTCTACTATCACACCACTCTTCCTGAATTTCAAAAACAAGAATTATAAACAAGCCAAAAATGTTTGTATTACCAACTACTTTTTTCTGAATGAGAATTAAAGAAGATTTCATGTTAAAGAGACAAGTAGAACCGATGCCAATGAGAAATGTACCTCAGCCTCTTTTAAGAGATCAGCCTCGTTGCGGCGTTCATTCAAGATATATCTGCCTGACATACCGCCTTTCCATGGACATACGCATTACAGCGAGCCCTTAAAGCCCTTCTTGCCTATAATTGTCAAACTAGAATTAAACTAAATGTTTTCTATATTTCCAGAACAAAAATTTGAACACTCAAACAATAATCAAATATTTTCACACCAAACAACATCAATAGCCGGGTTCATAGTGAAGGGAAGGTTTACTAATACAAGTGAACATATTTAGTCTTTAGACATACTTGTAGATGGAATTATCAGTTAATCAAATTCTATAAAAATGGCTAGAAAAGATGGAGAAATTGAAGTAAATACGTAAATCAACTTAAAACATACAAAAGTTTAAGACACAACCGAAGTTGGACAACATCATGATAAAAAGATTCAATGGTGCGATTTCCAAGAATATCTCTCTATTATAGAAGAAAACATAAAACGGAATCACATTCCAAGCTTAAAGATGGACATTTAAACTTGATACAGGTGAATTGCCAGTTTCTATTACACCATTATACATATTATATAGAAGGCTATAGATTTTGACTTGAACAAAAATATAAGGGTTTCAAGATATAGGTATCAATCCCAAGTTACATATAAGGAGAAAAAAAAGAAATCCTTTTGGGAAGTTTCCATCAATTCTTCCTCCATTTCCTAAATCATATGGAGTCCTTATGCAAGGCTCTTTTTCTTTGGGTTTACTACTCCTCCTCCTCTCCTCCTCCTCCCCTATATGTAGTGTCTATCTCATACAGAGAAGTAGTTTTACACCTTAAAATGTAACAAAAAAAACTTGAATATATTTCACCCACCTTGTTATGTCAAGAATTTACGTAGTAAATTTTGGCTAACAAGGTATAGAGTTTGATAAGGAAAAACACGCATCGAGATAGACACTTGACTTTAGCATCCTTAGGCAAGATTTTGTGAAAATCATCATAGTGTATGAGAGTTGCCAACCCTCCAAAGGAGCATCCTCGAAAAGAAGAGCCTATTAAGTCATCAAGAAACTACGACTCTTGTTTATTTTGCTTGACAGTCGAACTTATAATGGACTTAATAAATAATCATCAATTAGAAACAATGTTTGTGAATTTTGATAACACTTGAAAATTTCATATACATATTAGCATTGTAAACTATTGCAAGAAAAGAGTATAAATTATCCATCTTAAAAATGAAAATAGATACATGATTAGAATCAACCTTAGATCCAATGAACTGCATTTGGATTGATTCACGAAAAAATGCAATGAAGTGAACTTATGAAAGTGCATTGGAATGAATAGATTTGAGGTTGAATTTAAGGGTTTGGCTATAAGAGTTGGACTACAAGACGTAGCAAAGGTGGATAGTATAGATAGACGAAAGAGATCAATTTTATTAGTATCCTTGACAATCTATATACTCAGAAAAGGATGGTGAGAAAATAATTACAATTAATGAAAGTACTGCTTAGCATTAGACAATCCTAACTTGACAAGAGTTCATCCTTGATTGCTTCCCAGATTAGTTGACCTCGGAAGAAGAGTTTAGTGCCATTCTATGGCATTATTGACAGAAAGTATAACAACATTGTTACTTTAAAAACTGAATTTCCTCCTTTTCAGTTATATAACAATTATTAAGTTTGCCAATCAAGTAGGTAAACTTACTTTAAATTCACTTTCGGGATGGCCAAAGAAAAGATGCACCATCACAATAACGTATCTTCACTTTGTTCCAGCTAAAGAAATCTAAAAATTAGAAAGAATTAAAGTAATTATCCTCGAGTAATTATTAATGAAATACAGCTACCAAACACATACAGAGATAGAAAGTTTCATATCACTCTCCACCATTGAAATATGATAACCAAATTCAATTGTTTGCACAAGAAAACATAATAATTACTTTAGGGTCTATGAAGCAACACTTTTTCCTAGTACAAATTTTGCAAATATTTGCGGTAAAAGACAATTCGATTATCAATAAAGAGGCGATTAAATTAAAGTAACACTCCTCAAATCCATCGAAAAGAACACACACAAACATACATCAAATATGAAAAAGGAAGGAGAAATGACAATTCAATCTACAAAATGAGAAGCACAAACTATCCAATCTCAAAGTTAATACAATACATAATATTAAGGTGCATACATACATAAATATATCAAATTCTAGGGATTTGAAAAAATAGAAATTAAAGCGATTGCAACCTACGGACCTCGTCCTCGACATTGCGGTGGTGCTTGTAAATTGAAGCGATTGAAGTGATACCACTCCGATGAAGGGCTTAATATCACTTGTGAGGATTAGTCGCGAAGGCCATGGCATTTCGGTGGAGGCGCGTGAGCTCGGACCTAATGGCTTTGTGAAAGAACAAAAATATTGAATTGGCGATGAGGTCTTGAAGCTCCTCTTGTTGAACAATCCGGATGAATCGAGTTGGCTCATTGGCACGGCCATTACTGACTCGCCCCCTCCGTCCCATATGTTGTATCCCAATGACAATGGCGGGATGTTGAAGGTAACTTTCTCCAAAAATGGGTGGGTGGGTTAGGTTAAAAGAGAGTGTGGGGGATGAGAAGGAAGATAATTTGGGGAAAAATTAGAGCGAAGATATCTTGAAATAATTTGGGGAAGTGGGAGTTTTTTAAATCTCTATACCGACGGTTCAAATTCTATAGCGACGGTTCCGTGCCGACCGTCGCTATAGATACCCTATAGCGACGGTTCCGTTCCGACTGTCGCTATAGCTCGTCGCTATATGTCGAATTTCTAGTAGTGATATTAACAGATAACTTGTGTTGCTCCAGCGGTCAAATGACCAAAGTTCCAAATGATAGGTCATAGGTTTGAATATGTTCCACATTTGGATATAATTTTTAAATACTAAATACGAATATTTTTTGACAATTCTCCGAATACCTAATATGGTCTTACAAAAACATGCTTATTGGGATTATCTTAATTTAAGGCAACATTTTAATAGTCGTTGCAAAAAGTTGTATAAAATATGCAACAAAAATAAAAATTGTTGCCAATGAATGTGGTCCATATTAGGCAACGAAATATAGCAACAAAAAAAACTTACGTTGCCTACAATGAGGAGAAATCAAGTGGTTAGAAATTTTGCAACGAATTTCTAACGAATTTTGTTTCTAAATTTTGCAACGACTTATGAATTTCGTTGCAAAAAGTGAAAGCCTGACACAATCTGCAATGAAGGACAAGTTTCGTTGCTAAACATACACTTTTAGCAACGACTTATAAAGTCGTTGCCTGAAAAATCGTTGTTAAAGCCCCATTTTTAGCAACAAAAAAACTTTCGTTGCCCACGATGACGGAAAATCAAGTGGCCAAAAATTTTACAACGAATTTCTAACGAACTTTTTTCCCGCCAATGAATTAGCAACAAAATTTTGCAACGACTTATGAATTTCGTTGCAAAAAGTGAAAGCCTGACATAATCTGCAACGAAGGACAACTTTTGTTGATAAACATATATATTTTTAGCAACGACTTATAAAGTCATTGCCCGAAAAATCGTTGCTAAAGGTCCATTTTTTTGTAGTGATTAACTTTAGCCACTGAACTGTTTCCCATCTGAACTTCCTGTCCAATAATCTCTTCAAATGTTTTAAACATTTCTCGATTATTACAAATAAGGATAGTAGCTCCGAAGTCCAACCACCAACCATTCGTCTCACTTACCATGTTAACTTCAGAAATCATAGTCACATCAAGACTAAGATCAGATACCATGGCAACAAGGTTCTCCTCAACCATGTTAGCGGAGCCACTTTTGGGTTGTTTGCATTCTCTGGCATAGTGTCCAGTTTCTCCACAAACATGACACTTAACATTTCTCTTATTAGGATCAGATTTTTTATTTTTCTGTCCAGGATGCTTGAACTTAGTATTATCTTTTTGAACTCCATGTCCTTTCCCTTTAAATGATCTTGCCTCCAAATAGTTTACATTAGACTGTCCTTGAATCAAATTCTTAGCATCGCGTTTTCAGGCCTCCTCCTCAATAATACGAAAGATGTGCTTGAATTTGATCCGAGGAAAAATCCTCGGTTATGCATCAACTTTTTAGCAAAATCTTTCCAAGATGGAGGTAATTTTGCAATTATCGCTCCAACTTGAAAAGTTTCAGGCAAGACAATTTTAAGAACCCTCAACTTATTAACAATAACCTGGAGCTCATGCACTTGCTCCAAAATAGGTTTGTTATCAACCATTTTATAATCAAAATATTTAGATACTAAATATTTATTTGTACCTTCTTCTTCAGCCTTGTATTTGAACTCCAAAGCCTCCCATAACTCCCTTGCTAACTGAATATTGCTGTAGAAATCGTAGAGACGATCCGACAGCGTGTTGAGGATATATCCACGAGCAAGTTCCTCATCTCCAGTCCTTTTGCTTCTTTGCTCTTTCAGTGCTTCAATGGCATCATTATCTGGATGATGGCCTTCTACTGGTTTGGGATCTTCTGGAATAGGCTAAAGATTAGGGTCCAAAACATACGCAATATTCAAAATTATGAGTAAAAACTTCAGTTTATCTTGCCAACGACTGAAATTATTTCGGTCAAAACGATCAAGCTTGACAAAATCCTGATTCATGATTTTGAAAGACTCTGTATCCATTTCCATAAACACCTTAAGAATGAAAAATATTATAATGAACACAGATCAAGAAGAACAAGGATTGACACGGGTAGTCCCTGTCCCTAAGGTGTTTATTGCCCTTACCAATAAGGTTTGCTAAAAGGCTACTAGCAATATACCTCCAGGATTTATGTCACAGCCTATATTTGGTCTAAGTGATAGCAACTCACATATAGAACATCTAATTTATGCTACTGTGTAAAAGATGATTAGATGAAAGAAGATTGAGACTAATCAGTTTTGTAACTGAAATGTAAATTAAGTATAATTATTTACCAAGTAAATAATGTAATAATCACATATCAGTTTCAAAACTTATTTATATCCCATAATGATTAAACACAAAACTGTTTAAACATTAATGAAGTTTATGAATCTGGTTCAATGCCAAAAAATAGGCTGTCAGGAATAAACATGTGAATGATATTCCTATTTATATTATTTGATTATGATATATATATATATATATATGAATGAATATGCAAGTATGCTTGCATTAAGAAAAGCTATAAAGTCCTTTGATAGATAATAGAAACATATGTATAAGGACCTAGAACATATTGATCAAATGTGTTAAGTTGATCCTACATAAGCAAAATAGCTTTGTAAAGTCCTTAAAAAGAAATGATGTACAAGGACTATAAATATAGAAAGATCAAGCATGTTAGGTTGATCTTATGATGTAATAGACAGGCTTGTCTGATCGTCGAGCACTGCACCAGAAATCGTAGTCTGCCAGGAAAATTAAGGAAAACCCGAGAGCTATCAAGGCAGAATCGTAGTTTGCAAGATAGTAGATCTCAGATTTCGTAGACTTCCAGGAGAGACGAGGAAGGATCGTAGTGTGTCGAAGAGAACTTCCTCAGGGCCCTAGTCTGCTGAGGAAGTCATGTTCAGAATCGTAGAAATAGCCTGCCTATGAGCCGACCGAGGAGCATCTGCCAAAGTCAGTTAAGAATCGTAGACTACACTCGGAGTCGTAGAGTCTACTAATCATACCAAAGGCTGAGATCGTTGTCGAGCAAGACTAGATGGAGACAACAAGCACAACGATAAAAATCGTAGAGTGTCAAGATCTGATCTCGGAGTCGTAGTGTCTGCACAGCCAAAGCTGAATCGTAAAGTGCAGAACTAAGATCTCAACAGATGTGTTCACTATGCCAAAACAGAATCGTAGAGCGAATACGATTCTCAAATGAGAACTCCCAGAATATCCAAAGGAATGAAGCCTCTGGTTGGCACTGCATAGATACGTCCCACCTGAAGGAAACCAGAGAACAATTAACGAATGGCATGGAAGCTAACAGAAGATCTAAGCACCAACCCAATCAGCATCAAGATTGAGTTGTAAAGCCATTCGAGATGAAGTCTTCCACAAGATGATCATAAGAAGACTTCTGTAACTGACTAAGGAAAGTCAGCAAGTGCAGAAGCTGTCAAGAAGAAAGATGACAACGCTCTTGAAAGTAATCAAGATCATAGTGTTTGCCAAACAAAGAAAGAACTGATGGAGTACACGCTGAGATACTGGTTAGCCTCTGAATAACAAGGCTAAAGTGATTAAGCATTGGGTCAGTCCATTGATGATAGGTGAACGGGAGATCACAAGGAGAAAGCGAGCTGGACATGCCACAAATCTGAAGTGTCTTGTTATTTAGAGGAGGCCAGAGCAAGAAATCAAACCATCAGTATTTGAGAACAGTTAAGGCAAACAGAAGCAATGAAGCACTGCACAAAAAGAGGAAGAGGTGTTCTACACTAAAGATCAAGTGAACACTCCTCAAGATCGTAGTGTTGTCTCTACCAGTCAACAAGACACTACAATCAGGTCCATGAAGATATGCATCGGAATCGTAGAGTTCAAATAGCTAAAGAATGAAGCATTGGTAACAGTTCAATCTGAAGGGTAATATTCGGACAAGGGCTTATTTAGAGCATCGATGCAAGTACAACCTATGATTGAGAAATCAGAAGGGTGAAATAAAGTCTTTGATCTACCCAAGACATCAAAGTGACATATCTGACAGACTTGGTGAAACAGCAGACTGCAGTGTCAAGAAGTCAGAAAAAGATGTCATGTCACATCTGTAGTCTGCACCAAATAACTCAAGATCTGCGAATCAACTTGAATAGCTCTCAACGGCTACTTTCCAACGGGAAGATTGAGAGGTAGTATAAATTAACAGAGCTTCAACGATCAAAAAGAGCTGATGATTATGAAGTTGCAGAATCGTTGAGTTGGTGAATGCTATAAGTTGACTCTACGAGTTCCACCAAAGATCAACAGAATAAATCTCAGTGACAGTGAGACTTACCAAGGTGGAAGTGAAGTAGCTTTAAAGAAGAACTCAAAACAGATCAAAGCTTCACTCAACAACGATGAGAATGCCACTGAAGATGGCAGCCAAGCTGAGAGCCGAGAAGGCCAAGAAGATAGCTTTCAGGAAAGTGGCTGAGTACAAATAAGATCAAGAGAGCCACTCTACGAATCACCATAAACCAAAAGCTACAATTAAACAAGTGCAGAACCATATCTGTAAAGTATTCAAGAAGGGTTCAGGGATTGCTAAGTGCCAGACAAAGTCTACTACAAGCAAAAAGACTTAGCAAACCTAGATGGTGATGGTGCAAAGTTGATACCGGATAAGAATGAGCAGAAAAGAATGAAGATCAGCTGCACCAAAGAAGATGTGGTCCAGACCTAAAGCAGAATGCAAAGAGGGCCACACCAAGCTGCTAAGCACAAAAGATGTTCAGAGCTTAATGACATCTTAGCAGCTCAGCACCAACAACAACAAGAAGCCAGGGCCTGAGGGGTCCTTGTCCGAAGGGACTAAATGAAGTTCTAAGCCTTCTGGGCTTGAAGAGTTCCTAGGGAACTAGAGAAGTTCCAAGGCTGCTGGCCTTGAAGAGTTCTTAGTGAACTGAAGTCCCAAGGCTGCTGGCCTTGAAGGAATCTTAGTGATTCAAGGTGCTGCCCTTCCTCAGTGGAAATCCTGCTAGTTAAAAGCAGAAGAGTGGATTAGGAGCTTGAGTCTTTGAACCACTTAAAACCCCTTGTGTCTTTTACTTTATGTCATTTACATTATGTATATTAACTGCTATAATTGCTATGTATGTTTTAACAACTTACTACTAAAGTAACTATACGAACAATGTATGTTTGATTATGAATATATCAATGAAGGAGATCTTTCACTTATTCCGGTGTGCATGAAAAGATTCTTAAGTTTGTCACGAGCTACTTAATGAGTAATACATCTTAATAGAGAAAAAGAATTTGAAATTCTAAGGATCTATTCAACCCCCCCCCCCCCCTTCTAGATCTATATTGTGCCTACTAGGAACTAACAATTGGTATCAGAGCAGGTTCTCATGCTATATTCAAAAGCTAATCGCTTTGAGTTTGATCCTAGGTGCAAACATTGTTCTAAGCGTAGTTTAGTAGTAAGTCACTTGTTATATGCAAATGAGCTCACATGTTGGAAATACTATGTACATATAAATGTGCATATATACCTAAAGCTGCTCAGATTGATCCATGTCTTTGATTATCATGTCAACAAGATCAATCCTTATTCAACATCAATCGTGGTGTCTGAAGACCAAGCTAGAGAGCTCAAGAGATATCAACAGAAAAGATTCAAACATCCTCTAGCATGAAAAGGCCATACATGCAAAATAATGCTTATCCAAATCTTGTGAGCTCAAGGATGTCAATGAATTAGAGATGTTGATACTCTCTTAGTTTATGCCTTCAAGACCACACCTGATTAACTGAAGATCAACTGAAATAACCGGCTGTCAGAAGCAATTGAGAAAACATGCACATCAATGCCTAAACTCAGTATAGCTAAGATAAATGACTGTTTAAGCTCTAACAACAAAAAAAAGGTACGATTTGTGACGCCCCCAAAATAGGTATACAACACCCATTCTGAGTAGCCAAAATATATGGTACAGAAACAACTACAACTTTATTAATACAACATATAAACAGTGAGTTTAAATATAAATATTGTCATCTAGACAATATCTATAACCAACTATGTCCTCAATATAATTATTGATACATTATTTAACAAAAATAGTGAGGACTACTAAAACAACTTCTAGAACCATTATTCCATACCCCGACTCGTACTCGCTACATTCTCGCCTCCTGAGAAGAAAAATAGAACAACAAGGAAAAGGGCGAGATCAACTAGCCCAGTAAAGAATATTATGACTAAGATAATATAGAACAAATTATCGTTAGTCTTCAATGAGGAAAAATCGATAGAATATAATGAATAACAAGTTTCGGATCAATATTCGCAGCGGAAATAATAATTCATAGAAGAGTTACGTAGAGAATGAATTCTACTATTATCTATGAATTTAAAAGTCCATCATCAATATTTTATCCATGTAACATCAATTAATATTCATCTTGAATCAAATATTCATCTTTACACTACAGGCCAAAGATATTCATCAGTCGGTCATGTTCATCTCAACACTTGTTCATCTTTGCACTACGGGCCAAAGATATTCATCATAAAATCATTAATCTTTGCACTACAGGCCAAAGATATTCAATAATATCATCATTTAGGACTGAGGATGATGAAAAATATTTTAAAAGAAACGAATCCAGTGAAACAAAAAATAAACGTTAAGGATTCGTCTTTCAGCTATTTTATGTCCAAAAATACCTCATAAATAATCATAGTGGTGTAAAATTCAAGAATGATCAAAACATGGATACAATCAAAGCTAGTATCCATAATAGATATTTTGGACGAAAAGGAAAAATTTTAATTTTCTCGATGAATAGTCTTGAGTATTCGTGAATAGTCTACAGATATCGTGAATAAGTAACCCAGACACAAAAGTTCCAAATTTGATTAAAATGTTCAAACCAATATTTGGCATAATGATATTGAAGAATAATATCATATATGAAGAAAATAACATCCACTTACCTCGAAAAGACAAAGATTTACGATTGGAATACTTGATATAGTCTTTGAAGGAACTTGCACCAGATATAGCAACACTCAAAGTATCAAAATACTCACAAGAATACACTCGATAATATAGAGAGAAATAGAGAAAACTTCGGTTTAAATGTGATTTTCAATTCTAACCTAAGCACCCTATTTATAGGAAAATGCTTAGAACACCAGAGCAGAAAATTTATTAAAATAATTTTATTTACCAAATATTCAAGCCCACTACCAAGGAATCCAAATTCAGCTCATTTACCACACATGTGGGCATGCAAAAAACATTTTTCATGAATAAAACAATTAAAACATCCAAAAACCAATTATTCTGGAACTTCGAAACTTCAATAATTCACAATAAATAGCCCTTTAATCAGAAAAATTCAAACCGCGTGTCTTTTCAATAGGAAATTCCATTCTCTACAACTTTGTAAGTTTAAGTTTTTCCAAATTCCAAACAGAAGTTGACCGAAATCCACAAACGGACGATTTTACAAGCTATAATTAAATTTTGGTCAATAATTGGGGTCCACCGACACACAAAAAATGTGTTAATCATTTAATGCCATAAAAATACTCTTCCTCCTCATATACTCATATATCCCACATTCATTGTAAAAATATCACCGTTAATATATTATTAAAATAATATATTTAAATGAATTATTTTATCAGAAAAAGATAAAATATCAATTTTCCAACAATTGTCACATTAAAAATTTTCTCCATCTATATCCACATAAAATGAATATTTTTTTATCATAATAATCAATAATTAATTATTCATAAATAATATTACGAGAATCACAAATCGACAACAACAAGTAGTTCCCAAAGAAAGAGGGGGCTTTCCAATAAGGATTTTTCCTTACTAGCGCGCAATTAGATGACCAAACCTCTCCTTAGACAGAACTTTATAGACATTGCCAATAAGGTTATCTAATAATATTATCCAAATAATATGAATTATTGATCTGATAATGAAAATACTGTGCAGTGATAATTATTAAAACAATAATAATATCAACGTAGCAATTATTGAATCAATAAAATATAATATTGAATAGTAATTACTGTAACAATTATTGAGTAGTACCTTCTTACGTAAGAATCATTAATTGGTGCAATACCTGGTGCTATTCTTGTATTTTAACCACTTGGGTATTCTAACAAGATAATCTGGTAACAACTACTGTAGAAGCTATTTATAAACAACTAATTCTTGTCGCTTTTAGGTCATCCAATCGCTTTCCGTTATGGGGCCCACACATAAGATCGCTACTGCCTTACGAATATTCCACGACCAAAACGAATATTCCCCGACAACAATGAATATTTTAAAACCACTTGCTTGTTTGAAATAATTACAGCATTTACCCATAACTCACCACATTAATCAAATCAACCCTTACTATTTCAAGATAATAAATAGAGGAAATTAAATTTCATTTATTAATAATTTGGGGTCTTACAACCTTCCCTCCTTATGAAATTTCGTCCTCGAAATTGACGTACGTACCTGGTGTTTTGAAAAGGTGAGGATACCTCGCTTTAATTTCCGTTTCCAACTCCCAGGTCATTTCCTTTATAGCATGGTTCCTCCACAAGACTTTAACTTGTGGTATGACCTTTGTGCATAGGACATGCTCCTTCCTATTCAAGATCTTGACAGGTACCTCTTCGTACGTTAAGTCTTTGGCTATCTCGTCCGGTTCTAAATCAATAACGTGGTTCGGGTCTTTCACATATTTACGAAATACAGATATGTAAAACACATTATGAACACGAGACATACTCGGAGGTAACGAGAGTCTATAGGCTACATTTCCTACTCGGTCAAGAATCTGAAATGGACCAATAAATCATGGATTGAGCTTTTTCTCGTTTCCCAAATCTTGTAACTCCCTTCCATGGAGCAATACACAACAATACATGATCACCAATACTAAACTCCACATCCTTTCGATGAAGATCCGTATAACTCTTTTGTCGATCTTGTGCCATTTGTATACGTTGTCGAATCATTTGGATCTTCTCTGTAGTAATACGCACCAACTCGGGTCCCAACAATGTTGCTTCACCCACCTCGTCCCAACATACTGGAGAGCGACACTAACGTCCATATAATGCTTCGAATGGAGCCACACCTATGCTTGCCTGATAACTATTGTTGTAGGAGAATTCCACCAATGGTAAATACTTATCCCAACTCCCTTTGAAGTCTAGGACACAGAGTCATAATAGATCTTCAAGAGTTTGAATAGTCCTCTCTGATTGTCCGTCCGCTTGAGGATGGTATGCCGAACTGAATCGTAAATCCGTACCCATAGTTTTTTGCAAGCTAACCCAAAATCTTGAAGTGAATCTTGGGTCACGATCCGAAACTATGGATATTGGCAAGCCATTCAACCTCACAATCTCATTCACGTACATACTAACAAGACGTTCAGGGGAATAAGTCTCCCGTATCGGCAAGAAATGAGCAGACTTGGTTAATCTATCAACAATAACCCAAATAGCATCGATACCTTGAGAAATCGTAGGAAGACCCGTAACATCGATACTCGGAGGTAACGCGAGTCTATAGGCTACATTACCTACTCGGTCAAGAATTTGAAATGGACTAATAAATCATGGATTTAGCTTTCCTCGTTTCCCAAATCTTGTAACTCCCTTTCATGGAGCAACACGCAACAATACATGATCACCAATACTAAACTCCACATCCTTTCGATGAAGATCCGCATAACTCTTTTGTCGATCCTGTGCCATTTGTATACGTTGTCGAATCATTTGGATCTTCTCTGTATTAATACGCACCAACTCGGGTCCCAACAATGTTGCTTCACCCACCTCGTCCCAACATACTGGAGAGCGACACTTACGTCCATATAATGCTTCGAATGGAGCCACACCTATGCTTGCCTGATAACTGTTGTTGTAGGAGAATTCCACCAATGGTAAATACTTATCCCAACTCCTTTGAAGTATAGGACCACAGTCTTAATAGATCTTCAAGAGTTTGAATAGTCCTCTCGATTGTCCGTCTGGTTTAAGGATGGTATGCGGGCCCAATCAATCGCAAATCTGTTCCCATAGCTTTTTGCAAGCTAACCCAAAATCTTGAAGTGAATCTTGGGTCACGATCCGAAACTATGGATACTGGCATGCCATTCAACCTCACAATCTCATTCACGTACATACTAGCAAGACGTTCAAGGGAATACGTCTCCCGTATCGGCAAGAAATGAGCAGACTTGGTTAATCTATCAACAATAACCCAAATAGCATCGATACCTTGAGAAACCGTAGGAAGACACGTAAAAAAATCCATGGTAATGTGTTCCCACTTCCATTTCGGAATCTCAAGTGGTTGCAATGGACCCTTAGGTACTTGATGCTCCACCTTTACACGTTGACAAGTTAAACACGTCGAGATAAACTTTGCAATCTCTCTCTTCATATTGTTCCACCAAAATGTATGTCGAAGATCACGATACATTTTGATACTTCCAGGATGGATTGCAAACGGTGTATTATGTGCCTCCGTCATAATCTTGTACTTCAAATCAGAGTCATTAGGAACACAAAGTCTGGAGTGGACTCGAAGTATTCCTTCTTCATCGATTCTCGCTTCCAAAATAACACCTTTTTGTACTTTCTTCTTCATACGCATCAGCTCTGGGTCGGTGGCTTGAGCAACTTTAACTTTCTCAATTAAAGTTGGTTCTATACGTATACTTGACATCATCGCACTCGTTCCTGCATATGATCTTCTACTCAATGCGTCAGCTACCACGTTCTTTTTTCCAGGATGATACTGAATAGTGTGGTCGTAATCTTTTAACAGCTCGAGCCAACGTCGTTGCCGCATGCTGAGTTTCTTTTGGGTGAAGAAATATTTGAGGCTTTTATGGTCTGAATATACTCCACTTTCTCCCCATATAGATAGTGCCTCCAGATCTTTAGCGCGAAGACGACTGTTGCCAACTCTAGATCATGAGTAGGATAATTCCTCTCATATTCTTTAAGTTGTCGCGAGGCATAGGCTATGACTTTCCCACGTTGCATGAGAACACATCCTAACCCTTTGCCTGAAGCATCGCTGTAGATAACAAATCCATCCAAACCAGATGGTATTGTCAGAACAGGTGTCAAAATGAGTCTCCTCTTAAGCTCTTGGAAACTCTTCTCGCATTCCTCGCTCCATTCGAGTTTTGTATCCTTCCGAGTCAGCTGAGTTAATGGGGTAGCGATTCGAAAAAACCCTTCCACGAATCTCCGATAATAACCAGCTAGGCCCAGAAAGCTACGTACTTCGGTCACCGACTTCGGTTGTTCCCAACTTTGTATTGCTTCAATCTTGGCAAGATCGACGGATACTCCATGTTTTGACACCACATGCCCAAAAGAATGCTACTTCCTCGAAGCCGAACTCGCATTTCTTCAACTTGGCATATAACTTGTTTTCACGGGTTTTGGAGTACTAGCTTCAAATGGTGCTCATGATCTTCACGGCTTTTGGAATATATGAGGATGTTATCAATAAAGAAGACAAAACGGCCCGATCCAAATAATCCTTGAATACTCGATTCATCATATCCATGAAAGCCGCAGAGCATTAGTCAATCCAAAAGACATGACTAAGAATTCATAATGCCCATACCGAAGTTCTTAAGGCGATCTTTGGAATATCCTCGCCTAATCTTCACTAATGATATCCAGAACGAAGATTGATCTTTGAAAAGAATTGTGCTCCTTGCAACTGGTCAAACAGGTTATCAATACGAGGTAGCGGATACCTATTCTTGATGGTGACATGGTTCCCGATAGTCAATACAAATTCGCATACTCCCGTCCTTCTTCTTTACAAATAAAACAGGTGCACCCCAAGGAGATGTACTAGGACGAATGAAACTGATGTCCAACAACTCCTGTAGTTGGACTTTTAACTCTTGAAGTTTAATAGGAGCCATTTGATATGGGGTTTTAGAAATAGGCTTTGTACCAGGCTCAAGATCAATAAAGAATTCAACTTCACGTTCTGGGGGTAGACCAAGAAGTTCTTCAGGAAACACGTCAGGAAATTTACTAACAACGGGAATATTATTCAAATCTGACGTGTCTTTATTCAAATCCATAACATGGGCTAAGAAAGCTTGACATCCATTTTTCAATAAACGAATAGCTTTATGATTAGATATGACAGCGATTGATTTTAATGGTTTAGTTGCTTGATTTCGTACAACAGGTTGATTAGGAATATGAAAACTAACAACCTTACGAAAATAATCAATTTTGGCATGGTGAGTAGTTAACCAATCAATCCCTAAAATCACATCAAAAGCAAGTATCTTTAAAGAGATAAGGTCAATAGGTAATGTGATGGTGCCAACTTGGATCAAACAAGATTTATAAATAGTGGATGTGATTAAAGTTTCTCCTAATGGAGTCTCCACAGATAAATCAAAGTCTAATTTCTCCGGAGTCAAGTTTAAACGTTGAGCACAAGTAGGAAAGATAAATGAATGGGTAGCACCAGTATCAAGTAAGGTATAAACTTCGCAAGAATTTATGACTAGCTTACCCGTGATCACCTCGTTTGGGTTCCTCGCATTTTGACCAGTCACGACAAACGCTCTTCCAGGAACCGTTGACTTTGACTTTTCTGGGACAGTCTTTTGAGTCACCATCCCCGCTAGAATTGGTTTCGCTACCGTACAATCTCTAGCGATATGTCCTTCATTTCCACAATTATAACATACCTTGAACTGTTGTGGGCAGTTTGGACTAATATGTCCCTCTTTTCCACATTTATAGCATACGACCGGTGGTCGTTCTCCTCCCTTAGAACCAGTTGCTGCTGGCGCTGACGTCTTCACATGGTCATTCTTGAATTTCCTCCCGACTCGCTTCTTCTATTCTCATGGCCGTGATTACCACCAGAGTGGTTACCATTTTTGTCTGTCTTCTTCTTTCTCTGCTAGTTATCGTTGTTCTGCTGACTGCTATCTTCGGTATGATCCTGGTTATGGTCCCTCGGTTGAACGTACTCGTTATCTCGCTCTAACAATTGAGCCCCGTTGACAACATCTGAATAGAGAGAAAATTTATGAGAAATGAGATACTGACGTATGCCGGGTTTCAAACCTCTCAGAAACATCCGCGTCATACGTTCCTCATTCTCCACCAAATGAGGTGCAAACCTGGACAGTTCTGCAAACTTTGCACTACGGGCCAAAGATATTCATTATATAATCATTAATCTTTGCACTACAGGCCAAAGATATTCAATTATATCATCATTTATGACTGAGGATGATGAAAAATATTTTAAAGGAAACGAATCTAGTGAAACAAAAGAATAAACGTTAAGGATTCATCTTTCAGCTATTTTATGTCCAAAAATACCTCATAAATAATCATAGTGGTGTAAAATTCAAGAATGATCAAAACATGGATACAATCAAAGCTAGTATCCATAATAGATATTTTGGACGAAAAGGAAAAAATTTATTTTTCTCGATGAATAGTCTTGAGATATTAGTGAATAGTCTTGAGATCGTGAATAGTAACCCCGACACAAAAAGTTCTAAATTTGATTAAAATGTTCAAAATAGGGTATACATCACCCATCTTGAGTCGCCATATACATGGTACAAAATTCAAATACAACTTAATAATACAGCACTCGTGTAAAATACGGCAAAACATATGTTGTGAGTTTAAATACAAATATTGTCATTTAGACAATATCCAAACGCAATTTAGTCCTCATTACATTTATTATCACACTATTTAACAGAATAGTGAGGACTACAAATGCTACTGTCTGGACCGTCACTCCATTCCCCGACTAGTCCCGGCTACATTCTCTTTTCCTGAAGAGAACAGTGAAAGAAAAGGTGAGCTCAACTAGCCCAGTAAGAAATATTATGACTAAGATAATATAGAATAAATTATCATTAGTCTTCAACAATGTTAAACTGATAATATACAATAGACATCATGTTTAACTGCAGCGGAACATGCAATCCATTAAAAGAGTCAAGTAGAGAAATAAAGTCTACTATCTTTTATGATTTAAAACGTTTTCATCACTTTTATCGCTGAGACTCAGCTTAATAGATAAACCACATCTTCTAATCATCCCTGTACTACGAGCCAAGGATATTCATTAAATCATCAACGGTCATGACTATACCGAATAATCCCTAGTCATAATCATACCAAAAACTGTCCATCAATGCATTACAAGCCACTGAGGACTTTTACCACATCACTTATAACATCACAGTTCATGATTATACCGAATGATCCTTGGTCATAATCATACTAAGTCCATTTATGCACGTAAGCCAAAGATGACTTTCAACACAATATAAACATAAGGATGATGACAATGACATAATAATTCCATAAAACAAGTTCCAGAATTTATTTATCCAGGAACTAATAATGTCCAAATTGTCAACATGATACTTCTTTGTAAAGTAAAATTCAAGAATGCTCATAAGAATATTTCTATGAAAAGATACTGGATGAAGCACAAATATCAAGGATATTCCACTAATTTCATGGAGTATAGAAGTCAAAACTCTAACCAACTGAGTATAATAAAGAATATATGAAATCTATGAAATGGATTTTCACCGCCATGCGAAGAATCCACGATATCTGAGATCATTTTCACAATTTAATAAGGAATGAATACAAAGGATCATTCACCATGCATGTGATAGAGACCACACAGACAGGTTATTCCCAACAGAATAATAAATACGGAATAATAAATGATGAAACCAGTCCCAAGTAAAATGCATGCAGACGAGGATATTCCGGCTTAATCATCAAAATACGGAATAATAAATGATGGAACCAGGTCCAGATTGATTTACTTTAATCCGACGGTCCATATTTAAAGCAAAATCTTTTAAATAAAATATAATATATTCTAATTATTGCTAATAAAACAAACAACTTTATAAAAGTATTTTATTTTCTATAAAAAGATTTTACTATGCAAAACACTATGCAACACTATGCATAATAAAATATAATATATTCTATTTATAGAATAACTTTAATAAAGTATTCTGTTTTATATAAAAGATGTTTCGCTTTTATTACGTTAATAATACTAATAAAACAAAACTTCATCATCAATTCCACAATTTAATAAGGAATGAATACAAAGGATTATTCACCATGCATATGATAGAGGCCACATACAGACGGAGTTATTCCCAATCTAATAATAAATACTTGAATAATAAATGATGAAACCAGTCCGTAAAAAATGCATGCAGATGTGATATTCCGGAGAATCGTAAATACTGAAATAATAAATGATGGAACCGTCGGTGAAATTCACAAGCGGGATATTCTACGAGAATAATAGTAAATGCGGAATAATAAATGATAGAACCAAATCGTGAAATTCACATCGACGTGATATATTCCGAAATGAGAATAGTAAATGCGAATAATAAAAGAAGATCACCAAGTATTGGGTAAACCGCATATACAAAAGTCATTCCACCAAGTATAGGGTAAATCATGACATACAAAGGTTATTCTAACGAATAATAAAGAATTGAATAACAAAAGAAGATCACCATGTATAGGGTATCTGCCATGATATACTGTTTATTCCAATGAGAATAATAAAGAATAAAATAACAGAAGTTCTCTTCATGAATAAGAAAAATAACACCCCTTACCGTAAAAGAAGAATATTCCGACTGATAGGGTGAGGATTTTCTTAAAGAAAACTTATACTATGTTCTTCGCTCAAAGTTTCTTAAAACTCTCAAGGAAATACACTCAAGATTATAGAAGGAGAATTCTCTGAACTTCTGGTGTGATTTCAATTCTAACTAAGCTTCCTATTCATAGGAAAATGGACTGCATAGTAACCAATCCATGAACGGTCCAGATTAATTTACTTTAATCTGACGGTCCATATTTAAAGCAAAATCTTTTAAATAAAATATAATATATTACGTGGCGCCCCCAAAATAGGTATACATCACCCATTCGAAGTCGTCAAAATACATGAATGTAAGTAAACAACTACAACTTTATTAATACTGACATAAAAAGCTGTGAGTTTAAATACAAATATTTCCATCTGAGACAATATCTACACCCAAATAAATCCTCATCATAATTATTGATACATTATTTTACAAAATGGTGAGGACTACTAAACAACTTCTAGAATCATCACTCCATACCCACTTTACTAGTACTACGCTACATTCTCTATACCTCCCGAGAAGAAAAATGGAACAAAAGGAAAAGGGTGAGCTCAACTAGCCCAGTAAAGAATATTATGACTAAGATAACATAGAATAAATTATCGTTAGTCTTCAACAGGGAAAAATCTGAGAGAATATAATAAACAACAAGTTTTAGATCAATATTCGCAGCGGAAATAATAATTCATAGAAGAATTACATAGAGAATGAATTCTATTATTATCTATGAATTTAAAAGTCCATTATCAATATTTATCCCTGTAACATCAATCAATATTCATCTTGAATCAAATATTCATCTTTGCACTACAGGCCAAAGATATTCATCAGTCGGTCATGTTCATCTCAACACCTGTTCATCTTTGCACTACGGGCCAAAGATATTCATTATATAATCATTAATCTTTGCACTACAGGCCAAAGATATTCAATTGTATCATCATTTAGGACTGAGGATGATGAAAAATATTTTAAAGAAAACGAATCCAGTGAAACAAAAGAATAAATATTAAGGATTCCTCTTTTAGCTATTTCATGTCCAAAAATACCTCATAAATAATCATAGTGGTGTAAAATTCAAGAATGATCAAAACATGGATACAATCAAAGCTAGTATCCATAATAGATATTTTGGACGAAAAGGAAAAATTTTATTTTTCTATGAATAGTGTCGTATTCGTGAATAGTGTCGTATACGTGAATAGTGTCGTATACGTGAATAGCAACCCCGACACTAAAAGTTCCAAATTTGATTAAAAGTTCAAACCAATATTTCGGCATAATGATATTAGAAGAAGTAATACCATTTTTTTTAAAAAAATAATATCCCTTACCTCGAAAGATTAGTACTTCTAGCTGGAATACTGGGTATAGTGCTGAATGAAACTTGCACCGTATAACAATACTAAAAGTATAAAAATCCTCACAAGAATACGCTCAATATATAGAGAGAGAGAAATAGAGAGAAAACTCCAGTTTCTGGTGTAATTTTCAGTTCTAACCTAAGCACCCTATTTATAGGAAAATGCTTAGAACACCAAAGCAGAAAATTTAATATAATATTAATATATATAAACAAAATTCTTACGCGCACATTTGGAAACTGAACTCAGAGACCAATGTTGCCCACAATAATGAAAAAAACAAAAAAAAATGTTTTTGTTATTAAAAACAATTAAAACTTCCAAAAATTAATTATTCTGGAGCTTTGGTACTTCAATAATTCACAATAAATAGCCCTTTTGTCAGAAAATTTGAATCTCGCGCTCGTTTATAGGAAATTCAATTTTCTACAATTTTGCAGAAGAAAGTTTTTCCAAATTCCAAACAAAAATTGACCGAAATCCACAAACGGACGATTTTACAGGCTATAATCAAATTTCAGTCAAGAAATGGGGTCCACCGACATGTTTAACATGTTTTAAATATTTAATGCAACAAAAATACTCTTTCTCCTAGTATACTCATATATTCCACATTCATTGTAAAAAATATCACCATTATTATATTATTAAAATATAATATATATTTAAATGAAATATTTTATCAGAAAAAGATAAAATTTCAATTTTCAACAATTGTCACATTAAAAATTTTCTCCATCTATATCCATATAAAATCAATATTTTATTTATCATATAAATCAATAATTAATTATTCACGAATAATATTACAGAATCACAATACTGACAACCAGGCCGTTCCTAGGATAGAGGGGGCTTTCCAATAAGGATTTCTCCTTACTGGCGCGCAATTAGGTGACCAAACCTCTCCTTAGACAGAACTTTCTAGACATTGCCAATAATGTTATCTAATAATATTATTCAGATAATATGAATTATTGCTTCGATAATGAAAAATACTGTGTAGTGACAATTATTGAAACAACAGTAATATAAAATATCAACGCAGTAATTATTGAAATAATAAAATAAAATATTGAACAGTAATTACTGTAACAATTATTGAGTAGTGCCTTCTTACGTAAGAATCAATAATTGGTGCAATACGAGTGTCTTCTTGTGTTTTAACCACCGAGTATTTTAACAAGATAATCAGTATAACTACGTTGTTATTTATAAACAACTTATACTTGTCATTTTATTCATCCAATCGCTTTCCGTTATGGGGCCCACACAAGGCTACGCCGTCGTACGAATATTCCCCGACAGCAAGAATATTCCACGACCAAACGAATATTTTATAACCACTTGCTTATTTTGAAATATTTGCGCATTTTACCCATAACTAACCACATTAATCAAATTAACCCTTACTATATCAAAATAATAAATAGAAGAAATTTAATTTCATTAATAAAAATTTGGGGTCTTACAACCTCCCCTCCTAATGAAATTTCGTCCTCGAAATTGACGTACGTACCTGGTGTTTCGAAAAGGTAAAGATACCTCGCTTTCATTTTCGTTTCTAACTCCCAGGTCATTTCTTCAATAGCATGGTTCCTCCACAAAACCTTAACTTGTGGTATAACCTTTGTGCGTAGGATATGTTCCTCCTTATCCAAGATCTTGACAGGTACCTCCTCGTACGTTAAGTCTTCAGCTATCTCGTCTGGTTCTAACTCAATAATGTGATTCGGGTCGTCCACATATTTACGTAACATCGGTACGTGAAAAATGTTATAAACACGCGACATACTTGGTAGTAAAGCGAGTCTATAGGCCACAGTTCCTATTCGATCGAGAATTTTAAATGGATTAATAAATCGAAGGTTTGAGCTTTCCTCACATCACTGATTCTCGCTTTTGAAATAACAACTTCTTGCACCTCTTTCTTCAAATTCATCAGCTCCGGTGTGTAGCTTGAACAACTTTAACTTTATCGATTAAAGTCGATTATACTCGTATATCATCATGTGGGTACCTAGAGTTTTCATCTCCATTTTTATTATTTGTAAGTTATACGAAATGGACTTTGAAAATATCGTACTCGTACTTGTATACGATATTCTACTCAACACGTCAGCTACCACATTCACTTTTCCAGAAGGGTATGGTCAGAACATGTGCCAAAATGAGTCTCCTCTTGAGTTCTTCGAAGCTCTTCCCACATTCCTTGCTCCATTTGAATTTTTTATCTCTACGAGTCAGCTGAGTTAATGGAGTAGTGATTTGAGAAAATCTTTCCACGAATCTCCGATAATAACCAAGCCTAGAAAGCTACGTATTTCGATTACTGACTTAGGTTGCTCTCAACTGTGACTCATACCCCAATCTTGGATAGCATGTCACAATGGCACCTATCAGTTTACTACTGCACGAATATGGCATCCCCTACGGAGAGTCTGGCTTCGGTGTAATCCACAAAGAAAGTCACCAGATAGAGGCTCGGGTATCAACTTCTACTGTTGGGTTTTTAACTTCTGAAGTTCAATAGGGACCATTCGATATGAGATTTTAGAAATGGGTTTTGTACCGGATTTAAAGTCAATACAAATTCAATATCACGCTCTGGGAGTAGGCCAAGAAATTCTTCAGGAAATACGTCAGGAAATTCACTAACAACAGAAATTTCAAATCTGACGTATTTTTGTTCAAGTCCATGACATGGCTAAGAAAGCTTGACATCCGTTTTTCAATAAACGAATGGCTTTATGGCTTGATATGAAAGAGTTTGAATTCAATGGTTTGGTTGCTTGAATTCGAATAACAGGTTGCTTAGGAATATGAAAACTAACAACTTTACGAAAGCAATCAATTTTGGCATGATGAGTAGTTAACCTTAAAATCACATCAAAAGCAAATATCTTTAAAGAAATTAGGTCAACAGGTAATGTGATAGTGCCAACCTGAATCAAGCAAGATTTCTAAACAATGGATGTGATGAAAGTTTCTCCTAACGTAGTCTCCACAGATAGGTCAAAGTCTAATTTCTCCGTAGTCAAGTTCAAACGTTGAACGCAAAGAAGAGATAAAAAGAATGGGTAGAACCCAGATTCAGTAAGGTATAAACTTTGCAAGAATTTATAATTAACTAACCCGCGTATAACTTCGTCGGGTTCCTCGCATTTCAATTCTATCACGACAAATGTGTTAGGTTTGTAATATTCAAGAACGCAATCAAATTGCAAAAATAATGCGGAAACGTGTAAAATCAGAGTTTAAAATTTTTTACAAACCATATACCCGGATCACCCTTTATGCACAATTATTAATTAAACGAAAAGGATGAATAAGAAACATACCCTTGAAGATCCGAGCTTCCTCAGGTACAAGTTCACCTCCAATCCTTTTCGCGTTCAACTTGAATCCACCGGGTTTGGTTCCTTCTTTTGATCAACGTTAGCCACCCATGTGGTTGGCCTCTAGAGGTGATCCACCAAGGAATAATAAAGATTCAAGAAAATGGGTGGTTGGCTAAACCCTAGTTTTTCTATCTCTATAGAAAAAAGAGCGTACTCTCCAACAAATTGGAATTATTACGTATAAAGATATCAAGTAACCCTATTTTAAATAAGGTATTATTTAATTAAACTCTTTTAATTAAATGGGCTCCCTAATCTTATTAGGGATAATTAATTAAACTCCTTTAATTAATTTTCCCTCCTAATCCTATTAGGAATGAATGAGAGTACTTATATTAAATTAATTCCTAAACTCTTTTAGAAATTAAAATAATAATAATTGTAATAATATTAATAAGACTCCTCTTATTAATTTATATTTAATATTTCTAAAATATTAAATAATAAATATTAAGCTATTTAATTTATTCTATCACCATAGATTAAATTAAATATACTTAACATATTATTACGATTATGCCATTAACTTCTTAAATAATTATTCTTCTTCCTTTTATGGTGTGACCCTTTAGGTTCTCCATATTAAACCTATTGTGAATAAATCAATTAGAACAATTCTAATCTTATTTAAATAAATAAATTAAACAATTAATTTATTTAAATAAATAATATTTATTCTGAATAGGATAAGCCTCCCCTAGCGATCAACGACTTTCCGGATAATATAGATTTTAACATTAATCATAAAAGAACCTATGAGTAAATAGTTACCGTGATAATTCAATCCTTCCACCATATAATGTCCCAATTAAATATAAGACATGGAATTATTGTCAAGTCTTATTTTATTTAATTATATGTATTTCGACTCTTAAATGCATGAACTCCAAATAATGCAAATTAGAAACTCCTTTCTAATTTCATTACGCTTTAACCAAGGACTCTTTGGGTTGTCATTTATCGAATCACATAGGACATTTCTCTTCTTTTATTAGAAGTGGTAGATTCTTTATTGATCATATATTATCTCCATGTATAACTTGTTATACCCAAGCATACCCTTTTGATATACCTTAAGGGTCTTAAGGAATAAGTCAAAGTATAACTCATCATACACAAGATACTATGATGATCTCAAGTCCAAGGATTACTTGTACTACTATCACTACAGAATTCCTATTGACAAGTAAAACTCCATTAGGTATTCCTTAGCGAGCCAATGCGTTCAAAGTGAACTTATTCTCTAATAAGCAACTACATACTTGCTTTAGTGTCTCCACACAAATGATCATGAGATCAATCATCCTCATCCAATGAGCAAGCAACGTATGTACCAATCTATCCGGATTCACTAATCCCCAATTTAGTAATCCAATGATTGGGAACTATTTTAGTTTTAAGCTTTCTAAGAATTTAGATCTCATTAGAATGATCATCATCATTATTCTAAACGCATTGCTTAAAACTATGGGTTTATCACATATTATAAAACAACATCATGTAGATAATTAAAAGCCTTTAATAAATTAATATTTTTATTAATAAATGAATAAGATTGTTACAAAGTATATGCTTTATCATCAAACATGATTGGCTTGTGTGCATACTACTTTCAATCTCCCACTTGCACTAAAGCCAATCGTCATGATATCTCATACTCTTCTTCTTCTAAGTGACGATTATCCTGGCATTGGATAAGCTTTAGTTAATGGATATGTAATGTTGTTCTTGAGAGTCCACTATCTCTATAGTGATTTCCCATCTTTCAATGATTCTAATAATCAAATGAAAGTGCCACAACACATGTTTAGATCCAAGATGAGACTTAGGAACTATTCCTAGTTACAGAATGAACTTTTAATCCAAACAATCAACTTGCGACTTCATTTATAGCTATATACTTTGTCTTTATCACTAAACCAACAACTCTTTCTTTGTTTGGAACCTTTCCAATTCATCGCACCAATTGCTCAAGGTAACCTTTTACCTTAAAGTGGATTTTTCGTCGTCTTAGTCTCGTCTGAAAAACTTGAGTCTCAGAAAAGCCCTCTAGTTTTAATTTAGACCCACCATGTAGCTCACATCCTTAGTGCTTGGGTTAAGAACTTTAAGATGTTTTTCACTGTCTTACAGTGATCTTCTCCAGAATATGACCGATCAACATTAGGTCTTGTATATTTCATTGCATACATGATAGTCACTCATGCGATCTCTCTTTTCAGGAGTCTGTGGGGACTATAAAGTGAGATACACTCCATAGCTCATCAACATGAGACATCTCTTGGAGTTTGCCATGCTAAACGACTTTAGCATCAAATGAATATACGTTCCTTGGGTTAAGTCGAGCATCCTCTTAAATCTATCTATATAGATTTATATCCCCAATTAAGATACTCTTCCAAATCATTCATGGAGGAATGTTTAGACAACTTTATCTTTACTGATTGTAGCATTGGTATGTCATTCCTTATCCGTAGTATATCAACATATAGTACTAGGAATGTCACGATGCTCCCACTGACCCTTTTGTACACACTATGTTCATTCTTATTTTAGATAAAATCAAACTCTTTTGATTGCCTCATCAAAACGAATGTTCCATATTTGAGAAACTTGCTTCAATCCATTTCTCTGAGTGTCTACAACACTTACCTCATCGTATGTAATCGGATCATCATCTTCTGATGTGTACCTCATCATCATCATCTATGATGAATCCATACCTCCCGTATCTTCTGATGACTATTCCGTTCTTTATTTATCTGGCCAGGTACAATAGTCTATCTACGGTTCCTCTTATTTGACTTATAGTGTTTTGTGGATCATGACCTCTTCAAGATCTATTATCCTCCCACTAGCCCCTTTAATGATAAACACCTTTATCTTAGAAGGCAGGGTGTTTCGCAATAAACACCTTTTGCTATGTAGGATTATAGAACATATGCCATAAACTTACTTTAGGATATCCCATAAATCATACATGTCAAATTTTGTCCCAAGCTTATCCTTTGAAACATTTTCACATAAGTTGGACAACCCCTTATCTTAACATACTTAAGATTAGGAATCCTCCCTGTCCATAACTTTTATGGAGTCTTGGGGCTGGATTTTGAGGTTACCTTTTTCGTAGATATGCAGCCATTTCTAGGACATTATCCCAGAAAAAGATACTGGAATGTCGGTAAAATCATTATAGACCGCACCATGTCCAACAAGGAACGATTTTTCATTCAAATACATCAATCAATTATTGCGTATCAGGATGTGTCAATTATGAGAAAACCATTTGAGATGATCTAGAAACTTATTGCACAAGTATTTATTCCTTGATCTAATCAAAGAATCTTAATACTTTGCCAATTTGTTTCACTTCTGAATTTTTTGAACCTTTCAAATAATTCACACTTATATTTCAACAAATACATACATTCAACTCTTTGAATGATCATCTCCTTTTCTTATACTAGTTTGTTCAATTTGCAAAATTATTTTCATGTAAGTCAAGTATATAAAATCCATTAAGTAATATTCCAGTTCTATACAAAACATTATTATTATTATAAATAGAACAACAATTGTTCTTAAATATAATACCAAAGATTTCATTGTCCAACAATAAAATGGAAATAATGTTTCTAACAAGAATTGGAATACAATAACAACTTATTGAATTAATAGATTTGCTCGTAGGCAGTGCTAAACTATAAGTTTCTATAGCTAATGCAGCAACCTTTGTTTCATTTTCCACACATAGGATTACTTATCTTTGTTTAACTTTCTACTTCTGCTTGGTCCCTTCATAAATCTATATTTATGATAACCAAAGTCGGTATCCAATACCCAAGTAGAACCTTGACTTAAAGAAAAAATTATTTTAAATCATGAACAAATTTGTATTTATAACCAAAACTTCACTAAGCTTCTTTGGTTAGCCTCTGCAAGATGCTTCTCGCAGCTTTTCTTTCCAAAGGTCCAGTGCTTATAGCAAGCGTTGGAAGCAAACTCCTTTGCTATCCAAATCAGCTTTGTTCTTATTATCCTTTATTTTGCCTTTCTATTTACCTTCTTTGAATCTTTCTTCTTTTCGTAAGATCCTTTGGCCCCTACCAAGTAAGACTTGGTCTTTCTTGGTTGAAAGTGACTCTCAACATTTTTCAACATGTTAAGCAAATCAAATGAGGTGATATCTAGCTTGTTCATATGAAAAATTCACAACAATTGTGAAAGGAGTCCGGAGTGAGTGTAAGATCAAATCTTGGCTCAACTCTCCATCCATGACAAAACTCGTTGTCTAATTGATCAATCAAATTGATAATGTTAAGGACTTTTATCCATCTTCAGAGTGTCACCTGTCATTCTAGATCGAAAGAGCTCCTTAGATATCCGATATCTATCGGGCCCTACTTTCCTCACCATCAACTACTTGATGTGCGGGAATATAGTAGAAGCATCCATAGTTTTATCGCCGACGTCAAGCTTGTTACTCATGGATGCGAGCATGATGCATCGAGCCAACTGCATCATCATCTTGTCACTTTCTAAAAGTAGCAATTTCTTCCTCGAGGCATTATGCGCAACCATTGCGAGGATAGGCGATATTAAGACATAAGATAGCTTTTCAAACTATGAGAACTATTCTCAAATTCCTTAACCAATCCGCTTTTAATTTGGCCTCGTTAATTTAGCATCTAATATGCTTCGCAAAGATAGTAATTTTAGACATTGTAAAATTCTGTAAATGAATTTGTAATTAACAACATTTTAACATACATTCTTTTATTAATTACCAAAATAAATTAGGTCTTGTTTTAAATTGGTATCTCCCACTATTTTCTTCAAACTATATTACACTCACTTATATAGTTCGGCAAAATCTAATTAAAGATTTGCTAGTGAGAATAAGGATCCCATTTCAAATGTATATAGCCTTGTGGTGACACAACAAACTATATATAAATAAATAGGTAGACAACTTTTGTCAATTACATCAACTATGTAACTCCTTTTCTTTTGCCTCTTAGATTATTTTGATCAAGTGGTGGCACATCCGAATCAAAATTATCCAAGTTAAGTCCTACCTAGCACTCCATATATTCAAAAAAGAAAAATATCATCCTTGTGGTGACACAACAAAACAATATTGTTCAATTTTTTTTATAAGCATCAAATGTGATAAATTAACATCTTAAATACTTAATACTTGCCTTGTGGTGACACAACAAACTCATATTAAATATTTAAAACTCTATTAATTTTATCATGCTAGAAGGCGACGTTCGATATTCCAAATATCTTTGAACGCTTAGGACTTAATATAAAAATTGAGGGGTTTGTTATTAATATGTCTCATCTTGTTTAGTGCGCATGCACATATATATATAAAATACGCGTCATATTAATAAACATGCGAAGCATGTTTGCATAATATATAATATAAGCATGCACATATAGAATACTATATTCTACCTGGATTGATTATGGGCTTTATTCTAGTTTGGTTCACTAGAGCCACCAAGTGAACCAAAAGGTCAAACCCTAGGGGTGCAAGAATAAAATTTAAATATAACTATTACATTTAAACCCGGGCTCCATTACAAACGGGTCTTCAAGCGCTCCTTGCTCCTTGATCTCTAATTCTTCAAAAATTAATTCTAACTATTCCTATTACATAACTATTTTAAAATAAATAGAAACCTTGATCAGCAGTCAATGGAAAGTACATAGAAGGGAGATAGAATTTATATTAAGAAAAATTTGGGAAGACGAGGTACGCAGACCCCATTTAATAAAACCCATACATTCATGCATCCAACTAAAATAAAATCCAATCGCATTGGTCAATAGTTCATAATCAATCTCATTTATTATCATACACATCATCATATGCATCAATAAATAACATTCATCTTATGAATAATAAACATTTAATATATATATTGATATCATTTAATGGGCAAATTTAGTTAGTATAAAATCTATTTTTGAATTAAAATAAACTCCTTTATTTTAATCCAAATTTAAATCAAAATAAAACTATTTTATTTTAATTTATCCAATTTTGAATAAAATAAACTATTTTATTTTAATCAAAATAAACTCCTTTATTTTAATTAATTATGGAATCCAATTCCAAGTAAATATAAAACTACACGATTCTCTTTCCTATTCACAAATAAACTCCTTTATTTTGAATAATATGGAATCTTATTTCATATCTAAATAAACTCTTTTATTTAAGGAAAGATGGATTCACTTTCCTATTTACAAATAAACTCTTTTATTTTGAATAATATGAAATTTTATTTCATATCTAAATAAACTCCTTTATTTAAGGAAACATAGAATCCAATTTCAACTCTAATTAGTTAGCATGGAATCAAATTCCAACTCTAATTAGTTAGCATGAAATTCAATTTTAAAATTAAAATAAACTCTTTTATTTTAATATTAAAATAAACATTTTAGTTTAAAATTAAAATAAACTTTTATTTTAATTATAAAATAATTAAGAATAATATATGTATATATATATATATTAACCGTATATATATTTATATCATATATAAAATATATATATATATATAATATATATAAACATTTGAATCATGCCTGTTAACTTCTTGATTTCGTGCACATGAATCCTTATTTGCAGACTTGCAGTATTACCTTCAGCTTTGTCATGACACTATAACGTGTTTAATTAATCACTATCTCTTTGGTTGTTTAATCTATGTTTACACTCGGTCAGATCAATTAAAGCGCTTAATATGCATAACAATAATCTTTGCATCACATTTTTCAATCAAACCATACTAACTTTATGGTTTTGATTACATATCATCATCGCGTTTTTGCTGCACTTCACACACGGAATCGGTAATTTTTTTCATAAAATAATAATTTTATACAACAAAATTATGCCAAATTAAATTGTTCTAAACACATATCAATATACATATTAAATTAAAACAATTAATAATTCGCATAAAGGTTTGGCTCTGATGCCACTGTTAGGTTTGTAATATTCAAGAACGCAATCAAATTGCAAAAATAATGCGGAAACGTGTAAAATCAGAGTTTAAAATTTTTTACAAACCATATACCCGGATCACCCTTTATGCACAATTATTAATTAAACGAAAAGGATGAATAAGAAACATACCATTGAAGATCCGAGCTTCCTCAAGTACAAGTTCACCTCCAATCCTTTTCGCGTTCAACTTGAATCCACCAGGTTTGGTTCCTTCTTTTGATCAACGTTAGCCACCCATGTGTTTGGCCTCTAGAGGTGATTTACAAAGGAATAATAAAGATTCAAGAAAATGGGTGGTTGGCTAAACCCTAGTTTTTCTATCTCTATAGAAAAAAGAGCGTACTCTCCAACAAATTGGAATTATTACGTATAAAGATATCAAGTAACCCTATTTTAAATAAGGTATTATTTAATTAAACTCTTTAATTAAATGGGCTCCTAATCTTATTAGGGATAATTAATTAAACTCCTTTAATTAATTTTCCTCCTAATCCTATTAGGAATGAATGAGAGTACTTATATTAAATTAATTCCTAAACTCTTTTGAAATTAAAATAATAATAATTGTAATAATATTAATAAGACTCCTCTTATTAATTTATATTTAATATTTCTAAAATATTAAATAATAATATTAAGCTATTTAATTTATTCTATCACCATAGATTAAATTAAATATACTTAACATATTATTACGATTATGCCATTAACTTCTTAAATAATTATTCTTCCTTTTATGGTGTGACCCTTTAGGTTCTCCATATTAAACCTTGTGAATAAATCAATTAGAAACAATTCCAATCTTATTTAAATAAATAAATTAAACAATTAATTTATTTAAATAAATAATATTTATTCTACAATAGTGATAAGCCTCCCTGAACGATCAACGACTTTCCAGATAATATAGATTTTAACATTAATCATAAAAGAACCTATGAGTAAATAGTTACCGTACAATTCAATCCTTCCACCATATAATGTCCCAATTAAATATAAGACATGGAATTACTGTCAAGTCTTATTTTATTTAATTATATGTATTTCGACTCTTAAATGCACAACTTCAAATAATGCAAATTAGAAACTCCTTTCTAATTTCATTCTGCCTTGGCCAAGGACTACTGGGTTGTCATTTATCGAATCACATAGGACATTTCTCTTCTTTTATTAGAAGTGGTAGATTCTTTATTGATCATATATTATCTCCATGTATAACTTTTTATACCCAAGCATACCCTTTGATATACCTTAAGGGTCTTAAGGAATAAGTCAAAGTATAACTCATCATACACAAGATACTATGATGATCTCAAGTCCAAGGATTACTTGTACTACTATCACTACAGAATTCCTATTGACAGCAAGTAAAACTCCATTAGGTATTCCTTAGCGAGCCACGTTCAAATGAACTTATTCTCTAATAAGCACTTACATACTTGCTTTAGTGTCTCCACACAAATGATCATGAGATCAATCATCCTCATCCAATGAAAAGCGAACGTATGTACCAATCTATCCCATTCACTAATCCCCAATTTAGTAATCCAATGATTGGGAACTATTTTAGTTTTAAGCTTTCTAAGAATTTAGATCTCATTAGAATGATCATCATCATTATTCTAAAAGCATTGCTTAAAACTATGGGTTTATCACATATTATAAAACAAAGATCATGTAGATAATTAAAAGCCTTTAATAAATTAATACTTTTATTAATAAATGAATAAGATTATTACAAAGTATATGCTTTATCATCAAACATGATTGGCTTGTGTGCATACTACTTTCAAATGGCACCTTCTGCTCCTCCGTGTATCCCAAGACATCAAATATCTTGGTGATTTGTTTGACCCACATTTCGCCTTTAATCGGATCTCGGCTTTCCCTGCAATTACGGTGGTCCCAACTCTTTGAACTCGCTTGCCATGCGACAACCCGTGAATTCTATCATTTCTCCCTCAGATTTTGAACACGAGTCTCTCCTCGTTCGATTTTGCATGAACTCGCAAAAGCTTCTAAACATCCCATCGTTCATCATCTGCTCAGTGGCGTTGTTCACAGGAGGAACATTGCTAGCCTATTGCACGTTCTTCTCGTTGGTGAGTACAGGCATCTCCACGGTCTCATTTACTCCACTGTTAACATTCTCAGTCGACATTCTCAAATACTGCCATAAAACAAGGGTTAATTAAAGAAATTAACATGTCACATAATTTCCCTATATACTGACCAACTAAAAAATAAGCTTATGTAGGACACACTAGCAAAGGATTTACTCGTCTCTCCCCTCCTAGTTTTATTCCCCGATCTCCACCAGAGATCATATCCCTAAGCTCTGATACCAACTGTGACGCCCCTAAAATAGGTATACATCACCCATTCTGAGTCGTCAAAATACATGGTACAGAAACAACTACAACTTTATTAATACAACATAAAAACTGTGAGTTTAAATACAAATATTGCCATCGAGACAATATCTACACCCAAATAAATCCTCATCATAATTATTGATACATTATTTTATAAAAATGGTGAGGACTACTAAACAACTTCTAGAATCATCACTCCATACCCCGACTAGTACTCGCTACATTCTCGCCTCCTGAGAAGAAAAATGGAACAAAAGGAAAAGGGTGAGCTCAACTAGCCCAATAAAGAATATTAAGACTAAGATAACATAGAATAAATTATCGTTAGTCTTCAACAGGGAAAAATCTGAGAGAATATAATAAACAACAAGTTTTAGATCAGTATTTCATAGAAGAGTTACGTAGAGAATGAATTCTACTATTATCTATGAATTTAAAAGTCCATCATCAATATTTATCCCTGTAACATCAATCAATATTCATCTTGAATCAAATATTCATCTTTGCACTACAGGCCAAAGATATTCATCAGTCGGTCATGTTCATCTCAACACCTGTTCATCTTTGCACTACGGGCCAAAGATATTCATTATATAATCATTAATCTTTGCACTACAGGCCAAAGATATTCAATTGTATCATCATTTAGGACTGAGGATGATGAAAAATATTTTAAAGAAAACGAATCTAGCGAATCAAAAGAATAAATATTAAGGATTCATCTTTCAGCTATTTCATGTCCAAAAATACCTCATAAATAATCATAGTGGTGTAAAATTCAAGAATGATCAAAACATGGATACAATCAAAGCTAGTATCCATAATAGATATTTTGGACGAAAAGAAAAAATTTTATTTTTCTGTGAATAGTATCGTATTCGTGAATAGTGTCGTATATGTGAATAGTGGACGATATAATGAATAAAGAACCCCTACACTAAAAAGTTCCAAATTTGATTAAAAGTTCAAACCAATATTTCAGCATAATGATATTAAAAGAAGTAATACCATTTTTTTTTAAAAAATAATATCCCTTACCTCGAAAGATTAGTACTTCTAGTTGGAATACTGGGTATAGTGCTGAAGGAAACATGCACCATATAACAATACTCAAAGTATCAAAATTCTCACAAGAATACGCTCAATATATAGAGAGAGAAATAGAGAGAAAACTCCAGTTTCTGGTGTAATTTTCAATTCTAACCTGAGCACCCTATTTATAGAAAAATACTTAGAACACCAAAGCAGAAAATTTAATATAATATTAATATATATAAACAAAATTCTTACGCCCACTTTTGGCAACTGAACTCAGCCACCAAAGTTGCCCACAATAATGACTAAAACAAAAAAAAACATTTTTGTTATTAAAAACAATTAAAACTTACAAAAATTAATTATTTCGGAGCTTCGGTACTTCAATAATTCACAATAAATAGCCCTTTTGTCAGAAAATTCGAATCTCGCGACTTTTTATAGAAAATTCAATTCTCTACAGAAAGTTTTTCCAAATTCCAAACAGAAATTGACTGAAATCCACAAACGGGCGATTTTACAAGCTATAATCAAATTTCAGTCAAGAAATGGGGTCCACCGACATGTTTAACATGTATTAAATATTTAATGCAAAAAAAAATACTCTTTCTCCTAGTATACTCATATATCCCACATTCATTATAAAAAATATCACCATTATTATATTATTAAAATATAATAATATATTTAAATAAAATATTTTATCAGAAAAAGATAAAATTTTAATTTTCAACAATTGTCACGTTAAAATTTTTCTCCATCTATATCCATATAAAATCAATATTTTCCTTATCATATAAATTAATAATTAATTATTCACGAATAATATTACAGAATCACAATACTGACAACCAGGCCGTTCCCAGGATAGTGGGGGCTTTCCAATAAGGATTTCTCCTTACTGGCGCGCAATTAGGTGACCAAACCTCTCCTTACACATAACTTTCTAGACATTGCCAATAATGTTATCTAATAATATTATTCAGATAATATGAATTATTGCTTCGATAATGAAAAATACTGTGTAGTGACAATTATTGAAACAATAGTAATATAAAATATCAACGCAAAGAATTATTGAATCAATAAAATAAAATCTTTGAATAAAGAATTACCGTAACAATTATTAGTAGTGCCTTCTTACGTAAGAATCAATAATTGGTGCAATACCGCAATGTCTTCGTGTTTTAACCAATTTAGTATTTTAACAAGATAATTAACAGTAATAACTACGTCGTTATTTATTTATAAACAACTTATACTTGTCGCTTTCTTCATCCAATTGCTTTCCGTTATAGGGCCACACAAGGTCGCTACTGCGTCAGCATTTAATATTCCCGAACGCAAAAATATTCCACGACCAAACGAATATTTTATAACCATTTGCTTATTTTGAAATATTTGCGCATTTTACCCATAACTAACCACACATAAATCAAATTAACCCTTACTATATCAAAATAATAAATAGAAGAAATTTAATTTCAATAATAAAAATTTGGGGTCTTACATATTCTAATTATTGCCTAATAAAACAAACAACTTTATAAAAGTATTTTGTTTTATATAAAAAGATTTTACTATGCAAAACACTATGCAACACTACGCATAATAAAATATAATATATTCTATTTATAGAATAAATTTAATAAAGTATTCTGCTTTTATATAAAAGATGTTTCTATTTTATTACGTTAATAATACTAATAAAACAAAACTTCATCATCACTTACTTTGAAAAAATTTCAAATATCACCCTTAACTTTAAACTTTTATCAATTTAACTATTCACCAAAATAGAAAAATTGAACACTTTTATTTCATAAAATTCGGGGTCTCACAATCTTCCCTCCTTATGAAATTTCGCCCTCGAAATTTACGTACCTGGTAGTTCGAAGAGATGAGGACACCTTGCATACCTTTATCGTTGAAAACATTAAATTCATCTTCACTACAGCCAATCAGATAACAAATAATCAATAGCTTCATCTTTGCACTACAAAAGCCAAAGATATACAACTCAGAAAACCAATAATCTTTGAGACTCGACTTAATAGTATCACGACCATGAATTATCCATGCACTACGGGCAAAGGATATTCGTGTTTTTAATTACGGTCATGATTATACCGAATAATCCCTGGTCATAATCATACCAAGTCCATCTATGCACTATGGCCAAAGATGACTTTTACCACATCCATGAATTAATATTCAATTGCTGAGACTCAGCTCAATAATTAATTCACATCATCGAATCATCCCTGCACTACAGGCCAAGGATATTCTTTAGTATCACAACCATGAATTATCCATGCACTACGTGCCAAAGATAATCGTGTTTTCAATTACGGTCATGATTATACCGAACAATCCCTGGTCATAATCATACCAAGTCCATCTATGCACTATGGCCAAAGATGACTTTTACCACATCTATGCATTAATATTTCATTGCTGAGACTCAGCTCAATAATTAATTCACATCATCGAATCATCCCTGCACTATAGGCCAAGGATATTCTTTAGTATCACGACCACGAATTATCTATGCACTACGTGCCAAAGATAATCGTGTTTTCAATTACGGTCATGATTATACCAAACAATCCCTGGTCATAATCATACCAAGTCCATCTATGCACTATGGCCAAAGATGACTTTTACCACATCCATGAATTAATATTTCATTGCTGAGACTCGGCTCAATAATTAATTCACATCATCGAATCATCCCTGCACTACAGGCCAAGGATATTCTTTAGTATCACGACCACGAATTATCCATGCACTACGTGCCAAGGATAATCGTGTTTTCATCAACGGTCTTGATCATGCCATAAAAAAATTCATCTTTGCACTCTTGGCTGAAGAGAATCCATAGCCATAATCATACCAAAACTGTCTATCAATGCATTACAGGCCACTGAGGACTTTTACCACATCACTTATAACATCACAGTTCATGATTATACCGAATGATCCCTGGTCATAATCATACTAAGTTCATCTATGCACGTAAGCCAAAGATGACTTTCAACACAATATAAACATAAGGATGATGACAATGACATAATAATTCCATAAAACAAGTTCCAGAATTTATTTATCCAGGAACTAATAATGTCCAAATTGTCAACATGATACTTCTTTGTAAAGTAAAATTCAAGAATGCTCAGAAGAATATTTCTATAAAAGATATCGGATGAAGCGCAAAATATCAAGGATATTCCACTAATTTCATGGAGTATAGAAGTCAAAACTCTAACCAACAGAGTATAATAAAGAATATATGAAATCGAAATGGATTTTCACCGCCATGCAAGAATCCACGATATCTGAGATCATTTCCACAATTTAATAAGGAATGAATACAAAGGATCATTCACCATGCATGTGATAGAGACCGCACAGACAGGTTATTCCCAACAGAATAATAAATACGGAATAATAAATGATGAAACCAGTCCCACAGTAAAAATGCATGCAGGATATTCCGACAGAATCGTAAATATGGAATAATAAATGATGGAACCAGGTCCAGCGTAAAATACACAGACAGGATATTCCGATAGAATCATAAATACTTTAATAATAAATGATGGAACCAGTCGTGTGAAATTAAGACCGATGTGATATTCCGAACGAGAATAGTAAATGCGGAATAATAAAAGAAGATCACCAAGTATTGGGTAAACCGCATATACAGATCATTGCACCAAGTATAGGGTAAACCGTGCATACAGGTTATTCCAACAGAATAATAAAGAATTAAATAACAAAAGAAGATCACCATGTATAGGGTATGTCGCGTATACAGGTTATTCCAACAGAATAATAAAGAATGAAATAACAGAAGTTCTCTTCATGAATAAGAAAAATAACACCTCTTACCGTAAAAGAAGAATATTCCGACTGATAGGGTGATGATTTTCTTAAAGAAAACTTATACTATGTTCTTCGCTCAAAGTTTCTTAAAACTCTTAAGGAAATACGCTCAAGATTATAGAAGGAGAATTCTCTGAACTTCTGGTGTGATTTCAATTCTAACTAAGCTTCCTATTTATAGGAAAATGGACTGCATAGTAACCAATCCATGAACGGTCCAGATTGATTTACTTTAATCCGACGGTCCATATTTAAAGCAAAATTTTTTAAATAAAATATAATATATTCTAATTATTGCCTAATAAAACAAACTACTTTATAAAAGTATTTTGTTTTCTATAAAAAGATTTTACTATGCAAAACACTATGCATAATAAAATATAATATATTCTATTTATAGAATAACTTTAATAAAGTATTTTGTTTTATATAAAAAGATGTTTCTGTTTTATTACGTTAATAATACTAATAAAACAAAACTTCATCATCACTTATTTTGAAAAATTTTCAAATATTACCCTTAACTTTAAACTTTTATCAATTTAACTATTCACCAAAATAGAAAAATTGAACACTTTTATTTCATAAAATTCGGGGTCTCACATTGTTACTGGGGATCATGCAACCAATGACTGGGTGACACATCACAGTATATGCAGAGCCTGAAGGAATTACCGTAAAGACAAATTCAAATCTGAAAAATAGTTATAAAAACTCCTTGAATCTCCTTCTCCCTCCCATTTTCAAACCCTAGAGGCTAGAGTTCGCTTCTAAGCCAAAACCACCAAAATTTCCAGAGTCCAAATCAAAATCAGCCATACTCCATAAATCTCTCTGAATCAATATCCACATTCCTCAAATCATTCAAATGGCGGATTGACGAGTTATCACTGGCATTTAGCTAGGAACCAAGACGTTTAAAAAATCCGAAAAGAAATTAAGGGATATTCTTGAACTTGTGAAGAAGGTCGGGTTCTCAGAATGTCTTGAAGAAAACACACGAGTTTATAGTGACCTGGTCAAGGAGTTCCATTCAAATGCAACCATAAATTCTGGAATCCTCTCCACCAAGGTTAAAGGTCAGAATTTGAAACTAAACACTTCTGACATCAATCTATGCTTAGTTCTTCCTGACCGAAATCTGAAAAGACTGGAAGAGATCGACACAGAAAAAGCTAAGAAGATTATGCAGTACAAAAGAAACCCTAGTTTCAAGGACATGAAGAAAAAGAAGTTTCTTGAATAGTTCGAGTTTCTTGCTGAAATAGTTGGGAAATATATCTTACGCAAAGACACTGCACATGATACTGTAATTGACCAACAGCAGAAGATCATATCTGCCATTATCTTAAAGGAACACATCAACTTTGGAGCTGTCCTGCTCGATCATATATCTAAATGGCTGGATAAGGAAGAAAAGAAAAGAGTAATTGAGAAACCACTTACAAAGGTTTTTTGTGACGCCCCCAAAATTAGGTATTCATCACCCATCTTGAGTCGCCAAATATATGGTACAAAATACAAATAAAAACGTAATTATACAGCTGTCGTGTAAAATACGACAAAACATATGCTGTGAGTTTTAATACAAATATTATCATCTAGACAATATCTATACCCAATGGAGTCCTCATTATATTTATTGTCACACTATTTAACAGAATAGTAAGGACTATTAATGCTATTATATGGACTGTCACTCTGTTTCCCGACTCGTCCCAGTTATATTTTCATTTCCTGAAGAGAACAGTGAAAAAAAGGGTGAGCTCAACTAGCCCAGTAAGAAATATTATGACTAAGATAATACAGAATAAATTATCATTAGTCTTCAATAATGTTAAACTGATAAAATACAATAGACATCAAGTTTAACTGCAGCGGAACAAGCAATCATTTAGAAAAATCAAGTAGAGAATAAAATCTACACTCTCATATGGTTTAAAATGTTTTCATCAATTTTTATCGGTAAGACTCAGCTTAATAAATAAACCACATCATCGAATCATCCCTGCACTACGGGCCAATGATATTCATTAAATCATCAATGGTCATGACTATACCGAATAATCCCTGATCATAATCATACCAAGTCCATCTCTGCACGTAAGCCAAAGATATACAACAATAAAACCAATAATCAACAATATTTTTGTCGTTTTTTCAATTCGACAATAATTCTGTTGTGGGGTCCACCAACGATTGAGTCGTTGTACGAATATTCCCTGCTAAACCGAATATTCCCCGACCAATCGAATATAATATAACCACTTGCATACTTTGCAAAATTTATAAATACTACCCACAACTATAATATTATCTCAAATTCACACCATAATATTAAAAAATTATTTCGACAAAATTTAAATCTTTATTGATAAAATATGGGGTCTCACAATCTCCCCTCCTTATGGAATTTTGCCCTCGAAATTAGGTACGCGACTGTATGATAAAGAGGTGAGGATACCTTGAATACCTTTATCGTTAAAAATATTAAATTCATCTTCGCAATCCGCCAAAGATATTCATTAACAATTCATCTTTGCACTACAGGCTAAAGATATACAACTGAAAACCAATAATGTTGAGACGCAGCTTAATAGTATCACGACCATGAATTATCCATGCACTACTGGCCAAGGATATTCGTGTTTTCATTAGTATCACGACCACAAATTATCCATGCACTACGACCAAAGATAATTGTGTATTCATTAGTATCACGACCACAAATTATCCATGCACTACGGCCAAAGATAATCGTGTTTTCAATTACGGTTATGATTATACCGAACAATCCCTGGTTATAATCATACCAAGTCCATCTATGCACTACAGGCCATAGATGACTTTCAACATAATATAAATATGAGGATAATGATATAAAGAATCAATCAAATGAGATAAAGGATAAATATTAAACATTTATAATATAATTTATCCAGGATTCAAGAATATCCCCATGTTATCAATCACTTAATAATCTCATAATCTAATATCATTAATATTATAACAATATTTTAATCACTTCTTAAATTTATAAATAATTTATCTCAATTGTTTACGCTTTACCATATAATGCATTTAATCATTCAAAAATGCCATACTCATACGATATCATCACCAATTATTAAATCCCTCATCAAAAAAATACGCATATATTCTATATAGGATTCTCTAGCCATAAAATCCTATTTTCAACTTTGTTACTTCACATAACATATTTAACTCATATGTTCATAACTAAACTATTTTCATGAAAAATACCAAATCAGTCCCAAAAATATTTCTTTTCTGGGATTTAGCATAATATAGTCCCATAATGAAAATATATTTTTCTCGAATTTTAAAATTCATTTACTATTTTACAAAAATCAATTTCTAATTAATTCCTTAAGAAATTTGCTACCTCAAGTTTAACTCCAAAAATTTCCAAATCTTGGCAGGACCTTACACATGTTAATGTGAGCCTCCAGTTTAAATTTCATGGTCATCGGAGTTATAGAACTCCTAAGTATAGCTTTTTTCGCTTTGAAAACCTAAATATTGAAATAGTCATAACTTGCTCATTTTAAGTCAGAATGAGCTCATTTTTGGACAGGAGGTACTTTATACCATATACCTTCATGTCCCAAAAGGCCAGAATTTTTCTCATAATTTAAGTGGCTGAAACAACCCCTTTAAAATCATGGCAGCAGCTTTTTCGGTTTTTGCAGCTTTGCACTCCTTTGCTAAAATCAGTCCACACAAAAATCTACAACACCTTTTCCAGTAATTCCACTTGTATTAGTTAGGTAACTCATAGATCTAACTCTAGGACTTGACCACATTCAAAAATTCAAAATATAATAGGAGATATGGTCAATTGAATTTTATGTTACGTTTTTCACCAAAATGTGATTTTTAACTCCTTGTGATTTTTAAGAAACTTTCATGTTTTCACATAATAACCAACATAACTCATCATAACACTTACTAATACCACGAATACCCATGATTTTCATTAGTCCAATGCTTTTATTATGACTTTCATCATAAACCACGTAAACTGTTCATTTTAGTTGAAGAAATATTTGAGGGTTTAAGAAATGGGTTTTGTACTGGGGTCAATACAAAATTCGATTTCACGCTCTAGGGTAGGCTAGGAAATCTTCAAAAATACGTCAAGAAATTTATTAATGATAGAATATCATTCAAAATCATTACTCTCGTCCAAGACTTGAATAAGACGTCACATTAATACCAATCTGTGACTTCTATCCTTAACCCCTGGATAGCACCTCACAATGATACCTATCAACTTGCCATCTTCAATCCACGACGTCAGCCTACTGAAAGTCCGGCTTGCGTGCATTCCACACAAGGAAGTCAACAACGAAAGGATCGGGGCTCTTTACTTATGGCTTGATATGACAATGATTGACTTTAGTGGTTTGGTTACTTTGAATTAAGCATAATGAGGATGGTTATGAATATAAAAGCTAACAACCCTACGAAAAGCATGATGAGTAGTTAACCAATTGATTCCTAAAATCACATCAAAGGCAAGTATTTTCAAAAGATAAGATCGACGGGTAACATGAAAGTGTTTATTTGAATCAAACAAGATTTAAAAATAGTAGCGATGCGAAGGCTTCTACTAACGAAGTTTCAACCAATAAGTCAAAGTCTAACTTCTCCTGAGTCAAATTTAAACTTTGAACGCAAAGCAAGAGAGATAAAATAATGGGTAGAACCGGTATCTTATAAGGTATAGACTTCGCAATTTATAATTAACTAACCCGCTTAACTTTGTTCTATTTACTCGCTTTTTGAGAAGTCATGAAAATGCTCTTCCTAAAACCAACGACTTTGTTTTGTCCATATCCACCTTTGGTGCCACCGTCCCACTAGACTTGACTTTGGTGCACAACAAAATTGAGCTAAATGACCTTCTCTTCTTGCAATTTCCACTTCTATTATCTTTGCCATGATTACCAATCAAGTGGTTACCATTCTTAGCATGATAATTTCCCCGATGGTTATCATTGTTCTAATAAATTGCGTTACCACCGGTATGATTATTATCGTATTGTTGGTCGTTACCTTTTGTTTGAAATGAATCAACACTCTCATGTGCTTCATTGCTTATCTCAAAGATTTTCGGATGTCATTCTCAAACACCGCCATAAAACAAGGGTTAATTAATATATCAAATATTATCCCTATACTCTAACCGACCAATTAAATAACAAATAAACTTAGGTAGGTCATACTAGCGAAGGAATTCCCCGTCTTTACCCTCCTAGTTCTTATCTCGCATCTTAGCCAGGGATCATATCCCTAAGCTCTGATACCAACTGTGACGCCCCCAAAATTAGGTATACGTCACCCATCTTGGGTCGCCACTTACATGGTACATAAATTCAAATACAACTTACTAACATAACTGCCGTGGTACAATACGACATAAAATGTGAGTTTGAATACAAATATTGTCTACTAGATATTATACAAACTCAAAAGGAGTCCTCATTACAACTATTATCACACTATTTCACGTAATAGTGAGGACTACTAATGCTATCCTCTCGACCATTACTCCGCTCCCCGACTCTCGTCCAAATTATGTTCTCATTTCAAGAGAAACAAAGTGAAAGAAAGGGTGAGCTCAACTAGCCCAAGAAAAAATATTATGACTAAGATAATGCATAATAAATTATCATTAGCCTTCAACAAAGTGTTAAACCGATAAAATACAATGAGACAACCGCTTTAATCTGCAGCAGAATATATGCAATCCATTAAAAGAGTCAAGTAGAAAATAAAGTCTACTATCTTTTAGGTTTTAAAAGGTTTTCATCAATATTCATCATTTGAGACTCACTTTTAATAAATAAACCACAATATCTATTCATCCCCGTACCACTATGGCCAAGGATTTTCATCAAATTATCAATGGTCATGACTATATACCCGAATCACCCCCGGTCATAATCATACCAAAAACTATCCATCAACGCATTACAGTGCCACCGAGGACTTTTATCACATCATTTATAACAAGCCATGATTATACCGAATGATCCTCGTCATAATCATACTAAGTTCATCTATGCACGTAAGCTAAAGATAACATAATATATCATGAGGATGATGACAATGACATAATAATTCAATAAAACAAGTTCAAGAATTATTTTATCCGAGAATTAAGTAACGTCCAAATTGTCAACAAGATAATTGCTTTTGTAGAGTAAAATTCAAGAATGATTAGAAGAATATTTCCATGAAAAGATCTTTGGATGAAACGCAAATATCAAGGATATTCTACTAATTTCATGGAGTATAGAAGTCAAAGTTTTAACCAACCGGGTATAATAAAGAATGGAATAACAAAAGAAATCACCACGCATGCGCAGATTGCCATATGTGTTATTCCAATGTAATAATAATAACGGAACCAGTCGGGTGAAATTCACAAAGCGATAGGATGATCCAACGTAATAATAAATGCCGAATAATAATCAATGGAACCGTGTCCTGTAAAACACGCGAGCAGGATATTCCAAATGTAATAATAAATGCGGAATAATAAACAATGGAACCGTGTCCTGTAAAACACACGCACAGGATATTCCAACGTAATAATAAAGAATGGAATAACAGAAGAAGATCACCAAGTATAGGGGATTCCGCGTATACAGGTTATTCCAACAGAATAAATAAGAATGGAATAATATAAGGATTTCACCAAGTATAGGGTATGCCGCGTATATAGGTTATGTATAGGGTATGCCACTTTTACAGGTTATTCCAATAGAATAATAATGAATGGAATAACAGAAGTTCTCTTCATGAATAAGAAAGAATAACACCCCTTACGGGTACAACAAATAATATCCCTTACCGTAAAAGACACCGATATCAAAGTAGTGAAGTACCGTAATACTCTTCTTTTTTCTCTCTATGGATTTTCTCTCTATAGCTTCTCTCTATAATTTCTCTCTGTAGAGTTTCAAAGAATTAAGTAAGAAAATAATGAAGGAATGAGCTTCTATTTATAGGAAAATAGAATGCATAGTAATTAATCCATGAATCGGTCCGTATTGATTTACTTTAATCGACGGTCCATATTTAAAGCAAAATCTTTTAAATAAAATATCATATATTCTATTTATATAAAAACATTTTACTATGCAATCACTATGCAACACTATATCAAAAACACTATACAAAATACTATGCAACACTATGTATAATAAAATATAATATATTCTATTTATAGAATAACTTTAATAAAGTATTCTCGCTTTATATAAAAAGATGTTTCGCTTTTATTACGTTAATAATACGAATAAAACAAAACGTCATTATCGCTATAATAATTCATATTATTAATCGACAATAATGGAATCAAACTGAGTGACTTCTCACATAAGCATCATTAATCAATACCGTGTGCTACTATGCAACCACACGTATTACTGTACTTTTACTACCGAGTAGTTCAACACTATCAACGGTAAAACTTCCGTCGTTATTTCAATAAAATATTTTTGTCGCTTTTTTCAATCCGACAATAATTACGCTAGGGGTCCACCAATGATTGAGCCATTGTCTTAATATTCCTCTCGCTAAACCGAATATTTCCCAACCAATCGAATATAATATAACCACTTGCATACTTTGCAAAATTTATAAATACTACCCACAACTATAATATTATCTCAAATCCACACCATAATATTAAAAAATTATTTCGACAAAATTTAAATCTTTATTGATAAAATCTGGGGTCTCACAACTTTCATCACCATATAAGCATGAGGATGATGACAATGATATACGCATTAATCAAACTAAAACAAGGATAAATATTAAAGACTTTAATTTTATCCAATTATTACCCATCAATTAAATAACTCATAATCTAATATTGTTAATATTATAACAATATTTTAATCACCTCTTAAACTTATAAGCAATTTATTTCAATTGTTTACACTTTACCAAATAATGCATTTAATCATTCAAAGAATGCCATACTCATAAGATTTCATCACCAATGATCAAATCCCTTATCAAAAATATGCATATACCTTATATAGGATTTCCAAGCCACAAAATCCTATTTTCTAACTTTGTTACTTCACATAACATATTTAACTCATATGTTCATAACTAAACCATTTTCATGAAAAATACCAAATTAGTTCCAAAAATATTTCTTTTCTGGGATTTAGCATGATATAGTTCCATATTGAACATATATTTTTCTCGGAATTTTTAAAATTCATTTACTATTTTTCAAAAATCAATTTCTAATTAATTCCTTAAGAAATTTGCTACCTCAGGTTTAACTCCAAAAATTTCCAAATCTTGACAGGATCTTACACATGTTAATGTGAGCTTCCAGTTTAAATTTTATGGTCATCGGAGTTATAGAACTCCGGTTATAGCATTTTTCGTCAAAAAAACCTAAATATTGAAATGGTCATAACTTGCTCATTTTAAGTCGGAATGAACTCATTTTTGGACAAGAGGTTCTTCATACCATATACTTTTATGTCCCAAAAGTCCTGAATTTTTCTCACAAATTAAGTGGCCGAAACAGTCCCTTCAAATTTTGGACAGCAACTTTTTGGCAATTTTCAGCTTTTACATCCTTTACTAAAATCAGTCCACACAAAAATCTACAACATCTTTTCCAGTGATTCCACTTGGATAAGTTAGGTAACTCATAGATCTAACTCTAGGACTTGACCACACTCAAAAATGCAAAATATAATAGGAGATATGGTCAATTGAATTTTATGTTACGTTTTTACCAAAATCTAATTTTTCAACCCTTTGTGATTTCAAAGAAACTTTCATGTTTTCACATAATAACCAACATAACTCATCATAACACTTACTAATACTTCATATACCCATGATTTTCATCAATCCAATGCTTTTATTATGACTCTCATCATAATCAACGTAAACAGATATTTTTCACGATTTAATAAGGAATGAATACAAAGGATCATTCACCATGCATGTGGCAATCCACATAGACAGGTTATTCCAACAGAATAATAATAAAGAATGGAATAATGTAAGGATTCACCATGCATGCGATAGAGACCGCATGACATGTGTTATTCCCAATGTAATAATAAATAACGAAACCAGTCGTGAAATTCAACGCGCAAGCGGTGATATTCCAATGTAATAATAAATGCGAATAATAAGTAATGGAACCAATCGTGAAATTCACACAATCGACAAGATATTCCAATGTAATATTAAATGCGGAATAATAAGTAATGGAACCCCCGGTCCCATGGAATATAGATACAGAGCGAGGATATTCTCGATGAATAATAAAGACGGAATAATAAATAATGGAACCAGTCCTATAGATAAACTGAGATGCGAGGATATTCCACCAAGTATAGGGTAAATGTAATAATAAAGACGGTATATAAAAGGATTTCACCAAGTATAGGGTATACCGCGTATACAGATTATTCCAACAGAATAATAAAGAATGAAATAGCAGAAGTTCTCTTCATGAATATGAAAGAAATAATACCCCTTACGGGTACAACAAATAATATCCCTTACCTTAGAATAAAGCTGAATACTGGAATAGAAAGGTAGCAGGCTTCTCCTTTTCTATAGATTTTCTCTCTATAGCTTCTTTCTATAATTTCTCTCTATAATAATGGCTCTAAAGCTTTGGTGAATTTATGAGAAATGAAGGAAGAATGATCTTCTATTTATAGGAAAACATAGTTTTGATAATTGCACGTTTTGGGGCTCGAAAAATTACAGAACAATACCTCCAACTTTTCTTTTATTTTTAACTCAGTCATCCAAGTATTATCAAACTTGCACCAACTCCCTTAATAGTAAATCATGTGAATCAATAGTAAAATCATATGACTCAATAGTAAATCATGTGATAAAATTAATTACAGTATAATACCTCCATCTATACCTCTATTTTTAACTTAGTCATGCAAGTATCATCAATCTTGCACCAACTCCCCTAATAGTAAATCATGTGACTCAATAGTAACTCGTGAATAGTAACTCATGAATAGTAACTCGTGAATAGTACTCTGACACGAAAAGTACTCCAAATACCCGAGTGACTGATATTCGAGTGAATAGTAATTTTTGTGAATAGTAACCCGTGAATTGTAACTCGTGAATAGTAACTCATGAATAGTAACTCGTGAATAGTACTCTAACACAAAAAGTGCCCTGAATACCCGTTTGAACAATATAATCTCCAGATATCAATTATTATCGAAATAAATGTCAATTTCTACTAGCACAAATAATCCCAACACAATGGAGCAATCAAATTCATCTTTAATCAACACGAACTTATTTATCATTAATATTATAACTCACAATATTTAACAAACATGTCGTTCCCAGGAAAGAGGGGGCTTTCCAATAAGAATTTCTCCCTATTGGCATGCAATTACGTGACCAAACCTCTCCTTGACAGAACTTCTAGACATTGTAAATATTGCAATTTAATAATATGAATAACTTTATCGTCGCAATTATTGATTTAATAATATATAAAATATTGACACTAATTGAATTAAACTGAGTGACTTCTCACGTAAGCATTAATAATCAATATCGTGTGTTACTATGCAACCACGCGTATTTTACCATCGATTATTTTATGACAACTGGCTTACTTTGAAAAATTTTCAAATGTCACCCTTAACTTTAAATTTTTATCAATTTAACTATTTACCAAAATAGAAAAATTGAATACTTTTATTTCATAAAATTCGGGGTCTTACAATCTCCCCTCCTTATGAAATTTTGCCCTCGAAATTTGCGTACGTACCTGATAGTTCGAAGAGATGAGAATACCTTGCTTTTTTTTCGGATTGTACCTTCCTGGTTATATCCTCTGTATCATAATTTTCCCATTGCTCATCTCCTGTATTTTAGATATCATTCTAAAATATACCTTCAAAACAAAGGTTAATTGACATATCACAAATTGTCAACTTATCAAGTAAAATTTTTGGCTTAGGTAAGTCACACCCTAACGAAGTATATTACTCGTCTTTCCCTTCCTAGTTCGAGACTAATATCTCCGCCAGTGACCATATCCCTATAACATCAATCAACAATTCATGTCCACAATCATATGAATAACTCATAATCATAATTGTGATTCTGAATTCCTTCACCCCCAGGAAGAAGATAATTTACATCACCTATCTTTACCTGAAACATCAAAAATCATGGTTATGCCAAATCACAATTCCTGCTCATAATCATACTAATAAATTCATCTTTGCACTACGCCTAAAGATATATAACTGTATAACCAATAATCAATAGTTCATCTTTATACTACAGGCCAAAGATATACAACTGTAAAACCAATAGTGTTGAGACTCAGCTTAATAGTATCACGACCACGAATTATCCATGCACTACGGGCCAAGGATATTCGTGTTTTCAATTAAGGTCATGATTATACCGAATAATCCCTGGTCATAATCATACCAAGTCCATCTATGCACTACGGCCAAAGATGACTTTTACCACATCATTTATAACATTACGATTATGATTATACCGAATAATCCCTGGTCATAATCATACCAAGTCCATCTATGCACTACGGGCCAAAGATGACTTTTACCACATCATTTATAACATTACGGTCATGATTATACCAAATAATCCCTGGTCATAATCATACCAAGTCCATCTATGCACTACAGGCCACAGATGACTTTCAACATAATATAAACATGAGAATGAGGTATTTACGTATATAGGGTTTCAAACCTCTTAGAAACATTCGCGTCATTCGCTCCTCATTATCGACCAAATGGAATGCAAACTGGGATACCTCCGCAAACTTAGCCTCGTACTATGATATGGTCATATTATTTTGCTCCATTGCTTATCTCAACATTTTTAGATGTCATTTTCAAACACTGTCAGAAAACAAGGGTTAATTAAATATCACATATTATCCCTATACTCTGATCGACCAATTAAATACCAAATAAACTTAGGTAGGTCATACTAGCGAAGGAATTTCTCGTCTCTCCCCTCCTAGTTCTTATCTCACATCTCAGCCAGGGATCATATCCCTAAGCTTTGATACCAACTATGACGCCCCCAAGATTAGGTATTCATCACTCATCTTGAGTCGCCAAATACATGGTACAAAATATAAATAAAAACGTAATTATACAGCTGTCGTGTAAAATACGACAAAACATATGCTGTGAGTTTTAATACAAATATTATCATCTAGACAATATCTATACCCAATGGAGTCCTCATTATATTTATTGTCACACTATTTAACAGAATAGTGAGGACTACTAATGTTATCATCTGGATCACACTCCGCTTCCCGACTAGTCAATCTATATTCTCATTTCCTGAAGAGAACAGTGAAAGAAAGGGTGAGCTCAACTAGCCTAGTAAGAAATATTATGACTAATATAATACAGAATAAATTATCATTAGTCTTCAATAATGTTAAACTGATAAAATACAATAGACATCAAGTTTAACTGCAGCGGAACAAGCAATCATTTAGAAAAATCAAGTAGAGAATAAAATCTACTATCTTATATGGTTTAAAATGTTTTCATCAGTTTTTATCGCTAAGACTCAGCTTAATAAATAAACCACATCATCGAATCATCCCTGCACTACGGGCCAAGGATATTCATTAAATCATCAATGGTCATGACTATACCGAATAATCCCTGATCATAATCATACCAAGTCCATCTCTGCACGTAAGCCAAAGATATACAACAATAAAACCAATAATCAACAATCCATCTTTGCACGTAAGCCAAAGATATATAAATCAATAAACAACAGTCCATCTTCGCACGTAAGCCAAAGATAACTTTCATCAACATATAAGCATGAGGATGATGACAATGATATAAGCATTAATCAAACTAAAATAAGGATAAATATTAAAGACTTTAATTTTATCCAATTATTATCCATCACTTAAATAACTCATAATCTAATATTGTTAATATTATAACAATATTTTAATCACCTCTTAAACTTATAAGTAATTTATTTCAATTGTTTACACTTTACCAAATAATGCATTTAATCATTCAAAGAATGCCATACTCATAAGATTTCATCACCAATGATCAAATCCTTTATCAAAAATATGCATATACCTTATATAGGATTTCCAAGCCACAAAATCCTATTTTCTAACTTTGTTACTTCACATAACATATTTAACTCATATGTTCGTAACTAAACCATTTTCATGAAAAATACCAAATCAGTTCCAAAAATATTTATTTTCTGCGATTTAGCAGGATATAGTTCCATATTGAACATATATTTTTCTCAGAATTTTTAAAATTCATTTACTATTTTTCAAAAATCAATTTCTAATTAATTCCTTAAGAAATTTGCTACCTCAAGTTTAACTCCAAAAATTTCCAAATCTTGGCAGAATCTTACACATGTTAATGTGAGCTTCCAGTTTAAATTTCATGGTCATCGGAGTTATAGAACTCCGGTTATAGCATTTTTCGTCAGAAAAACATAAATATTGAAATGGTCATAACTTGCTCATTTTAAGTCGGAATGATCTCATTTTTGGACAGGAGGTTCTTCATACCATATACTTTTATGTCCCAAAAGGCCTGAATTTTTCTCACAAATTAAGTGGCCGAAACAGTCCCTTCAAATTTTGGACAGCAACTTTTTGGCAATTTTCAGCTTTTACATCCTTTACTAAAATCAGTCCACACAAAAATCTATAACATCTTTTCCAGTGATTCCACTTGGATAAGTTAGGTAACTCATAGATCTAACTCTAGGACTTGACCACACTCAAAAATGAAAAATATAATAGGATATATGGTTAATTAAATTTCATGTTACGTTTTTACCAAAATCTAATTTTTCAACCCTTTGTGATTTCAAAGAAACTTTCATGTTTTCACATAATAACCAACATAACTCATCATAAAACTTACTAATACTTCATATACACATGATTTTCATCAATCCAATGCTTTTACTTTGAAAAAGTTTCAAATGTCACCCTTAACTTTAAATTTTTATCAATTTAACTATTTACCAAAATAGAAAAATTGAATACTTTTATTTCATAAAATTCGGGGTCTTACATTTTTCATGGGAGATTCTTAAGCATCATCTTGAAGAAAAAGTTAAAGAATAAGATTAAGGATGATGATGGCGAAATTCTTAATGTTCACAAGATAATGTCTCCACAACTTTTCGTAAACTAAAAGAAAAACCCAAAGGAAAATAAGAGGTTGATAACTAGGAGCAGTAGCAAAGCCTCTACAAAGAAGAGAAAAGAAAAAGAGGCAAAAAGCTCTGAATCAGATAATTCTGTACCAACAGCAACCGCACCAGCCAAGAAGAAACTCAAGAGCATGAGGAAAATTGAGGTCCCTCCAAGAAGTCTATCTACAGAAGACAAGGTTGAGGATGAAAAGGACTCAACTGCAGAGACCACTAAGAGAAGAAGTAATAGATTACTTCAAAGGCCAAATCTAGCAATAAAGATGAAGAAAATGTAGCATCTGCCGATGAAGAAGAATGCACAAGCCCACATAGCATTCACTCTGCTGATGAAGACAAAATACAAGTTGACCAAACTGCCTCTCCAAATGCAAATGCTCTAATCAACCCAGATGATGGATCAGATGATGTTGATTCTGATAAAGAAAGAAAAACCCCCATAATTGCAGAACATCAAGCCATCCAGTCTCATGATGAACATAAAAATGATCTTAAAGAAGAAAGAAATGCCCCCAATGATGAAGATCATGAAAGCTCGTCTGCTGACTCAAAGACTTCAGAGTCTGAAGAAGAAATAACTGAGCTACCAAGAAGAAGAAGGAGTCATAGATTAATAGCCCAAATTGCTTCAAAAAAGACAAATGATCAATCTACTGAAATCATTGAACTAAGTGACGATGAATCCGCATCCGGGGAAGAAGATGTTGAAGACAGGACCAACTTTGAAAAAGATGATTCCAAGGAAGACATTGCTGAAGAGGAATCTGAAAATGAAATTCTTCAAGAAGACTTCGCTGATGAATCTGATGAAGGAAGTCAGCAAGATTCTAGATCAAAAAGGGAAGATATAGAGAGAGATTCTGATTCTGCACATCAGGAATCTGAGGAACTAGAATACTATCTTGTTCTATCTCCGGCCAGACTTATCAAAAGAATTGTAGTGGAAGTCTTTGATGAGCCACCAGCAGAACCACCAACAAGATGGATAAATCAAGGAAATGAACAACTTCGAGTTATCAGAATGACCACTGATGAAGTACTCCACAACTAGAAAAACATGGAATTAGCCCGCACAACAATATTGTATGACTCCCAAGACCTTCTAATAAGATGGTTCTTTCCATTGATACCATGGTTAAAGGCACACACTGAAAGAGATGAAAGTTACTTCAGCTGGTGCTACTCTCATTTCCCAAATTTGGAACTAATATCACAAAACTTCCCTAGAGTTAAGTAGTTTACAACAATGATGATTAACGACAAGCCCCATTACAAACTCTATCGACATGCTGGCAATCATTATATTCTCTACGAACGTCGAGTGGACTCTGAAGGCAGAAGGTGTATAATCAAGAAGGTAATCATAGAGTCTGCTCACTCTATCACTGATGGTATTCAAGCTCAAGATGAGAAGCCTTCATCTGCTCAAGCACTGGTGTCCAACATCCCTGTATCTTCCAATATCGATTGGTACTCAACAATCCTTCAGATTTTCAACACCTTCGAAAATCTGTCCAAGGAAGAAGATCGTAGAGTTCAATCTGATACTCAACCAAGGATTGCACAATCAAATGTTCAAATATCAGTGGAAAAGGAGCTGAAGAAGAATTTTGATGAACTGATTGAACGAATATCTCTATTCACTGAAGAGTCAATGAAACTGACAACCTTAGAAGGAAACTTAGTTCCAGAGAAACTCCAAGCAATGATGGCTGATGTATCCCTCAAAGTAAGAGAAAGGGATCACGTCTATCTCAAGGTTCTAAATGATCAAATGGCTGAAGCTCTACTTGTAAGACCCCAAATTATTAATAAATGAAATTTAATTTTCTCTATTTATTATCTTGAAATAGTAAGGGTTGATTTGATTAATGTGGTGAGTTATAGGTAAAATGCGCAATTATTTCAAACAAGCAAGTGGTTTTAAAATATTCATTATTATCGGGGAATATTCGTTTAATAGTGGAATATTCATACGACAACGCAGCATTGTGTGGGCCCCATAACGGAAAGTGATTGGATGAAAAAAACAACAAGAATTAGTTGTTTATAAATAACGGCGTAGTTGTTACCATTAATACTGTTAGAATACCCTTGGGGTAAAACACAAGAAGACACCAGGTATTGCACCAATTATTGATTCTTACGTGAAGGCACTTTACTCAAGAATTGTTACAATAATTACTATTCAATATTATATTTTATTGATTCAATAATTGCTACGTTGATATTATTGTTGTTTTAATAATTGTCACTGCACAGTATTTTCATTATCAGATCAATAATTCATATTATTTGGATAATATTATTAGATTACATTATTGGCAATGTCTAAAAAGTTCTGTCTAATGAGAGGTTTAGTCATCTAATTGCGCGCCAGTAAGGAGAAATCCTTATTGGAAAGCCCCCTTTCCTGAACTACACGTTGTCGATCTTGTGATTACGTAATATTATTTATGAATAATTAATTATTGATTATTATGATAAAGAAAATATTCATTTTATGTAGATATAGATGGAGAAAATTTTTAATGTGACAATTGTTAGAAAATTGATATTTTATCTTTTTCTGATAAAATAATTTATTTAAATATATTATTTTAATAATATATTAACGGTGATATTTTTACAATGAATATGGGATATATGAGTATATGAGGAGGAAGAGTATTTTTGTGGCATTAAATGATTAACACATGTTTTGTGTGTCGGTGGACCCCAATTATTGACCGAAATTTAATTATAGCCTGTAAAATCATCCGTTTGTGGATTTTGGTCAACTTCTGTTTGGAATTTGGAAAAACTTAAACTTACAAAGTTGTAGAGAATGGAATTTTCTATGGAAAAGACATGTGGTTTGAATTTTTCTGATAAAAGGGCTATTTATTGTGAATTATTGAAGTTCTGAAGTTCCAGAATAATTGGTTTTTGGAGGTTTTAATTATTTTATTCATGAAAAACATTTTTTGCATGCCCACATGTGTGGTAAATGAGCTAAATTCGGATTCCTTGGTGGTGGGCTTGAATATTTGGTAAATAAAATTATTTTAATAAATTTTCAGCTTTGGTGTTCTAAGCATTTTCCTATAAATAGGGTGCTTAGGTTAGAATTGAAAATCACACCAGAAACTGAAGTTTTCTCTCTATTTCTCTCTCTATATTATCGGTTTATTCTTGTGAGTATTTTGATACTTTGAGTGTTGCTATATTGCAAGTTCCTTCAAGACTATATCCAATATTCCAATTAAAGTCTTTGCATTTCGAGGTAAGGGATGTTATTTTTTTTAAATGATATTATTTTCTTCAATATCATTATGCTGAAATATTGGTTTGAACTTTTAATCAAATTTGGAACTTTTTGTGACGGGGTTACTATTCACGTATACGACACTATTCATGTATACGGCACTATTCACGAATACGACACTATTCATCGAGAAAAATAAAAATTTTTCTTTTCGTCCAAAATATCTATTATGGATACTAGCTTTGATTGTATCCATGTTTTGATCATTCTTGAATTTTACACCACTATGATTATTTATGAGGTATTTTTGGTCATAAAATAGGTTTGAAGACTTAATCCTTAACGCTTTATTCTTTTGTTTCACCGATTCGCTTCCTTTAAAATATTTTTCATCATCCTCGATATAAATGATGATATTATTGAATATCTTTGCCCGTAGTGCAAAAGATTAATGATTTTATAATGAATATCTTTGGCCCAGTGTAAAAGATGAATGTGTATTGAGATGAACATGACCGATCGATGAATATCTTTGGCTCAGAGTGCAAAGATGAATATTTGATTCAAGATGAATATTGATTGATGTTACGTGGATAAAATATTGATGATGGACTTTTAAATTCATAGATAATAGTAGAATTCATTCTCTACGTAACTCTTCTATGAATTATTATTTTCATTGCGAATATTGATCCGAAACTTGTTGTCTATTATATTCTATCGATTTTCCTCAAGAAGACTAACGATAATTTGTTCTATATTATCTTAGTCATAATATTCTTCTTCGGGCTAGTTGAGCTCACTCTTTTCCTTGTTGTTCCATTTTTCTTCTCGTGAGGCGAGAATGTAATGAGTACAATTAGCCTGTGTGGAATAATGGTTCTAGAAGTTGTTTTAGTAGTCCTCACCATTTTTGTAAAATAATATATCAATAATTATATTGAGGACATAGTTGGGTATAGATATTGTCTAGATGACAATATTTGTATTTAAACTCACAGTTTATATGTTGTATTAATAAAGTTGTAGTTATTTCTGTACCATGTATTTTGGCAACTCGGGAATGGGTGTTGTATATATTTTGGGGGCGTCACAAGTTAGTATCGAGCTTAGGGATATGATCTCCGTGGAGATCGGGGAATAGAACTAGGAGGGGAGAGACGAGTAAATCCTTCGCTAGTGTGTCCTACCTAAGCTTATTTGTTAGTTGGTCAGTATATAGGGATATTATGTGATAGGTTGATTTCCTTAATTAACCCTTGTGTAATGGTAGTATTTGAGAATGTCGACTAAGAATGTTAACAGTGGAGTAAATGAGACCGTGGAGACACCTTTGCCCACTAAAGAGGAGAACGTGCAACAGGCTGGCAATGTTCCTCCTGTGAACAACGCCACTGTGAAGATGATGAACGATGGGATGTTTAGAAGCTTTTTGCAGTTCATGCAAAATCAGACGAGGGAGACTCATGTTCAAAATACAGGTGGAAATGAAAGCAACGCACGGTTTGTCACGACCAAACAATTCAAAGAGTTGGGACCACCAAAATTCTGGGGAAAGCCGGATCCGATTAAGGTGGAGACGTGGGTCAAACAAATTACCAAGATATTCGATGTCTTGGGATGCACAGAGGAACAGAAGGTTCCATTCGCCACCTTTATGTTACGTAACAAGGCAGATTACTGGTGAGAATCTGTGAAGAGTACCCATCCAGCTGCACTCAGCATGTCATGGGAGACATTTCAAAAACTGTTCAATGACAAGTACTTCCCTGAAAGTATTCGTCATATGAAGGAAGTGGAGTTTATTAGATCGGAACAAAATAACATGGCGGTGTCCCAATGACGAGGCAAAGTTTGCGAGCTTTCGGTGTTTGCACCTCATTTGGTGGAGAATGAGGAACGATGACGCGGATGTTTACGAGAGGTTTGAAACCCGGCATACGCCGATATCTCATTTCTCATAAATTTTCTCTATTCGGATGTTGTCAATTGAGGGCTCAATTGTTAGAAGCGAGATAACGAAAGTACGCTCAACCGAGGGACCAAAACCAGGATCATACCAAAGATAGCGATCGGCGAGAACAACGATAACTAGCAGAGAAAGAAGAAGACGGACAAAATGGTAACCACTCTGGTGGTAATCACGACCATGAGAATAGAAGAAGCGAGTCGGGAGGAGATTCAACAATGACCATATGAAGACGCCGGCCAAAGAAGAAGAATCGGTTCTAAGGAGGAGAACGACCACCACCGTCAGATACTATAAATGTGGAAAAGAGGGACATATCAGTCCAAACTGCCCACAACAGTTCAAGGTATGTTAAAATTATGGAAAGGAAGGACATATCGCTCGAGATTGTATGGTAGCGAAACTAATTCTAGCGGGGATGGTGACTCAAAAGACTGTCCCAGAAAAGTCAAAGTCAACGGTTCCTGGAAGAGCGTTTGTCGTGACTGGTCAAAATGCGAGGAACCCAAACGAGGAGATAATGGGTAAGCTAGTCATAAATTCTTGCGAAGTTTATACCTTACTTGATACTGGTGCTACCCATTCATTTATCTCTCCTACTTGTGCTCAACGTTTAAACTTGACTCCGGAGAAATTAGACTTTGATTTATCTGTGGAGACTCCATTAGGAGAAACTTTAATCACATCCACTATTTATAAATCTTGTTTGATCCAAGTTGGCACCATCACATTACCTATTGACATTATCTCTTTAAAGATACTTGCTTTTGATGTGGTTTTAGGGATTGATTGGTTAACTACTCACCATGCCAAAATTGATTATTTTCGTAAGGTTGTTAGTTTTCATATTTCTAATCAACTCATTGTATTGCAATTCAAGCAACTAAACCATTAAAATCAATCGCTGTCATATCTAATCATAAAGCTATTCGTTTATTAAAAAACGGATGTCAAGCTTTCTAAGCCCATGTTATGGATTTGAATAAAGACACGTCAGATTTGAATAATATTCCTGTTGTTAGTAAATTTCCTGATGTGTTTCCTGAAGAACTTCCTGGTCTACCCCCAGAATGTGAAGTTGAATTCTTTATTAATCTTGAGCCTGGTACAAAGCCTATTTCTAAAACCCCATATCTAATGGCTCCTATTGAACTTCAGGAGTTAAAAGTCCAACTACAGGAGTTGTTGGACATCGATTTCATTCGTCCTAGTACATCTCCTCGGGGTGCTCCTGTTTTATTTGTGAAGAAGAAGGACGGGAGTATGCGACTTTGTATTGACTATCGGGAATTGAACCATGTCTATCCGCTACCTCGTATTGATGACCTGTTTGACCAGTTGCAAGGAGCACAATTCTTTTCAAAGATTGATCTTCGCTCGGATATCATCACCAAGATTAGAACGAGGATATTCCAAAGACTACCTTCGTAACTTCGGTATGGGCATTATGAATTCTTAGTCATGTCTTTCGATTGACTAATGCTCCTACTGACTTTCATGGATATGATGAACCGAGTATTCAAGGATTATTTGGATCGATTCGTTGTTGTCTTTATTGATGACATCCTCATATATTCCAAAAGTGAAGATCATGAGCACCATTTGAAGCTGGTACTCCAAAGGCTTCATGAAAACAAGTTATATGCCAAGTTGAAGAAATGTGAGTTCTGGCTTGAGGAAGTAGCATTCCTTGGGCATGTGTTGTCAAAACATGGAGTATCTGTCGACCCGGCGAAGATTGAAGCAATACAAAGTTGGGAGCAATCGAAGTCGGTGACCAAAGTATGTAGCTTTTTGGGCCTAGCTGGTTATTATCGGAGATTCGTGGAAGGTTTTCTTGAATCGCTACCCCATTAACTCAGCTGACTCGGAAGGATACAAAATTGGGTATGGAAGCGAGGAATGCGAGAAGAGTTTCCAAGAGCTTAAGAGAGACTCATTTCTAAGACTTTTGTTCGACAATACCATCCGGTTTGGATGGATTTGTTATCTACAACGATGCTTCAGGCAAAGGGTTAGGATGTGTTCTCATGCAACGTGGGAAAGTCATAGCCTATGCCTTGCGACAACTTAAAAAATATGAGAGGAATTATCCTACTCATGATCTAGAGTTGGCAGCAGTCGTCTTCGTGCTAAAGATCTGGAAGCACTATCTATATGGGGAAAAAGTGGAGATATATTCAGACCATAAAAGCCTCAAATATTTCTTCACCCAAAAGGAACTCAACATGCGGCAACGACGTTGGCTCAAACTGTTAAAAGATTATGACCACACTATTCAGTATCATCCTGAAAAAGTGAACGTGGTAGCTGACGCATTGAGTAGAAGATTATATGCAGGAACGAGTGCGATGATGTCAAGTATACGTATAAAACCAACTTTAATTGAGAAAGTTAAAGTTACTCAAGCCACCGACCCGGAGCTGATGCGTATGAAGAAGAAAGTACAAGAAGGTGTTATTCCGGAAGCGAGAATCGATGAAGAAGGAATACTTCGAGTCCACTCCAGACTTTGTGTTCCTAATGACTCTGATTTGAAGTACAAGATTATGACGGAGGCACATAATACACCGTTTGCAATCCATCCTGGAAGTACCAAAATGTATCGTGATCTTCCACATACATTTTGGTGGAACAATATGAAGAGAGAGATTACAAAGTTTATCTCGACGTGTTTAACTTGTCAAAGTGTAAAGGTGGAGCATCAAGTACCTAAGGGTCCATTGCAACTACTTGAGATTCTGAAATGGAAGTGGAAACACATTACCATGGATTTTGTTACGGGTCTTCCTACGATTTCTCAAGGTATCGATGCTATTTGGGTTATTGTTGATAGATTAACCAAGTCTGCTCATTTCTTGCCGATACGGGAGACTTATTCCCCTGAACGTCTTGTTAGTATGTACGTGAATGAGATTGTGAGGTTGAATGGCATGCCAATATCCATAGTTTCGGATCGTGACCCAAGATTCACTTCAAGATTTTGGGTTAGCTTGCAAAAAACTATGGGTACGGATTTACGATTCAGTTCGGCATACCATCCTCAAGCGGAAGGACAATCAGAGAGGACTATTCAAACTCTTGAAGATCTATTATGACTCTGTGTCCTAGACTTCAAAGGGAGTTGGGATAAGTATTTACCATTGGTGGAATTCTCCTACAACAATAGTTATCAGGCAAGCATAGGTGTGGCTCCATTCGAAGCATTATATGGACGTAAGTGTCGCTCTCCAGTATGTTGGGACGAGGTGGGTGAAGCAACATTGTTGGGACCCGAGTTGGTGCGTATTACTACAGAGAAGATCCAAATGATTCGACAACGTATACAAACGGCACAAGATCGACAAAAAAGTTATACGGATCTTCATCGAAAGGATGTGGAGTTTAGTATTGGTGATCATGTATTGTTGTGTGTTGCTCCATGGAAGGGAGTTACAAGATTTGGGAAACGAGAAAAAGCTCAATCCATGATTTATTGGTCCATTTCAGATTCTTGACCGAGTAGGAAATGTAGCCTATAGACTCTCGTTACCTCCGAGTATGTCTCGTGTTCATAATGTGTTTCACATATCTGTGCTTCGTAAATATGTGAAAGACCCGAACCACGTTATTGAGTTAGAACTGGACGAGATAGCCAAAGACTTAATGTACGAAGAGTTACCTGTCAAGATCTTGGATAGGAAGGAGCATGTCCTACACACAAAGGTCATACCACAAGTTAAAGTCTTATAGAGGAACCATGCTATAGAGGAAATGACCTGGGAGTTGGAAACGGAAATGAAAGCGAGGTATCCTCACCTTTTTGAAACACCAGGTACGTACGTCAATTTCGAGGACAAAATTTCATTAGGAGGGGAGGTTGTAAGACCCCAAATTATTAATAAAAGAAATTTAATTTCCTCTATTTATTATCTTGAAATAATAAGGGTTGATTTGATTAATGTGGTGAGTTATGGGTAAAATGCGTAATTATTTCAAACAAGCAAGTGGTTTTAAAATATTCATTATTGTCGGGGAATATTCATTTGGTCGTGGAATATTCATACGACGGCGCAGCCTTGTGTGGGCCCCATAACGGAAAGCGATTGGATGAAGAAAACGACAAGAATTAGTTGTTTATAAATAACGGCGTAGTTATTCAAGTATTATCTTTGTAAGAATACCCGGTGGTTAAAACACAAGATAGACCTGCGATATTGCACCAATTATTGATTCTTACATAAGAATGCACTACTCAATAATTGTTACAGTAATTACTATTCAATATTATATTTTATTGATTCAATAATTGCTACGTTGATATTATTGTTGTTTTAATAATTATCACTGCACAGTATTTTCATTATCAGATCAATAATTCATATTATTTGGATAATATTATTAGATAACATTATTGGTAATGTCTAAAAAGTTCTGTCTAAGGAGAGGTTTGGTCATCTAATTGCGCCAAAGTGAGAGAAATCCTTATTGAAAAGCCCCTCTTTCTTGGAACTACGGCACGGTTGTCGATCTTTGTGATTACAGTAATATTATTTATTAATAATTAATTATTGATTATTATGATAAAGAAAATATTCATTTTATGTGGATATAGATGGAGAAAATTTTTAATGTGACAATTGTTGGAAAATTGATATTTTATCTTTTTCTGATAAAATAATTCATTTAAATATATTATTTTAATAATATATTAACGGTGATATTTTTACAATGAATGTGGGATATATGAATATATGAGGAGGAAGAGTATTTTTATGGCATTAAATGATTAACACATGTTTTGTGTGTCGGTGGACCCCAATTATTGACCGAAATTTAATTATAGCCTGTAAAATCGCCCGTTTGTGGATTTCGGTCAACTTCTGTTTGGAATTTGGAAAAACTTAAACTTACAAAGTTGTAGAGAATGGAATTTCCTATTGAAAAGACATGTGGTTTGAATTTTTCTGATAAAAGGGCTATTTATTGTGAATTATTGAAGTTCCGAAGTTCTAGAATAATTGGTTTTTGGAGGTTTTAATTGTTTTATTCATGAAAAACGTTTTTTGCATGCCCACATGTGTGGTAAATTAGCTGAATTTGGATTCCTTGGTGGTGGGCTTGAATATTTGGTTAATAAAATTATTTTAATAAATTTTCTGCTTTGGTGTTCTAAGCATTTTCCTATAAATAGGGTGCTTAGGTTAGAATTGAAAATCACACCAGAAACTAAAGTTTTCTCTATTTTTCTCTCTATTATCGAAAGCGTATTCTTGTGAGTATTTTGATACTTTGAGTGTTGTTATACGGTGCAAGTTCCTTCAAAGACTATATCCAATATTCCAATCGTAAGTCTTGTCTTTTTCGAGGTAAGGGATGTTATTTTTTTTAAATGATATTATTTTCTTCAATATCATTATGCTGAAATATTGGTTTGAACTTTTAATCAAATTTGAAACTTTTTGTGACGGGGTTACTATTCACGTATATGGCAATATTCATCGAGAAAAATGAAATTTTTCCTTTTTGTCCAAAATATCTATTATGGATACTAGCATTGATTGTATCCATGTTTTGATCATTCTTGAATTTTACACCACTATGATTATTTATGAGGTATTTTTGGACATAAAATAGCTGAAAGACGAATCATTAACGTTTATTCTTTTGTTTCACTGGATTCGTTTCCTTTAAAATATTTTTCATCATCCTCAGTCCTAAATGATAATATTATTGAATATCTTTAGCCTGTAGTGCAAAGATTAATGATTTTATGATGAATATCTTTGGCCCGTAGTGCAAAGATGAGCAGTGTTGAGATGAACATGATGATCGATGAATATCTTTGGCTCATAGTGAAAACATGAATATTTGATTCAAGATGAATATTGATTGATGTTACGAGGATAAAATATTGATGATGGACTTTTAAATTCATAGATAATAGTAGAATTCATTCTCTACGTAACTCTTTTATGAATTATTATTTCACTGCGAATATTGATCCAAACTTGTTGTCTATTATATTCTATCGATTTTTCCTGTTGAAGACTAACGATAATTTGTTCTATATTATCTTAGTCATAATATTCTTTACTGGGCTAGTTGAGCTCACCCTTTTCCTTGTTGTTCCATTTTTCTTCTCAGGAGGCGAGAATGTAGCGAGTACGAGTCGGGGTGTGGAATAATGGTTCTAGAAGTTGTTTTAGTATTCCTCACCATTTTTGTAAAATAATGTATCAATAATTGTATTGAGGACATAGTAGGGTATAGATATTGTCTAGATGACAATATTTGTATTTAAACTCACAGTTTATATGTTGTATTAATAAAATTGTAGTTGTTTCTGTACCATGTATTTTGGCGACTCAGAATGGGTGTTGTATACCTATTTTGGGAACGTCACATTACTAGCACAAAAGGCAAATGAAGAGCAACTCAAAGTCCTTTCTGACAAAAATTGACCATCTGAATCGGTCCTTCCTTATGAAACTAGAGATGAGTCAACAAGAAATCCAGTATGAAGTTGGAAATTCCTCCTACTTGATGGAGCAACTTATGTCCAATATGGAGCAGCTCTCTCAAGGGATTAATGACAAAAAGGGGGAGAAAAAGAGGCATAGAAAGGGGAAGAATAAGAGGCACCCTAGAAAGAGCAAGGAGAGCAAGAGCAAACAAGAAAGGAAGACAAAGAAGAAGAAAGCAGAAAAAGAAGATGGTTCATCATCTGAGGGGGAGCCAAAGGATGATGAGCCTAAGGCTGAGGGGGAACCAGAAGAGGAAAAAGAAAAGCATCCATCTGAGGGGGAGCAAACAGAAGAAATGCAGTCAATGATTCCAAGGTGAGCAGATGCAAGAAGATTTAATAAATGAATAGCTGATCAACAAAAATTCTGGAAGCATACAAGAGACAAAGAGGTAAATTTCTAACTAGTTAAGTATGTTCTGGATCCAGGATGAAAGATATCAATGTATGTCAGTGTATTAAATTTCACAACATTATAAAAGACATTCATGATTATCTGCTTTAAAAATACAGCTGCTCACTGTATATAAGATTCATTCATAACATGCATATGCACTTATTGTTTTTGTCATAATCAAATAGGGGGAAATTGTCAAGAATAAACATGTGAATGATATTCCTATTTATATTATTTGATTATGATATATATATGAATGAATATGCAAGTATGCTTGCATTAAGAAAAGCTATAAAGTCCTTTGATAGATAATAGAAACATATGTACAAGGACCTAGAACATATTGATCAAATGTGTTAGGTTGATCTTACATAAGCAAAACAGCTTTGTAAAGTCCTTAAAAAGAAATGATGTACAAGGACTATAAATATAGAAAGATCAAGCATGTTAGGTTGATCTTATGATGTAATAGACAGGCTTGTCTGATCGTCGAGCACTGCACTAAAAATCGTAGTCTGCCAGGAAAGTCAAGGAAAACTCGAGAGCTATCAAGGTAGAATCGTAGTTTGCAAGATAGTAGATCTCGGAGTTCGTAGACTTCCAGAAGAGACGAGGAAGGATCGTAGTGTGTCAAAGAGAACTTCCTCAGAGCCGTAGTCTGCTGAGGAAGTCATGATCAGAATCGTAGAAACAGCCTGCCTATGAGCCGACCGAGCATCTGCCAAAGTCAATTAAGAATCGTAGACTACACTCGGAGTCGTAGAGTCTACTAATCATACCAAAGGCTGAGATCATAGTCGAGCAAGACTAGATGGAGACAACAAGCACAATGATAAAAATCATAGAGTGTCAAGATCTGATCTCGGAGTCGTAGTGTCTGCACAGCCAAAGCTGAATCGTAAAGTGCAGAACTAAGATCTCAATAGATGTGCTCACTATGCCAAGATAGAATCGTAGAGTAAATACGATTCTCAAATGAGAACTCCCAGAATATCCAAAGGAATGAAGCCTCTGGTTGGCACTGCATAGATACGTCCCACCTGAAAGAAACCAAAGAACACTCAACGAATGGCATGGAAGCTAACAGAAGATCTAAGCACCAACCCAATCAGCATCAAGATTGAGTTGTAAAGCCATTCGAGATGAAGTCTTCCACAAGATGATCATAAGAAGACTTCTGTAACTGACTAAGGAAAGTCAGCAAGTGCAGAAGCTGTTAAGAAGAAAGATGACAACGGTCTTGAAAGTAATCAAGATCGTAGTGTTTGCCAAACAAAGAAAGAACTGATGGAGTACACGCTGAGATACTGGTCAGCCTCTGAATAACAAGGCTAAAGTGATTAAGCATTGGGTCAGTCCATTGATGATAGGTGAACGGGAGATCACAAGGAGAAAGCGAGTTGGACATGCCACAAATCTAAAGTGTCTTGTTATTTAGAGGAGGCCATAGTAAGAAATCAAACCATCAGTATCTGAGAATAGTTAAGGCAAACAGAAGCAATGAAGCACTGCACAAAAAGAGGAAAATGTGTTCTACACTGAAGATCAAGTGAACACTCCTCAAGATCGTAGTGTTGTCTCTACCAATCAACAAGACACTACGATCAGGTCCATGAAGACATGTATCAGAATCGTAGAGTTCGAATAGCTGGAGAATGAAGCATTGGTAACGGTTCAATCTGAAGGGTAATATTCGAACAAGAGCTTATTTAGAGCATCGATTCAAGTACAACCTCTGATCGAGAAATCGGAAGGGTGAAATAAAGTCTTTGATCTGCCCAAGACATCAAAGTGACATATTTGACAGGGTTGGTGAAATAGCAGGCTGCAGTGTCAGGAAGTCAGAAAAAGATGTCATGTCACATCTATAGTCTGCACTAAATAACTCGAGATCTACGAAGCAACTTGAATTGCTCTCAACGGCTACTTTCCAACGGGAAGATTGAGAGGTAGTATAAATTAACAGAGCTTCAACGATCAAAAGGTGTTGATGATTGTGAAGTTACAGAATCGTTGAGTTGGGGAATGCTATAAGTTGACTCTACGAGTTCCACCAAAGATCAACAGAACAAGTCTCAGTGACAGTGAGACTTACCAAGGTGGAAATGAAGAAGCTTTAAAGAAGAACTCAAAATAGATCAAAGCATCACTCAACAATGAAGAGAATGCCACTAAAGATGGAAGCCAAGCTAAGAGCCAAGAAGGCCAAGAAGATAGCATTCAGGAAAGTGGTTGAGTACAAAGAAGATCAAGAGAGCCACTCTATGAATCACCATGAACCAAAAGCTACAACTGAACAAGTGCAGAACCATATATGCAAAGTATTCAAGAAGGGTTCAGGGATTGCTAAGTGCCAGACAAAGTCTACTACAACCACAAAGACTTAGCAAACCCAGATGATGATGGTGCAAAGCTGATACCAGATAAGAATGAACAGAAAAGAATGAAGATCAGCTGCACAAAAGAAGATGTGGTCCAGACCTAAAACAGAATACAAAGAGGACCACACCAAGCTGCTAAGCACAAAATATGTTCAGAGCTTAATGACATCTTAGCAGCTCAGCACCAACAACAACAACTACAACAACAAGAAGCCAAGGCCTGAGGGTTCCTTGTCCGAAGGGACTAAATGAAATTCTAAGCCTGCTGGACTTGAAGAGTTCCTAGGGAACTAGAGAAGTTCCAAGGCTGCTGTCCTTGAAGAGTTCTTAGTGAACTAAAGTCCCAAGGCTGCTGGCCTTGAATGAATCTTAGTAATTCAGGGTGTTGCCCTTCCTTAGTGGAAATCCTGCTAGTTGAAAGCAGAAGAGTGGATTAGGAGCTTGAGTCTCTGAACCACTTAAAACCCCTTGTGTCTTTTACTTTATGTCATTTACATTGTGTATATTAACTACTATAACTGCTATATATGTTTTAACTACTTACTACTAAAGTAACTATACGAACAATGTATGTTTGATTATGAATATATCAATGAAGGGGATCTTTTACTTATTCCGATGTGCTTGAAAAGATTCTTAAGTTTGTCATGAGCTACTTTGTAAAACCCCAACTTTTATGAATAAACATTAATTTTCTATAAATTATCATTTTTGAATATTATGATATAATGTTATAGTTGTGGGTAGTATTTATAAATTTTGCAAAGTACGCAAGTTGTTATATAATATTTGATTGGTCGGGGAATATTTGTTTTAACAAGAAATATTCGTACGACGTCACAATCATTGGTGGACCCCACAACAGAATTATTGTCGGATTGAGAAAACGACAAAAATATTTTATTAAAAATAACGGCGGAAGTTTTACAGTTGATACTGTTGAACTACTCGGTAGTAAAAGTACAGTAATACATGTGGTTGCATAGTAGCACACGATATTGATTATTGATGCTTATGTGAGAAGTCATTTATTCAATTATTGTCGATATTTTATATGTTATTAAATCAATAATTGAGATGACGAAGTTGTTAATATTATTATTTGCATTATTAACGATGTCTAGAAGTTCTGCCAAGGAGTGATTTGGTCACCTAATTGCGCGCCAATAGGGAGAAATCCTTATTGGAAAGCCCCCTCTTTCCTAGAAACGACCTGGTTGATTAATGGTGAGAATAATAACAATGATGATGAAGTTTTGTTTTATTCGTATTATTAACGTAATAAAACAGAAAAACTTTTTATATAAAACAGAATACTTTATTAAAGTTATTCTATAAATAGAATATATTATATTCTATTATGCATAGTATTTTGCATAGTAACATCTTTTTATATAAAACAGAATACTTTATTAAAGTTATTATATACATAGAATATATTATATTTTATTATGCATAGTGTTTGCATAAGGCTGCATAGTGTTTGCATAGTAAAAATCTTTTTATATAAAATAGAATATATTATATTTTATTTAAAAGATTTTGCTTTAAATATGGACCGTCCGATTAAAGTAAATCAATCTGGACCGCTTCATGGGTTAGTTCTACTATTCATTCCATTCTTCTATAAATAAAGCTCATTCCTTCATTATTTATTACTTAATTCAATTGAAACTCTAGAGAGAGAAACTATAGAGAGAAAGAAGAAAAGTGTTCTGCTACTTCACCACTTCTATATTTAGTTCTTCTTTATTTACGGTAAGGGATATTATTTGTTGTACCCGTAAGGGGTATTATTTCTTTTGTATTCATGAAGAGAACTTTTGTTATTCCATCTTTATTATTGTGTTGGAATAACCTGTATACGAGGGCTACCCTATACTTGGTGAAATTCTTCTGTATTCCATACTTTATTATTCTGTTGGAATATCATGTATACGTCTATATCATGAGACTGGTTCCGTCTTTATTATTATTCTCGTTGGAATATCCTCATCATATTTATCTGTAACCTGGTTCCGCTCTTTACTATTCTTTTTTTTATTATTCTTTGGAATATCACATGTTCAGGTTTTTCTGTGGGATCTTGCCCGCCTCTTTAATATTCCGTTCTTTATTATTCTGTTGGAACATCCTGTCGGTGTGAATTTCACCTGACCTGGTTCCGTTATTTATTATTTTGTTGGAATAATCTGTCTATGCGAAGTACCGCGTGCATGGTGAGTTCTTTTGTTATTCCATTCTTTATTATACTCAGTTGATTAAAATTTTGACTTCTATACTCCATGAATTTAGTAGAATATTCTTGATATTTGCGCTTCATCCAGTATCTTTTCATGAAAATATTCTTCTGAGCATTCTTGAATTTTATTTTACAAAGAAGTATCATGTTAACAATTTGGACGTTATTAGTTCCTGGATAAAATAATTCTTGAATTTGTTTTATTGAATTCTTATATCATTGTCATCATCCTCATGTTTATATTTTTTTTGAAAGTCATATGTGGCCTGTAGTGAATGGATGGACTTGGTATGATTATGACCAGGGATTATTCGGTGTAATCATGACTGTAATGTTACAAATGATGTGGTAAAATTAAGTTGTATTTAAATTTTGTACCATGTATTTGGCGACTCAAGATGGGTGATGTGTACCTATTTTGGGGGCGTCACAGTTGGTATCAAAGCTTAGGGATATGATCCTTGGCTGAGATGTGAGATAAGAACTAGGAGGGGAGAGATGGGGAATTCCTTCGCTAGTATGACCTACCTAAGTTTATTTGGTATTTAATTGGTCAGTCAGAGTATAGGGATAATATGTGATATGTTAATTAACCCTTGTTTTGTGGCAGTGTTTAAAAATGGCATCCGAGAATGTTGAGAACATGAACATCAATGGAGCACAAGAGACCGCTGAGTCTCCACAGATCAATAACCAGGATAATGTGTATCAGGAAGGCGACAATCCTCATGCAAACAACAACAGTGACCAAATGATGAACGATGGAATGTTTCGAGGCTTCATGAAATTCATGCAACATCAGGCGAGAGCGGCTCCTGTTCAAAATGCAGGTGGAAACACTGGAAACTCTCGGATGGTCACCGCCAAATAGTTCAAGGAGCTGGAACCACCGGAGTTTTTTGGAGAGCCAAAATCACTTAAGGCGGAGACGTGGATAAAACAGATCAACAAGATATTTGATGTCTTGGGTTGCTCCGAGGAGCAAAAGGTTCCCTTTGCCACCTTCATGTTGCGTGCAGAGGCAGATTACTGGTGGGAATCTGTAAAATGTACCCAACCTGCCGCAGTGAAGATGACTTGGGAGAAGTTCCAAGAATTATTCAACGACAAATACTTTCCCGAAAGTATTCGTCACATGAAAGAGGTAGAGTTCATCAAGCTAGAGCAAAACAACATGGCCAGTATCGCAAAGACGGCCAAGTTTGCCGAGTTATCCCGGTTTGCGTCCCATTTAGTTGATAATGAGGAGAGAATGACACGAATATTTCTAAGAGGTTTGAAACCAGAGATACGTCAATATCTTATCTCTCATAAATTGTGTTTGTATTCAGATGTTGTTAATAGGGCTTAGTTATTGGAACACGATAATGAGTTAAACCAACCAAAAGAGAGCAGCCGGTAAAATGATAATACCAGTGATAATAGTCATCGAAGCGGTGACAATAAGCGTGGAGGGAATCAACATGCCAAAAATGGTAACCACTTCGATGGTAATCATGGCCAAAACAATAAGAATGGACATTTCAAGAAGAGGAGATTCAACAATGATGGAAAAACGTCAGCATCAGCACCTGTCGTTAAGGAAGGAGAATGACCACCTATCATATGCTTTAAATATGGAGGGGAGGGACACATCAGTCCAAACTGTGTGATGCCCTCCAAAGCATGTTACAATTATGAAAGAGAAGGACACCTGGCCCGATTTTGTCGTGCACCGAAGACAAGTCCAGTTGGGATGGAGGCAACAAAGGCCGTCCCAGACAAGACAAAATCGGTAGTTCAAGGGAGAGCGTTTGTCGTGACCTCCCAAAAAGCAAGGAACCCGAACGAGGTCATCACGGGTAAGCTTATCATAAACTCTAGTGAATTATATACCTTATTTGATACCGGTTCTACCCATTCTTTTATTTCTCCTACTTGCGCTCAATGTTTAAATTTGACTCCGGAGAAATTAGACTTTGACTTATCTGTTGAAACTCTGTTGGGAGAAACCTTCATTACATCCACTGTTTATAAGTCTTGTTTGGTTCAAATCGGTACCCTCACATTACCTGTCGACCTTATTTCATTAAAAATACTTGCGTTTGACGTAATTCTAGGGATTGATTAGTTAACTACTCATCATGCAAAAATTGATTATTTTTGTAAGGTTGTTAGCTTTCATATTCCTAATCAACCTATTATGCGAATTCAAGCAACTAAACCATTAAATCAATCACTGTCATCTCAAGCCATAAAGCTATTCGTTTATTGAAAAACGGATGTCAAGCTTTCTTAGCTCATGTCACAGATCTAAACAAAAATACGTCAGTTTTGAATGATATTCCTATTGTTAATGAATTTCTGACGTATTCCACGAAGAACTTCCTCGCCTACCCCGTAGGCGTGAAATTGAATTTTGTATCGACCTTGAACCCAGACAAAACCCATTTCCAAAGCCCCATATCGAATGGCTCCTATTGAACTTCGAGAGTTAAAGACCCATCTGCGAGGAATTGTTAGACATTGGCTTTATTCGTCCCTAAGACTTCTCCTTGGGGTGCTCTGCTCTATTCGTGAAGAAGAAAGATGGGAGTATGCGACTTTGTATTGATTATCGGGAGTTGAATCATGTCACCATCAAAAATAGGTACCCATTACCACGTATTGATGACCTGTTTGACCAGTTGCAAGGTGCCAAATTCTTTTCAAAAATTGATCTTCGTTCCGGATATCACCAATTGAAGATTAGAACCAATGACGTTCTAAAGACGGCTTTCAGAACTCGGTACGGGCATTATGAATTCCTAGTCATGTCTTTTGGATTGACTAATGCTCCTGCTGTCTTCATGGATATAATAAACTGAGTATTCAAAGAATATTTGGATCACTTTGTGGTCGTCTTTATTGATGACATCCTTATTTATTCCAAAAGCCGTGAAGATCATGAGCGACACTTGAGGTTGATACTCCAAAAGCTTCGTGAATATAAGCTTTATGCCAAGTTAAAGAAATGTGAGTTCTGGCTTAAGGAAGTAGCATTCCTTGGGCACGTGGTATCAAGTCATGGAATATCTGTTGACCTGACAAAGATCGAAGCCATTCAAAGCTGGGAACAACCTAAATTAGTGACCGAAGTACGTAGCTTCCTCGGCTTAGCTGGTTATTATCAGAGATTCGTAGAAGGGTTTTCTTGAATCGCTACTCCATTAACTCAGCTGACTCAGAAAGATACAAAATTCGATTAGAGTGAAGAATGTGAGAAAAGTTTTCAAGAACTCAAGAGAAGACTCATTTCAAAGACTGCTCGGCAATACCATCTGGCTCGGAGGGATTTGTCATCTACAGTGATGCTTCGGGCAAAGGGTTAGGTTGTGTTCTCATGCAACATGAGAAAGTCATAGCCTATGCTTCACGACAACTCAAAGAATATGAGAGGAATTATCCTACTCATGATCTAGAGTTGGCAGCTGTTGTCTTCGCACTTAAAATTTGGAGGCATTACTTGTATGGGGAGAAAGTGGAGATCTTTATGGATCATAAAAGCCTCAAATATTTCTTCACTCAAAAGGAACTCAACATGCGACAGCGACGTTGGCTTGAACTGTTGAAAGATTATGATCATACCATCCAATACCATCATGGAAAAGCAAACGTGGTAGCTGACAGATTGAGTAGAAAATCATATACGGGTACGAGTGCGATATTGTCAATACAAAGTCCCATTTTGTATGACTTGCAAAGGATGGAGATAGAGATAAAGACTCCAGGGACCCACGTGATGATGGAAAATATACGAGTAGAACCGACTTTAATCGATAAAGTTAAAGTTGTTCAAGCTACAGACCTGGAGCTGATGCATATGAGGAAGAAAGTACAAGAAGGTTCTATGCCGGAAGCAAGAATCGATAAAGAAGGAATACTTTGAGTCAACTCCAGACTTTGTGTTCCTAACGACCCTGATTTAAAGTATAAAATCATGATGGAGGCGCACAACACACTATTTGTAATCCATCCTGGGAGTACCAAAATATATCATGATCTTCGACATACATTTTGGTGGGGCAATATGAAGAGAGAGATAGTGCTGTTTATCTCAAGGTGTCTAACTTGTCAACGAATCAAGGCGGAGCAGCAAGTACCAAAAGGTCCATTGCAACCACTTGAAATTCCAGAATGGAAGTGGGAGCACATTACCATGGATTTTATACTTTGGTCTTCCTGTGGTTTCTCAAGGCATAGATGCAATTTGGGTCATTGTTGATAGATTGACCAAGTCTGCTCATTTCTTACCTATACGAGAAACTTATACACTTGAACGTCTTGCTCGTATGTACATAAACGAGGTGATAAGATTGCATGGTATGCCAGTATCCATAGTTTCTGATCGAGACCCAAGATTTACTTCACGATTTTGGGTTAGTTTGTAAAAAGCTATGGGCATGGATTTACGATTTAGTTCGGCATATCATCCTCAGACGGACGGACAATCAGAGAGGACTATTCAAACTCTTGAAGATCTATTAAGACTCTGTGTCCTTGACTTCAAGGGAAGTTGGGACAAGTTCTTACCATTGGTGGAGTTTTTCTACAACAACAGCTATCAAGCAAGTATTGGCATGGCTCCATTCAAGGCGTTGTTTGGAAGAAAGTGTAGTTCACCAGTATGTTGGGATGAGGTGGGTGAAGCAACGTTGTTGGGACCGGAATTGGTACGTATAACTACAGAAAAGATTCAAACGATCCGACAATGTATAAAAACCTCACAAGACCGACAAAAGAGTTATGCTCATCTTCATCGAAAAGACGTGGAATTCGATATTGGAGATCATGTGTTGTTACATGTTGCTCCATGGAAAGGAGTTATGAGATTTGGAAAGAGAGGAAAGCTTAATCCTCGATTCATTGGCCCATTTTTAATCCTCGATCGAGTAGGGACTGTAGCCTATAGACTTGCTTTACCGCCAAGTATGTCTCGTGTTTATAACGTTTTTTATATATCCATGTTACGTAAATATGTGAAAGACCCGAACCATATTATTGAGTTAGAACCGGACAAAATAGCGGAAGATTTAACGTATGAAGAGGTTCATGTTCAAATCTTGGATAAGAAGGAACATATTCTACGCTCCAAGGTTATACCTCAAGTCAAAGTGTTATGGAGGAACCACGATGTTGAGGAAATGACCTGGGAGTTAGAATCTGAAATGAAGTCAAGGTATCCTTACCTCTTCAACATACCAGATACGTACCCTAATTTCGAGGGTGAAATTTTATAAGAAGGGAAGATTGTAAAACCCCAACTTTTATGAATAAAAATGAATTTTCTATAAATTATCATTTTTGAATATTATGATATAATGTTATAGTTGTGGGTAGTATTTATAAATTTTGCAAAGTACGCAAGTTGTTATATAATATTCGATTGGTCGGAGAATATTCGTTTTAACAGGAAATATTCGTACGACGGCACAATCATTGGTGAACCCCACAATAGAATTATTGTCGGATTGAGAAAACGACAAAAATATTTTACTGAAAATAACGGCGGAAGTTTTATCGTTGATACTGTTGAACTACTCGGTAGTAAAAGTACAGTAATACGTGTGGTTATATAGTAGCACGCGGTATTGATTATTGATGCTTATGTGAGAAGTCATTCAGTTTTATTCAATTATTGTCGATATTTTATATGTTATTAAATCAATAATTGAGATGACGAAGTTGTTAATATTATTATTTGTATTATTAACGATGTCTAGAAGTTCTGCCAAGGAGAGATTTGGTCACCTAATTGCGCGCCAATAGGGAAAAATCCTAATTGGAAAGCCCCCTCTTTCCTGGGAACGACCTGGTCGATTAATGGTGCGAATAATAATAATGATGATGAAGTTTTGTTTTATTCAGATTATTAACGTAATAAAATAGAAAAACTTTTTATATAAAACAGAATACTTTATTAAAGTTATTCTATAAATAGAATATATTATATTCTATTATGCATAGTATTTTGCATAGTAAAATCTTTTTATATAAAATAGAATACTTTATTAAAGTTATTCTATAAATAGAATATATTATATTTTATTATGCATAGTCTTTGCATAAGGCTCGCATATAGTATTTGCATAGTAAAAAATCTTTTTATATAAAATAGAATATATTATATTTTATTTAAAAGATTTTGCTTTAAATATGGACCGTCCGATTAAAGTAAATCAATCTGGAACGTTCATGGGTTGTTACTATTCATTCCATTCTTCTATAAATAGAAGCTCATTCCTTCATTATTTATTACGAATTCACTGAAACTCTAGAGAGAGAAATTATAGAGTGAAAGAAGAAAAGTGTTCTGCTACTTCACCACTTCTATATTTAGTTCTTCTTTATTTACGGTAAGGGATATTATTTGTTATACCCGTAAGGGGTATTATTTCTTTTATATTCATGAAGAGAACTTTTGTTATTCCATCTTTATTATTCTGTTGGAATAACCTGTATACGAGGGCTACCCTATACTTGGTGAAATTCTTCTGTATTCCATACTTTATTATTCTGTTGGAATATCATGTTTGTCTTATACTGTAATTCTGGTTCCGCCTTTTATTACTCTGTTGGAATATCCTCGTGCATCTTTATCTATACGGGACCGGTTCCGCCTTTTTTATTATTTCGTTCTTTATTATTCTCATTGGAATATCATGTATACATAACTTTTACTGTGGGACCGGGTTCCGCTCTTTAATATTCCGTTCTTTATTATTCTCATTGGAACATCCTGCTTGGTGTGAATTTCACCGACACGGTTTCATTATTTATTATTCTATTGGAATAATGCATGCATCTAGTAATCTTGCGCACGGTAATTTCTTTTGTTATTCCATTCTTTATTATACTCAGTTGATTAAAATTTTGACTTCTATACTCCATGAATTTAGTAGAATATTCTTGATATTTGCGCTTCATCCAGTATCTTTTCATGAAAATATTCTTCTGAGCATTCTTGAATTTTATTTTACAAAGAAGTATCATGTTGACAATTTGGACGTTATTAGTCCCTGGATAAAATAATTCTTGAATTTGTTTTATTGAATTCTTATATCATTGTCATCATCCTCATGTTTATATTTTTTTGAAAGTCATATGTGGCATGTAGTGCATGGATGGACTTGGTATGATTATGACCAGGGATTATTCGGTGTAATCATGACCGTAATGTTACAAATGATGTGGTAAAAGTCCTCATTGGCCCGTAGTGCATTGATGGACAGTTGTTGGCATGATAATGACCATTGATGAATACACGAATTTCCTTGGCCCGTAGTGCATGGATAATTTGTGGTCGTGACCCTAATGAATATCCTTGGTAGTAGTCTGGGATGATGTGGATTATTTATTAAAAGTGAGTCTCAAATATAAAAGTGATAAAAAACTTTTTAAATCATAAAAGATAGTAGACTTTATTCTCTACTTGACTCTTTTAATGGATTGCTTATTCCGATGCAGTTAAACTTGATGTCTATTATATTTTATCAGTTTAACATTGTTGAAGGCTAATGATAATTTATTCTGCATTATCTTAGTCATAATATTTTTTACTGGGCTAGTTGAGCTCACCCTTTCTTTCACTGTTCTCTTCAGGAAATGAGAACGTAGCCGGGACTAGTCGGGGAACGGAGTGATGATCCGAGATGGTGTCTTAGTAGTCCTCACTATTCTGTTAGATAGTGTGATAATAAATGTAATGAGGACTAAATTGAGTGTGGATATTGTCTAGATGACAATATTTGTATTAAAACTCACAGCATGTATTTTGTCGTATTTTACACGACTGTTGTATAATTAAGTTGTATTTGAATTTTGTACCATATATTTAGCGACTCAAGATGGGTGATGTATACCTATTTTGGGGGCATCACATACTTAATGAGCAATACATCTTAATAGAGAAAAAGAATTTGAAATTCTAAGGATCTATTCAACCCCCCCCCCCCCCCCTTCTAGATCTATATTGTGCCTACTGGGAACTAACATAGGCTCTTGGCTCGGGCGAGGCTCCTAACGACGATACGTACGTGCAAAGTGCGCCTAAAGTGCCAATGCGACTTTGCGACCCAAACCCACACCACGGCCCCCGACCCCCGGGTCACGAGACGCGGGCGGGTGGTGCTTTGCACCACATCATTGTGACCAACTCCAAGCCTTTCCTTTAGTACCAGTAGTGAATTAAATTATTCCACATATACTTATAATGTAATAAATAGTTTTATTCCTACTCAATGTGAGACTTAAAAAAAATAGTTTTATTAAACAACAATGAACCTTTTTCACATTCTCCACTTTGGATACAATTAAAACACAATATATAATTCCTAGTTGAATCATATATTGCTCTCTATTAATCTCTTTGTAATAGACTATCAAATGCACTTTTAATTTAATACAAATTGAATCAATTAGTGGGTCTAAATTAATCCCCAAACTGATCAAAACTCATGTATGAAAAGGTGCATTAACATCAACAACATAAACAAATTGTTGTTATCTATTAAAACTTAACAGAAGAATATCATGAGTTATTCAAGTACTAAGGTTAAACAAAAATAACAAAGGTAGTGACTCACCTGATGCAATATATCCAAATGTGGCTAAGTCATGATTTTCACAATGCTCTCCCATTAACTTTAATCAGATATGCAATCCGTTATTGGGGAAGCCTGATACAACTTTAATTCAAATATGATTCCAAAGTTGTACAAAAGGTGATTGGGTCTGTTTCTGAAATAGAGGGATGCTATGAATAACTATGCGGCCCAAAAGTTTGTGGGAATTTTGTACTTTCATGGTGAATTCAGGTTCTTGTATTGCAATATATAAAGACAACTGTGTGTGTAATAAGTTATACATTTGTGCTGAAAATATAAGCTCCCCTTCAAAATATAAGAGACTTAGATATCAGTTTGCTCTTATATATTGGAAGGGCGTATATGTTGATTATATAGCCACAAAGACAAGTAAAGAAAGACTATTCTTACATACTTAAACTAGATAATACATTGCATATTGAATCATAGCGTAAACCTTAATTGATACCCAAGTACATGGCTTGTTAACTACTTTGTTAATTTTTTGAACCAATATGCTGACATCTTAGGAGTCGTCTTAAGGGTTTTGAAATCAACAAAAACTTTGCCAACCCTTGAAGTGTAGCCTAATCTCCATTCAAAATTATCGAGTAATGACCATGAAAAGTAGCCTATCACATTTTCTGTTCTTCAGTTGCTTCAAGTAGGCCTTGTAGTAGTTGATCCTTGTGGTGTCGTGCAGAGCTTTAGGTCATCCATGTCTGCAAAATAAGCATACTTGATGCAAAATTTAGAACTTCTTCAAACTGTTGATTTGTCAAGAAAACATCAAGGCAAAAATATGAATATTATTACAAAATTTGATATATTGTTTGAGAAACCGGAACAGAAATGAGGGATTGTATGTAAATTGAAAGTTCTTCCTTCCATTTTCACATTTGAACAAACATTCAAAATGAGTTACTTTGAAATTTCCTCTACTTCTGCTTAATGAATATATCCATGGCACAAATGGAGACTTGTGTTTGTCTACCAAATCAAAATACTTGTTTACAAGCTCACCATAGATTTAAATTTAATTGAAAGAGTTATAAATCTTACCATTTTCGGCTAGAATCATAGTAATTGCTTTGTACAAAATGTAGTGAAATTGTATGTGATTCATCCCACATCAATTCATCACTAATGCAACGCACATTTGTGTAGACTGACCTAATAAGCATGTTGTACCATCTCCTCACCTAAAAGACTAACCTATTAGGTTAAGGCTCCATCATACTTATTAACCCATCCACACTATTGAATTTATCCAATGTGGGATTCATGTGAAATTTCCCAACAATCTCCACCTTTCACTTGAATACCCATCACAAGTATCATACTAGAGTAGTCACCATTAACCACACCTTCTTTGAATCCTTCAAAAGCTTCGCTCGACTATAATACTACTCCACCACGCCCGAGACAAACGTGGGAGTACAACCTTGCTCCTTGTGAACCCTTCACCCTAAGCAATTTTCCCAGAGCTATCATATCATGAGCCCGCTCCACCCAACTCAAATCATACTTCACTGCGTGGTGCCAAACGGATAAGTGATCCCCTTGTGTTTCACCCGACTCAACTCTATTTTCTCCACCGCACAAATTGGGTAACACACGGCCTGCGAATGAACCATGAGCTCTGGTACCATTAATTTATAGTAAAATTGTACGATTCATCCCACATCAATTAATCATCAATGCAGCACACATCTGTGTAGACTTTCCCAATAAGCATGTTGTACCACCTCCTTACCTTTACCTAAAAGGTTAACCTATTAGGTTGAGACTCTACCATACTTATTATATAACTCATCTACACTATTGAATTTATTTGATGTGGGATTCATATGAAATATCCCAACACAAACCCCATGGTACACTATACAACCAGTTTGAATATGCCTGCAGGTTTACAAAAATAAACATCATATAGTTATAATTTTATGTATTAATCAATTCACTTCGTCTGTTTTCTTATTTCTGTATTATTTTCTGATTACATAATCCAACATAATTCTAGGTAAATATCATTTTACTTAATAATCAACTCTCCGAATGTAATGATCGAGAATGTAGCATCCTTGTAATAAGGGTTACTAATATTTATTAAATAAAATAAATATTTTTATAGAAATGTTTGTTTTTTATGTGATTGAAAGGTCATTTTTGACATAGATTTTGTGTTATGTGACTATGAATGTGCGTTGGAATTTTTCAACAAAATAGAATTTTTTCGAGAAAAATGTTAAATCACTATTCATAAAATGCAGAAAACGCTTTTTCGTTTTTTGAACTTTTCAAATTATGGCAAAGCGTTTATTTGGAAAAGAGAGACGAAATCTCCAATAAAAGTATTTTTATCAAAAAAGACGTAAAATCACTATTCACGCTAAAAATGTGTTTTCGTATTTTTGAATTTTTGAACTTTGACATATTATTTGTTCGGGAAATACGGACAGAAAGTGAAATCGAAATAATAATAATAATAATAATAATAATAATAAGTTAAGAAATAATCAAGCCAAGTGAAGCCTAGGAATTAAAATGGTTTGGCTTAGAATTAAAATAGCTTCGCTAAGGTTTAAGATAGCTAGGTTAGAATTAATGAATATGATGTGGCTTGGATTAAGCCAAGGTGTCTGAGCCATGGCTTGGAGATGGAGGCAACTGAGGCAAGTCTTGGAGCCAAAACTTTGAAAATTACATGTGTCACTTGATAAGTGAGATGAGGGCCATGTGTCTTGCTTGTATAATTCAATATGAGCTGAAATGAATGTGGGAAAGGGGAGAGAAAGGGAGATGGTCGGGCACGGGCAAGGGAGGGGACCAACATGGTGACTTACTTGCTATTTTTGGTAAGTTTTTATCCAATTAAGCTATAAATTAATGCCTTGTCTGCTCCATTCAATTAAATTAGTCAAACATGCCTAGTTGTCTAACTTTAGTTAGTTTAATTAAATTTAGATTAGTTAACTCATGCTACGTTAAGTGTAAGATGATTCATTTTATCATCTAACACTTGACCATTTCATTTTATTTCATTTTCATTTCCAAATTCTAAAGAGAGAAAAGAGAGAGCAAAAGAAAGAAAGGGAGAGAGAGCTTAGATTCAGATTGAATAAGAGGAAGAGAAGGAGAAGGAAGCTTTGATTTTGATCATCTAGCCAAGATCAAGGAGTAAGAAAATGTAAGAACCCTAACTATTTTATCCTTTTAATTTTCTTTCTTTTAAAAGCTTTATAGCTAGCTTGATAGGAAGTGCTTTGTTGGTGATTATTGAATGGAAAAATTAAGGACTAATTAGTGGATTGTTATGGGCTGTTTTGATGACCTTTTGAGGTAGCTTATAAAATCTAAAAATAAAGTTCTAGGGTGTAATGTTATACTCTTATGAGTCATGAAAATCACCCAACTGGAACGGAAGCAAAAACTTATGTAACAAAGTCATGGCGAATTTTTAAGTAAATCTAGTTAAAAAGCTAAAAAGGAACTAGTGTAATCCCTGACCTTTGAGCAGTTTTATGTTCCAAATGGTTTGTTAGAATTTTTTTTCATTATGGAGGTTATGTAGTACGTTAAACAAGGAGTCCGGGAACATAAGAATGACCTCATTCCGAGTTCGGAGGTGGGACTTATGCCCTTCGAAAGGAGGCTAGTCAAATCTGCCAAAACTAGTAAATTGTTTCGGGTATGGACATTTGTGCCACTGTTTTGGCCTGAAAATGAACTTGAAAAAAATTTCCACCCAAGGGAATTTGTATTAGATGTTAGCAGGAAGAAAATGACACAAGAACAGACTAATTCCGACTTATAACGACCAAGATATGTGGTTAAAAAGGAGGGGGGTCAAAACAGTCAAAGTTAGACATGTTATACAACGCCGCTCGACGCGGTGCGTGTCGAAACATGTCGAGGGACTCTGAGCAACATGATGCACGTCGGGGCATGTTGGGAGACTTTGTGTGGTGCCATGCGTGTCAGGCGTGTCACGAGCATGTTGAGGTGATGTGTCGCGACGACATGCGATATTTTGACAATTGTTCTAAAATATTCCAACTTAAAAATAAAAATAGTAAGGATAAAAAAAATAATAATAAATATTATAAAATGAATATTAATGGTTATAAACCATAGAGAGTGGTTAGGAGGGTTGTTGCGTTCCCGAACGCTGCATCGTCGTAAGACATTTTTAAAAGAAGATTGTCGCGCTAACTAAATTATAAAACGCGAACAATATAAAATGAGTAATAATGTGATGTAAGCCAATATGTAAAATTTTTATGTGACTAATTGGCATATTATATTGCTTATTAAATGTGTAGGATAATTGAAGAGCATTTTTAAACTAAATAATAAAGAACGCTTCAGGCAAGTATTCTTAAACTCTTTCGCGAGTTTTATTTCCACAAATTATATTATTGTGCAAGCTTTTTAGCTTCCTTTTCAGATTATATTAAAATGTTAATTTACACATTATTTATATATTGTGTTAAATCAAAACTTATGCAATAAATTTTATAATTGTACAACTTATTCGGTATGCTAAAACTCCATGTTATTTAAAGATTTAAAGTTCGATATTTTATGAATTATTATAAAATCACGTCAATGCCTTGTTGTTTCGGCTAGACACATGTTAAGACATGATTTGAATTTATTAAATTCTTAAATGTTATTTAAACAAATTAAAGGTAAGGACTCTGATTTTAAGTCTGAGATGAACAACCCTGTTATAATGGAGAAATTTATTTGTTTATTGTGAAGCATTTTGACAAACATTATGTCTACAATAACTTTCCAGGTTCTAAGACCTTTACAAGTTTGAAAGCATCATAATATAATAATTATTAAGTAGAATGATGTAATAATTATTATATTATGATGCTTCCAAACTTGTAAAGGTCTTAGAACCTGAAAAGTTAGATTAATATAGTTTGAAGCTTTTGTAGATACAGTGTTTGTCAAAATGCTTCACCGAGAAAATGCATATTTCAGTCAATGTTTCATGATTAATTTTTGTTTGGTTCTATTTTAATTGAAAAGTAAGGTTATGCATTGATGGTTTTAATTGAGTGATCTTTTGTTGGAAGTCTCTTCACTTTTATGCATATGTATTGGAGATTTGAATCGTACTATATTATCTGATATGTGTAGTATGTTTTCTGTTACGCATCATGACATGTCTCGCTTCTTGTCTTTGTTGGAGTCACTGGGGGAGATGAAAAGTGTTAAGGAGGTTGAATTGTAGATTTCATTTCCTTGTTTGTGCTTTCGGCTAGCGTTCTATAGATGTTATGAGTGATTTTGTTGAAGGACATGCATTACTTGATGTTTTCTTGAGGGTTTTGTGTAGGGATTTTGTACAATATATGTCCTGAAAAATAATAGGAAGGCGGTTGCATCCTCTACGATCCTGTTTGCTCTCTCCAAACCCTTCTATTCGTGCCATTAACTCATATGTGGCATACCGTGTACGGAAACATAAATAAATATATTTAATTATTAAAATCCATAGTAAACTAAAAAGTTTAACATATTTTAGATTCTACTCCAGATTCTGAGATCAGATAACATTGAATTTGTCGTACCTCCATATGAGGCTGATGCGCAGTTAGCATACCTATCCACTATTGAAGAAGTAATTTCAGAGGATAGTGATCTGCGATTCTGCTGGCCTATTGTTGCCCATCTGTAAGATTTCCATGAAAATTTTGTATGTCTAGATGGAGGTCTACTTCTATCCTGATGACATAAAGATTCTTCATTGAATTATTAAAGTCTTTGATTATGTAGCTTGCGTACATTCCTTCTGAAATTTTGATAGAAACCTGTTCATAGGAGTCACCTGTGTGACACCTGCGCAGTTCTTAATATGTATATATTCATAAGGACTTTATCTGGTTTAAAATTCTTCCTTCCATTAAACTGTACACTAAATCTAAAAACAACATCAATACTGAACTTTATTCTACATGCAAATGAAAAGACCTTGATTTGATATTATAATTGTGCCCCCATCAATTAAGCTATGGGGTATATATAAATTCTATTGTCTTTAAATTTATTTGATTTAAGGTAGAAGTTTATATTTCACGTATGTGTGTTTTAGCTGGCTGCGACTTTCTTCCATCTATTCCAGGAATAGGGATGTCAAAGGCTTATTCTTTGGTTTCCGAGTATCGGAACTTAGACCGAGTATGCATATCTTAGTTCTTTTGAAAGATGAACTGTTGTTGTTGATGGCATTTCTTTTTTCCTAATTAAGACCATTTGAAAGTAATTGTTGTATGCGCATTCATATGAAGGCATATAAACTTGAAATTCATGTGCATTGTCATGAGATATTGCAATTTAAGAATTGTCTATTTTGAAAAGTTAGTAAAGAAAATAACTATCACATAACTTTTATTAGTTTTCAGTTTTGTGAATGGTTTTAAGTTTTCAAGTCTAAAGAGAACTCCACTCAGAGGGAAGGATATTAAATTTTTCAAAGTTTAACTTTTGAAATTTACGATTAGTTATAAGAGGAAATAAGCTACTAGAAATTGTGACTGATATAATTTTACTAATACAGTCTGCCTGTTTACTTTGCAATGAATGATGGAGTTTAAGTTTTGACGTCAAAACATGACATCCATACCATTCTGCAAGTGAAGGACTTTTTAAGTATTTAAAAACTTACAAAAGGATAGCTTATGTTTTGCACTAAATTGGTGTGCTTGAACTACATGCTTATTTGAATTTGGTGTTAATTTCTATTATTTAAATGTTTTTCATTTTGTTGTAAAGTTTCAGAGATATAGCTGATATACACTATCACATCCTCCTAATGACGATTGCCTTGGATGCCATATTTACAGGTTTTATCCATCTTAAAATTTGAGAAGGGAAACCAAGTAGCTGAAGATTACTTAAAATCCTTCAAAGAGGTGATGGCAGTTTTCCAGTATGCCCGAATGTATGTAGAGTTGTTCTAAACCTGAAATCTATTTTCTTCTTAATTTTGCGGTAGTAATATATGCACAATTTGCATCCACTGCTGATATGATGCCCTCTCAAAAAGCCTCAAACACATTAAACATCTTCAAAAAACGATTTTACAGTCTCTTGACAATGAGCTTGATTTTCTGGGGCCGTATTATAACAACCCCAAAATCAAGACAATTTCCACTCCTAACTTTCTGCGTTAATAATACATTCTTGTTCTAGCTTTACAACACTAATCAATATTATAATTGATAAAATACGTAAAAATTTAAACTTTTTATAACGTTCTTTCATATTCTTAATTTTCATCACAATCCAACTTTATTCTTACTGTATATAGCAGTCAATATCAATATAAATATTAAATTAAACTTAGTTATTTCAATCTTTCTCAATTCCAGAATTCGCAACCTTTAGCATTTATACATATATTAAGGGTCGTATAATACAAAGATCCATTTCGAAATATCATATGTGAACGTAAAGTTCAACATTTGACTTTAATCATTTCCTGAATATTCTCATCGAAATTCAACAGCTTTATACTCACTATACACCATCTTTTATACACCATTGCCATTATATTAATCTACTTTATAAAGTAAGTGTAATGTTACATCTCGTATTCAAAACGAATTCTTTTATTCAATATCTATTTATTGAATATATCAAACTTGGTACAACTTAATTAAATCATATTACAACAAGTAGCTTCGGCTTGGTACAAGCTAAACTTATTGAAACAATTCATCTTTTCTAACCATTTCGCGTATTGAACCTTCATTGGTATAATCCTCTGATAAATCAACTTTGATCTGTAAATTTTATATTTTGCAAGGTTGAGCATGACGGCCCAACAAGTCTGACAATTTTCACATTTCATGCTTCACGTTTCATACATAATATGCATTTTAATCATGCATCATGTTTCTCATGCTATGCATTTTATACATGCTTCATAAATCTTATGCAATGCGTCTACATATGCTTCATACATCTCTTATTATGCATTTTTATATGCATCACATATTTCACACTGTATATTTACAGAACTTCAAATTCCACATAGAACAATATAATCACATAGTTACACAATGTGCATACTTTAATCATGCTCACATGTAATTCACATAATAATGAAAGATTTATACATAATTGAGCAATCAAATCATATAAATCGACATATTCAAATAATTCAACAAGTTACTGAAAGAACTTGCCTCTGTTTTTTTTTCTTATCCCAAAACATTCATCGAACATCCATTGCGTAATCTCTTTCATCGCTTAACATTCCTCGGACATCATTCTTCATTGCATATCCTATATATATTATCAAATTATAATATTAATATATGTATGACCATATAACCCTTCCTTAGTCTTGTTCATCCATTTTTATTGCAAATAAGTCAAAAAAATTACATTATTTATGTTATCTGTAATATATAGTATTATTTAATAATGCATATAAAAATAATAATAAAATAAATTATGCAAAACTTGTAAAATGAAAAATATAAATCCGAGTCCTTTGAATTCACAAAGTCTCCTTAAAGCAAATTTATTCCCCCACAGATGTTAAGAGTTAATTGAATAATTGCTTCCTAAGATAAAACGGATTTCAATTCTTAATTAGTAGCATTACAAAATTAAGAATTCATTGAACCAGAATTTATGTTATATACTGAACTTACATGAATAATAATAATGATGACGCATGCAAAAAATAAATTGAAAAAGAAGAAAATTCTTACTTTTGTTTGTCTGTCAAAAAGTAAATTAGGAGCAATAAGTTGTCTATCAAAAGTGTGCCTATGTAGTCTGTCAAAAGGTGAGCATATGTTGTCTGTCAAAAGTGCACACTGCACTATGTTGTTTTTTGCTTATCAAAATTCACAGGAAACACAAGGCATATAACTTGTAAAAAAATAAGGACAGGAACGGCAGGAAGGGAAAAACAGGTATTCCTCATACGCGCCCATCTTCTTTAATTTATAGAAAAATTAACGGTTTATTACCGTTGGCGCACAAACTGTTTTGACCCGACCCGTGCACAAACTGTTTTGACCTGACCCGACCCGACCCGAGTCAATTTTTCTCATTCAATTCTATTTCCAACAATTTAATTTTTCAATTGATCTTTAATTATTTTTTCTTACTTTCTTGACCCCAACATATTTATCAAAGGCACTTAGATACAATATTATTTTTATCCCTTCTGGCCATGCTTAGTTAATATTATTTTACGTGTAAAATATGTTTCCCTTAATTTTTCAGCTTTATTTACTATTTTTTAAAAGGTCATTTATGCTCAAAATTGCAACATTTTTAATAAATTTAGTTTTTATCCAAACATCCTAAAATTTACACGGAAGCTGCTACATATCAATACACACTTCCAGTAAAAGTTTTGTAATTTTCTGATTTGTGTAGCATCATATTTGTCAGTTCCAGTTTCCATTCCTAGAATTTCATTTGGACATAAGTCTTGCCTCCGAAGTCAGATTGGACCCATTTTTTGACTGTAACTTCCTTATACTGTGTACTTTCAGCATACAAAAGGGCCTAATTTTTGGCACAAGTTAACTGGCCGAAAACATTCACACAATTTTTTTGGATAGTAAGGTTATTTAACTTTTCCAGCTTTGGACAGTTTTGATCGACTCATCTACTTTGGCATTACATAACTCAGTCGTCCGAACTTGGAATTGCACTCTACAAAACCCCAGAAAATCATAATTTTTTAGAAATTCTAACTAGCCGAAACAGTGGTCCAAACCCCTCCCAAACTGATTTCCAATTTGGCAATTTTGATGCACTAACTTTGGAACGTCGTAAACCCCTCAGAAAATTAGAATTTTCTGGAAATTTAATTGGCCCCGAAATTGGATCAAAAATTAGTGTTCAAACTAGTTTTTTTTTCAGTTTTTAATTAACCTCCTTTACTAAAATGTTCACCATAAATTCATTATAGCTTTTTTTTGCTTTGTTCCAATTGGATTATTTCCGTAACTCCTAAGAGCACAACCCATCAGTAAGGAACTTAATTTTCATATTTGGGACATGACCATAAAAGGCCTCCAAAACAACCCCCAAAACAGTTTCAACAAGTTATTTTTCCATGTTTTACTAGAAAATCCGCCATGAATTCGTTGCAACAAATTTTTTCCCCATTCCAATTGGGTTGTGTTTGTAACTCATAAGTACACATCATCCCTTCACTTATTTTTCAATTTTTAGCACTACAAAAATCAGGTCCAAACAGTCCACTATTATCCATTTTTCCATCTTTTACGTATAGATTTGTGTTTTTCATTATTTTGTTTTATTTTTCATGCATCTACCGGGTAGATTACATGCATACTCATAAATACCACCTTCAACCACCATTGTAAGACCCCAACTTTTTATGAATAAGATTTGATTTTCTTTATATATTATTCTAAATAGTAAGGTGTTGATTTAATAATTGTTATAGTTGTGGGTGATATAAGCAAATTATACAAAGTAAACAGTTGTCGGAAAATATTCGTTTGGTCGGGGAATATTCTTTTTGTTGAAAAATATTAAATAACTGCAGGAATTATTAATGGACCACATAACGGAATAAGCATCGGATATAAAAAAAGTGATGAAATAACCTTTTATAAAAATAACAAAAAAACTTTTACCGTTAACTTTTGAAATACTTAGATGATAAAAATACGATAATACTACGTTGTTGCACATTAAGCGCTTGCGTATTATACAAGATCTCTGATTATTGATTCTGACATAAGAAGTCACTCAATAATTGCTACAGTAAAAGTTGCACAGTCTTTCATATTATTTATGCAATAATTGCTACAGTAATAATTGAATAGTATTTTATATTATTGATTCAATAATTGTCATGACACAGTAACTCATATTATTGAAATGATATTATTAGATAGCATTATTGACAACGTCTAAAAAGTTCTGTCGAACAAAGGGGTTAGGTTATTTAATTGGGAGCCAGTAAGGAGAAATCATTATCGAAAAGCTCTCTCTTTCTTGGGAACAATCTGGTTGTGAATATTAGGAATCTATAATATTAATTCGGAATAATTATTGAAAGATTGAAGAGTCGTAAATAATTGATGAATAAAAATTATTGATAAATATGATAAGTAAATAATTGTTCAATTTTATAAATGAAGGAGTTTAGCATGAAAAATTTGTTAAAAGTTTGGCATATTTTTTATGGACCCACAATTATTTTCTCCGATAAAATATTTATTCAAATATATTATTATAATACTATATTATAATAGTATAATGTGATAATAATAGTATAATTTTATAATATTTTTTTATATAGTACTATTAAATATATATAAAAAAAATTTACATATGAATTAATTGGAGTGGAGATGATCAAATTGTATTTGAATTCTTTTTTCAAAGTTAGCATGTGAATAAAATGGTGTGGTGGCCTGGTGGCAAACATGGGAGGGGTCACATTTGTTAAAGTTTCTGCAAATTAGTTTTGTTTTCAAAGTTGGTTACTTCACGTAAGAGAAAGAAAGAAAGATTAGGCAGGGAGTTAGGCATGTTTGTTTTTTTTTTCCTCCGAGTTGCTTATAAAAGAAAGGCTCCTTCAGAAGAGGAGGTAAACCATCACAATATCAGAAATTCTTCCTCTATAATATTGTGAGTATAATATTTTGAGTATATTCTTTTGAGTATAAGAATATTTTGAGTGTATCTTATAGTGCAAGATTTTCTCAAAATAATATCCGTTATACCAGTCAGATCTAGTTTTCTACTAAGGTAAATGATGTTATTTTCTTTCAATACTCGTAAGAGATATCATTTTCTTTCATACTTCATATTACGTACATGATATTATTTCATTTCATATTCCTAAATTTAAACTTACTATGGTAAGTATTGTTTCTATAATTTCTGAAATAATTAGAAATTTTTTGAGATTTGCGCTTCATCTAATATCATTTCTCTGGAATATTGGTCTGAAATTTCTTATTAAATTTTAATCTTTTCATTTCGAGGTATTATTCATCCATGGTACTATTCATATTAGAGTACTATTCATCCAGGGTACTATTCATGTCAGAGTACTATTCACGATGAAATTTAGTAGTTTTTTTCTTTGTCCAAATTATCTTTGGAATATGAATCTTAAATTTCATTCTTGAATTTTACTCCACAATTGGTGATCATGTTGATAATTTGGACATTCTTGAACTCTGGATAAATTAAATTATAAATCTCTAATATTTATCATTGATCTCACTTGATTCATTCTTAATATTAGTGTCATCATTCTCATGTTTATATTGTGGTGAAAGTCATCTTTGGTCCGTAGTGCAAAGATAAACTGTTGATTGGTATGATTATGATCAAGAATTGTGTATTGGTATAATCATGACATTTATGCTACGTTTGGATTGGTGGAATAGGAGGGAGAATGGAATGAATTATTTCGTTGGAATGATAAAAATGTTGTTTGATTTGTTTATTTCATCGGAATGATGTATTCCTCCTGGAATGATAGTTAACTTAAAATTTTAATTTTTATTCCTTGAGGGGTGGCCAGGAATAAATCATTCCATCCATTATTTTTAAGTAATTGACAAATTACCCCTAAAGATATAATAGTGCTTTTTACACATTCATTCGATTCGATCGATCTGGGAACGACGAGAGAGAAGGAGCCGAGGAGAGGAGATCCAAATCTTCAATTGATTAATCCAGCAGCTCTGAAGGCTCTCCAAAACCCTCACCACCATATCGTCTCACAAGTCAGTTTATTCCTTCTTTTTTGTTGTTTTTTTTTTCTTCATTTCGATTATTTTCCCCGACTTCTCCTTAATTCTTAGATGGATTTGAAAGTTTCAAATCACGTTGTCGGATCTATTTCAGTTCTTGTGTTATAAATTTTTGGGATAATTTTGCTCTTCCTTATCCATACTGAAAGTATATACCAAATTATATATTACAGTTCTAGTGTTAGAAATTTTGGGATTGCTTTGAGCATAATTTGTCCAGATATTAGTCCAATTGAATTGTTCAATAGGTGTTTGATGAAATGTCTCATTGAATACAACACTAGCTATTTTTATTTGCATGAATGAAAGAGAGTACTGACCTTAGATAGCTATATAATTAGCCATTTTGTGGGTATCTAAATAATTTAACTCATCATTTGCTGTTTTGTTGCTCTGCTTTGTGTTGTGTTCTGCTCTGCTCTGCTCTCCTCTCCTCTCCTATTTATTTATTTAGATATTAATTAAAATTAAACATAATAGAGTTTGCCTAGTTTTTCACGAATACAAATGTGCAAAGAGTTAGCTTTGCTCAGCAGTTGTAACATGAAAATATCCATCAACACAAATAACTCCCAGTTATGCTACTTATTTTAACATCCAAGTTTGTATAACAACATTTATACTCGTATAGAAGCTTCTCCAGTTTCATGGGAATGGACAAATGTTGATTGCTCTTGACAAAGCCTATTTGCCTTAACATGTGAGTTTATACTGCATGTAAGCCTTTTATTTATAGTTCATTAAAATAGTATAATGCGCTTTAACAAAGCTTTTATTTGCCTTAACATGTGTGTTTGTCTAATCCATAGTCTTTGTTTATCTTAATACTCTTTGTAGTTTTTGGTTAGAATAGCAATAGGAAGCATGCTTGTGTAAGGTTTATAGGTGGAAAAATTAAGTACATTAATTGATTCATTATTCTGAATACACACAGATCTTTGTTTTGAAGCCTAGCGAATGAACTGTTTCATTATTACTTTCATTATAATATGTTTCTTGAATTTGTTTTGAAATTGTTTTATAATATGTTTATTGTTTGAGTTTGCTCTTACTTTTTCAATTGAATTGCAGTCATGGCTCATCGTAGATTAGACAAACGGAAGAGAATGAAGAGATTAATTGCCTTTTTTTTATTTTTGGTCCGAAATAGTTGCCATGGTTACCTTATTTATGCAATTTGTTATATCTATGGCACGACATAGACATATGAGAGCACTTAATCGACCAAAGTACACCCTTTCTTGCTCGAACGGTCTAAAATTTATGAGGGAGCTAGTGTATGACAGTGACATTACATGCCACAATTACCTTAGAATGGATAGGGCAAGTTTTACCAAATTATGTGATATTTTACATACCACAGGCAAACTTAGTAGTACAAAGTACCTTCAAATAGATGAAAAAGTTGCCATATTTTTGTATGTGCTAGCCCATCATGTGAAAAATTGTGTCATAGTATTACAATTTCGTCGATCCGATGAGACAATTAGTAGGCATTTCAACAACGTACTTAATGCCGTGATAAAATTGGAAGGTCAACTTTTTAAGAAACCGGAACCTATATGTGAAAACTCTACTGACGATAAGTGGAAATGGTTCAAGGTATTTCTTTAACTTAGATATTTGTTATCCTACCAGAACAAGCTTTTTTTAAATTACATATTTATCATTATGTTTTTGAAAAAGATAAGTATTTCTTACTAGGGTTGTCTAGGGGCTTTGGATGGAACATACATAAAGTTTCATGTCCCTGAAGAAGATAAACCTAGGTATCGAAATCGAAAAAATGAGATTACAACTAACGTGTTAGGTGTTTGCTCCCCGGAGATGCAATTTATCTACGTCTTACCTGGTTGGGAAGGGTCCGCGGCAGATGATAGGGTACTTTATTCTGCAATGCATCGTAATCATGGTTTAAAAGTAAATCGAGTTAAGAAATAAGAAATATCTTAATATAATTTAATATGTATAGACTTACACTAACAAAAACAAACAAACACAACCCCATTTAACATCCTTTTTTATTTGGTTAAGGTAACTACTACCTTGTAGATGCTGGATATACCAATGGAGAGGGCTTTCTTGCACCTTTTAGAGGTCAAAGATATCATTTAAATGATTGGTTAGATGGACATCGACCTACGACTGCCAAAGAATTGTTTAACATGAAGCACTCCTCAGCCAGAAATGTCATAGAGCGTTGTTTTAGCCTTCTGAAGAAAAGATGGGGAATTCTTAGAAGTCCTTCATTTTATCCTATTCGAACACAAAATAAAATAATTGTTGATTGTTGCCTAATGCACAACTTTATAAGGCAAGAAATGACTATTGATCTGTTCGAAGAAGAGGAGATAGAAGTCAACCATGAGGAAACTAGATTTGATGAAGACTACATCAATACAGTTGAGACATCCCATGCGTAGACAAACTTTAGAGAAAATCTTGCCGTTGAGATGTTTGATGTGTGGAGGGCTGACCATAGTTTATAGTTTAAAATTGTGTTATTTATTATTAGGTACCTTTCAATGCTTATTGTATTGATTAATAGGATTTTGTATGATACTTATGTTTTAAGATTGAGATGTTTGAAATGTTTTCTTGTTCTCTATCCCCTCTCAGTTTGATGAAGCCAGTTTGAGATATTAGTGTGAATATCTCCCCTCTCAGTTTGATGAATCCAGTTTGAGATATTAGTGTGAGATATTAGTTCACAAAACTCTTCCTTTAAGATTCATGCCGACTGTTATGTCTAGTCTTCTAATGCTACTAAAATAAATAAATAACTAGACATTCATTTGTTACTAGTGGTTTGCATTCATAAGCATGTTGGGACCTTCCTCTGCCTGGACTGAATTAAGTGATTGTCTTACATGTTGGTATAAAATGATGTTGATTAGATTGCCCTAAAAAGTGATTAGTTTTGGCATGTTTAGACATCTTTACTTTTCAAAGCTGAATATAGATTATAGCTTCTATTTATAAGCTGTGCCAATGCATTAACATGATTCAGGCCATCCTCTACTTTGTTGGTCCAACCCATTCACCATGAAGCATTCTCTTTCTTAATTTGATAATTGATAATGTACTGTAACAGGCTAAACCAACTAATGTTGCGAATCTTTGAGATTTACTACATGCACTGTATTTTTACTATGCATACACTAGTAAAAGAACTAATTTATATTTGGCCAGACTTTAATTTATGATGGATTCTCAAGTAAATGATGAAGCAAAGGGGGCAGGCAAGAATAAGCACAAATGGGTTAAAAATGAAGATGACAAGCTTGTGGAATGTATGCTAGACATATTAAATACTACTGAAACTTTGTATAGGGTTGATAATGGTTTTAAGCCTGGGTTTTACTTGGCCATTGAGAAAGCATTGGCTGAGAAATTTCCTGCAGCAGGAATAAAGGCAAAACCACATATTGAGTCGAGGTTAAAAACATTGAAAATTTGAATGGGCGATTGTATATGATATCTTTAGAAAAGAAAAAACGATGGTGGATTTGGTTGGGATCTTTGAAAATCATGTGCTTGAAGCCTCTAAAGATGTCTGGATTCCATATCTTAAGGTAAGTCATTTTTAAGATTGAAGCATTTAATTTCTAAGGTAATTCTCATACGATAGAATAATTCTTATGTTTTAAGATTGAGATGTTTGAATATATGATCGAGTTTTTTTATCAACTTTGTGTTATTTTTTTCTTTACTTGTTTTAGGTGCACCAAAAGATAGCAAAGTGGCGAGAATAAGACATTTCCACATTATTTGGATCTACGTGTTATATTTGGCAAGGATAGAAATAGCTGGAAAAGATGCTTTCTGTCAAATTTGTGAAAATGGTCGAGTTAGATGAAGAGATCGAAACAAATGATGGAGATGATGACTTGATTCAACTCGCGGTGAGGAAATATCTAACAAGTCCTCTAGTTTCAAGAAAAGGAAGAAAATCAAGTTTGATATTGATTACGAATCTACCATGGAGAGGGCGCTACTATTCTTCTTTGCCTGACTCGAGAAATCATCTTTCGATTTGCTAACTTTCTTGGATTGGAGGCTTCATTAAATGAGCAATGGAAGAATCTCGATGTCGTTGAGTAATGTGCTGTCTAACGATAGTGAGCGTAACAAGGTCATGTGCAAGCTTGCCGTGAGGAGGAGTTGATGGTGGTCTTTTTAGCCTTCCCGATGAAGCGAAAAGAGGTTTAAATCAAAGATTTATTAAGTGGAGTGTTATACTAGTTATTTAGACATTTTATTATGTTACTTATTGAGCGATGATATTGGGATTTTGTTTAGAATTTTTTGATGGAATGCATTACTACTTGATTAGACATTTTATTAAGTTGTTTGTTGTTAAATGAAATTATGCATTATGTTATTGAATTTTATCATCACTTTATATTATTGAGTGGGGTGTTATACTAGTTGATTTAGTTTTGTTAGTTGTATTTTATTTTACACTACTTATCTTTAGATTTCATCAATTAAAATAAAGTTAATTCTAGAGAAATAAAAAATATATATAAAAAAAGATAACTTACAAGTAAGAAAAAAATTATAAAAAAAAAATTATATGAAAAGTATAGTAAAAAAAAAAGAAGAATATAATTATAAAAAAAATCTAGAGAAATATGTGTTAAATTTTTAATATAAATTGAATTTAAGTTAAATTTGAACATTTGGGGGTATTTAGGTCACTTTCTAATTATTTATTTCATTCTTAGATATATTCCTAATATCAACCAAACACGTACATGGAATATTAAAAAATCATTCCATTCCCTTCATTATTCCATTCCCTCATCTATTTCATTCCCTATTCTATTTCATTCCTTCAATCCAAACGTAGCCTTAATGTTATAGATAAAGGTTTGTGGTGAAAGTCCTCTTTGGCCCGTAGTGCATAGATGGACAAGTGTTTGGTATGATCATGACCACTTGTGATACAAACGAATATATTTGGCCCGTAGTGCATAGATAATTTGTTGGTTTGAAATAATTATTGATTGATGTTACATGCTCTACTTGACTCTTCTAATAGATTGTTATTTCCGCTGCAGTTGTTGATCTAAAACTTGTTGTCCATTATATTTTATCCGATTTATCATTGTTGAAGGCTAAAGATAATTTATTCCTCATTATCTTAGTCATAATATTTTTTACTGGGCTAGTTGAGCTCACCTTTTCCTTTTTGTTCCATTATTCTTCTTAGAAAATAAAAGTGTAGTTGGAACTAGTCGGAGAGTGGAGTAATGGTCCGAGATAGTTACTATAGAAGTCTTCACTATATTGTGAAATAGTGTAATAATAACTGTAATGAAGACTTAATTTGTGTTTGGATATTATCGTATTATGTACGATGCAATATTTTTATTCAAACTCACAATATGTGTAATCGTATTTTGAACGACAGTTTAATAGTTATAAATAGGGAAGTTTGTATTGGAATTTTGTAGTATGTATTTGGCGACTCAAAATGGGTTGTGTGGACCTATTTTTGGGGCGTCACAACCATCAATGCTAAAGTTTTAAAGAGATTAATTGAAGTTAGGGTTTTTGATTTACCTTTAATTGTTCTTCCTACTTCTTGATGATCAAAGCTCACAAGCTTGATTCTTGCTCCTCTTTCTCTTCTCTAATCCGTGTATTCTCTCTCTCAATTTACTTAGTGAAATGAAGGAAGAATGAAAGAGATAATGACTTATCAAAGTCTTAATTAAGGGCTAAGGAAAACAAAGGTTGGACAATCAATTAATGTTTTGTCTTGCCAAGACAAGAACTCCTTTAAACCCCCACCTCCCCCCCCCCCCCCCTGGTCCCCTCCTTTCTCCCACCAGTTCCTCCCCCTTTGACTCCCCTTTTTGACTCATTTATCCCACAATTCTTTGGCTCCAAGCTCCAAATTTGCACTACTTGTGACTCCAAGCTGCAAGTCATGACTTAACCCTAGTCAAGTCATTCCAAATCCTAGGCTCAATCCTAACCTAGTTTTTCCAACCCTTGGTTCAACCCTAGCCAAGCCCTTTTTTAATTTCTAACCAAGTCAATAAACCCTAGACTTGGTTAGGCCAAATTTATTTTTTTTAATTTAATTAGTCATTTTCTTTTCTAGTTAAATTTTCTAACTTTTTCGGTTACGTTTGATCGTAACACGCTCGGTTAGCCGAAAAATCGACTTTCGATTTTTGAAAATCTAATTTCGCCACCGATCCTCGTTTCCCGAATAAACGCTATGTCGTTCTTCGAAAAGTAAAAAAACGAAAAAAGAGTTTTTAGCGTGTTCCCGAAAAAAACTTTTATTAGAGATTTCATCTCTACTTCTCAAATAAACGTTATTACGTAATTCAAAATTCTCAAAAAAGTACGTTTAATAACGTTTTCTACGTTTTATGAACAGTGTTTTAGCGTTTTTCTTGGAAAAAAATTATTTTCTCCCAAGAACTCCCAACACTCGTACATAATCACGTAACACATAACCTAGGTCATTAATAGACCTAAATCACATAACACGTAATAATATCAATAAAATTTTATTTAGTAGATATTCTCATCGAAAAACTTAATTCCAAGGATATCCGAATTCTCGGGTTGTCACACATATCCTTTCTTTCTATTTATCTTGTCAATTATAGTTAAATGTTAGTGTCACACTATTGTGTTACTAACTTTGAAGTCCTATACTAGTTTTTGTCCATGTTAGAAATAACAATCATGGGCATACTCTAAAGTCTAAACCATTTTAATCCTTTGACATATTCATGTGCCATTTCTTTATCTTTTTTATTTGCTAAATGAAAGTATAACTTTTGCCTAAAAGATGTAAATTTATACCCTTAATTGTCATTAGAGATATACCTCCTTCAATGGCTACTGCAATCGCTGAAGGTAAATTGGATTCGTGTACAATGGAGGCCTTCAATTACTTCCCAAGTTCTGCAAGTCATCTGAATATATTCTACTACCACCTTTCAAACTGACAAACTCCTGAGACATGAGACATCTTTTTTTTGCTAAATGTGACAAGAGATAACAACTATGTCTACTCAATAAAGCTGCTATACTGTAGTTTCCTCCCATAAAACCAGAGGAGAATGAATAACAGGCAAGTTTCTTACTTTGTATGATTCACAACTATATTTTGTCAAAGTTTTCATTTAGAAACCTGCATTGGGATGTATACAAGTCTGGAAGCACATCATTTCCCCTATTTGATTCTCTATAAATATGAACATTAATTTAAATTTTGACACTGATTTTAAAAATCTAAGCTACGACTTTTAGTTGGATGTCCAGCTAAGCTTGTTGCTCAATGGCATATAGGAGGCACAAACAATTAAGGAAAGGGATCGTCTCATTGGCATTTTAAAAGAGAAAAATTTGACAGTTTTAAGCAACCATCTTTTTTCAGAAGAAAAATGAGTTCGAATGTAGTTGCCTAATACATTATTTTGCAGCCATCATTGTGACTTCCCCATCTTTAAGAGAGTAGATTTTATTCTTTGTCGACGGACCTCCATCCTCTTTAATCTCTCCATCGACAACCTTCAAATGCATAAAATATATACCATAGAAATGCTGAATTTGCTAGCCTCAATTTAAAATCGACATTGATTGTAAGATATTATCCCCAAATGAGCTAAGAAAAACATGCACATGATAGTTCAGTACTTCATTCGACATAGTATTCATGTTTATAAAAGAAAAAATTTCCTTGTCATGCTAGTAATGGAGCAGGAGCCTGTTTTGGAAGAAAAGAATCAATATTCATCAGGGTTAGACCAACAGAAGTACTTCAATGAATCTTTAGCACTTGAAAAATTGGTAATGTCTTTCAAAAGCAGAACCTCAGAAAAAATTACAATACTTTCTGATAAAAATGGATCAATGGTTCCTGACAACAACCCCTTTAAGAAAAGAAAACTAGATGAGCTTGTGCTCGACGATCACACGAAGAGTTTTATGGAACAAGGGTATGTGGTAACTGAGGTTGAAAGCTTGGAAATCTTATGTGTTACCCCGGAATAACAAAGAAGTGTGGATTCTAATAATTCTATCAAGACAACTGAAGGGAAAAGGAGAGGAAGAGGTGAAAAGAAGGTAAAAAAAGTTTATTGCCTTAGTTCAGAAAATAAAAAAAAATAGTATTTTTAATTTCTTTTCTCGGGTCATGTAACTTTCTATTTTTGTTTTATTCTAAATTATTTCCTTATTACAAGGATTTTAAGTTAGCTTGAGATTGATTCTTTTCAAGGTTTGTTTGAGGTTGGCTCGTACGATAAACAAGTTGAACTGAATGAACTTGAACAACCTTAAACTTGACTTGGCTTAGCTTTCCTCGATTTAATCTGAGGGTTCAAAAACTTGTGATACTAATACAAAGTCATGCTATATATATATATATACTTTCTCCGTTTCAAAAGAGAAATGATATTTCTAGCACTAATCATTCTAATCGAGTACAAATTATGCAATACACAGTTGTACTGTGTGCACAATAAGTTGTACATTTGCATTGGAAATATCAGTTCTCATTTAAAATATACGAGTTTGTATTTTGCATATCATTTTGGTCTCGAACATTGGAATGGAGAGAGTACAGTTGATCATATAGCCACGAAGACATGGAAAGAAATACTATTCTTACTGGATGAGAGTAGATAATACATTGCTATTGAGACAGTGTAAACCTTTATTGATGCCAAAGTACATGTCCCGTTAATTACTTTGCTACACATTGCTATCACATTTGCTCCCTTGTTGACTGTCTTCTTCAGTTCCTTCAAGTAGGCCTTGTAGTAGTTGATCCTCAGAAACAGTGATATTCCCGGGTCATTCGTGTGCAAGACAAACAATAAGCTACTTACAATTTCTTCAATTAATTTCTTTATGCGTTAGAGCATATTTGTAATCTGACATCTTAATTGATTTAATTTTCAGCAAGTAGTTAAAGATCTAATTGATTTAACATCTTAATTATTTCAGCATTAGTTACATTATGAGTGTAAGTCCTCTTAGACACTTCCTAATTTTCTTAACAATAAACTTTCATAACATAATCATATATATAAGACCTACATAACACAATCATAATAATGACATTATCATTAGTTTCGTAGTCCGACTGCTAAACATATGGAACCTACCTTTAACCATGAGGAATACAAGACCTTTCATAACTTAAATCATAAAATAAGACTGCTAAACAAAAATATAATAATATAATATTCATCTTAATTAATCATGAATAATCTTGAAATTATTTCAGAGCTACTAAACAAAATCCCAATATATAATTAAATATCAAATCCTCAAACATCGCCTTACTAACCTAGAATAACTAGGCATTGTTTGACAAATGTTCTAATTTCAAATAAGAAAACGGTAACTACACACGTTTCCTAGCAATTCTGCTTGCTAACTAATAGCAGCTTTCAGTTGCCATCTGTCTAATGGAGTTGACTTCTCGCCATTAACTTTTTGTCCAAGTTCCCTCAAATTTATATAATATCATATAGAATTGAGCGAAATTTGTACTGTCTTGATGCTGCTATTCGACTTGTATTACCATATTAATTAAACCATATCTGATTGGTTATATGCCTATTTCACATCATTCCATGAAAAAAAGGGACAAAAAGAACACAAAAATTTAATCTTTAATTCAAAATTTCAAATTAAATTGTATTCCTCTAAATAAAATTGTATTCAAGGAACAATCATATTGGAGAGCAAACCTAATTATCACCCTTTGCTCCGTTTAAAGAGGGAGCTTAACACATTTATGACACAATAACACCATATATAACATATAAAAAGGACATATATATGACCACTACAATCAACCAAAAAACTTTCCTAAATATTGATTTAGCTGAAATATATGGTAGACGGAGTACCAAAACAAAATGTTGATGAGTAAAATCATGATCATGACAATTTCTTACTTTAAGATCGAATAGTTTGAAGCATAGACGTTCCTAGTATTACTCCAACCTTTGATAGACTCAAAAATCATTGCAAAAAATGAAACATAAAATATGTTAAAATTATTGAATAACTATTAGAATAATTTAGTAACAAAAATGATAAGCAAAATGAGTACTTTGATGTTTCAATTCCGTTCTTGATTTGCAAGGAAGTCATTAAGTCAAGTTTGATCTTCTTGAGCACTACTACAACATCTTTCATGTTGGACCTCTCTTCAGGTGAATCAGCAACGCAACTTAAAGCCAATTCCATAATAGATGAGACACATAGTAATTCACAGTTATGTGTTCATCCTTTGGTTTAGCAAGTTTGTTTCAATAACTTGCATTACTAAGTTAGGAAGTGAATCGTTTACCCAACGCTTCAAACTCATATCTCCAAGAAATTGTTCATCGATGGGTTTATATTAGTTTTTGTAAATACTTCCATCAACATAATGTCATAACTATAACATCGCATTTTGTGGATACTAATTCTTCTGATCCATACTCTAGATCCAACATCACAAATCAAGAAGGTAAACGGAAAAACATAGCTTGAGAATACAAATGAGCTAAGTTTTACTATCAGAAATAAAAAAGAGCAAAAAAGGTAGGGTCACCTGGTGCAATATCTCCAATTGTGGCTAGAGTCATGGTTTGTGCAATAACTTTGCTATGCCAAAATCACTCACATGTGCAATCATATGTAAAGACGTTGTTGGGCTTAAGATCACAATGAACCACAGGCGTTGAATAACCATGATGGAGATAGTCCAAAGCACATTCCACATCTATATAATGTAATAAATTATATAATATAATACATAATAAAATTTAATTAAATTAAAAATAATAATAAATTAGAATAAAATTAAATTAAATTAATAAAATAAAATTAATTAATTTAATAAATAAAATAAATAAATTTTATAAATTATATAATATAATATAATACTAAATAAAATAACATTAAATAAAATTAATTTAATTTAATACATTTAATTTAATTTAATTTAATAAATAAATTTACAAAATTATTTAATATAATACAAGAAAAAATAAATTAAAAAATGATAAAAAAATTACCATAAATCGAGTAGTATTTACTTAGTTTATCATTATAAAATAAACTAAGTTGCATTTGCTTAATTTTCCATAAGTGCATTAAAAATATCCTGAAAAAATAAAATAAATTAACATAAATTAAAATAACATAACATATATAATTGAAATAAATTAACAAAAATAAAATAATAAACTAAATAGAATTTGCTTAGTTTTCTACAATTAAAATTACAGGACATAAATAGTGTAAGACCCCGAATTTTATGAAATAAAAGTATTCAATTTTTCTATTTAGTAAATGGTTAAATTGATAAAAAGTTAAAGTTAAGGGTGATATATATAAATTTTTCAAAATAAACAAGTGGTTATAAAATATTCATTGTTGTCGGGGAATATTCGTTTGGTCGAGAAATATTCTTACTGTCGGAGAATATTCGTACGACGGCGCAGCCATTTGTGGGCCCCATAATAGAATAATTGTCGGATGAAGAAAATGACAAGTTTAAGTTTTATAAATAACTTGGCGTAGTTATTCTACAGAATTAACACCTTGTTGGATTACACAGTGGTTAAAATACGATGTCTGGCGTGGTTGCCGCGATGCACGGTGGTATTGCACGCATTTTTGAATTATTGATTCTTACGTGAAAGGCCTTTTCGATAATTGTTACGATAATTCTTTATTCAATATTTTATTTTATTTATTCAATAATTGTTGCGTTGATATTTTATATTATTGTTGTTTTCGATAATTGTCACTACTACACAATATTTCCCATTATCGGATCAATAATTCATATTATTTGAATAATATTATTAGATAACATTATTATTGGCAATGTCTAGAAAGTTACATCGATGAGAGAGGTTTGGTCACCTAATTGCGCTTGATATGGAGAAATCCTTATCGGAAAACCCCTCTTTCACAGGAGCGGCACGGTTTGTAATTATTATGATTCTGTAATATTATTTGTGAATAATTAATTATTGATTTATATGATAAGAAAATATTTATTTGATGTGGATATAAATAATGGATTTATTTATTTTATGTGGTTATAAATGAAGGAATTAATGTTGAGGTGTTTTATCAGTATTTTTGTAGGAAGGGAGGTATTAAAAATCAAATCAGTGTTCTTAAAGCTCTATTGCATGAGTTATAATTTGGATCCGACCGTTGGATCGTTGTGATTTTTGGATATTTTATACATATATAAGTTGAGTACATGTTCACAAATTTTGAACCGTTAAAAATTAACGTATGATTTGTTATGAATTTTAAGAGGTGACTGATTCAAAATTTATGTTTATAAATGATTTTTAGTGGAAAATTCTAGAATGAGTGGGCCCCACCTTTGGTTGGTGAAAAATGTGCTAAAATTTTATTTCAAAAGTGGTGGGTGGGAATAGTAGCAGGTAAAACCATCAGGTTGCAGGTCAAGTCTGCTTTGGCGTTCTAACATTTTTCTATAACTAGAGTGCTGAGTTAGAATTGAAAATCACATCAAAAACATAAGTTTTCTCTCCCTATATTATCGAGCGTATTTTTTGTGATTATTTTGATACTTTGAGAGTTGCTAATCAGTGCAAGTTTCCTTCAGCGTCATATCCGATATTCCAACCAGATGTACTGCTCTTTTGAGGTAAGGGATATTGTCATTATATTGGTAAGGGATTGTAAGGGATGTTATTTTCTTCTTAAATGATATTATTTTCTTCAATATCATTATGCCAAAATATTGATATGAGTTTGATTGTGGAATTTTTACTTTTTCATGTCGGAGTTACTATTCACGTATATGGTACTATTCACGTATACGGCACTATATTCATGTATATGGCACTATTTACGTATATGATATTATTTACGTATACGGTACTGTGTACGAATACGGGTTACTATTCACGAGTTACTATTCACGAGTTACTATTCACGGGTACTATTCACGACAAAATTGGTTTCTTTTTCTGACCAAATTATCGTTGATTTATGAATCTTACTCTTGAAACTAAATACAGTTGTTGATCATATTGTTTTTATTATCATATATAACATTTTTATAGACCTAATGATGATATTTCTCTTTGACTTGAGTATAAAGATGGGTAGATTATTGGTATGATCGTGACTATGGGTTCTCTTTGGCGATGGTGCAAAAAGATGAATTGTTGGTGGTATAATCATGACCATTGAATTTATAATTGAATATCTTTAGCTTAAGTGCAAAGGTGAATTGATCGATATGGTTATAATTATTGTTTATATAAATTCGAAAATGATTATATATTTCTTTGACATATTAATATCTTTTGCTTGTAGTCTGAAAGATGACATGTTGTTGAATATCTTTGGATGTATATCTGCAAAAAGATGAATTGTTGATGAATATCTTTGGCTCAGTAGTGCAAAGATGACTGTTCTTGAATATCTTTGGCATGTAGTGCAAAGATGAACTATTAATGAATATCTTTGGCCGTAGTGCAAAAGATGAACCTATTAGTATGATTATGAGCAGGGGCTGTGATTTGGTATAACCATGATCTTTGATGTTTCAAGTAAAGACATGTGATGAAAATTATCTTCGTCCTGGATGAGAAGAGGAATTTAGAACCACAAATATGATTATGAGTTATTCACATGATTGTGGACAGGAACTGTTGATTGATGTTACAGGGATAAAATATTATTGGTGGACTTTTAACATAGAGAAGATAATAGACTTTATGGTCTATTTGACTCTTCTAATGGATTGCTCGTTTCATTATGCACTATGGTTGAAAAGTATTATCATCTACCATATGTTCTAAATCTCTGATTTATTACTGATGAAGGCTATTGATAATTTAATTATCTTTAGTCATGATATTCTTTACTGAGCTAGTTGTGCTCACCCTTTTGCTTCACAATTCCTTTCAGGTAATAAGAGTGTTCTTAGGATTGAGCGGGATAACAGGGAAATAGAATGTGGTCTATATATCATTGAGGTTCTCCTAAATAGTATGGAAATAATTTTATTGAGAACTTTAGATAAATGTGTTGTATTGTATACATCATTTGATATTTAATTTTGGTGAACCGAATAGGGTGAGGTGAACCCAACTTTGGAAGGGTGTTTTGCCACTATCATACAAGATGTCTAATGACATACGACCTCGTGTTATCATAAGAGCGTCATTGTGCACATCCACTTCTTTGAATATATCTGAAAGCACTACTATATGATCTTGGAGTTTGGTTGAAATATAATTTTCAATTGCGAGATAGTGGAGATAGTTATATGTCGAGAGAAGACTCACCATTGGAAAGAACATGATAGTAATCTTCTCATTTTTCTTTGGGGTCTATTAGATTGACCAAGGATAATTACGTGGGCATATGATATCTATCATAACCTGAGATGCATGGCTTCCCATGTATGAAGGTTTTCTTGAGCATTTCCCAAAGATTTTAATTTCTAAAACAGTTATTGACTGTACCTTTATGTAAGGTACCATTGTGACGTGCTATCCAAGTTGGTGTCCAGAGTCACAGTTGGTATATATATTTGTATCAAAACTCACAACATATGTGTTGTTGTATTTTACACGACAATTATAGTAATAAAGTTGTAGTTGTTTTCTGTACCATGTATTTGGCGACTCAGAATAGGTTGGATGGATTGGACCTATTTTGGGGGTGTCACAGTTGGTATCAGAGCTATAAGTAAAGAGCCCCAAACCTCTCGCTGGTGTCTTCCTTGTGTGGGATGCACCGAAGCCAGACTCTTCGTAGGGGACGCCGTTCTGCGGTGGCAAACTGATAGGTACCACTGTGAGGTGATGTTCACGGTTGGGACATGAGTCACAGTTGGTATCAGAGCTTAGGGATATGATCTTTGGCGGAGATCCGGGATTAGAACTAGGAAGGGAGAGACGAGTAATATCCTTCGCTAGTGTGTCCTCCTACTAAGTTTGAATTTTCTTACTTAAGTTGACAAATTGTGATATGTCAATTAACCTTTGTTTTGAAGCTATATTCTAGAATGATATCTGAAATACAGGAGATGAGCAATGGAGAAATCATGATGACAGGGAAGATGGAATCTAAAATGAAAGCAAGGTATTCTCAACTCTTCGAAATACCAGGTAAGTAAATTTCGAGGGCGAAATTTCATAAGGAGGGGAGATTGTAAGACCCCAAATTTTATGGAATAAAAGTATTCAATTTTCCTATTTAGTAAATGGTTAAATTGATAAAAAGTTAAAGTTAAGGGTGATATATATAAATTTTTCAAAATAAGCAAGTAGTTATAAAATATTCATTGTTGTCGAGAAATATTCGTTTGGTCGAGGAATATTCTTGTTGTCGGAGAATATTAAATGACGCATATGACCATTTATGGGCCCCATAACGAGAATAACTATCGGATGAAGAAAAAAACACAAGTTTGAGTTTTATAAATAACGGCGTGTAGTTATTACTGATTAACACTTTGTTGGATTACCCGTGGTTAAAATATAGTAATACGCGTGGTTGCGCATGCACACGGTATTGCACGATATTTTTGAATTATTGATTCTTACATGTAAGAAGGCTACTACTCGATAATTATTACGATAATTCTTTGCTCAATATTTTATTTTATTGATTCAATAATTGTTGCGTTGATATTTTATATTATTGTTGTTTTAATAATTTTCTTTTACATGATATTTTCCATTATCGGATCGATAATTCATATTATTTGAATAATATTATTAGATACCATTATTGGCAATGTCTAGAAAGTTACATCGAGGAGAGGTTTGGTCACCTAATTGCGCGCTAGATGAGGAGAAATCCTTATTGGAAAGCCCCTCTTTCCTGGGAACGGGCTGGTTGTCATTATTGTGATTCTGTAATATTATTTGTGAATAATTAATTATTAATTTATATGATAAGGAAATATTTATTTGATGTAGATATAAATAATGGATTTATTTATTTTATGTGGTTATAAATGAAGGAATTAATGTTGAGGTGTTTTATCAGTATTTTTGTCGGAAGGGAGGTATTAAAAATCAAATCAGTGTTCTTAAATCTCTATTGCATGAGTTATAATTTGGATCCGACCGTTGGATCGTTGTGATTTTTGGATATGTTATACATATATAAGTTGAGTACATGTTCACAAATTTTGAACAGTTAAAAATTAACGTATGATTTGTTATGAATTTTAAGAGGTGACTGATTCGGAAATTATGTTTATAAGTGATTTTTGGTGGAAAATTCTAGAATGAGTGGGCCCCATCTTTGGTTGGTGAAAAATGTGCTAAAATTTTATTTCAAAAGTGGTGGGTGGGAATAGTAGCAGGTAAAGCCATCAGGTTGCAGGTCAAGTCTGCTTTGGCGTTCTAACATTTTCCTATAAATAGAGTGCTGAGTTAGAATTGAAAATCACATCAGAAACATAAATTTTCTCACCCTATATTATCGAGCGTATTTTTGTGAGTATTTTGATACTTTGAGAGTTGCTAATCAGTGCAAGTTTTCTTCAGCGTCATATCCGATATTCCAGTCAGAAGTACTGCTCTTTTGAGGTAAGGGATATTGTCATTATATTGGTAAGGGATTGTAAGGGATTTTAAGGGCTTGTAAGGGATGTTATTTTCTTCTTAAATGATATTATTTTCTTCAATATCATTATGCCGAAATATTGATATGAGTTTGATTGTGAAATTTTTACTTTTTTATATCGGGGTTACTATTCACGTATACGGTACTATTCACGTATACGACACTATATTCATGTATATGGCACTATTTACGTATATGATATTATTTACGTATTCAGTACTATGTACGAATACGGGTTACTATTCACAAGTTACTATTCACAGGTACTATTCACGATAAAATTGGTTTCTTTTTCTGACCAAATTATCGTTGATTTATGAATCTTACTTTTGAAATTAAATACGATTATTGATCATATTATTTTATTATCATATATAACATTTTATAACCTAATGATGATATTTCTCTTTGACTTGAGTGTAAAGATGGGTAGATTATTGGTATGATTGTGACTATGGGTTCTCTTTGGCGATGGTGCAAAGATGAATTGTTGGTGGTATGATCATGACCATTGAATTTATAATTGAATATCTTTAGCTTAAGTGCAAAGGTGAATTGATCAACATGGTTATAATTATTGTTTATATAAATTACGAAATGATTATATATTTCTTTGAGATATTAATATCTTTGGCCCGTAGTCTGAAAAGATGACATGTTGTTGAATATCTTTGGCTTTGTAGTGCAAAGATGAATTGTTGATGAATATCTTTGGCCGTGTAGTGCAAAGATGACTTTGTTGTGCAATATCTTTGAATATCTTTGGCATGTAGTGCAAAGATGAACTGTTAATGAATATCTTAGGCCCGTAGTGCGAAGATGAACCTATTAGTATGATTATGAACAGGAACTGTGATTTAGTATATAACCATGATCTTTGATGTTTTAGGTAAAGACATGTGATGAAAATTATCTTCGTTCTAGATGAGAAGAGGAATTTAGAACCACAAATATGAGTATGAGTTATTCACATGATTGTGGACAGGAACTGTTGATTGATGTTACAGGGATAAAATATTGTTGGTGGACTTTTAATATAGAGAAGATAATAGACATTATGGTCTATTTGACTCTTCTAATGGATTGCTCGTTCATTTTGACTATGGTTGAAAAGTTTTTATCATCTACCATATGTTCTAAATCTACGATTTATTATTGATGAAGGCTATTGATAATTTAATTATCTTTAGTCATGATATTCTTTCTTGAGCTAGTTGTGCTCACCCTTTTGCTTCACAATTCCTTTCGGAATTAATAAGAGTGTTCTTTGGGTCGACGGGGATAACGAGGGGAATAGAGCGGTGGTCTATATAATGTTGAGGTTCTCCTAAATAGTATGGAAATAATTTTATTGAGAACTTTAGATAAGTGTGTCGTATTATTGTATCGTTATTTGATATTTAATTTTGGTTAACCGAATAGGGTGAGGTGAACCCAACTTTGGAAGGGTGTTTTGCCACTATCATCAAGATGTCTAATGACATACGACCTCGTGTTATCATAAGAAAGGGTTTGTGCACATCCCTTTCTTTGAGTATCTACGAGCACTACTATATATGATCTTGGAGTTTGGTTAAAATATAATTTTCAATTGCGAGGATAGTGGAGATAGTTATATGTCGAGAAGACTCACTATTGGAAAGAACATGATATATTTCTCATTTTTTTTTGGGGGGTGTATTAGGTTGACCAGGATAATTACATGGGCATATGATATCTATCATAACCTAGATGCATGGCCTCCCATGTACGAAGGTTTTCTTGAGCATTTCCCAAAGATTTTAATTTCTAAAACAGTTTATTATTTGTACCTTTATGTAAGGTACCATTGTGACGTGCTATCCAAGTTGGTGTCCAGAGTCACAGTTGGTATATATATTTGTATCAAAACTCACAACATGTGTTGTTGTATTTTGCACGACAATTGTAGTAATAAAGTTGTAGTTGTTTTATGTATCATGTATTTGGCGACTCAGAATAGGTTGGATGGATTGGACTTATTTTGGGGGTGTCACAAATAGTCTCCATAGTTAGTAAATAAAATAAAATACAATAAATTGAGTAGCATTTACTTAGTTTTCCATTGGTAAAATAAACTAACATTTGTTTAGTTTCTCACAATCTTCAATAAACTCAATAATACTTTATGTTCAATCTTCAATACACTCAATAGATCGTTTAGTTTGACATTATCCTCAAAAAAGTTGATAGTTATAATCAATTACTACTATACATTTTGTAGTACATATATCATTCCATTAACCTGTAAATATGTTGATCGCCTTAGTTGAGCTGGCTAGGGGTTGTTCGATAGTAGTTGCAAGGTGCAGGAACTTAAGTTGGCATCAGCATGATACAATTCAACTTACTAGTCAACTCCTTGTGAAGAAAGCATTAATTGCCTTGGCTTTCTTCATAATTCGTCACCGCAACCGCATTTTGGGACATTTATAAGTTTCCCTTCCCCACTTAAGCTTCCTACTTAAAAGTATTACATCTTTTATTCTTTTAAAATAGAAAGTTCATAAATTATAATGAACTATATAGGAATGAGCAAAGAAGAGCAACTAATTAATCGGTCAATTGTAGAATTTGCAATTAGAATTCTTGGAAGTTTCATAGGTCTTAAGAGGGTAACGAATACCGCAACGAGTGCAACAAAAGTAAGGTGAAAAATACTCTAACCTATCGCCACAGGTTAAGTAGGAAGACTAAGTGGATAAAGAGAACTTATAAATGTCCTAAAATGGGTTGTAGGGATGGATTGTGAAGAAAGCTAAGGTAGCTAATGCTTTCTTCATAATAAGTTGAGTGATAAGTTGCATAATACCATGCAGATACCAGCTTAAGTTATTTCTGCACTTTGCAACTATTATCGAATAACCCTTTGTCGGCTAAAATAAGGCGGTTAACATATTTGCAGGTTAATTGAAGGATCATATATGTACTATACTTTGAAACTTAGAAACTCGTTTGACATTCACTCATTAGGAGTGAATGTCGAATAGTCACCAGTTTGGGACTGTTACTGGATGTTGTCTCTCACTTAGGCCGGTGTTAATTCATAGGGTATGTTTTTATACATTTTTAAGGATTTTTTAGTTGGTGTCTCTACATGTTCTCCAAGTGCATACTAAGACTAAGTTGTCTTGGTCTATTTTGTGTACTTGGAGACCATGAAAAGGTGCTACTGAAATTTTCTTAAAATAAAATAAACGTGCTCAAGATTGGCACTAGTGAGGAAATGCATCCAGGAACGGGATAGAAGCCTAACCCCCCTATAGAGTGGAGATATATACTGAGAAAACTAAATTAATGCATGGACCACATTCATGAATATTCTTGTTCTAACTGGGTATTTTCTTCAATTAAAAATATCAGCCGATCGGAGTTGGATGTACCATAGGATACAGATTGATGGGAGGGGATTAGTTAATGATAGTCATGATGGGGTGTACAATTTTATGAACAAAGCAATAGAACATGATGATGATCCTAACGAAAAGATGAGATGCCTGTGTCTCAAATGTAAAAACATGATCTTCAAGATTGCCGACGAAGTTAAATTTGACTTATATTCACGTGGGTTTGTGGATGGATATTCGGTATGGATTCATCATAGGGAATCAACTGAGTTTTAAGAACTGACAGACAGTACAGTAGGCTAACCAGTTCACGGGGATTTGAAATCAAATAACTATGATGTCGTGCAGATGTTGGTTGATGTGTATGGTCATACCAATATTGATTGGGCTGAAAATGAACATGCGCTAAGCAATGTGCAACAAAAGCCAAATGATTTAGTTGTTACCTTCTACAAGATGTTATCTGAATCGGGGGTCCCATTGTATCCTGGAAATGACAAGCACACAAGGTTATCTGCAGTGACGAAGCTCTTACAGTTCAATAATGAGCATAACTGCAGTGAGAGATGATTCAATGATTTGCTTGCTATTATCAGCGAGTTCTTACCGAGTAATAATACTCTGCCCACGAATTACTATGAAGTGAAAAAGAAGGTTAAGGGGTTGAATCTCGGGTATGAGAAGATCGATGCTTGTGAGCTTACGGTACTTTTCTCTTGTGCCGAGGTTGCAGCGACTATTCATATATTCGCACACTGTTAAGCATATGAGTTAGTATAGAACAAGGGATGTCGTGCCTGGTCAACTAATTCACGCAGCAGATAAAGATGAATGGAAGAATTTTGATGCTAATTTTCCAGTATTTGGCGACGAAGTTAGGAATGTCAGGCTTGACATGGCTACAGATGGATTTTGTCCTTTTAATAATTTTAGTCCGCCTTACTCTGTTTGGCCAATGATCATGGTAGCGTATAATCTTCCACCGTCAATGTGCATGAGGGATCTGTATCTTTTGTTGACTAATACAGTCTGCTTGTTTAATCAAAGCATCTCAAACACATTAAACCTCTTCTAGAAACGATTTTGCAGTCTCTTAACAATGAGCTTGATTTCCTAGGACCGTATCCTTTCTTTTTGTTTATCTTGTCAATTATAGTTAAATGTTAATGTCACACTATTGTGTTACTAACTTAGAGGCAAGTCTTATACTAGTTCTTTCCATGTTAGAAGCAACCATCTTTTTTCAGAAGAAAAAGGAGTTCAAATGTAGTTGTATAATACATTATTTTGCAGCCATCATTGTGACTTCTCCATCTATAAGATAGTAGATTTTGTTCTTTGTATATGGACCTCTATCCTCTTTAATCTCTCCATCGACAACCTTTAAATGCATTAATTGAAATAGCATAGAAATGTTGAATTTGTTAGCCCCAATTTAAAACCACCATTGAATATTGTAAGAGATTAGCCCCAAATGAGCTAAGAAATACATGCATATGATAGTTCAGTACTTCATTTGACATAGTATTCATGTTTATAAATGAAAAAACTTCCCTTGTCATGTCAGTAATGGAACAGAAGCCTGTTTTGGAAGAAAAGAATCAATATATATTAGGGTTGGACCAACGGAACTACTTGAATGAATGTTTAGCAATTGAAAAGTTGGTAATACCTTTCAAAAGCTGAACCTCAGAAGAAATTGCAATACTTCATGATAAAAATGGATCAATGGTTCTTGACAACAAGCCATTTAAGTTGTAGAGTTTTATGGAACAAGAGTTTGTGGTGGATTCTAATAAACCTATCAAGACTACTGAAGGGAAAATGAGAGGAAGAGGTGAAAAGAAGGTAAAAAAAAGTTTATTGCCTTAGTTCAGAAAATAAGAAAATTAGTATTTTGAATTTCTTTTCTCGAGTGTAACTTCCTATACATTGACCTATTAATTACTTTGCTACCTATCACATTTGCTTCCTTGTTGACTGTCTTCTTCAGTTCCTTCAAGTAGTAGTTGATCGTCAGGAATAGTGATATTCTCGAGGTAATTCGTGTGCAAGACAAACAATAAGATACTTACAATTTCTTCAATTAATTTCTTTATCTGTTAGAACATTTTTGTAATCTGACATCTTAACTGAATTAATTTTCAACAAGTAGTCAAAGATCTCAGCAGCCTTAGTTACATAATTAGTGTAAGTCCTCGTAAACACTTCCTAGTTTTCTTAACAATAAGTGTAAGACCCCAACTTCTATGAATAAAGATAATTTTTCTATAATTATCATTTTTGAATATTATGGAATGAATTTGATATAATGATATAGTTATGGGTAATAGTTATAAATTTTGTAAAGTACGCAAGTTGTTATATAATATTCGATTGGTCGGGGAATATTCGTTTTAATAGGGAATATTCGTACAATGGCACAATCATTGGTAGACCTACAACTAATTATTGTCGATTGAGAAAACGACAAAAAAAATATTTTAAGAAAATAACTACGTGAAAGTTTTATCGTTAATCGTTGAAACACCCAAAGGTTAAAAAATACGAGGAATACGCGTGGTTGCATAGTAGCACACGGTATTGATTATTGATGCTTACGTGAGAAGTCACTCGCTTTTGTTCAATTATTGCTTTAGTAATTGCTGCATAGTATCTCACGTTATTTGATTCAATTATTGTCAATATTTTATAAATTATTAAATCAATAATTGAGATAACAATGTTGTTAATATTATTATTTGCATTCTTAACGATGTCAAGTTACATCAATGAGAGATTTGGTCACCTAATTGCGGCATGATAAGGGAGAAATCCTTATTGGAAAGCCCCTCTTTCACAGGAACGACACAGTCGATTAATAGTGTGAATTATGATAATGATGATGAAGTTTTGTTTTATTAGTATTATTAATGTAATAAAAGCAGAAAAAAAACTTTTATATAAAATGTAATACTTTTATAAAGTTATTCATTTTATTAGGCTAATAGTAAAATCTTTTTATATAAAAATGTAATACTTTTATAAAGTTATCTCGCTTTATTAGACAATAATTAGAATATATTATATTTTATTATGCATAGTGTTTACATAGTGCCTGCATAGTGTTTACATAGTAAAATCTTTTTATATAAAACAGAATACTTTTATAAAGCTATTTATTTTATTAGATTATAAATAGAATATATTATATTTTATTATAAATCAATCTGGACCATTCATGGATTGGTTACTATTCTGTCCATTCTTCTATAAATAGAAGCTCATTTCTTTATTATTTCTTACGAATTCACTGAAACTCTAAAGAGAGAAACTGTAGAGAGAATTCTTCTTCTATAATCTTGAACGTATTTCTTTAGCGTTTAAGAAAGCTTTGAGCGTAGTGCAAGTTTCTTCAAGTATATCCCCGCCCTAACGTCGGAGTACTCTTCTTTATAAGGTAAGGGGTATTTTTTTTTCATATTCATGAAGAGAACTTCATTATTTCATCTTTATTATTACATTGAATAACTCAGATATCGTGAGCTACCCTATACTTGGTGAAATTCTTACATTATTCCATTATTTATTATTCTCTTTGGAATAACTTTTCATCATCAATACACCGCATACATGGTGAAATTCTCGTTTATTCCATTCTTTATTATTTTGTTGGAATATCCTGTGCATGCGTTTCTGTGGGACCGGTTCCGCTCTTTATTATTACTGTTAGAATATCCTCATGCATGCGCTTTTTACGGACTGGTTCCATCTTTATTATTACATTTGGAATATCCTATCTGTGCGCTTTTACGGGACCTAGTTCCGTTATTTATTATTCTATTAGAATAACCTTGTCTGTCTGGCAATCGCATGCATGCATGGTGATTTCTGTTGTTATTCCATTCTTTATTTTTCATTGGAATATCACATCCGGTCGTATTCATTTGACTTCGATTCCGTTATTTATTATTCTATTGGAATAACATGTCATCTGATACCGCATACATGGTGATTTTTTTTGTTATTCCATTCTTTATTATACTCGGTTGGTTAAAGTTTTGACTTATACTCCATGAAATTAGTGGAATATCCTTGATATTTAAGCGCTTCATCCAAAGATCTTTTCATGGAAATATTCTTCCGAGCATTCTTAAATTTTACTCTACAAAGAAGTATCATGTTGACAATTTAGACGTTATTAGTTCTGGATAAATTAATTCTTGAACTTGTTTTATTGAATTCTTATATCATTGTCATCATCCTCGTGTTTATATTTTGTTGAAAGTCATCCATGGCTCTGTAGTGTATGAAGCGGACTTGGTATGATTATGACCGAGGATTATTCAAAGGTAATCATGACCATAATGTTACAAATGATGTGGTAAAAGTCCTCATTGGCCCATAGTGCATTGATGGGCGATTGTTGGCATGATCATGACCATTGATGAATACACAAATATCCTTGGCATTGGTGCATGGATAATTTGTGGTTGTGATACTAATGAATATCTTTGGTCGTAGTCAGGGATGATGTGGATTATTTATTGTCGAGTCCCAAATGCCGATAAAAGTGATGAAAAACCTTTTAAATCATAAAAGATAGTAGATTTTATTCTCTACTTGACTCTTTTAATGGATTGTTTGTTCAACTTGCAGTTAAACTTGATGTCTATTATATTTTATCGGTTTAACATTGTTGAAGGCTAATGATAATTTATTCGCATTATCTTAGTCATAATATTTCTTCTTGGGCTAGTTGAGCTCACCCTTTCTTTCACTGTTTCTCTTGAGGAAATGAGAACGTGGCAATGGACTAGTCGAGAAACGGAGTGATGGTTCGATGATAGTATTAGTAGTCCTCACTATTCTATTAAATAATGTGACAATAAATGTAATGAGGACTTATTCTGAGAGTGGATATTGTCTATAAGACAATATTTGTATTAAAACTCACAGCTCTCTTGTTGTATATTAAAGATTATATTTGTATTCTGTACCATGTATTTGCTGACTTAGAATAGGTGATGTATACCTATTTTGGGGGCGTCACAATAAGCTTTCGTAACATAACCATATATAAGACCTACATAACAAAATCATAATAATGGCATAATCATTAGTTTCTTAGTCATAAAATAAGACTGCAAAACAGATAGAACCTACCTTTAACCATGAGGAATACAAGACCTTTCATAACTTAATCATAAAATAAGACTGCTAAACGAAAATATAATAATATAATAATCATCTTAATTAATCTATGAATAATCCTGAAAGTATTTCAGAGATACAAAATAAAATCCCAATATATAATGAATATCAAATACTCAAACATCACCATACTAATCGAGAATAACTAGGCATTGCAAAAATTGAAACATAAAAATATATTAAAATTATTGAATCACGTCTATTAGAATAATTTAGTAACAAAAATAATAAGCAAAATGAGTACTTTGATGTTTTAACTTCTTTCGTGATTTGCAAGGAAGTCATTAAGTCAAGTTTGATCTTCTTGAGCACTACCATAACATCTTTCATGTTGGGCCTCTCTTCAGGTGAATCAGCAGCGCAATTCAAAGCCAATTACATAATAGATGACACATTGTAGCTTCACAGTTATGTGTCCATCCTCTGGTTTTAGCAAGTTTGCGTCAATAACTTGGATTACTTGTAACGCCCCCCAAATCTGGGTCCCTTCGAACCCCAGATCCGGTCCGCCACGATACTACTATCGTTCAACTATTTATATCTTTTATTCATAACTTAATGAATATAACTTTATTTATTACAATTTAGAATATAAATTCTTTCCATTTCCAGAATCTGTATAATGACCCCAAACTTTTGTAAGTTTCAAATCTTGGTCATTTACCATTCATGTCTTACATAATATTCGATGTTATAAAAATATGCGGAATAATTTAAACTTTTTCAAACTCCTTTGAAAAAGCTTTTATTGATTTCTTAACTTGAATCAAATACATACCTTGAATCAAATTATGTTATGATTCATTCTATATATTCGAATTATTGTATAAACTTTTACATCTCGATTCGAGTTCCTCTATACATCACATAGTACAACTTAACATGTATTACACATCGTAAACTACTATTATGTACATCTCTTAGAACTTAAACATGGTTCAAGAGCATATATTTAAATAAATAGAACAATCTTCTTCGATACTATTGAACTTTATCAATCAAGTTGCACATAATCTTTATCGTGAGTCCTTAACCTGCAAAAGTGGTTATTTGCAAGGGTGAGCTTGATAGCCCAATAATTCTAACAGTTTTCATGCAGCACATAGCATATAATACCATACTCAACTCATGCATTCATAATTCATTAATATTTACTATGCATGTTACTTCTCATATAACAGGCATATAGGTTTACTTCACAAGCATATCATCAAAGATCAACTTTCAATTTTCATTCATATCTCATATGCATTTCATATATATACATCAACATTCTCATAGCATAATATAGCTCAACTAACAGTTATAGAATTCATATATCAAATAGGAACTAAAAGACTTGCCTGATTCGTAGTTTATCAACTACGACTTAACTGCTTAAAGCTTATCTGCACTTCGTGTATTCCTACACAGTTATATAATCATGAATTCATACACATTAGTCATACATTTCATACGCTCTTAATATAAGAATAAATATTGTTTCCTGTCTTAGTTTCATTTTTACTTGAACTTAGGATAACCATGAGACTAGCTCATTCTACTATCATATTTATCTAAACAATTTCATATCTTGTAGTCCTTAAGAACAATATATAACCATAACTGTAAGACCCCAGCTTTTATAAATAAAGATGAATTTTCTATAAATATTATTTTTGAATATTATGGAATAATTTGATATAATGTTATAGTTGTGGGTAATATTTATAAACTTTGCAAAAGTATGCAAGTGGTTATATTATATTCGATTGGTTCAGGGAATATTCGGTTTAGCGAGGGAATATTCGCATAACTGGCTCAATCATTGGTGGACCCTAATGTAATTATTGTCGGATTGAGAAAACGACAAAAATATATTTTATTAAAATAACGGCGGAAGTTTTACTGGTTGATCTTTGTTGAACTACTTTCGGTAGTAAAAGTACGAATGTCGTGTGGTTGCATAGTAGCACACGGTATTGATTATTGATGCTTATGTGAGAAGTCACTCAGTTTGATTCCATTATTATCGATTAATAATATGAATTATTATAGTGATAATGACGTTTTGTTTTATTCATATTATTAACGTAATAAAAAAGAAACATCTTTTTATATAAAATAGAATACTTTATTAAAGTTATTCTATAAATAAAATATATTATATTTTATTATGCATAGTGTTGCATAGTGTTTTTGCATAGTGTTGCATAGTGTTTTGCATAGTAAAATGTTTTTATATAAATAGAATATATTATATTTTATTTAAAAGATTTTGCTTTAAATATGGACCGTCGATTAAAATGTAAATCAATCTGGACCGTTCATGGATTAATTACTATGCATTCTATTTTCCTATAAATAAAGCTCATTCCTTCATTATTTTCTTTAATTCAATTTGAAACTCTGTAGAGAGAAACTATAGAGAGAAAGAAAAAAGTATTCTCTACTTCACTTTGCTTTGCCAATATTCAGCCTTCTTCTAAGGTAGGAATATTATTTGTTGTACCGTAAGGGTGTTATTCTTTCTTATTCATGAAGAGAACTTCATTATTCCATTCATTATTATTACATTGGAATAACTTTGTAAAAGTGGCATACCCTATACATAACTTTGTATCATGGCATACCCTATACTTGGTGAAATCCTTATGTTATTCCATTGCTTATTATTACATTGGAATAACTCAGTATACATGATTTACCCTATACTTGGTGACATTCTTCTTCATTATTCTATTGGAACATCCATGCATGTGTTTTATCTTTAGGACCGGTTCCGTCTTTATTATTCTGTTGGAACATCCTGTCGTCATGTGTTTTACACCTACAGTTCCGCTCTTTATCATTCATTGGAATATCCTATCTATGTGTTTTACACCGGATCCGGTTCCATCTTTATTATTACATTTGGAACATCCCAGCTTGGTGTGAATTTCACGACTTTGGTTCCGTTATTATTATTCTCATTGGAATAACTTTGTCTATCTGCAATCCGCATGCATGGTGATTTCTTTTGTTATTCCATTCTTTATTATACCCAAATTGGTTAAAACTTTGACTTATACTCCATGAAATTAGTAGAATATCCTTGATATTTGCGTTTCATCCAAATCTTTCATGGAAATATTCTTCCGATCATTCTTGAATTTTACTCTACAAAACAAAGATCATGTTGACAATTTGACGTTAATAATTCTGGATAAAATAATTCTTGAACTTGTTTTATTGAATTCTTATATCATTGTCATCATCCTCATGTTTATATTTTTTTTTTTAAAGTCATCGTGGCTGTAGAGCATGGATGGACTTGGTATGATTATGACCAAGGATTATTCGGTGTAATCATGGTAGTAATGTTACAAATGATGTGGTAAAAATCCTCGAAGGGTAGTAGTGCATTGATGGACGATTGTTGGCATGATCATGACCATTAATGAATACACAACTATTCTTGGCCCGTAGTGCATGAATAATTGTGGTCGTGATATAAAAAGAATATCCTTGGCCGTAGTAGTGCGGGGTGATTCGATGATGTGGATTATTTATTAAAGTTTCGAGTCTCACTTTAATGATGATGAAAACCTTTTAAATCATAAAAGATAGTAGATTTTATTTTCTACTTGACTCTTTTAATGGATTGCTTGTTCATTGCTAGCTTAAACTTGATGTTTATTATATTTTATCGCTTTAACACTTTGTTGAAGGCTATTGATAATTTATTCGCATTATCTTAGTCATAATATTTCTTCTTGGGCTAGTTGAGCTCACCTTTTTTCTTTCACTTGTTCTCTTGAGAAATGAGAACATAGCCGGGACGAGTCGGGGAACGGAGTAATGGTCCAGAGGATAGCATTAGTAGTCCTCACTATTCGTGAAATAGTGTGATAATAATTGTAATGAGGACTCCTTTTGAGTTTGTATAATATCTAGTAGACAATATTTGTATTCAAACTCACGATTTATGTCGTATTGTACCTACGCTTATATTATTAGTAAGTTGTATTTAAATTCTGTACCATGTATCTGACTACCCAAGATGGGTGATGTATACCTAATTTTGGGGGCGTCACAATAACTTAAGACCATACAGTTAACAAACTGCTCTTGGTCACTCTACGTAATCAATGCGACACAGTAAGACCCCGAAAATTTTTAAAATAAAAAGGAATTTCCTTTATTTATTATTTTAAAATAGTAAGGGTTGATTTGATTAATGTGGATAGTTAAGGGTTAAATACGCAAATATTTCAAAATAAGCAAGTGGTTATAAAATATTCATTTTTGTTTGAGAATATTCGTTTGGTCGTGGAATATTAAATCTTTTATGAGAGAATATTCGCATGCGACGGTACCAAGAAATGCCATGTGTGGGCCCATAACTGAAAAGCGATTGGATGAAGAAAACGACAAATATAAGTTGGTTAAAAATAACGGCGTAGTTATTCACAGTTAAGACTGTTGGAATACCCGGTGGTTAAAATACGATGTCTGGCGTGGTTGCATGACAAAGAAGCACACGGTATTACAAAGTATTGTTGAATTATTGACTCGTCACGTAAGATGGCACTTTTCAATAATTTTCACAGTGAGTTCTTGCTTCAATATTTTATTTTATTGATTCAATAATTGTTTGCGTTGGTATTTTATATTATTCTTGCTTCAATAATTGTCACTTCACAGATTTCCCATTATCGGATCAATAATTCATATTATTTGAATAATATTATTAGATAACATTATTGGCAATGTCTAGAAAGTTACGTCTCAAGAGAGGTTTGGTCACCTAATTGCGCTACCAAGAAGGAGAGATCCTTATTGAAAGCCCCTCTTTCCTGAGGAGCTACTTTCATTGTCATAATTGTGATTCTGTAATATTATTTGTGAATAATTAATTATTGATTCATATGATAAGGAAATATTTATTTTATATGAATATAAATGATGGATTTATTTATGTGGTTATTAATGAAGAAATTATTGTTTGAGATGTTTTATTTTGCCTGGATTGGAGGTATTAAAAGATCAAATCGATGTTATTACGACTTTATTGTGTGAGTTATAATATTTAATCCGACCGTTGGATCGTTGTAATTTTTGGATATGTTATACATATATAAGTTGAGTATATGTCTACAAATTTTGAACCGTTAAAATGAACGAATGATTTGTTATAAATTTTAAGAGGTGTCTGATTCAGAAATTAGGTTATAAATGATTTTGGTGGAAAATTCTAGAATTGGTGGGCCCCACTTGTGGTTGGTGAAGAAATGTGCTGAATTTTATTTCAAATGTGGTGGGTGGCAATAGTAGCGTGTAAAGCCATCGTGTAAAGGTCAAGTCCGCTTTGGCGGCTAACATTTTCCTATAAATAGAGGGCTAAGTTAGAATTGAAAATCACACCGAAACAAAGTTTTCTCTTTCTCTCTCTATATTATTGAGCGTATTTTGTGAGTATTTAGATACTTTGAGAGTTGCTGTTCAGTACAAGTTTCATTCAGCATCACTTCCGACCTTTCCTTCCGAAGTATTGATTCTTTGAGGTAAGGGATGTTATTTTCATCTCAAATGATATTAATTCTTCAATATCATTATGCTGAAATATTGGTTGGTACTTTTTATCAAATTTGGAACTTTTTCATGTCGGGGTTACTATTCATGAGTTACTATTCACGAAGTTACTATTCATGAGTTACTATTCACTAGTTACTATTCACGAGTACTATTAATATGAAGCGTGAAGATGTTTTTTTTGTGGAATTTCTATCTTTTGGTGTGCTGAGTTACTATTCACATATACTAAGACTATTCACGATATCTGACACTATTCACGAATACGGCACTATTCAATAGAAAAATGAAAATTTTTCTTTTAAATCTAAAATATCTATTCTGGATACTAGCTTTGATTGTATCCATGTTTTGATCATTCTTGAATTTTACTTCACTATGATTATTTATGAAGTATTTTTGAACTCGGATTGTTTAAAGTACGAATCCATAATATTTGTCATTTTGTTTCACTGGATTCGTTCTTTAAAAGTATTTTTCATCATCCTCAGTCTTAAATGATGATAGTATTGAATATCTTTGGCCTGTAGTGCAAAGATGAATGATTTCTGAAGAATATCTTTGGCCTGTGTAGTGCAAAGATGAACAGTGTTTAAATGAACATGACCGATGGATGAATATCTTTGGCCTTTAGTGCAAAGATGAACAGGTGTTGAGATGAACATGACCGATTGATGAATATCTTTGGCCTGTAGTGCAAAGATGAATATTTGATTTGAGATGAATATTGATTGATGTTACAGGGATAAAATATTGATGATGGACTGTTAAATTCATAGATTATAGTAGATTTCATTCTCTACTTAACTCTTCTAATGAATTATTACTTCCGCTGCGAATATTGATTTAAAATTTGTTGTCTATTGTATTCTATTAAATTTTTCCCTGTTGAAGACTAACGATAATTTGTTGTATATTATCTTAGTCATAATATTCTTTACTGAGCTAGTTGAGCTCACCCTTTTCCTTTTTGTTCCATTCTTCTCAGGAGGCGAGAATGTAGCGAGTACTAGTCGGGGTATGGAATGAAGGTTCTAGAGAGAGTTGTTTAGTAGTCCTCACCATTTTTGTAAAATAATGTATCAATAAATGTGATGGGGATTTATTTGAGTATAGATATTGTCTAAAAGATAATATTTGTATTTAAACTCACAGTTTTACTGTTGTAATAATAAAGTTGTAGTTGTTTCTGTACCATGTATTTGGCGACTCAGAATGGGTGTGGTGTATACCTATTTTGGGGGCGTCACACGACCACGCTGCATTTAAGCTTGGGAGTGGCGCGATCGCGCTACTCCCTGCCAAAACCAGACTTGAGCTTTTCATTGTTCAGTTTAATTTCTAGCATAACATGTATTCTGATACGTACTCTAAACATACATCAAGTAGGTTTTGATCTATTTTCAAGTTCATAGTCAAAGTACTTAGCTCCATAATGATTTATTTCAATCAATAAGTCTTAACAACTTTCTTTGACAAGATTCGATATTATAAGCTTTTAAATCATATATTGGTACTAATAAGCCTTTAATAGCATGCTTCACATGTATATATCTTATTTACATAGACATAACATAGTTCATTATTTGAAAACATATTTTAAACTACACTTGAAAGGTCCAATTCATGCTTAGTTAGACGATGAACATATTCGTCATGTCTAGAGGCATAAGGCGTTCAAGTTCGCTTTTAAAAGTCATTCTAGGCCAAGTTAAAGCAACTAGGTGCAACTCTAAATCTCATTTCATAGCTAACTTAGCCATGTGTGTATGTTATTACGTTTAGAACTTTAAGTCCACAAGTTACTTTAAGTTCGTTCTCAAAGTTTCAAGTTTTCCTTGGAAATCATTTTCAACTAAGCTATTGTAAGTTGATAATAAGTAAAGCAACTTTAAATCACTTCTCATGCTTAGGTATACTCATAAATCAACAATATATATGTGTTAAAATATCATAACTTCAAAGACTCAAGGTTCGTCAATATTCATTTTTCAAAACTCCAAGTTTCTTTTCAAAACACATACTAAGTCATGCTAAAGAATTCCATTATGAGTAAAGTAATCTTAGCTATATGACATGTCTATTATCATGCATATTTATGTTTTATCACTTAGAACAACATATTTCATCGTCGGGAGCACTATACTTGCGTATGTGCTCGTCTTACGCCCTCCGATCGCCTTCGAATATGTAACAGTCACAAAGATAACTATTTTGACCCTTCCTAATGACCTCAAATTGAAACACTTAAAGAACAAAAGTTGTATTTCTATTCTCCTCATTTCGGATCATCTTGAATCGCCTCAATCGGAGTCCGTATGAAAAAGTTATGGTCGTTTTACCAAAATTGGTCAAAACAGTATCAACAGACACACTATGGGCGCGGTCGCGCCCATTTTCTTCACCATGCCAGCGCGCCCGTGCCATATGGTAGCGCCCACCGCGTGCCCTCTGGCTCTGGTGGTGGCGCGCAACGCTTAACTTACCCAGACTGATTTCCTTAATGTTTTTACTTCAAATCTTCATAACTTCTTCATTTTAAGTCAGAATGAGTTGGTTTTCGATTCGTTGGACTCGTTAAATTCTTAGTTACTCATCTACAGAGTAATTATAACACTTCAAAAACATTAACCAGCCCAAAGATTAATCCAAAACTCATATTTATACTAAATTTTCATGTTTTGACAAATTTAGCGAATTCATTCACTACGAATTCGTTTCTCAACCAAATTGGTCCGTTTAACTCTCGTTGTTTTCATTTTTAACTGTATTAACAACATCTAACAGAAAACTACAGATTGCAATAAGTTTTAGCCATCAATTTTTGGACTTAAAAGCAACTATTTCTTGTTATTACTAAGAACTTTCAAAAATTAGAATTCAAGAGTATTTATATAAGAATCATTACCTCTTGATGACTTCAATTTGCTAACTATAGCTTTCCAATCCTCCAATTGCTCTTAATTCTACTATCCTTCCATAACCCATTTCTCAGACAACTTAACCAACGGGAAAGGAGAAGTAGAAGGCTCTATTTATTGAGAATTTGTTGCCCATTTTCTAGCTTTGCACCAAGGATTGATTCAATGGATAATGGAAGAGAACAATGGACAAGAAGGAGTTGGTTACTTGCTCTCTCTTCCTCCATTCCCTTAGCCATGATTATTAGTTGTCTAGCCATCATACGCTATATTACTTAGTGAAAAAGAAATATAATACGTCAATGGTCTATCACACGGCTAATGTAATTAGAGGGACACTGATATTGGGACAAGTGGCTGGTTTTGATTTGCAGTAGAAAAATAGTTGTTGCAACACTTAGGTTTATTTCCCTTTTTACTTACAAAGTGCAACATTAAGGTGTTATTATTATTACCTTGTGATAAGTTGGGGGGTACATATACACAAACATATATGTACACCCACATAAGTATATTTATACTTTAGATATACACCAATACATAATATCATGTACCTTATGTACATTGGTTTAATCCAATAATATTTTAATTGGGCTAGTCCAAACAATATTTTAATTGAGTAGTGTCACACCACATTATCATGAACTTTATTATTTCAATTATACTTAATTCTTGAAATAATTATTAACAACAATTATTTATTTAGTTTAATTTAATATCCTTCATAAAGTATACATTAATTTACCACACATAACACATTGTCACAGAGGTCCATTTATGTAACTCATGCAACTCATTCCACCTTGCCATAGAGTTTCCTATATTATATAGTTACCATTGAAGCGTCACACTTCATTTCGTATCATATAGATATATGTAGCTATTATATAATATATAATCATTGCACATACAATTTAATTCCTTCAATTATTCATTCATTAAATTATTTAATGAATGCTTATTTCATCACTTTGCCACACTAGGCATATCTCACAAGCTTACATTAAGCTTATTCTCATTCTCATTACTTATTCATTTCCCACCACAGTACTATTTATAACATGTTCAATTTACATCGAACTATTATATCACAAGGTTCACATATATAAATATATCGTGAATGGAAATTTTAAATATTCTTTATAACATTAAGCGGTAATATAATAACTCAAGTTATTTAGTAAATTAAAATAACTTAGTTTTCTTTTATAACTTTAACCCTCTTGGAAATAGATTACTATAATCAAAATTATGTATTTAAGCCATAACATAACATAAGATGTTTTTATCGTGTTTTCTCTAACTAATCATAATAAAACGATTACTCATTTTCTCAAGATATTATTCTTAATATAATATCTATGTATTATTGAAATATTTACATACACGACACACGTGACACACTATATATAGAAAATAAGTGTATTTCCTATTATGATAAATTGTTTCCATCAACTTATATAGCAAATATGTTTTAATATATTTACCTTATTACTTACTCACGCACATTACCTTGTATGAAAGCTATATAAGGTAATATCAAAATAATATTCCCCTTTTTATTAAAATAATCAAATGCTAAAATTTATTTTAATATCCTTTATTAGAAATATACTATAATTATTTCTCTTTTCTTTCTATAGATTGCCTCAACACAATTTCTTTAATCCATACGTTTAACCAAATAAAATCAATCTCTTCTTTGATTCCACCTCATCAATTACTATTTTCTTTAATAATTTAAAGATCAAGCTTCAAGTTTTAAACTCTACCTTTTCCTTAGTAGTTTAACCAACTATAAAATCTTATTTATAGTATTTCTTTCTATTTAATCCCAAATTTCAAATTATATAACACATATATACATTCTTGTTCGAACCCATCTCATGCTTTAAGAATTTTATTTACTAAATTCTTATTTTAATATTTTTTGAAAAATCGGGTTATCACATTACTAAGTTAGGAAGTGAATCATTTACCTAACGCTTCAGACTCGTATTTCCAAGAAATTGTTCATCACTGAGCTTAGTTTTTGTAAATATATACTTCCATCAACATAATATCATAACTGTAAACATAGCTTTTTGTGGATAGTAATCCTTCCGATTAATACTCTAATTCCAACATTAGAAATCAACAAGGTAAACAGAAAAACATAGCTTGAGAATACAAATGAACAAAGTTTTATTATTAGGGGAAAAAAAGGTTGAGGGTCACCTGGTGCAACATATCCAATTGTGGCTAGAGTCATTGTTTGTGCAATGCTCTCCCCCTCTCCCAATAACTTTGTTCTGCCAAAAGCTCTCACGCATGAAACCATACCTTCATCTAGAAGGACGTTGTTGGGCTTAAGATCACAATGAACCACATGCATTGAATAACCATGATGAGATGGTCCAAAGCACATGCTACATATATCATTAAGTTTATTCTTTGCAAAATATCTAAAAAATGGTTGTGGGAGTACAACCACTTCTCAAAGTATTCATAATAGTTTCTTTATCTCAATCCCTACTCTGTAGTTCTTTTGGGTAATTCTGTACGATAAAAATTCAATTTTTTTACTATGTACCCAACATGTTCCTTATATTGATTCCTTAAATAATGAAATTTGAAATTTGAAAGTTTCAACAGTCAAAGTATGTTTTAACCGTTGTAACTATTTGACCTCTGTATTGGTTTAGAGCTTATGATAGATGTAATATACTACAACCTCATATTTTTAATTATAAAATTGCTATTAATTTATTAATCTTTTTTGAAGTAAGTATGTGATATTTTTAATTTTAAAATTAATATAAATTTAATCAATACATATTGTAACTTATTTAGAAAACAAAATACTACTACTTATAAAATTTATTATTTTTACAATTCTTAGCAAAATTATTAAGTTTGAGAATGCATCAAATTGACTTATAAAATTAATAATAATCTTATAATTTATAAAAGGAGTATAATTTATCAATTGTATTTCAACAGAAAATAATTTTATTTTATTTTAAATTTTAAGTAATTTATGGAGTAAGTATTGAATGGTCTTGTAGTTGCAAATGTACATAAGATCAACATTAACTTTTAAAAAGTTAATTTGTGATATTTTTAAATTTAAAATTAATATGATTCATTTAAAATTTAAAAATAATAAATTTTATAATTAATAATAATTTTATAATATTTATAATTATATTGACATGAATTAAATAAATTTATATCAATTTTAAATTTGAATACGTTTGAAATTAATTTTTAAAAAAGAAGTCAATATTAATTTTATAATTTGAAAATAAAGATGAGTTGCATAATGAGTGATGAGTTGTTTACTTAAATGAGGGTGTGAAATGTCATTTTGCATACATAAAGAACGATCTTTTGACTCCCTCATCTTGAGGAGTAAAATTATATATGGAGATTAAAACAAAAAGTTAAATAAGGATAAGGAAACTGTTGGATAATAATTTGTTGATGTATTCTTCAAAGTTGTGGATAGAGAATTTATTGAAAAAAACTGTTGTGAATGCTCTCAAGGCTCCCATTAAGCATGTATTCAAGTACACATGCTTTAAAATCAAGGTTAGGGCAGTTACCAATGACTTTGCTGATATTTAGGTGGCGAAAGTTGCGTAATACTCTACATTTTACATTGAAACTCTTGAATCATCCTTCTAGTTGCAGACTAATACCTTTATGGCCACTAATGTCCCATTTGCAAGTATCCCTTTTTAAACTAAGCCAAAACTAACCATGCCAACCAAATAACTTTCACTAAAGCCAATAATTGTTGGTTGAAGTTCATAGTATGAAATTCTTATAGCACCTATTATTTCTGACAATACACTTTCTCCCTCCTCTTTTAAAACGAACAAAAAGTTAATTTTATAGTAAGTTGGTCAATTGACCAATACAATGCTGACACATAAAGAGATGTCACATCCCGCCTATGTGTCGATGTTGTATTGGTCAATTGACCAAAATTAACTTCATGATAACCACACACTTTTAAAATTATGTGGATTATCTTTATTATCCATCTTGGTCTTTTCCATTATAATATTAACGAGTGATTAAAAAATACTTATAAATTTAATAATTTTTGTATAATATTTTTGAATAATAAAGTTCAAACTTCCTTTGATGAGGAGTAACATAATAAACATATGGTTAGAACTTAACATATTTCATTTTTAAAATATTAAATTCAAAATATTATTCTTATACCATAACTCATAGCCTTTATTATACATAGATGAAATAATGATTTGAGATTTTAATGACTTTTATATAAACATCTTAACCTTCACAATATTCAATCCAATCTGTTATATTTAATATTTATCTTAAAGTATTAGGATTATATTGTAAAATTAATAACATTCACTAAAAAATTCATAAAATCTAGAACTTTCTATTAAATGTAACGTTGTGATTATGTATTATTTTCAGTACATGAAGTTGGCTCAAATTTATTGTAATATTAAATTTTGAAGAACATTTACAATATACAAAATTATAAAATGAAAAATACTTTTTGTTAAAATAATAAATTACATAAAAAATTATTAATTTAAAATGGAAATTATATTATTTTCTTACATTAAAGTTTGTTTTACGAAAAGTCGAAAAGGTAAATAATCCACGCGCCGCCAAAAGAGCGTGGTTGATGCGTGAGAACTAAAATAGTACTATCAATGCTGGCGGCAAAAACTTTCACATTTGACCTAAGTTTCAAATCTCATTTGGTGGTAAAAAATTACAGAATTACCATTAATTTGCCACTTTAAGAACCTTCGGAACTCCATCCAACCACAGAGCGCCACGTTTCCGTCAACATCCTCTGCCCATTGACTTTCTTACGTGGCCTTCTTTAACTGGTTAATTCTAAATATTTCGTCATAGTCACTCCAAGTATGTAATCACTCTTATTCCCGCCATTTTCTCTGTATACCCCAAATCTCCATGAAGTCGACTCAAAAACCCAGAATTTTCTACAGACAAGAAAAGGGGAAAAATGGGTATCAAAGATCTTCTGAGGTTCTTGAAGCCTTATGTTGAACCCATTCACATCAAGAAATATGCCGGCAAGCGGGTAAATATTCCCCCTTTCTTTTCTTTTAATTTTTTTTTTCCCATTTATCTTGTCACATTGATTTGGGTTTCTAGTTTTTTATTTTTAGTTTTTTTTTTAATTTTTATCTTGGTACAGGTTTAATCAATTAACTTATAATTCATTTATTTATTTTTAGTTTTTGATTTTTTTATGTGGGTGCAGGTGGGAATTGATGCTTATTCATGGCTTCATAAAGGAGGTATTTTTTTTTGGGTTTTTGTTTTTTTAGTATGTAGATTTGGTAGCAATTATGTGGCAGTGATTACAGTTTTTTATTGCTTGGTATTGGAATTGATTAATTGTTGGGGAAATTATCAGCTTATTCATGTAGTATGGAGCTTTGTCTCAATATGGATGGTGATAAGAAATTGCAGTACATAAAGTACTGTATGCACCGAATTAATCTGCTTCGCCACCATAAAATCACCCCGGTGGTTGTTTTTGATGGAGGGAACCTCCCGAGTAAAGCTGGAACAGAGAAAGATCGCCGCAGGCATGTTACTTTTGATATATTTTAGCATCCCATTGTAATTTCTGTTACATCGCCTTATGATGATTAAGACCATGAATTTCTTTTTAAATTCTTTCTAAAAAATTATTGGATTTGTTTAGGAAAAGAAAAGCTAATCTCGATTTAGCTATGGAGAAGCTCAAGGATGGGAATACTGGTGCTGCATATGAGCTGTTTCAGGTATTAGTAGATGCTTTTACCTTTTACTGCCTTGAATTCTGTTTGGCTGCACTGTCTTTTATTGGTTGAGTTACACTGTGTTTAGAAGTACTTGGGCTAGTTTTGTCTGATTTACGTAAATTTTGAAATATTACCTCTATTTAGGAAAAGGAATTCAATTTTCAATAGTACTCGCAAAGAAAGTAGGACTCTTTTTTGGGGTGGAGTTGTAAGTATACCATTAGTACTTCTTAGGGGATAAATTATGCAAGAAGCTTTGAATTTGACACTTTTAATTAGTAGTATATGAGGATGATTATAACCCTTTCTTTATCAATTCCATTTGTATGGTTGCTGTAATTAAGAGTGACATTTCCCAAATGATTTTTTCTTTACATAATTGAATTTTTATGGATAGTAGTCATTCTCTAGTTCTATGAAAACCTCGGATACTTCCGGGATAGGATAATTTTAGTTGATGCACAAAGTTGGACATCCAATCATGAAAAATTCTTTCTGATTACAACAATTTTCAAGGTGAGCTCCTTGTTTTCAATGTAATACAGTTAAATTCTCTGTTAAAAATCTACCTGAATCCAAAATTGCTGATTAGTACTGATTGATGACTTTGAGAGTCGACTAATTAAATCACCAAAACATCTTTCATCTCTGTTGCTATCATAAATTCATGTAAAAGAATATGCTTCAAGTTTTGCTCTTTAATAGCCTGTTCTCAATTATTTATTCATATACATAACCAGAGTTGATATTTGGCTGCATTTTCAAATCACTAAGAAATTTAATTTTCATACTTTAATTTCTTCTTTTTGATATGTAGAGGGCAGTGAGTATCACACCAGCAATGGCACATCAACTGATTCAGGTACTCATAGCTGCAGACTTTTAATATAAGCTTTTCATTGACTACTTATTTTTCACTGGCTGGCCACAAAAGCCTTGAATGATGTTCCAAGTGATAGATTTATTGGTCGAATTCCATTTTGTTTGCTGGAATAAAGTTTATAATATATTTTATATTCTTATTTTGATTACATAAACTGCCACTCTCCAGATTCTAAGATCAGAGAACATTGAATTTGTCGTAGCTCCATATGAGGCTGATGCGCAGTTAGCATACCTGTCCACTCTTGAAGAAGAAAAAGGAGGAATGGCAGCAGTAATTTCAGAGGATAGTGATCTGCTGGCCTACGGTTGTCCATCTGTAAGATTTCCACGAAACTTTTGTATGTCCGAATGGAGGTTTACTTGTCTGTTGATGACTTAGAAGTCTTTTCATTGAAGTTTTAAAGTTGTCTTGTTTTTATTTGATTGGGCTGTGGGCAGGTTATGTTTAAGATGGACCGGTTTGGCAATGGCGAGGAGATAGTGCTGGACAAGGTCTTCGATTCTGTAGCTTGTGTACCTTCCTTCCGAAATTTTGATAGAAACCTGTTCATAGGTAGTCACCCGTGTGACACTTATGCAGCTCTTCTTAATATGTATATAGACTTATTTCTTAAGGACTTGATCTGGTTTAAGATTCCTCCTTCCATGAAACCATTCACTAAATCTAAAAATGATATCAAAACTGAATCCAAATCTGTTGTTAATATTATAATCTACATGTAAATAAAAAGACCTTCCTTTGTCAATATAATTGTGTTGTCATCAATTAAGCTATGAAAAATGAATTCTATTATCTTTAAATTCATTTGATTTAAGGTAGAAGTTCATATTGCAGGTATGTGTGTTCTAGCTGGCTGTGACTTCCTTCCATCTATTCCAGGAATAGGGATCTCAAAGGCTTATTCTTTGGTCTCCAAGTATCGGAACTTAGACCGAGTAAGCATATTTTTAGTTCTTTTGAAAGGTGAATTGTTGTTGATTGTGTTTTATTTTTTCCTAATTAAGAAATGCATGTTGCTTCAGACCATTTGAAAGCTACTGTTGTATATGCATTCACAGGAAAGCATATAAACTTGAAATCCATTTACATTGTCATGAGATATTGCAAAGTTAAGAATTGTCTGTTTTGGGAAATTAGTAAGTAAAAGAACTCTCAAGTAACTTTTACTAGTTTGCAGTTTTGTGAATGGTTTAATTAAGTTTTTAAATCAGCTGTAAATTTGTTTAAAAAGACAATCTATTGAATATAAGGATTAAGGTGTAGATATTACAAATCTAAAGAGAACTCTATTCGGTGGAAGGATTTAAATTTTTTTTTTTTTAAAAGTAACTTTTGAAATTTCCAATTAGTTATAAGAGGAAATAAGCTACTAGAAATTGTGAATGATATAGTTTTACTAATTTAATCTGCCTGTTTACTATGCAATTAGGGATGGACTTGAACTTCAACGTCATGGGATGTTCATATTAATATACTACATGACATCTATATCATTCTGCAATTGAAGGAAATTTTTAAGTATAAGAAAACTTACAAAAGGATAGCTCAAGTTTTGCTCTTAACTTTTGGTATTTAAATGTTTTCATTTGTTTGTAAAGCTTCAGAGATATAGGCATATAGCTGATTTACACCATTACATCCTCCGTATGAAGATTGTCATGGATGTCATATTTACAGGTTCTATCCATCTTAAAATTTGAGAAGGGAAATCAGGTGCCTGAAGATTACTTAAAATCCTTCAAAGAGGCAATGACAATTTTCCAGCATGCCCGAATGTATGTACAGTTGTTCATAAGCTGACATCCATTTTCTTCTCAAGTTTGCAGTAGTAACGTATGAACAATTTGCATCCATTGCAGATATGATGCCCTCTCAAAGAGCCTCAAACACATTAAACCTCTTCCAGAAACTATTTTGCAGTCTCTTAATGACGAGCTTGATTTTCTGGGACCGTATCCTTTCTTTTTGTTTATCTTGTCAATTATAATTAAATGTTAGTGTCACACTAATTGTGTTAGTGGCTATGTCCTATGCTAGTTTTTCCATGTTAGAAATAACTATCATATATAGGTGTACTCTAAATGTTATATGTGTTTCAAATTCTTGTTTGGGATCCGACTTTAGACCCGACCCCAGTTATATTTTTCACAGTTCAAAAGAAAAGAATGACGAGGTTTGGTGGTGGTATAGTAGGACTGAGGCCAAAGTCCATAGGCCACCACTAATAGGGGTGCAGGGGCAAAGTTCTTGCGGTATGAACCTACTATGTTATTCTGGTCCGTTATGTTTTTAACCCCGCATATATATATGTTATTCAAGTAAGGGTTTCAGTATTCATTTCTTTCTCAGTTTTTGCAGCTTTTTGATAGAAATTCACAGATTGTACTCTTCACACTTTGATATAGTAATATCTTCTATCTCTCACCCATAGTTTTCCCCAATTGTTTTTTATACGTATATCTTGTATTCTTGTCTTTAGTTTTCTTTGTTGATTTTTGCGTTTGCCATAGTTTGTTCCAACACGAAACAATTTTCTTAAGTTATTCATGTGCCATTTCCTTTTTTATTTGCTAAATGAAAGTATAACTTTTGCCCGAAAGATGGTAAATTTGTACCCTTAACTGTCATTAGAGATATATCTCCATCAATGGCTACTGCAATCGCTGAAGGTAAATTGGATCCGTGTACAATGGAGGCCTTCAATTACTTCCCAAGTTCCGAAAATCATCTCAATCTTACCTACACCTTTCAAACTGACGGAGTCTTGAGACAAGAGACATCAACTATGTCTACTCAAAAAAGCTGCTTTACTGTAGTTTCCTCCCATAAAACCAGAGGACAAAGAATTACAGGCAAGTTTCTTACCTTGTTTTATTTTCCAAACTACTTTTTTGCAAATAAACACTTCAGAATCTACACATGGATTCATTCAAGTCCGGTAGCACATCATCATTCTCATTTTATTCTTTATAAATATGAAATTTGATTTAAATGTTTTATACTGATTGTAAAGGAAAAACAAATCTATGCTATGACTTTTAGTTGAAGGTCCAGCTACGCTCTAAATATGATTATGACTATAATTGCTCAATGGCATATAGGAGGCACATGCAGTATGGGAAAAGAATTAATGGCATAGTTTGCTCAATGGCATAGTTTGTTCTAACATATATACTCTGTTTCTGAGTTTTGAACATAAAAGAAAAGAATAGAAAACTTAAATTGGAAGCGAGAAAAAGAAAAGAATGTAAAACTCAAGTTTTCCTTTTGTATTTGTTTATGAGTTTTAATAGAAAAAATAGAAAATTTAAAATTGAGGACATGGGTTGTAATTTAAAATTTATTATATTAAAAGTTGAGGATAATATGGAATTATAAAATATTACTTATTCCAATTTCTTTTCCGTCCAAATCGTAAATCAATTTTGAATCGGAAAACTTTAAGCGAAAAAGTGGTAAGTTTTCTATTCATTTCTTTTCTTTTCCGTTTATTGAAAAAATCAGAAACATAAGAATTGAAAAGAAAACTTAACTTTTCCGTTCATTTTTTTTCTTTTCCGTCCATTTTAAAACTCAGAAACAGAGCGTAGTATTGATGTTTATAAATGAGTTTTTTTCCTTGTTATGTCAGTAATGGAACAGGAGCCTGTTTTGGAAGAAAAGAAGAGACAACTTTCAGGGTTGAACCGATGGAAGCACTTGAATGAATCTTTAGCACTAGAGAAATTGGTAATGCCTTTCAAAAGCAGTACCTTAGAAGAAATTACAATACTTCCTGATAAAAATGGATCAATTGTTCCTGACAACAACCCCTTCAAGAAAAGAAAACTAGACGAACTTGTTTTGGATGATCACACAGACAGTTTTATGGAACAAGAATCTGTGGTAGCTGAAGTTGAAAGACTGGAAATCTTACTTGTTACCCCGGAATCACAACAAAGTGTGGATTCTAAACCTGCCAAGATTACAGAAGGAAAAAAGAGAGGTAGAGGTGAAAACAAGGTGAAAAAAGTTGATTGCCTTCGTTCTGAAAATAAGAAAAGCAGTATTTTAAATTTCTTTTCTAGAGTGTAACTTACTGTTTTTGTTTTATTGTAAATTATTTCCTTGTTACAAGGATTTTGAATTAGGTTGAGATTGATTGGCAGGTTTTGAATTAACATTCTCTCCAAAGTTCCCTCAATTGAGTGAAATTGGTATTATTAGATGCTGCTATTTGAGTGGTATTATCATATTTGAGCATATCTGATTCTTTATATGTCTATTTCATTTCATTCCATGAAAAAAGGGGAAAGAAAGAAGACAAAAGCTTCATCTTTAAGTCAAATTGTATTCCTCTAAATTCAATACATTTATCCACACAATAATACCATAACAAGTAGAGAGGACAATGACCACTACAATCTGCGACAAAAGACTCCTAAATATTGATTTAGCTAATACATAAGGTAGACCGAGTACCAAAACAAACTGTTGATGAATAAAACCACGATCATGACAATTTCTTACTTTAAGATCGGATAGTTTAGATGTTACCAATATCACTCCAATCTTTGATAGACCTAAAAACCATTGCTAAAACATGAAATATAAAAATATGTTAAAATTATTGAATAACTATTAGAGTTAATTTAGTAATGAAAAAGATAAGCAAAATGAGTACTTTGATGTTTCAATTCCTTTCGTGATTTGCAAGGAAGTCAAGTTTAATCTTCTTGAGTGCAACCATAACATCTTTCATGTTGGACCTCTCTTCAGGTGAATCGGCAGTGCAACTCAAAGCCAATTCCATAATAGATGAGACACATTGTAGCTTCACAGTTATGTGTCCATCCTCTAGTTTTAGCAAGTTTGCGTCAATAACTTGCATTACTAAGTTAGGAAGTGAATCGTTTACCCAACGCTTCAAACTCATATCTCCAAGAAATTTTCCATCACTGGGCTTAGTTCTTGTAAATACTTCCGTCAACATAATGTCATAAATGCAAGCATTGCATTTTGTGGATACTAATCCTTCTGATCCGTACTCTAAATCCAACATCACAAATCAACAAGGTAAACGAAAAAACATAGCTTGAGAATACAAATGAGCAGAGTTTTACTTTTAGGGCAAAAAATAAAAAGTTTGAGGGTTACCTGGTGCAATATATCCAATTGTGGCTAGAGTCATGGTTTGTGCAATGCTCTACCCCTCTCCCAATAACTTTGTTATGCCAAAATCACTCACACGTGCAACCATATCTTCATCTAGAAGGACGTTGTTGGGCTTAAGATCGCAATGAACCACAGGCGTTGAATAACCATGATGGAGATAGTCCAAAGCACATGCCACATCTATCATTAAGTCTTTTTGTAACACCCAGGGGAAAAATTTGTCTGCATATAAGGAAATAAGTTACTACCAATAGTACCTTCAAGTCATGACCTTTAGGGTGAGCTTGTGGTGGGCTAAGTTGACCCAAGAAGATACTATTGGGCCAGTAGTTTGAGGCCTTATTTTGATGGATTTGATTCGATTCGGACTTGGGATTTGACCCAAGATTTATTTCGGACTCGGGATTTGACCCGGGTTGTTACACTTTTCTTTGCAAAATATCTAAGAAATGGTTGTGGGAGTACAACCATTTCTCAAGACTCCCATTAGGCATGTATTCAAGTACCAATGCTTTGAAATCAAGGTTGGAGCAACTACCAATGACTGTTGATATTTCGATGGCGAAGGTTGCGTAATACTTCCCATTCTACATCGAAACTCTTGAATCCTCCTTCTAGTTGTAGATTGAATATTGTTCGGGAGCATTCTACCGACCTTCACTTGGGCTGAAGGCCCGACGTTAGAGGAGCTGCATGGGTCCATTGGGCTGAAGCCCACGATAAAGATAGAGGAGTTCGGGTCGGTGTCCGAGTCCGAGTCCTTCGGGGCCGGATCCTCATCTTGGCGTTGATGTCTTCGGATTCGATATCCGAGTCCTTTGGGCTGGATCCGTCCCCTGTTGTGTACTGTTCGGGGTCGGGCATTCGAGTCCTTTGGACCGAAGCCCAGACTTGATAGTGGGATAGTTTGGGCTGTCATGATGGGCCTTCAAGGTGTAGAGTTGGGCGTCCCGCCATAATTAAATACTGCTATACTCAAAGATAGTGGTTAGATTGGATTCAATTTGCATCTTTTAAGGAGATTGTGTTGGACCCAAGTTATGGTAACTACCATAACTAGGAGTCCTAATCCGTCTGGGAGAAGGATTCTAAGGTGGTGAGTACTATAAATACAAGGCCTAGGTTATCATTATTAGGTAATACTTACTTTTGAGCACTAAACACTTCCTCCATTCGTTAAACCTTGTGAACGGCCTGTACTCATTCTCACACCGGAGCTATCCCCCGGCGACATAAGCCGTCAAGCTTCCGTGTGATCTGTTATTGTGCAGGTTCTAGCGCGTGGATTCTGTGATTGGACGCGCTGGAGAAACTTGGCGTTAACATTTGGCGCTAGAAGGAGGGGTTAGTGCATAATCAATCACAATCAAACTCTTTTCCGGTGAGAAACCATGGCGAGCGTGGAGTATGCAGTTTTCGACCGTGAAAAGGCCAAGACACACCAGACCACTCAGGCGAGAGGGTCGGTGAAAGACAGACTGGGTTCCAGAATCCAGGAAGATCAGAGGGAACCAGCTGGCTCCCCCCGAAGAAGGCTCTTCTATGACGGCCAGCGTACCCCCAACAAGGCTAGTCGGGCAGATGAAAATAATTCACGAGCGTTGGAGGTGCATGGAAAGAGCCGTGGCGAAGGTAGTCGAGATCAGAGAGAATTTATCCTGCAGAAAAAGATGCAGCAGAACAAAGATGCGATGATGGCCCTACGTCTTCAGCAGGAGGAGCTCGAACTACAAATGGCTAACGTGGTCGGAGAGCAAGAGGCATCTTCTAAAAGGCGTAGACACTGTAGCCGGTCTCGGTCACCCCAAAGGGGAGAGGCGGATAGGGAAAGGAGCAGACACCGCAGCCGTTCGAGGGATGGGCGAAGTCGGAGGAGGAGCCGATCAGCAGACCGACGATCAGAACACCCAGGCAGGTCTGGATTGAGGAGGCGAGACGCGTCACCCGAATCTGGGAGGGACAAACACAGATCATCCCCTCGGAAAAGGGAGACCGACCCCCTCGCCCAAAGGGTGGCTGAGCTGGAAAAGTTGTTGTTGGCAAAGGGTTCGGCTGCTACACCTTCGACTTGCTTAGGATCACCGTTCTCACCAGAAATCAACAACGAGACGGCCGATACTAAGAAGAAGATGCCCCCGATGGAGACCTATGATGGGCTAGGGGATCCATATGACCATTCAGACGGGTACGACAGGCTGATGACATACTATGGTCATTCGGATGCTGCCAAATGTTACATGTTCGCCACTACTTTGAAAAAGAGTGCTCGAGAGTGGATGGGGACCTTGGCGATGGGGTCGATCAATTCTTGGAATGACCTTTGGGAAAAGTTTCATGCTCGGTTCGGGAGTAACAAAAGGAGAGGGAAGATCACAGCGTCCCTCATGCAGGTCAGACAGAAGCCGGAAGAAAGCCTAGGACAATATGTCAAAAGGTTCCGGGAGGCTGTGTGGTCAGTAGCAGAATTAAACTCCCCTCAAGCCCTGGGCTTCTTCACGACAGGATTGGACATCGGGAAATCGAAGAAGTTGATGAAGGACCTAGTGATCAACCCTCCAACACACTTGACAAAAGCCTTCCACCGAGCCGAAGGGTATATAACGATCGAAGAGGCAATGGGGAACTTCAAACCGTACTCTCAGTCCTATGAGAAGTCCAAGGAACGGGATAAGCAGAGTTATCAGAAGTCTGATAGTCAGGGGAGGTCAGAGTACTACGGGAAGAAGAACTATACTGGGGGAGGTTCGGGTAACGGACGACCACCTTTCCCCAACAAAAGTGTCAATAAAGTCTACACCGCCCTCAACACAGATCGAGCTAAAATATTGGAGGAAATGCGGAACAAGCCCTTTTTTGAGCCAAGCCAAGCGATTCCGAAGCGTGGAAAGAGGGGGCGAAACAAATATTGTGCATATCATGAGAATTGGGGACACACCACAGAAGCGTGTAATAACTTAAAAGACCTGATAGAAAAGAACGTCCAGAACGGACAATTGGTGCAATATGTCGTCGAGCGAGAAGATGCCGAGGTGCCCCGAGAGGAGAATCGGGAACCGACCCGAGAAACACAGCCGCAACCGCACCCACAAGCCCGAGGAGTCATTGATGTAATTTCGGGCGGGTCGGTAGGGCGTGTAACCGGAAGGAAGAGAAGCAGACATCTCGAAGCCGTCTTGTCGGTAGCAAACTCGTCACCCCGAAAGAACAGAGCCTACTCAGGGGTATTAATCTCATTTACGGACGAAGACTATCTTACCGACCACATAGAACCACATGACGGCGCATTAGTGATAACGGCCCAGGTCGGGCCTGTAGATATGAAAAGGATGATGATCGACAACGGGTCCTCGGTCGACATTCTCTACACTCACGCGTATCAGAGGATGGACTTGGAAGGAAAAAAGATGGAGTTGGGAGGAGAGGGTCCGTTGTACGATTTCAGCGGCGACCCGATGCATGTCTCGGGAACGATAGAGTTGCCAGTACGGTTTGGAATAGCCCCGCAGCAATCCGAAGTCCTAGTCAGATTCTTTGTGGTATAGGTGGATTCGGCATACAATGCCATCTTGGGAAGACCGACATTAGCAGCACTGCAGGCAGTAACGTCCATACCCCATTTTAAAATTAAATTTCCTACACCGAACGGGATCGGGGAGGTAAAAGGAGATCTGTACATCGCCCGAAGGTGCTATCGGAATACATTAATTTCTTCAGGGGTCGGGATCAGTAAACAGAAGCAAACGATGGCCATCGAAATAGAGCCATTCACCGAGAGTAGCACTGAACCCATGGCCCTACCGGCAGAAGAAACAGAGGATGTGGAGTTAATACCGGGGAATCCAAACAAACTGATCAAGATCGGGGCGGGGTTAATAGAACCCCTGCGAATGCGGCTGGTGGACTTGCTTCGGGTGTATGCTGATATCTTCGCTTGGGAACCTAGCGACATGCCAGGAGTAAGCGAATCGATAGCATTGCATAGGCTGCATACAGACCCGAAGAGGAAGCCAGTGATACAGAAAAGAAGGATCTTCGCCCTAGAAAGACAGAGGATTATAGATGACAAAATTGCTAAACTACTGGAAGCAGGGTTCATCTTCGAGATCGACTACCCCGAATGGCTGACGAATGTGGTATTGGTTCAGAAGCAAAATGGGAAGTGGAGGATATGCATCGACTACACAGACCTGAACAAGGCATGCCCTAAAGATTTCTATCCCCTACCCAACATAGACCAGCTGATTGATGCCACTTCGGGGTATGGAATGTTAAGTTTCATGGACGCTTTCTCGAGATATCACCAAATCTCGATGCACAAGGATGATATCCCGCAGACTAGCTTCATCACCCATCGGGCTATATACGCATATCGGAAGATGACGTTCGGATTGCTGAACGCGGGCGCAACATATCAACGGATGATGAACTTTGTATTTAGAAAGCAGCTGGGCCGGAGCATGGAAGTATACGTGGACGACATGATCGTAAAAAACATGTCAGTCCGGAACCATTCGGAAGAACTAGAAGACTGTTTCGAGACAGTAAGGAAACACAAATTGAGGCTGAACCCGACCAAATGTACCTTCATGCAGGTTCGTGAAAGTTCTGGATACTTGGTCGCTAAAAAAGGGAATCAAGCCAACCCGGAGAAAATTTCGGCAATCTTAGATATGAAATCTCTGAAGACCTTCAAAGATGTGCAGAGGTTAACGGGCCGGATAGCCGCCCTTCGGAGATTCGTATTAAAGTTGGCTGAAAGATGCTTACCCTTCTTTGACACACTTAAAGGACCGAAGAACGACAAAAGTTTTCAGTGGACGTCGGAGTGTGAAGATGCGTTCCAAGGGATCAAGCGATATCTGATCCCCTTGGAACCCTTATATCTGTACCTGGCAGCAAGTCCGATGGCAATAAGAGCAGCATTGGTAAGAAAAAAAGGAGGAAAACAGTTCCCAGTGTACTACGTCAGCCATGTTCTTTGGGATGCAGAAATAAGATACCCGGACCTGGAAAAATTTGCCTATGCCCTTATCATTGCAAGCAGGAAGCTTTCGACATTATTTCCAAGGTCGGGTGGTGGTGGTATACACGGATCAGCCGTTAAAGAAAATATTGCACAAACCAGATGTGTCGGGGCGACTAGCAGCGTGGGCCATGGAGCTGACACAATTCGCCATAGAATATCATCCCCGAACGGCAATTAAGGGACATGCATTGGCGGACTTCATCGTAGAATGCTCTTTCACGGAATTCGATGTGAATACAGTGGCCGAAATAGAATAAGAACTGACTGCATGGACTTTATACGTGGATGGGTCATCGACTTCGGACGTCAGTGGAGCTGGGGTTATTCTGACAAGTCCAGAAGGGTTCAAAGTCCAGCAGGCAATACGATTCCAATTCAAGGCCACAAACAATGAAGCAGAATACGAGGCCATCCTAGCAGGGATTCGATTGGCCCGAAGTCTGGAAGTACAGAAGTTGGTCATTTATAGTGATTCACAACTGGTGGTTAAGTAGCTATCGGGAGAATACGAGGCTCGGGGGGCAAGAATGGCAAGATATCTGTCCGAGGTGAAAGATAAACTCATATACTTCGCATCGCACAACTGCCAGGGGGTCGATCGGTCAGATAATACAGTAGCAGATGCCCTGGCTAGGTTGGCAACTACCGAAGCAAGCTCCTTCAACGGATCAGTGTATTTGGAGGTTCTGGAAAGGCCAAGCATTTTGAAGACAGATGTGTTAGCCTTGGACCGACTTGACTGCTGGCTCACACCATACATCACGTATCTGGCTGATGGGGTTCTACCTTCAAACCGAATCCTGGCCAGAAAAGTTAAACACAGGAGTTCTAATTTCATCCTCATAGATGGAGATCTATACCGAAGGGCCTTCAGCTCCCCATTACTCAAATGCTTAACCCTGTCAGAGGCAGACTACACACTTCGGGAAGTGCATGAAGGGATCTGTGGGGATCACATGGGGGCGAAGTCACTGGCACATAAGATTTTGAGGCAGGGGTATTACTGGCCGACCATATATACGGAAGCCAAGGAGTTTGTCAGAAGGTGCCCAAAGTGCCAGTTGAACAGCAACATTCCACATCAACCCCCTGAAGAGCTTTATTCGGTTTTATCCCCGATTCCCTTTGCTATATGGGGAATTAATATCCTGGGATCTCTACCAAAAGCTAAGGGACAAGTTAGTTTTGTGATCATGGCTATTGACTATATGACAAAGTGGGTCGAAGCCAAACCACTGCAGAAGATCACCGAACAGGAATGTCTAAAATTTTTTAAGGATGGAGTGGTATATAGGTTCGGTATCCCGACGGCAGTAGTCTCTGATAACGGCAGATAGTTTGTGGGGTCCAAGTTCGAAGGCTTTCTGAAAGATCTGGGTATTCAGCATCGCAAAACTTCAGTCGCCCATCCTCAGTCGAATGGTCAGGTAGAAGTGACCAACAGGACCCTGCTCAACGGTATTAAAAGAAGGCTGGATGAATTAAAGGGTCGGTGGCCCGAAGAGCTACTCAGTGTTTTGTGGGTATACCGGACTACTCCGAGGACTACAACTAGAGACTCTCCGTTTCGATTAGCATACGGAACCGATGCACTCATACCAGTCGAGATCGGGTCCCCCACTCTTCGAGTAAGTCAGTATAAAGAACTATATAATGATGAAGGTTTGAAAACAAACTTGGATTTGCTGGAAGAAGTTCGGGATTCAGCTGTGATAAGGTTCGCTATCTATCAGCAGCGAACGGCCCGACACTACAATCAGAAAGTGAAGCTGAGGAGGTTCGAAGTGGGTGACTTGGTCCTCCGGGAGTTAGAGGCATCAACCCCCCAGAACACTGGCAAGCTGATGCCTAACTGGGAGGGTCCATATGAGGTAGTAGAAGTGCCGAAGTCAGGCACATACCGGCTTCGAGCCCTGAATGGTTTGGAAATAAAGAATACATGGCATGCTGGAAGACTTAAAATTTTTTACCAGTAATAGTTATGTCATTCTTTTCTTTATCCATGTAACCACTTCAGTTCCAATGAAATAAATGAAAGTTTTGGTGGAAATGTTTAACTTCATCTATATTCATATATTTCTTACTACTCGAACAGACACTCTACGGGCGCTATCCGATCAAGTGGTTCGGAGAGACAGCACTGGTCGAGATAAGTCCCGAACATAACTGACCAAGAGTTCAATAAGTTCCCAAATCAGACAGGCTTCGGGCACTATCCGATCAAGAGGGTCAGAAAGACACCGCTGATCGAGATAAGTCTCGAGCTTAACTGGTCGAGGAGATGATAGACCTCCCAAGTTCAGGAAAACTCTAAGTACAATCCGATCAAAGGGTTCAAGAAGACATAACCGATCGAGATTAGTAATGAGTGCAACTGACAATAAAAGTTTATGGGCAAAAAGTTTATCTTATTCACACTTAGAACATTTTTACAAACCCGATCGCCTACGATACGGGTGAAGTACAAGTAAAAAGTTACAAAAATTCACAAGTCCTACAACGCTTTATTCTAAGCAGATTGGTCATCCCTAAAACCTGATTCATCATCGGAGAGTCGAAAGCGGGAGGCATCGAGCCCAAATAGACCTATCGGGCTTGGCCTATCCTTTTCCCGATAAGTCTCGTACCCTTCACCAAATTGGGCGATGACCTTATCGTTCAAGACGTCGGATTCTTCATACTCAATGGTAGCTATTTGGCGTTGGAGAGCTTCTCTTGAAGGGTTTTCACCTCAGCCGATAGTGAGTTGTTATCTCGGATCACGTGCATTAGTTTGTCATGCATCTCCGAAACCTTCTCTGTAATCGCATCGCAGGCTCTCTCTCGATCCTTGACTTCCCCAGTCAACCGATCCTTTTCCTCCAGAAGCCTTTTAGCATGACCCTCGAGGCTTACGAACTCTTGCTGGATGAGGGAGTGTTGTTCTTTCAGCGCGTCTAATTCCCGTCTAACCTGGATCGCTTGAGTTTGGGTCTCCGCGTGGAGATCCTTTTCTTTCCTCAAATCCTCGGTCAGACCTCGGACCTCAGCTTCGAGCAACATCACATCCGTCTTCAGCTGAACCTCCGTCTTGGTGGCTCGGGCAAGAGGAGGAATGGCCCGAGCAAGAATAGCATTGGCCTACAACCAACACATGCGTCAGCATTTAAAGTAATAATCAAAGTCAATAGTAACAAATGAGTGGACACTTGGACTTACTTGGGTCTGGGCTCGGATATATGCCACCAGGAACTGATCAGAGGAGTACCCTTTGAACTGCTCATCGTTACCAGGAAGCTTGAAGTGATCGAAGAGGGCGAAAGGAAACACTTCTGAAGGAGTCTTAGGCCAATACGTGGTCGGCGACCCCTGGGAAGAGCTCGGTCCAGGAAAAGGAGTGGAGGCTGGGATCGGATCGACTATCACAACCTATTGATTCGCCCAGCCTTCAGGCTGTTGTTCCGAACCTTCTATCAGATGAGGCTTTTTGAGTCGGGGTTCGAGAGGCACCTCTTCGGTGTCCTCCGAATCCTCGACCACCTCGGTCTGAGGAGGGAGCGGTGGTGGGGTCGGTTGTGGTGGAGGTGTGGGGAGAGCCGGCTTAGAAGAAGGCTTCTTGGTCTTTTTAAATTGAACTGCCTTCTCTGCCCAGCTCATCTTCAAAGCCACTTTCGGGACGGGGGGCGCGGGTCCCAAAGTGGACCCCAGTGACAACTCCGTGATCTGGATCGTATCCTCCTCAGGAGCGTCGTCAGTCATGGGGGGTCGGATGAACCCGGGGGTGATGGTGGTAGGGATGAAGATGTCGTCAACACCCTCGGGCTTGAAAATTGTCACTGTACGGAAACAAACAAGTTAAGGGATGGAGCACTTGAAAGAATAGGAGAAAAAATAAAGACAAGTTGGTCAGCCGGCAGAGGGATACTTACAGCCGTGTTTGTACAGCCAGGCTTCGTTCATTAGAAGCCCCAAACTCTAGCTGGTCTTGCTCCATTTCTTGTAGAATGCCTTGAAGGCATCGGCCCGATCCTTGGGGAACTTTGAAATCTTGGCCAACGGGTCGGCTTGATGGGCCCAGGAGGGAAGAAGCTGGAGATCGGTTCCTTTTGCAAAGAACCATTGCTCGTGCCACCCCTTGTTGCTGGAGGGGGTCTTGATCGGTACAAAGCAGTTGGGGCGTTTGTTTAGCTGCCGAAGGCCGGGCTCTTTAGACCTGCCAACGGTGAAGAGGGCGAAGAAAAGGTCGAGACCAGGAATGATTCCCATCTCCTGCCAGATGGCTACGAAGGAGACTAGGTGAATGTACGAGTTCGGCACCAGCTGTACGAACCCGACCCCCACGAAGCCAAAAAAGGAAGAGATAAAGTCATGAAGGGGGAACCGAACCCGTTTCGTAACGCATCTGAACGGCCACCATTCACCCCGGGCCTCGAACATCTTCTCATCGGGCCAAGGGATCCTAAGTTTGTATTCTTTGGGTATTTTAAAGAGGGTTCGGATATCGGAAATCTGGGAAGGGGTGATGGTAGAAGGAGTATGGAGGTGAGAAAACTCCTCTGAGGAGTGGTAGGCGTTCCGAACCCTAGCCTCAGCATCTACCGGAGTAGGCAGGGCGTCAGGAGTGGTGTCGGTTAGGACCACCGGTAGCTCGACCTCTACAAGGTCGCCGGTGGTAACGGTGGTGGCGACAGACTTGATGGCCGGAGGAGTGTTGGAATCAACCATTTGAATGTGAAATTGAAGGGAAGGTGAGACACAAATATAAAGTTTAAGGGAGAAAACCAATGAAAATGAAGCACAAAAGGAATAGAGTGATCAAGGTTGACCGGAAAGAGATGAATGAGGAAGAACGGTATCTCACCGAAAATCGCCTTGCCGGAAAATTTATAAACAGAGGATTTGAAAGTGAGAAGTCAGTAAAAGTGATAATGAGGGGGGAAGAGGGGTTTTTATAAGGAGTACGGCACGGAGCCCAAGGGCGGCTATTAAAGGCTTAAGGTGGGTCCAGGCGTGAAAAGGCATGCAACGTTCCAAATATCAAGAATAGACCGTTTGGCTTCCCCAGACAGTTGATCATTAGCTATCGTGACCTTTCGAATACCTGACCTTTTAAGTCCCAGATTATAAGTAATTTACAAATCAGAGACTGGGGGGCAATGTTTGGGAGCATTCTACCGACCTTCACTTGGGCTGAAGGCCCGACGTTAGAGGAGCTGCATGGGTCCATTAGGCTGAAGCCCACGATAAAGATAGAGGAGTTCGGGTCGGTGTCCGAGTCCTTCGGGGCCGGATCCTCATCTTGGCGATGATGTCTTCGGATTCGGTATTCGAGTCCTTTGGGCCGGATCCGACCCCTGTTGTGTACTGTTCGGGGTCGGGCCTTCGAGTCCTTTGGACCGAAGCCCAGACTTGATAGTGGGATAGTTTGGGCCTGTACAGTGGGCCTTCCTGCGTGTAGAGTTGGACGTCCCAGTTACAATTAAATACGGTTACTCCAAAGATAGTGGTTAGATTGGATTCTATTTGCATCTTTTAAGGAGATTGTGTTGGACCCAAGTTATGGTAACTACCATAACTAGGAGTCCTAATCCGACTGGGAGAAGGATTCTAAGGTGGTGACTACTATAAATACAAGGCCTAGGTTATCATTATGAGGTAATACTTACTTTTGAGCACTAAACACTTAGCCTCCATTCGTTAAAACCTTGTGAACTGTCTGTACTCATTCTCACACTGGAGCTATCCCCCGGCGGCATAAGCCGTCAAACTTCTGTGTGATCTGTTATTGTGTAGGTTCTAGCGCGTGGATTCTGTGATTGGACGCGCCGGCAAAATTTGGCGTTAACAAATACCTTTATGGTTATTAATGTCCCATTTGCAAGTATCCCTTCGGAAACTGAACCAAAACTACCCATGCCAACCAAATTACTTTCACTAAAGCTATTAGTTGCTCGTTGAAGTTCATAGTATGTGTGAGACCCCAACTTTTTTTTGAATAAAAATGAATTTTCTATTAAATATCATTTTTGAATATTATGATATAATGTTATAGTTGTGAGTAGTATTTATAAATTTTGCAAAGTACGTAAGTTGTTATATAATATTCGATTGGTCGGGGAATATTCGTTTTAAATGTAAATATTCGTGCACGACGACAATAATCATTAAGTGGACCCCACAAATGTAATTATTGTTTGATTGAGAAAATGACAAAAATATTTTATTGAAAATAACGGCGAAGTTTTACCGGTTGATCTTGTTGAATTACTCGGTAGTAAAAAATACCTAGAATACGTGTAGTTGCATAGTAGCACACGGTATTGATTATTGATGCTTATGTGAGAAGTCATTCAGTTTTATTCAATTATTGTCAATATTTTATATATTATTAAATCAATAATTGAGATGACGAAGTTGTTAATATTATTATTTGCATTATTAACGATGTCTAGAAGTTCTGCCAAGGAGAGGTTTGGTCACCTAATTGCGCGCCAATAGGGAGAAATCCTTATTGGAAAGACCCTTCTTTCTTGGGAACGACCTAGTCAATGACGCCCCCAAAATTAGGTATACATCACCCATCTTGAGTCGCCAAATACATGGTACAAAATTCAAGTACAACTTAATAATACAGCTGTCGTGTAAACAATACGACAAAACATGTGCTGTGAGTTTAAATAAAAATATTGTATTCAAACAATATCCACTCTCAGAATAAGTCCTCATTACATTTATTATCACATTATTTAACATAATGGTGAGGACTACTAATACTATCATCTCGGACCATCACTCGCTTCCCGACTAGTCCCAAATACTACGTTCTCATTTCACAAGAGAACAAAGAAAGAAAAGGTGAGCTCAACTAGCCCAAAGAAAAATATTATGACTAAGATAATGCGTAATAAATTATCATTAGCCTTCAACAATGTTAAACCGATAAAATACAATAGACATCAAGTTTAACTGCGATGAACAAAGCTATCCATTAAAAGAGTCAAGTAGAGAATAGAATTTACTATCTTTTATGATTTAAAAGTTTTTCATCACTTTTATCGCTGAGACTCAGCTCAATAAATAATCCACATCATCAAATCATCCTGCGATGATGCCCAAGGATATTATTTAGTATCATGACCATGAATTATCCATGCACTACGGGCCAAAGATAATCGTGTTTTCATCAACGGTCTTGATCATGCCATAAAACAATTCATCTTTCCTCCCTTGGCCGAAGAGAATCCATAGCCATAACCATACCAAAAACTGTCCATCAATGCACTACGGGCCAATGAGGATTTTTAATTTTCACATCATTTGTAACATTACGGTCATGATTATTCCGAATAATCCCTAGTCATAATCATACCAAGTCCATCTATGTACTACAGGCCACAGATGACTTTCAACATAACATAAATATGAGGATGATGACAATGATATAAGAATTCAATTAAACAAGTTCAAGAATTAATTTGTCCAGGAACGAATAACGTCCAAATTGTCAACATGATACTTCTTTATAGAATAAAATTCAAGAATGCTCAGAAGAATATTTCCATGAAAAGATAATGGATGAAACGCAAATATTAAGGATATTCCACTAATTTCATGGAGTATAGAAGTCAAAATTTTAATCAACTGAGTATAATACCGAATGGAATAACAAAAGATATCACCATGCATGCGGTGCTTAGATAAACAAAGTTATTCCAATGTAATAATAATAATGAGAACGAAGTCGTGAAATTCACACCGACAAGATGTTCCAACAGCATAATAAGGAATGTAATAACAACAGAAATCACCATGCATACGATAGAGACCGCACAGACAGGTTATTCCAACAGAATAATAATAACGGAATCGGTCGTGTGAAATTCACAATCGAGGATGTTCCAATGAGAATATTAAATGCGAGAATAATAAGTGATGGAACCAGTCCCATATAAAGACATGACAGGATATTCCGATCAAATATAAAGACGGAATAATAAAAGAATGTCACCAAGTATAGGGTATTCACAGATCAAAGTTATTCCAATGTAATAATAAGAAATGGAATAACAACAGTTCTCTTCATGAATAAGAAAGAATAATATCCCTTACCGTAAAAGAAACTTGATAACGGAATAGTAAAGTAGCAGAAAACTTTTCTTCTATCTCTCTATAGTCTCTTTCTATAGTTTCTCTCTCCAGAGTTCAGTGAATTCGTAAGAAAATAATGAAGGAATGAGCTTCTATTTATAGGAAAATGGAATGCATAGTAACTAACTCATGAACAGTCCAGATCGATTTACTTTAATTTGACGGTCCATATTTAAAGAATTTTTTTTAAAAAAAATATAATATATTCTATTTATATATAAAGATTTTTACTATGCAAACACTATGCAAAACATTATGCAAAACACTATGCAACACTATGCATAATAAAATATAATATATTCTATTTATAGAATAACTTTAATAAAGTATTCATTTTATATAAAAGATGTTTTTATTTTTTATTACGTTAATAATATGAATAAAACAAAACATCATCATCGTTATAATAATTCATATTATTAATCGACAATAATGGAATCAAATTGAGTGACTTCTCACATAAATATCAATAATCAATACCGTGTGCTACTATGTAACCACACGTATTACTGTACTTTTACTACCGAGTAGTTCAACAGTATCAACGATAAAACTTCCGCCGTTATTTTAATAAAATATTTTTGTCATTTTTTCAATCCGACAATAATTCCGTTGTGGGGTCCACCAATAATTGTAGTCATCGTCTTAATATTCTCCTCACACAAAGAATATTCCCCGACCAATCAAATATAATATGACAACTTGCATACTTTGCAAAATTTATAAATACTACCCACAACTATAACATTATATTAAATCCACACCATAATATAAAAAAATTATTTCGAGAAATTTAAATCTTTTATTTATAAAATCTGGGGTCTCACAATCTCCCCTCCTTATGAAATTTCGCCCTCGAAATTTACGTACGTACCTGGTATGCCGAACAGGTGATGATACCTTGACTTCACTTTAAATTCTAACTCTTGAGGTATAACCTTTGAGTGTTGAATATGATTCTTCTTATCCAAGATTTTAACACGTATCTCCTCATACGTTAAATCTTCTGCTATCTCGTCCGGTTCTAAATTAATAATGTGGTTCGGGGCGTCCACATATTTACGTAACATCGATACGTTAAAAATATTATGAGCACGAGACATACTTGGCGGTAAAACGAGTCTATAAGCCACAGTTCCTATTCGATCGAGGATTTCAAATGGGCCAATTAAATCGAGGGTTGAGATTTCCTCTCTTCGTCGATTCTTGCTTCTAGAATAACGCCCTCTTGAACCTTCTTCTTCACATTCATCAGCTCCGGGTGTGTAGCTTGAGCGGCTTTAACTTTATCGATTAAAGTCGATTTTACTCGTATATTCGTTATCTTCACGTGGGTTCGTATATTCGCACTTGTAACTGCATACGATCTTCTACTCAACGCGTCAGCTACCACGTTCGTTTTTCCACGATGGTATTGAATGGTACGATCGTAATCTTCAACAGCTTGAGCCAACGTCTTTGGCGCATTATACGTTCATTTTAAGTAAAGAAATATTTGAGGGTTTAAGAAATGGGTTTTTGTACTGGGGTCAATACAAAATTCGATTTCACGCTCTAGGGTAGGCTAAGAAGTCTTCAAGAATACATCAAGAAATTTATTAACAATAGAAATATTATTTTAAAAAAAACTGTGACTCTCATCCCTGACTTGGATAGTACGTCACATTGATACCTATCAACTTGCCATCTTCATTCACGATGTCGCCTACAGAAAGTCTGGCTTCGGTGCATTCCACACAAGGAAGTCAATAACGAAAGGATCGGGGCTCTTTACTTATGGCTTGATATGACAATGATTAACTTTAGGGTGTGGTTGCTTGAATTCGTATAACAGGTTGGTTAGGAATATGAAATCTAACAACCTTATAAAAAGAATAATGAGTAGTTAACCAATTGTTTCCAAAAATCACATCAAAGGCAAGTATTTTCAAAGAGATAAGATCGACAGGTAACGTGAAAGTGTTGATTTGAATCAAATAAGATTTATAAACAGTGGAGGTAACGAAGGTTTCTCCTAACGAAGTTTCAATCGATAAGTCAAAGTCTAATCTCTTTGGAGTTAAATTTAAACATTGAACGCAAGCAAGAGAGATAAAAGAATGGGTAGAACCGGTATCTAATAAGGTATAGAATTCGCAATAACTTATAGTTAACTAACCCGTGCTAACATAGTTCAGGTCACTCGCTTTTTGAGAAGTCGCAAAAAATGCTTTTTCTGAAACCACCGACTTCGTTTTGTCGGTATCCGCCTTTGGTGCCACCGTCCCAGCTGAATTTGACTTCACTATACGACAAAATCGAGCTAAATGATCTTCTCTTCTTGAAATTTCCACTTCTATTATCTTGGCCATGATTACCACCGAAGTGATAATTCCCCCCACGATGGTTATCATTGTTCTGATGGCCATTGCCACCGGTACGATTATTATCATGTTGTTGGTCATTGCCTTTTGCTTGTTCTGACTCATTATCGCGCTCCAATAACTGAGCCTTATTCACAACATCTGAATATAAACAAAGTTTATGAGAAATGAGGTATTTACGTATATTGGGTTTCAAACCTCTTAGAAACATTCGCGTCATTCGCTCCTCATTATTGACCAAATGGGATGCAAACCGGGATAACTCCGCAAACTTAGCCTCGTACTGCGATACGGTCATATTGTTTTGCTCCATTGCTTATCTCAACATTTTTAGATGCCATTTTCAAACACTGTCACAAAACAAGGGTTAAATAACATATCACATATTATCCCTATACTCTGACTGACCAAACAAATATCAAATAAACTTAGGTAGGTCATACTAGCAAAGAAATTCCCCGTCTCTCCCCTCCTAGTTCTTGTCTCACACCTTAGCCAGGGATCATATCCCTAAGCTTTGATACCAACTGTGACGCCCGCAAAATTAGGTATACATCACCCATCTTGAGTCGCCAAATACATGGTACAAAATTCAAATACAACTTAATAATATAGCTATCGTGTAAACAATACGACAAAACATGTGTTGTGAGTTTAAATACAAATATTGTATTCAGACAATATCCACTCTCAGAATAAGTCCTCATTACATTTATTATCACATTATTTAACATAATGGTGAGGACTACTAATACTATCATCTCGGACCATCACTCCGTTCCCCGACTAGTCCCAAATTCGCTTCTCATTTCACAAAGAACAAAATGAAAGAAAGGGTGAGCTCAACTAGCCCAAAAAAAATATTATGACTAAGATAATGCGCGAATAAATTATCATTAGCCTTCAACAATGTTAAACCCGATAAAATACAATAGACATCAAGTTTAATCTGCAATGAACAAGCCATCCATTAAAAGAGTCAAGTAGAGAATAAAATTTACTATCTTTTATGATTTAAAAAGTTTTTCATCACTTTTATCATTTGAGACTCAAATTTCAATAAATAATCCACATCATCAAATCATCCCCGCACTACAGTGCCAAGGATATTATTTAGTATCACGACCACGAATTATCCATGCACTACTTGAAGCAAAAGATAATCGTGTTTTCATCAACCATCCGATCATGCCATAAAACAATTCATCTTTGCTCCTTTGGCCGAAGAGAATCCATAGCCATAATCATACCAAAAACTGTCCATCAATGCACTACGAGCCAATGAGGATTTTTAATTTTCACAACATTTTTAACATTACGGTCATGATTATACCGAATAATCCCTGGTCATAATCATACCAAGTCCATCTATGCACTACAGGCCACAGATGACTTTCAACATAACATAAACATGAGGATGATGACAATGATATAAGAATTCAATTAAACAAGTTCAAGAATTAATTTGTTCAGGAACCAATAACGTCCAAATTGTCAACATGATACTTCTTTATAGAATAAAATTCAAGAATGCTCAGAAGAATATTTCCATGAAAAGATACTGGATGAAACGCAAATATCTAGGATATTCCACTAATTTCATTGAGTATAGAAGTCAAAATTTTAATCAACTGAGTATAATACCGAATGGAATAACAAAAGATATCACCATGCATGCGGTACTTCGCATAGACAGGTTATTTCAACAGAATAATAATAACGAAACCAGGTCAGGTGAAATTCACACCAACAGGATGTTCCAACAGCATAATAAGGAATGGAATAACAACAGAAATTACCATGCATGCGATAGAGACCGTACAGACAGGTTATTCCAACAGAATAATAATAACGGAACCAGGTCAGGTGAAATTCACACCGACAGGATGTCCCAACAAAATAATAAATGCAGAATAATAAGTGATGGAACCAGGTCCGGCGTATAGCACAAACAGGATATTCCGACAGAAATATAAAGACGGAATAATAAAATGGAACCAGTCCAAATAGATAGCAGCATGCATGGATATTCACGAAAATATAAAGACGGAATAATAAATGGAACCAGTCCCACAGATATAGATGCATGCATGGTGATATTCAATTTGAAATATAAAGATGGAATAATAAAAGAATGTCACCAAGTATAGAGTATTCCGCGTATACAGGTTATTCCAACAGAATAATAAGAATTGGAATAACAACAGTTCTCTTCATGAATAAGAAAGAATAATATCCCTTACTGTAAAAGAAACTTGATAATGAAATAGTAAAGTAGCAGAAAAATTTTCTTCTATCTCTCTATAGTCTCTCTCTATAGTTTCTCTCTCTAGAGTTCAGTGAATTCGTAAGAAACTAATGAAGGAATGAGCTTCTATTTATAGGAAAATGGAATGCATAGTAACTAACTCATGAACGGTCCAGATCGATTTACTTTAATCTGACGGTCCATATTTAAAGAATTTTTTTTAAAATAAAATATAATATATTCTATTTATATAAAAAGATTTTTACTATGCAAACATTATGCAACACTATGCAAAACACTATGCAACACTATGCATAATAAAATATAATATATTCTATTTATAGAATAACTTTAATAAAGTATTCATTTTTATATAAAAGATGTTTCGCTTTTATTACGTTAATAATACGAATAAAACAAAACATCATCATCGTATAATAATTCATATTATTAATCGACAATAATGGAATCAAACCGAGTGACTTCTCACATAAATATCAATAATCAATACAAGTATTAACTACTATGCAACCACAAGTATTCTTCGTACTTTTACTCTGAAGTAGTAGTTCAACAAAGATCAACGATAAAACTTTCGCCGTTATTTCAATAAAATATTTTTGTCGTTTTCTCAATCCGACAATAATTCCGTTGTGGGGTCCACTAATAATTGTACCGTCGTACGAATATTCTCCGACACAAAGAATATTCCCTGACCAATCAAATATAATATGACAACTTGCATACTTTGCAAAATTTATAAATACTACCCACAACTATAACATTATATTAAATCCACACCATAATATAAAAAAATTATTTCGAGAAATTTAAATCTTTTATTTATAAAATCTGGGGTCTCACATGGTCGATTAATGATGTGAATAATACTAATGATGATGAAGTTTTGTTTTATTCGTATTATTTGTAAGACCCCAACTTATTATAAATGAAATTGAATTTTCTCTATTTATTATCTTGAATTAATAAGGTATTAATTTGATATAATGCTTTGGTTATGGGTGAAAGGTGCAAATTTTACAAAATAAGCAAGTGGTTATAAAATATTCATTTTTGTCGGAGAATATTCTTTTGGTCGTGGAATATTCTTTTTATTGGGGAATATTCGTACGATGGCACAGTCAATTGTAGGTCCCATAACGAAATAACTGTTGGATGAGGAAAATGACAAAGTATGAGTTTTATGAATAACGACGTAATTATTACCAATTAACAACTTTGTTGGGTTACTCAGTGGTTAAAATACTGATGACACCAGATTGCATTACAAGATTGTTGAATTATTGATTAAATGCGTAAGAAGGCACTACTCAATAATTGTTACGATGAGTTATTGTTCAATATTTTATTTTATTGATTCAATAATTGCTGCGTTGATAGTTTATATTATTATTATTTTAATAATTGTCATTGCACAGTATTTTCCATTATCGGATCAATAATTCATATTATTTGAATAATATTATCGAGATAGCATTATTGGCAATGTCTAGAAAGTTCTGCATCAAGGAGAGGTTTGGTCACCTAATTGCGGCGCCATGAAGGAGAAATCCTTATTGAAAGCCCCTCTTTCTGAGGAACTACCGGTTGTTGTCATATTTGTGATTCTGTAATATTATTTGTGAATAATTAATTATTGATTTATATAATAAGAAAATATTTATTTGATGTAGATATAAATGATGGATTTATTTATGTGGTTATTAATAAAGGAATTCATACGGAGGTGTTTTATCAATATTTTGTTGGAATGGAGGTATTAAAAATCATCCGTTTGTGGATTTCGAATATTTTCTGTTGGGAATTTGGAAAAACTTTCTTCTATAAAGTTGTAGAGAATTCGATTTCAGGCAGAATAGACATAAAATTTATATTTTTCTGATAACCGGGCTATTTTCTATGAATTGTTGAAGTTTCGGAAAAATAAAATGATTTTTATTAAATTTATGGGGGGACCCACTTTTGGTTGGTGGAATATGCACATGGGCTGCTAATTTTATTCAAAGGTGGCCGATTCCAACCTAGCATGCATAGAGAAATTGGTAAAGAAATAATATATTTTATTATTTTAGTCTCCTTTGGCGTTCTAGCATTTTCCTATAAATAGACGCTTAGATTAGAATTGAAAATCACACCAGAAATAAGTTTTCTTTCTCTCTAGATTATCGAGCTTATTCTTGTGAGTATTTTAATACTTTGAGTGTTGCTATATGGTGCAAGTTTCTGTCGGCTTTATATTCGAAATTCAGCCAGAAGTACCGTTATTTTAAGGTAAGGGATGTTATTTTCTTCTCAAATGATATTATTTTCTTCAATATCATTATGCCAAAATATTAGTGAACTTTTTAATTAAATTTGGAACTTTTTGTGTCGAGGTTACTATTCACGTATACGACACTATTCACGTATACGGCACTATTCACGAATACGGCACTATTCACCGAAAAATAAAAATTTTCCTTTTTGTCCAAGATGTCTATTTTGGCTATTATCTTTGATTGTATCCATGTTTTGATCGTTATTTTTGAATTCTACTTCAAAATCAGTTATTATGAAGTATTATTGATCTTGGATAAACTGTTATACGAATCCCTAATATTTGTCCTTTTATCTCACTGGATTCGTTTTCTTAAAAATGTTTTTCATCATCCTCAGTCCTTAATGATGATATTATTGAATATCTTTGGCATGTAGTGCAAAGATGAATGATTAACTGATGAATATCTTTGGCCCGTAGTGTAAGACCCCGAAATTTTTAAATAAAAAGGAATTTCCTTTATTTTGAAATAGTAAGGGTTGATTTGATTAATGTGGATAGTTAAGGGTTAAATACGCAAATATTTCAAAATAAGCAAGTGGTTATAAAATATTCATTGTTGTCGGGAATATTCGTTTGGTAAATGGAATATTAAATGCTTCGTCGGGAATATTAAATGCGACGGCGCGACCATGTGTGGGCCCCATAACCGGCGATTGGATGAAGAAAACGACAAATATAAGTTGTTTTTAAATAACTAGGCGTAGTTGTTGCCCTTTGTTGGAATACCCGTGGTTAAAACACACTAATACGCGTTGTTGAAGAAGACACCGTGATGTTGCACCAATTATTGATTCTTACGTGAAGAAGCACTACTCAATAATGGTTACGATAATTCTTGTTCGAAGATTTTATTGAGTTAATAATTCTTTGCGTTGATATTTTATATTGTTGTTGTTTGAATAATTGTCATTACACAATCTTTCATTATCGAAGCAATAATTCATATTATCTGAATAATATTATTAGATAACATTATTGGGAATGTCTAGAAAGTTACATCTAAGGAGAGGTTTGGTCATCTAATTATGCCAAGATAGATGAAGAAATTCTTATTGGAAAGCCCCTCTTTCCTGAACCTACTCGTTGTCAATATTGTGATTCTGTAATATTATTTGTGAATAATTAATTATTGATTTATATGATGAGAAAAATATTGATTTTATGTGGATATAGATGGAGAAAATTTTTAAAATGACAATTGTTGAAAATTAATATTTTATCTTTTTTTCGATAAAATAATTCATTTAAATATATTATTTTAATAATATATTAACGGTGATATTTTACAATGAATGTGGGATATATGAGTATATGAGGAGGAAGAGTATTTTGTGGCATTAAATGTTTAACACATGTTTTGTGTGTTGGTGGACACAATTATTAATAGAAATTTGATTATAAATGTAAAATCGTCCGTTTGTGGATTTCGGTCAATTTTTGTTTGGAATTTGGAAAAACTTTCTTCTGCAAAGTTGTAGAGAATTGAATTTCCTATAAAAACTCATGAGATTCGAATTTTCTGATGAAAGGGCTATTTATTATGAATTATTGAAGTTCAAGCTCAAATAATTGATTTTTGGGAGTTTAAATTATTTTGTTAAGAAAAACGTTTTTGTATTTTTTGGACATCATTAACATGTGTGGCTGGTGTTTTGACCAAAAGGTGGGCTAAGGAAAATTTGTATAATTATATTAATATTATATTAAATTTTACGCTTTAGTGTTCTAAGCATTTTCCTATAAATAGGGTGCTTAGGTTAGAATTGAAAATCAATCACACCGGCTGAAGTTTTCTCTCTATTCCTCTCTCGATATTTTGAGCGTATTCTTGTGAGTATTTTGAGTATACTTTGAGTATTGCTAGATTTTGTTGCAAGTTCCTTGAAAGACTATACCCTTATTCTAGCTAAAAATCTTGATCTTTCGAGTAAGGATATTTTTTTTTTAAATGATATTATTTCTTCAATATCATTATCTTTGAAATGTTGATCTGAAGTTTTTATCAAATTTGGAACTTTTTCATGTCGGGGTTACTATTCACGAAGTTACTATTCACGAGTTACTATTCATGAGTTACTATTCACGAGTTACTATTCACGAGTACTATTCATGAAGCGTAAAGATGTTTTTGTGGAATTTCTATCTTTTGGTGTCGAGTTACTATTCACGATATCTACGGACTATTCACGATATCGGCACTATTCACGTGATACTGTGATTATTCAATAGAAAATAAAATTTCTTCTTTTCGTCTAAAACATCTATTCTGGATACTAACTCTGATTGTATCCATGTTTTGATCATTCTTGAATTTTACACCACTATGATTATTTTTGAGGTATTTTTGGGCGTGGATAAAACCAAGTACGAATCCTTAATCCTTAATCCTTGTCATTTTGTTTCAATTTGGATTCGTTTCTTTAAAATATTTTTCATCATCCTCGCCTTTAAATGATGATATTATTGAATATCTTTGGCCTGTAGTGCAAAGATGAATGATTTCTGAAGAATATCTTTGGCCTGTAGTGCAAAGATAAACAGGTGTTGAGATGAACATGACCGATTGATTAATATCTTTGGCCTGTAGTGCAAAGATGAACAGGTGTTGAGATGAACATGACCGATTGATGAATATCTTTGGCTCATGAGTGCAAAGATGAATATTTGATTTGAGATGAATATTGATTGATGTTACTGAGGATAAAATATTGATGATGGATCATTAAATTCATAGATTATAGTAGATTTCATTCTCTACGTAACTCTTCTATGAATTATTATTTCACGAATATTGATCTCGAAACTTGTTGCTATTGTATTCTATCGATTTTTCCTGTTGAAGACTAACGATAATTTGTTGTATATTATCTTAGTCATAATATTCTTTACTTGGGCTAGTTGAGCTCACCCTTTTCCTTGTTGTTCCATTTTTTTCTCGGGAGGCGAGAATGTAATGCGAGTACTAGTCGGGGTATGGAATGAAGATTCTAGAGAGAGTTGTTTAGTAGTCCTCACCATTTTTGTAAAATAATGAATCAATAATGTGATGAGGATTTATTTGAGTATAGATATTGTCTGTAAGATAATATTTGTATTCAAACTCACAGCTTTCTTGTTGTAATAATAAAGTTGTAGTTGTTTTTGTACCATGTATTTGGCGACTTTCGAATGGGTGTTGTGTATACCTATTTTGGGGCGTCACGGTTTGGTATCGAGCTTAGGATATGATCTCCGGCGGAGATCGGGGAATAGAACTAGGAGGGAGAGCGAGTAAATCCTTCGCTTTAGTGTGTCCTACCTAAGCTTATTTGTTAGTTGGTCAAGATATATAGGGATATTATGTGATATATTGATTTCCTTAATTAACCCTTATTTTATGATGGTATTTGAGAATGTCGTGAGAATATTAACGATGGAGTAAATGAGACCGTGGAGATGCTGTACTCACCAACGAGGAGAACGTCAACACAGTGGCAATGTTCCTCCCATGAACAACACCACCGAAAGCGGATGATGAACGAGGGATGTTTAGAAGCTTTTGCGGTTCATGCAAAATCGAGGCGAGAGACTCATGTTCAAAATACGGGAGGAAATGATAGCAATTCACGAGTGGTCACAATGACCCAGCGATTCAAAGAGTTGGGACCACCGAGTGCAGGAAAGCCGGATCCGATTAAAGCGAGAGGCGTGGGTCAAACAAATTACCAAGATATTCGATGTCTTGGGATGCACGAGGAACGAAAGTTCCATTCGCCACCTTTATGTTTCGTGGCGAGGCGATTCTTCGGTGGGAATCGTGAAGCGTACCCATCCAAACGCACTTTCGGCATGTCATGGGGAGACGTTTGAAGCAGATTCAATGACAAGTACTTCCACGAAAGTATTCGTCATATGAAAGAAGTGGAGTTTATTAAACTAGAGCAGTAATAACATGGCGGTGTCCCAAAGACGAGGCGAAGTTCGCGGAGTTATCCGAGTTCAGCACCTCATTTGGTGGAGAATGAGGAACGTGTGACGCGATGTTTACGAGAGGTTTGAAACCCGGCATACGTCGATATCTCATTTCTCGTAAATTTTCTCTCTATTCGGATGTTGTCAGCGGGGGCTCGGTTGTTAGAAGCGAGATAACGAAAGTACGTTCAACCGAGGGACCATAACCGAGGATCATACCAAGATAGCGATCATCGAATAACGATAACCAAATGGAGAAAGAAGAATACAGACAAAAGCGGTAACCACTCTGGTGGTAATCGTGGCCATGAAAATAGAAGAAGCGAGTCGGGAGGAGATTTTAAAAAGAGGAGATTCAACAACGACCATGTGAAGACGTCAGCGCCTATAGCAACTAGTTTTAAGGGAGGAGAACGACCACCTATCGTATGTTACAAATCACGGAAAGAGGGACATATCATTGGCGCCTACAACAGTTTAAGGTATGCTATAGTTGTGGAAAGGAAGGACATATCGCTTCAAGATTGTGCGGTGAGCGAAACTGGTTCAATGGGGACGGTGACTCAAAAGACCGTCCCGAGAAAAGTCAAAGTCAACGATTTCGGGAAGAGCGTTTGTCGTGGCCTATTCAAAATGCAAGGAACCCGAACGTTAGCACGGGTTAGTCAATTATAAATTCTTGCGAAGTATATACCTTACTAGATATCGGTTTTACCCATTCTTTTATCTCTCTTGCTTGCGCTCAACGTTTGAACTTGACTACGAAGAAATTAGACTTTGACCTATTTATGGAGAATCCGTTAGGAGAAACTTTCATTACATCTGTTGTTTAGAAATCTTGTTTGATTCAGGTTGGCACTATCACATTACCTGTTAACCTTATTTCTATAGAGATATTTGCTTTTGATGTGATTTTAAGGTTAACTACTCATCATGCCAAATTGATTGCTTTTGTAAGGTTGTTAGTTTTCATATTCCTAAGCAACTTTGTTATTCAATTCAAGCAATCAAACCATTGTAGTCAAACATTTTCATATCAAGCCATGAAGTCATTCGTTTATTACGGATGTCAAATTTTCTTAGTCCATGTTATGGATTTGAATAAAGACACGTCAGATTTGAATAATATTCCTGTTGTTATTGATTTTTCCAGACGTATTTTACGAAGAATTTCTTGGCTTACTCCCAAAGCCCGATATTAAATTTTGTATCGACTTTGAACCCGGTACAAAACTCATTTCTAAAATCTCATATCGAATGGCTCTATTGAACTTCGAGGAGTTAAAATTCAACTATAGAATTTGGTACTGAGCCTTTATCTTGTGACTTCCTTTGTGGAATTCACCTAAGCCGACTCTCTCAGTAGGGGCGTCATATTAGATGCGATAGTAAAGCGATAGGTGTCATTGTGACGTCTTATCCAAGATTGGGATATGAGTCACGGTTGAGAGCAACCTAAGTCGATGTCGAAATACGTAGCTTTCAGGCTTAGTTGGTTATTATCGGAGATTCGTTGAAGGATATTCTCGAATCGCTATTCCGTTAACTTAGCCGACTCGAAAAGATACAAAATTCAGTATGGAGCGAGGGAATGCGAGTAGATTTTCCAAGAGCTCAAGAGGCGACTCATTTGGCACATATTCTAACCATACCATCTTGGAAAAGCGAACGGTAGGCGACGCGTTGAGTAGAAGATCATATGCTTGAGAGCGAGTGCGATGATGTCAAGTATACGACAGAGCCAACTTTAATAGAAAAGTTAAGGTTGCTCAAGCCACCCAGGCCGGAGGCGATGAGAAGAAAGTCAAGAAGGAGCTATTAGGAGCGAGAATTGATGAAGAAGGAATACTTGAGTCAACTCCGGACTTTGCATTCCTAATGATTTTGATTTGAAGCATAGAATCATGATGGAGGCACACAAAACATTGTTTGCAATCCATTTTCGAGTACCAAAATGTATTATGATCTTCAACATACATTTTGGTGGAGCAATATGAGGAGAGAGATCGCGTAGTTTATCTCGATGTGTTTAACTTGCTAAGCGTGTAAAAGCGGAGCATCTTGTACCTAAGGGTCCGTTGCAACCACTTGAGATTTTGAAATGGAAGTGGGAACACATTACCCCGAATTTCATTACTAATCTTCCTACGGTTTCTCAAGGCATCAATGCTATTTGGGTTATTGTTGATAGATTAACCAAGTCTCCGCTCATTTCTTCCGATCGAGAGACTTATTCCTTGAACGTCTTTCTCGTATATGTAATGTAAATGAGATTGTGAGATTGCATGGCATGCCAAGTATCCATAGTTTTAGATCGTGACCCAAGATTCACTTCATGATTTTGGGTTGAAAGCTATAGGCACGCAATTTACGATTCGATTTGGCATACCATCCTCAAACGGATGGGCAATCGAAAAGGACTACTCAAACTCTTGAAGATATATTAAAACTACGTGTCCTAGATTTCAAAGGAAGTTGGGATAAGTACTTGCCATTGGTGGAATTCTCATACAACAATAGTTATTAAACAAATATAGGCATGGTTCCATTCAAGCATTATATGGACAAAATGTCGTTCTCGATATGTTGGGATGAGGTGGGTGAAGCAACATTGTTGGGACCCGAGTTAAATACGTATGACTAATGATTCGACAACGTATACAAAGCAGCACAAGATCGACAAAAGAGTTATCACGAATCTTCATCGAAAGGACGTGGAATTTAGTGTAGGGATCATGTATTGTTGCGAGTTGCTCCATGGAAGGGAGTTACAAGATTTGGGAAGAGAGGAAAGCTCAATCCACGATTTATCGGTCCATTTCAAATTCTTGACCGAGTAGGAAATGTAGCCTATAGACTTGCGTTACCTCCAAGTATGTCTCGTGTTCATGATGTGTTTCACATATCTCATCAGAATATGTGAAGACCCGAACCACGTTATTGAGTTAGAACCTGACGAGATAGCCAAGACTTAACGTATGAGGAGGTACTGTCAAGATTTTGGATAGGAAGGAGCATGTCCTACGCTAAGAAGGTTATATACCACAAGTTAAAGTTTTGTGGAGGAATCATGCTATAGAGGAAATGACTTGGGAATTGAAAACGAAAATGAAAGCGAGGTATCCTCACCTTTTCAAAATACCGAATACGTCGTCGTCAATTTCGAGGACGAAAATTTCATAAGGAGGGAGGTTGTAAGACCCTAAATTTTTAAATAAAAAGGAATTTCCTTTATTTTGAAATAGTAAGGGTTGATTTGATTAATGTGGATAGTTAAGGGTTAAATACGCAAATATTTCAAAATAAGCAAGTGGTTATAAAATATTCATTGTTGTTTGGGAATATTCGTTTGGTCGTGGAATATTAAATGCTTGTCGGGGAATATTAAATGCGACGACAGTAAATGACCATGTGTGGGCCCATGCTTGAAAGCGATTGGATGAAGAAAACGACAAATATAAGTTGTTTTTAAATAACTGCAGTAGTTATTTGCCCTTTGTTGGAATACCCGTGGTTAAAAACACACTAATACGCGTTGTTGAACAAGAAGACACCAGGTATTGCACCAATTATTGATTCTTACGTAAGAAGGCACTTTACTCAATAATGGTTACGATGAATTATTGCTTCAAAGATTTTATTGAGTTAATAATTCTTTGCGTTGATATTTTATATTGTTGTTGTTTCAATAATTGTCATTACACAAGATCTTTCATTATCGAAGCAATAATTCATATTATCTCTAATAATATTATTAGATAACATTATTGGCAATGTCTAGAAAGTTACATCTAAGGAGAGGTTTGATCATCTAATTGCTACGCCAAGAAGAAGAAATTCTTATTGAAAGCCCTCTTTCTCTGAAGCTGCACGGTTGTCAATATTGTGATTACGTAATATTATTTGTGAATAATTAATTATTGATTTATATGATGAGAAAAATATTGATTTTATGTGGATATAGATGGAGAAAATTTTAAAATGACAATTGTTGAAAATTAATATTTTATCTTTTTCGATAAAATAATTCATTTAAATATATTATTTTAATAATATATTAACGGTGATATTTTTATAATGAATGTGGGATATATGAGTATATGAGGAGGAAGAGTATTTTTGTGGCATTAAATGTTTAACACATGTTTTGTGTGTTGGTGGACACATTATTAATAGAAATTTGATTATAGCACAAAAAATCGTCCGTTTGTGGATTTCGGTCAATTTTGTTTGGAATTTGGAAAACTTTCTTCTGCAAAGTTGTAGAGAATTGAATTTCCTATAAAAACTCATGAGATTCGAATTTTCTGATGAAAGGGCTATTTATTATGAATTATTGAAGTTCAAGCTCAAAATAATTGATTTTTGGGAGTTTAAATTATTTTGTTAAGAAAAACGTTTTTGTATTTTTTGGACATCATTAACATGTGTGGCTGGTGTTTTGACCAAAAGGTGGGCTAAGGAAAATTTGTATAATTATATTAATATTATATTAAATTTTACTTTTGAGTGTTCTAGCGTTTTCCTATAAATAGGGTGCTTAGGTTAGAATTGAAAATCACACCAGAAACTGAAGTTTTCTCTCTATTCCTCTCTCGATATTTTGAGCGTATTCTTGTGAGTATTTTGAGTATACTTTGAGTATTGCTAGACGGTGCAAGTTCCTTCAAAGACTATACCCTGTGATTCTAGCTAAATCTTGATCTTTTCGAGGTAAGGGATATTTTTTTTTTGTAATGATATTATTTCTTCAATATCATTATGCTGAAATGTTGATCTGAAGTTTTTATCAAATTTGGAACTTTTTCATGTCGGGGTTACTATTCACGAGTTACTATTCACGAGTTACTATTCATGAGTTACTATTCACGAAGTTCTTATTCACGAGTACTATTCATGAAGCGTAAAGATGTTTTTGTGGAATTTCTATCTTTTGGTGTCGAGTTACTATTCACGTACTCACGGCACTATTCACGTGATACTGCACTATTCAATGAAAAATAAAATTTCTTCTTTTATTCAAAACATCTATTACGGATACTAACTCGATTGTATCCATGTTTTGATCATTCTTGAATTTTACACCACTATGATTATTTTTGAGGTATTTTTGGGCGTGGATAAAACCAAGTACGAATCCTTAATCCTTAATCCTTGTCATTTTGTTTCAATTTGGATTCGCTTTCTTTAAAAATATTTTCATCATCCTCGGTCTTAAATGATGATATTATTGAATATCTTTGGCTCCAGATGCAAAGATGAATGATTTCAAGAATATCTTTGGCTGTAGTGCAAAGATGAACAGTGTTGAGATGAACATGATGGATTGATTAATATCTTTGGCCTTTAGTGCAAAGATGAGCAGTGTTGAGATGAACATGATAGATTGATGAATATCTTTGGCTGTAGTGCAAAGATGAATATTTGATTTGAGATGAATATTGATTGATGTTACAGGGATAAAATATTGATGATGGATTTGTTAAATTCATAGATTATAGTAGATTTCATTCTCTCGTAACTCTTCTATGAATTATTATTTCAACTGCGAATATTGATCCGAAACTTGTTGTCTATTGTATTCTATCGATTTTTCCTGTTGAAGACTAACGATAATTTGTTGTATATTATCTTAGTCATAATATTCTTCTTGGGCTAGTTGAGCTCACCCTTTTCCTTGTTGTTCCATTTTTCTTCTCGGAGGCGAGAATGTAGCGAGTACTAGTCGGGGTATGGAATGAAGATTCTAGAGAGAGTTGTTTAGTAGTCCTCACCATTTTTGTAAAATAATGAATCAATAATGTGATGAGGATTTATTTGAGTATATAGATATTGTCTAGAAGATAATATTTGTATTCAAACTCACAGTTTTACTGTTGTAATAATAAAGTTGTAGTTGTTTCTGTACCATGTATTTGGCGACTCAGAATGGGTGTTGTGTATACCTATTTTGGGGGCGTCACACGTAGTGCAAAGATGGACAGGTGTTGAGATGAACATGACCAACTGGTGATACTTGATGAATATCTTTGGTCTGTAGTACAAAGATGAATATTTGATTAAAGATGTATATTGATTGTTGTTACAGGGATAAAATATTGATGATGGACTTTTAAATCTTAGAAGATAGTAGAACTCATTTACGTGACTCTTCTAATGGATTGCTGTTTTTGCTGCATTTGTTGATCTAAAACTTGTTGTCTATGATATTTTATCAGATTTTTCTCTGTTGAAGATTAACGATAATTTGTTGTCTATTATCTTAGTCATAATATTCTTTACTGGGCTAGTTGAGCTCACCCTTTTCCTTTTTGTTCCATTTTTCTTCTCAGGAGGTGAGAACATAGCAGGATCGAGTCGGGGTATGGAGTGATGGTTCTAGGAAGATGTTTTAGATGTCCTCACTATTTTTGTAAAATAGTGTATGAATAATTATAATGAAGACTTATTTGGGTGTGGATATTGTCTAGAAGGCAATATTTGTATTTAAACTCACAGTTTGTAGTGTCGTATTCTACACGACATCTGTATTATTAAAGTTATAGTTTGTTTTCTATACCATGTATTTTGGCGACTCAGAATGGGTGTTGTATACCTATTTTGGGGGCATCACATGAACTGTTGAAAGATTATGATCATACCATCCAATACCATCCTGGAAAAGCAAACGTTGTGACGCCCCCAAAATAGGTATACACAACACCCATTCTGAGTCGCCAAATACATGGTACAGAAACAACTACAACTTTATTATTACAACAAGAAAGCGTGAGTTTGAATACAAATATTATCTTCTAGACAATATCTATACTCAAATAAATCCTCATCACATTATTGATTCATTATTTTACAAAATGGTGAGGACTACTAAACAACTCTCTCTAGAATCTTCATTCCATACCCCGACTAAGTACTCGCACATTCTCGCCTCCCGAGAAGAAGAATGGAACAACAAGGAAAAGGGTGAGCTCAACTAGCCCAAGAAGAATATTATGACTAAGATAATATACAACAAATTATCGTTAGTCTTCAACAGGAAAAATCTGATAGAATCAATAGACAACAAGTTTCGAGATCAATATTCGCAATGAATTAATAATTCATAGAAGAGTTACGTAGAGAATGAAATCTACTATAATCTATGAATTTAATAAATTCATCATCAATATTTTATCCTCAGAACATCAATCAATATACATCTGAATCAAATATTCATCTTTACACTATGTGCCAAAGATATTCATCACCAATCGTTCATCTCAACACCTATTCATCTTTACACTACGGGCCAAAGAGATTCATCAGTTTAATCATTCATCTTTGCACTGCAGGCCAAAGATATTCATCAAGTATCACCATTAAGGACCGAGGATGATGAAAAATATTTTTTTAAGAACGAATCCAGTGAGATAGAAGGACAAATATTAGGAATTCATTTAACAGTTTATCCAAGATCAATAATACTTCATAATAAACGATTTTGAAGCAGAACTCAAAAATAACGATCAAAACATGGATACAATCAAAGATAGTAGCCAAAATAGACATCTTGGACAAAAAAAAAATTTCATTTTTCGGTGAATAGTGCCGTATTCGTGAATAGTTCCGTATACGTGAATAGTGCCGTATACGTGAATAGTAACCCCGACACAACAAGTTCTAAATTTGATTAAAAAGTTCACCAATATTTCGGCATAATGATATTGAAGAAAAATATCATTTAAGAAGAAAATAATATCCCTTACCTCGAAAGATCAGTACTTCTAGCTAGAATACCGGGTATAGTGCTGAAGGGAACTTGCACTGTCTAGCAATACTCAAAGTATACTCAAAATACTCACAAGAATACGCTAAAAATATCGAGAGAAATAGAGAAAAACTTGGGCTTACGGTATGATTTTCAATTCTAACCCAAGACCCTATTTATAGGAAAATGCTTAGAACACCAAAAGCGAAAAATTTAATATAATATTAATATAATTATACAAATTTTCCTTAGCCCACCTTTTGGTCAAAACACCAGCCACACATGTTAATGATGTCCAAAAAAATACAAAAACGTTTTTCTTAACAAAAATAATTTAAACTCCCAAAAATCAATTATTTCGGAGCTTCGGAACTTCAATAATTCATAATAAATAGCCCTTTCATCAGAAAATTCGAATCTCGCGAGTTTTTATAGGAAATTCAATTCTCTACAACTTTGCAGAAGAAAGTTTTTCCAAATTCCAAACAAAAATTGACCGAAATCCACAAACGGACGATTTTACAGGCTATAATCAAATTTCGGTCAATAATTGTGTCCACCAACACACAAAACATGTGTTAAACATTTAATGCCACAAAAATACTCTTCCTCCTCATATACTCATATATCCCACATTCATTGTAAAAATATCACCGTTAATATATTATTAAAATAATATATTTAAATGAATTATTTTATCAGAAAAAGATAAAATATTAATTTTCAACAATTGTCATTTTAAAAATTTTCTCCATCTATATCCACATAAAATCAATATTTTCCTCATCATATAAATCAATAATTAATTATTCACAAATAATATTACGTAATCACAATATTGACAACCGGCGCCCTCAGAAAGAGGGGCTTTCCAATAAGAATTTCTTCTTCTCAAGCGCAAGCGCAATTAGATGACCAAACCTCTCCTTAGACAGAACTTTCTAGACATTGCCAATAATGTTATCTAATAATATTATTCAGATAATATGAATTATTGCTTTGATAATGAAAGATACTGTGTAATGACAATTATCAAACAACAAAGAATATAAAATATCAACGCAAAGAATTATTAACTCAATAAAATACTCGAGCGAAAGAATTCATCGTAACCATTATTGAGTAGTGCCTTCACGTAAGAATCAATAATTGGTGCAATACCGGCTATCTGCTCAACAACGCCGTATTAGTGTGTTTTAACCACCGGTATTCCAACAAGATAATCTGCAAATAACTACTACTGCTTATTTAAAAACAACTTATATTTGTCGTTTTCTTCATCCAATCGCTTTCAGTTATGGGGCCCACACATGGTCATGCTGGCAGTCATTTAATATTCCCGACAAATTTAATATTCCACGACCAAACGAATATTCCCCGACAACAATGAATATTTTATAACCACTTGCTTATTTTGAAATATTTGCGTATTTAACCCTTAACTATCCACATTAATCAAATCAACCTTTACTATTTCAAAATAAAGGAAATTCCTTTTTATTTAAAAATTTTGGGTCTTACAACCTCCCTCCTTATGAAATTTCGTCCTCGAAATTGACGTCACGTACACGTGTTTTTTTGAAGGTGAGGATACCTCGCTTTCATTTTGTTTCCAATTCCTGTGTCATTTCCTCTATAAAGCATGATTCCTCCACAAAACTTTAACTTGTGGTATAACCTTTGCTTGGCGTAGGACATGCTCCTTCCTATCCAAAATCTTGACAGTACCTCTTCATTCGTTAAGTCTTGGCTATCTCGTCCTGGTTCTAACTCAATAACGTGGTTCGGTCTTTCACATATTTACGAAGTACGGATATGTGAAACACATTATGAACACGAGACATACTCGAAGGTAACGCAAGTCTATAAAGCTACATTTCCTACTCGGTCAAGAATTTGAAATGGACCGATAAATCGTGGATTGAGCTTTCCTCTCTTCCCAAATCTTGTAACTCCCTTCCATGGAGCAACTCGCAACAATACATGATCCCCACACTAAATTCCACGTCCTTTCGATGAAGATTCGCATAACTCTTTTGTCGATCTTGTGCCGCTTTGTATCGTTGTCGAATCATTAGTCATATACGTACTAACTTCGGGTCCCAACAATGTTGCTTCACCCACCTCATCCCAACATATTGGAGAACGACATTTTTGTCCATATAATGCTTGAATGGAACCATGCCTATATTTGTTTAATAACTATTGTTGTATGAGAATTCCACCAATGGCAAGTACTTATCCCAACTTCCTTTGAAATCTAGGACACGTAGTTTTAATATATCTTCAAGAGTTTGAGTAGTCCTTTCGATTGCCCATCCGTTTGAGGATGGTATGCCAAACTGAATCGTAAATTCGTGCCCATAGCTTTCTAACCCAAAATCATGAAGTGAATCTTGGGTCACGATCTAAAACTTATGGATACTGGCATGCCATGCAATCTCACAATCGCATTTTACGTACATACGAGAAAGACGTTCAAGGGAATAAGTCTCTCGTATCGGTAAGAATTGAGCATACTTGGTTAATCTATCAACAATAACCCAAATCGCATCTATGCCTTGAGAAACCTTGGGAAGATTAGTAATGAAATTCAGGGTAATGTGTTCCCACTTCCATTTCAAAATCTCAAGTGGTTGCAATGGACCCTTAGGTACAAGATGCTCCGCCTTTACATGTTGACAAGTTAAACATCTCGAGATAAACTACGCGATCTCTCTCCTCATATTGCTCCACCAAAATGTATGTTGAAGAAGATCATAATACGCTTTGGTACTCCCGTGATGGATTGCAAATGGTGTATTGTGTGCCTCCATCATAATCTTGTTCTTCAAATCGAGTCGTTAGGAACACAAAGTCTAGAGTGGACTCAAGTATTCCTTCTTCATCAATTCTCGCTTAGGAATAGCTCCTTCTTGTACTTTCTTCCGCATCACCGGCCTTCGGTGGCTTGAGCAACCTTAACTTTTTCTATTAAAGTTGGCTCTACGCGTATACTTGACATCATCGCACTCGCTTCGTTCGCGATATGATCTTCTACTCAACGCGTCGCCTACCACGTTCGCTTTTCAAGATGGTATGGTTAGAATATGTGCCGAAATGAGTCGCCTCTTGAGCTCTTGGAAAATCTACTCGCATTCCTCGCCCATACGAATTTTGTATCTTTTCGAGTCGGCTAAGTTAACGGAATAGCGATTCGAGAATATCCTTCAACGAATCTCCGATAATAACCAACTAAGCCTGAAAGCTACGTATTTCGATTCATCGACTTAGGTTGCTCTCAATCGTGACTCATATCCCAATCTTGGATAGACGTCACAATGACACCTATCGATTTTTATCGCATCGAATATGACGTCCCTACGAGAGTTCTGCCTTAGTGAATTCCACAAAGGAAGTCACAAAATAAAGGCTCAGTGCCAAAATTTATAGTTGAATTTTTAACTCACGAAGTTTAATAGAGCCATTCGATATGAGATTTTAGAAATGAGTTTTGTACTTAGGGTTCAAAGTCGATACAAAATTTAATATCGAGCTTTGGGAGTAAGCCAAGAAATTCTTCGTAAAATACGTCGGAAAAATCAATAACAACAGAATATTATTCAAATCGACGTGTCTTTATTCAAATCCATAACATGGACTAAGAAAATTTGACATCCGTAATAAACGAATGACTTCATGGCTTGATATGAAAATGTTTGACTACAATGGTTTGATTGCTTGAATTGAATAACAGTTTGCTTAGAATATGAAAACTAACAACCTTACGAAAATAATCAATTTCGGCATGATGAGTAGTTAACCTTAAAATCACATCAAAAACAAATATCTCTATAGAAATAAGGTTAACAAGTAATGTGATAGTGCCAACCTGAATCAAGCAAGATTTATAAACAGTGGATGTGATGAAAGTTTCTCCTAACGGAGTTTCCACAGATAGGTCAAAGTCTAATTTCTCCGGAGTCAAGTTTAAACGTTGAGCGCAAGTAAGAGAGATAAAAGAATGGGTAGAACCGATATCCAGTAAGGTATATACTTCGCAAGAATTTATAAATAACTAACCTGCTAACTTCGTTTGGGTTCCTTGCATTTTTATGGACCGGTCCACGACAAACGCTCTTCCAAGAACCGATTGACTTTGACTTTTCGGGACATCCTTTTGAGTCACCATTCTCATTTGGTGGGATCGGGTTTCGATATCGTCATAATCTCGAAAGCGATATGTCCTTCTTTTCCACAATTATAGCATACCTTAAACTGTTGTGGGCGGTTTGGTGATATGTCCCTCTTTCCGCATTTGTAACATACGACCGGTGGTCGCTTCTCCTCCCTAAAACTAGTTGCTACTCGCGCCGACGCCTTTCACATGGTCGTTGTTGAATCTCCTCTTTTTAAAATCTCCTCCCAGACTCGCTTCTTCTATTTTCATGGCCACGATTACCACCGAGTGGTTACCGCCTTTGTCTCATTCTTCTTTCTCCGCCGGTTATCGTTATTACGATGATCGCTATCTTCTGGTATGATCCTCAGTTATGGTCCCCTCGGTTGAACGTACTCGTTATCTCGCTTCTAACAACCGAGCCCCGCTGACAACATCCTGAATAGAGAGAAAATTTATGAAAAATGAGATATCGACGTATGTCGGGTTTCAAACCTCTCGAAACATCCGCGTCATCGTTCCTCATTCTCCACCAAATGAGGTGCAAACACGATAACTCCGCAAACTTCGCCTTGTCTTTGGGACACCGCTCGTTATTCTCGCTTCTAGTCTAATAAAGTCCACTTCCTTCATATGACGAATACTTTCGGGAAGTACTTGTCATTGAACTGCTTCTTTGAAACGTCTCCCATGACATCGCCGAAAAGCAAATTGGATGGATACGCTTCACGATTCCCACCGATGTCCGCCTTCGCCACGGAACATAAAGGTGGCGAATGGAACTTTCTTCCTCCGTGCATCCCAAGACATCGAATATCTTGGTAATTTGTTTGACCCACGTCTCGCCTTTAATCGGATCCGGCTTTCCCACTCGTGGTCCCAACTCTTTGAATCTGCTTGGTTTGTGACCACCCGTGAATTGCTATCATTTCCTCCAGTATTTTGAACACGAGTCTCCTCGTCGATTTTTTTGCATGAACTGCAAAAAGCTTCTAAACATCCCCTCGTTCATCATCTCGCTTTCGGTTGGTGTTGTTCACAGGGAGGAACATTGCCACTGACTGTTACGCTTCTCCTCGTTGGTGAAAGACAGGCATCTCCACGGTCTCATTTACTCCAATCGTTAATATTCTCAATCGACATTCTCAAATACCGCATATAAAATAAGGGTTAATTAAGGAAATCAATATATCACATAATATCCCTATATCTTGACCAACTAACAAATAAGCTTAGGTAGACACACTACTAGCGAAGGATTTACTCGCTCTCCCCTCCTAGTTCTATTCCCCGATCTCCGCCAGAGAGATCATATCCTAAAGCTCGATATTAACCGTGGCGCCCCAAAATAGGTATACACAACACCCATTCTCGAGTCGCCAAATACATGGTGCGAAACAACTACAACTTTATTATTACAACAAGAAAAGCGTGAGTTTGAATACAAATATTATCTTCTAGACAATATCTATACTCAAATAAATCCTCATCACATTATTGATTCATTATTTTACAAAATGGTGAGGACTACTAAACAACTCTCTCTAGAATCTTCATTCCATACCCCGACTAAGACTGCTACATTCTCGCCTCCCGAGAAGAAGAAGAATGGAACAAACAAGGAAAAGGGTGAGCTCAACTAGCCCAAGAAAGAATATTATGACTAAGATAATATACAACAAATTATCGTTAGTCTTCAACAGGGAAAAATCGATAGAATACAATAAACAACAAGTTTCGGATCAATATTCGCAATGGAATTAATAATTCATAGAAGAGTTACGTGAGAATGAAATCTACTATAATCTATGAATTTAATGATCCATCATCAATATTTTATCCTCGTAACATCAATCAATATACATCTCGAATCAAATATTCATCTTTGCACTACGTGCCAAAGATATTCATCAGTTGGTCATGTTCATCTCAACACCTATTCATCTTTACACTACGGGCCAAAGAGATTCATCAGTTTAATCATTCATCTTTGCACTACAGGCCAAAGATATTCATCAAGTATCACCATTAAGGACCGAGGATGATGAAAATATTTTTTAAGAACGAATCCGGTGAGATAGAAGGACAAATATTAGAATTCATTTAACAGCTTTATCCAAGATCAATAATACTTCATAATAAACGATTTTGAAGCGTAACTCAAAATAACGATCAAAAACATGGATACAATCAAAGATAGTAGCCAAAATAGACATCTTGGACAAAAAAAAAAAATTTCATTTTTCTATTGAATAAGTCCAGTATTCGTGAATAGTTCCAGATATCGTGAATAGTCTTGATATCGTGAATAAGAACCCAGACACACAACAAGTTCTAAATTTGATTAAAAAGTTCACCAATATTTCGGCATAATGATATTGAAGAAAAATATCATTTAAGAAGAAAATAATATCCCTTTACCTCGAAAGATCGAGTGCTTATTTAGAATCTAGGGTATAGTCTTTGAAGGAACTTGCAGACCGTCTAGCAATACTCAAAGTATACTCAAAATACTCACAAGAATACGCTCAAAATATCGAGAGAGAAATAGAGAAAACTTGGGTTTACGGTGTGATTTTCAATTCTAACCTAAGCACCTATTTATAGGAAAATGCTTAGAACACCAAAGTAGAAAATTTAATATAATATTAATATAATTATATAAATTTTCCTTAGCCCACCTTTTGGTCAAAACACCAGCCACACATGTTAATGATGTCCAAAAAAAATACAAAAAACGTTTTTCTTAACAAAAATAATTTAAACTCCCAAAAATCAATTATTTCGGAGCTTCGGAACTTCAATAATTCATAATAAATAGCCCTTTCATCAGAAAATTCGAATCTCGCGAGTTTTTATAGGAAATTCAATTCTCTACAACTTTGCAGAAGAAAGTTTTTCCAAATTCCAAACAAAAATTGACCGAAATTCACAAACGGACGATTTTATAGGCTATAATCAAATTTCGGTCAATAATTGTGTCCACCAACACACAAAACATGTGTTAAACATTTAATGCCACAAAAATACTCTTCCTCCTCATATACTCATATATCCCACATTCATTGTAAAAATATCACCGTTAATATATTATTAAAATAATATATTTAAATGACTTATTTTATCAGAAAAAGATAAAATATTAATTTTCAACAATTGTCATTTTAAAAATTTTCTCCATCTATATCCACATAAAATCAATATTTTCCTCATCATATAAATCAATAATTAATTATTCACAAATAATATTACGAATCACAATATTGACAACCGAGGCGGTTCAGAGGAGGGGGCTTTCGAATAAGAATTTCTTCTTCTGCGCACGCATGATTAGATGACCAAACCTCTCCTTAGATGTAAACTTTCTAGACATTGCCAATAATGTTATCTAATAATATTATTCAGATAATATGAATTATTGCTTTGATAATGAAAGATCTTGTGTAATGACAATTATTGAAACAACAATAATATAAAATATCAACGCAAAGAATTATTAACTTCGATAAAATCTTTGAGCGATAATTCTCGTAACCATTATTGAGTAGTGCCTTCTTACGTAAGAATCAATAATTGGTGCAATACTGGTATCTTCTTGTTCAACAACGCGTATTAGTGTGTTTTAACCACCGGGTATTCAACGATGATAACGCAACAACTACTGCCGTTATTTAAAAACAACTTATATTTGTCGTTTTCTTCATCCAATCGCTTTCAGTTATGGGGCCCACACATGGGCTACTTGCGAGTAAATACGAATATTCCCGACAAAGACGAATATTCCACGACTGAAACGAATATTCCCCGAAACAACAATGAATATTTTATAACCACTTGCTTATTTTGAAATATTTATGTATTTAACCCTTAACTATCCACATTAATCAAATCAACCCTTACTATTTCAAAATAAAGGAAATTCCTTTTTATTTAAAAATTTGAGTCTTCTTCTGAAACGTAGTAGTAATTAGCGTTGAGTAGAAGATCATATCTTGGTACAAGTCGCGATATTGTCGATGCAAAGGCCCATTTTTATGACTGCAAAGGATGGAGATAGAGATAAAGACTCCGGGGACCTACGTGATGATGGCGAATATCTGAGTAGAACCGACTTTAATCGATAAAGTTAAAAGGCTGCTCGAGCTACGGACACGGAGGTGATGCGTATGAGGAAGAAAGTGCAAGAAGGTTCTATCTTAGGAAGCAAGAATCGATGAAGAAGGAATACTTGAGTCAACTCCGGACTTTGTGTTCTAACGACCACGATTTAAGTATAAAATCATGATGGAGGCGCACAACACACCGTTTGCAATCCATCCTGGGAGTACCAAAATGTATCATGATCTTCAACATACATTTTGGTGGGGCAATATGAAGAGAGAGATAGCGTTGTTTATCTCAAGGTGTTTAACTTGTCAACGAGTCAAGGCGAAGCATCAAGTACCAAAAGGTCCATTGCAACCACTTAAAATTCCAGAATGGAAGTGGGAGCACATTACCATGGATTTTGTTACTAGTCTTCCCAAGGTTTCTCAAGGCATTGATGCAATTTGGGTCATTGTTGATAGATTGACCAAGTCTGCTCATTTCTTACCTATACGAGAAACTTATACACTTGAAAGTCTTGCTCGTATGTATATAAACGAGGTTGTAGACACTCAAAATTTTCTGCACTCCTATTACTAACATTGCAGGAGGGTAGATTCGTCTTTTGGAGATAACCCTGAAAGACAACATACAAGCCATTCTGGATACTACTAGAAGGTCAGCTCCAACCTGGAACATAAACTGGGAGCTTCGGAACCAAACCCGGAACACACACCGGGCATGTCATTTCCAAATCTCGGAGATAACCCCGAGATATGCAGATCAAAAGATCGGCAATAACACCGGAGAGAACAACTCTGTTTCGGTAATAACACCGTGACATTCAGTTCCAGTCCCAAAAATAACACTGGCAGTAGCAAACCCATCCTTGGCGATAACTCCAAAGGATGCCATCGCAGTTCCGACGATAACTCCGGAAATGCTTGTTTCAAATACATCTGATCGACTTCAATCACGAGGATGACGGTGAGGCACACAAACAAGCGATTCTATCTCGGAGATAACCACAATGACGTCTACTTTCCGCTAAAACCGTGATAACCCACATGGCGCCCCAAAATAGGTATACACAACACCCATTACGAGTCGCCAAATACATGGTACAAGAAGCAAACTACAACTTCATAATACAAATGTCGTGTGAAATACGACAATATATCTTATGAGTTTAAATACAAATATTATCTTCTAGACAATATCTATACTCAAATAAATCCTCATCACATTATTGATTCATTATTTTACAAAAATGGTGAGGACTACTAAACAACTCTCTAGAAATCTTCATTCCATACCCACTAAGTACTCGCATTACATTCTCGCCTCTGAGAAAGAAAAATGGAACAACATGGAAAAGGGTGAGCTCAACTAGCCCGATAAAAAGAATATTATGACTAAGATAATATACAACAAATTATCGTTAGTCTCCAACGAGGAAAAATCGATAGAATACAATAGACAACAAGTTTCGGATCAATATTCGCATGAAATAATAATTCATAGAAGAGTTACGTAGATAATGAAATCTACTATAATCTATGAATTTAACAGATCCATCATCAATATTTTATCCACAGTAACATCAATCAATATTCATCTCAAATCAAATATTCATCTTTGCACTACGGGCCAAAGATATTCATCAATCGGTCATGTTCATCTCAACACTGTTCATCTTTGCACTAAAGGCCAAAGATATTCATCGATCGGTCGTGTTCATTTAAACACCGCTCATCTTTTGCACTTCTGGCCAAAGATATTCTTGAAAATCATTCATCTTTACACTACTGGGCCAAAGATATTCAATAATATCATCATTTAAGGCGAGGATGATGAAAAATATTTTAAAGAACGAATCCATTGAAACAAAATGACAAGGATTAAGGATTAAGGATTAGTACTTTGTTTTATCCATGTATCACAATACCTCAAAAATAATCATAGTGGTGTAAAATTCAAGAATGATCAAAACATGGATACAATCAAAGCTAGTATCCGAATAGATATTTTGAACGAAAAGAAGAAATTTTATTTTTCGATGAATAGTCAGAGTATCGTGAATAGTCTTGAGTATCGTGAATAAGTAACTCGACACCAAAAGATAGAAATTCCACAAAAAAAACATTTTCACGCTTAATGAATAGTACTGCGTGAATAGTAACTCGTGAATAGTAACTCATGAATAGTAACTCACGAATAAGTAACCCCGACATGAAAAAGTTCCAATTTTGATAAAAGTTCGAACCAATATTTGAAATAATGATATTGAAGAAATAATATCATTACTGAAAAAAATAATATCCTTTACCTCGAAAGAATCGATTACTTGGAAGGAAAGGTCGAAAGTGATCTTTGAATGAAACTTGTCTTGAGCAATGACTCTCAAAGTATCTAAATACTCACAAAATACGCTCAATAATATAGAGAGAAGAGAAAACTTTGTTTACGGTGTGATTTTCAATTCTAACTTAGCCCTCTATTTATAGGAAAATGTTAGCCATAGAAGCGAGACTTGACTGCTACACGATGGCTTTACACTGCTACTATTGCCACCCACCACATTTGAAATAAAATTCAGCACATTTCTTCACCAACCACAAGTGGGGCCCACTCAATTCTAGAATTTTCCACCAAAATCAATTATAAACCTAATTTTCGAATCAAGACACCTCTTAAAATTCACAACAAATCATTCGTGCATTTTTAACGGTTCAAAATTTGTGGACATATACTCAACTTATGTATGTATAACATACCCAAAAATTACCACAATCCAACGGTCGGATTAAAATTATAACCCCATGATATATCTCAAAACCCACGATTTGATTTTTAACACCTCCGTCCGATAAAATCTTGATAAAACACCTCAACATTAATTCCTTCATTAATAACCACATAAATAAATCCATCATTTATATTCATATAAAATAAATATTTCCTTATCATATGAATCAATAATTAATTATTCACAAATAATATTACGAATTACAATTATGACAACGGTAGTTTCCCGGGAAGAGGGGGCTTTCAATAAGGATCTCTCCTTCTTGGCCGCAATTAGGTGACCAAACCTCTCCTTAGGCGAACTTTCTAGATATTACCAATAATGTTATCTAATAATATTATTCAAATAATATGAATTATTGATCGATAATGGGAAATCTTTGTGCGATGGCAATTATTGAACAACAATAATATAAAATATCAATGCAACAATTATTGAATCAATAAAATAAAATATTGAGCGATAACTCTTGTAACAATTATTGAGTAGTGCCTTCTTACGTAAGGATCAATAATTCAACAATCTTTGTAATAATCTGGTGGTGCTTCTCTTTCAACCACGCCAGCGTATTCGTATTTTAACCACCGGGTATTCCAACGATCTTAACGGTAACAACTACTGGTTATTTTTTTAACCAACTTATATTTGTCGTTTTCTTCATCCAATCGCTTTCCAGTTATGGGGCCCACACATTGGCATTGGCAGGTCAATGCGAATATTCTCCCACAATGCGAATATTCCACGACCAACGAATATTCCCCGACAAAAATGAATATTTTATAACCACTTGCTTATTTTGAAATATTTGCGTATTTAACCCTTAACTATCCACATTAATCAAATCAACCCTTACTATTTCAAAATAATAAATAAAGGAAATTCCTTTTTATTTAAAAAATTTGAGGGTCTTACAACCTCCCTCCTTATGAAATTTCGTCCTCGAAATTGACGTACGTACCTGGTGTTTTGAAAAGGTGAGGATACCTCGCTTTCATTTCCGTTTCTAACTCCCAGGTCATTTCCTCTATAACATGATTCCTCCACAAAACTTTAACTTGTGGTATAACCCTTCTTGGCGTGGGACATGCTCCTTCCTATCCAAAATCTTGGCAGTACCTCCTCATACGTTAAGTCTTGGCTATCTCGTCCGGTTCTAACTTTCAATAACGTGGTTCGGTTCTTTCACATATTTACGAAGTACAAATATTTGAAACACATTATGAACGAAGACATACTTGGAGGTAACGCAAATCTATAGGCTACATTTCCTACTTCGGTCGAAAATTTGAAATGGACCAATAAATGCGTGGATTGAGCTTTCCTCCTTCCCAAATCTTGTAACTCCCTTCATGGAGCAACTTCGTAACAATACATGATCCCCACATTAAATTCCACGTCCTTTCGATGAAGATCCGCATAACTCTTTTGTCGATCTTGTGCCGTTTGTATCGTTGTCGAATCATTTGGATCTTTTCGGTGAGTCATACGTCTTAACTTCGGGTCCCAACAATGTTGCTTCACCCACCTCATCCCAACATATTGGAGAACGACATTTTGTCCATATAATGCTTGAATGGAACCACACCTATACTTGCACGATAAGCATTGTTGTAGGAGAATTCTACCAATGGTAAATACTTATCCCAACTACCCTTGAAGTCTAGGACACAGAGTCTTAATAAATCTTCAAGAGTTTGAATAGTCCTCTCTGATTGTCCGTCCGTTTGGGGATGGTATGCCGAACTAAATCGCAAATCCGTGCCCATAGCTTTTTGTAAGCTAACCCAAAATCTTGAAGTGAATCTTGGGTCACGATCTAAAACTATGGATACTGGCATGCCATGAAATCTCACAATCGCATTTACGTACATACGAGAAAGACGTTCAAGGGAATAAGTCTCTCGTATTGGTAAGAAATGAGCAGACTTGGTTAATCTATCAACAATGACCCAAATAGCATTGATGCCTTGAGAAACCGTAGGAAGATTAGTAATGAAATTCAGGGTAATGTGTTCCCACTTCCCTTCCGGAATCTCAAGTGGTTGTAACGGACCCTTAGGTACTAGATGCTCCGCCTTTACACGTTGACAAGTTAAACACATTGAGATAAACTTTGCAATCTCTCTCTTCATATTGTTCCACCAAAATGTATGTCGAAGATCACGATACATTTTAGTACTTCCATGATGGATTGCAAACGGTGTATTGTGTGCCTCCATCATAATCTTATACTTCAAATCAGAGTCGTTAGGAACACAAAGTCTCGAGTGGACTCGAAGTATTCCTTCTTCATCAATTCTCGCTTCTGGAATAACTCCTTCTTGTACTTTCTTCTTCATACGCATCATTTCAAGATTGCCTGGCTTGAGCAACCTTAACTTTTTCTATTAAAGTTGGCTCTATCGTATATACTGACATCATCGCTTTTCGTTCCGCATATGATCTTCTACTCAACGCGTCGGCTACCACGTTCGCTTTTCCAAGATGGTATGGTTAGAATATGTCTTTGAAATGAGTCGCCTCTTGAGCTCTTGGAAAATCTTCTCGCATTCCTCGCTCCATACAATTTTGTATCTCTACGAGTCATTACGTTAATGGAATAGCGATTCGAGAATATCCTTCAACGAATCTCCGATAATAACCAACTAAGCCTGAAAGCTACGTATTTCGATTCTTGACTTAGGTTGCTCTCAACCGTGACTCATATCCCAATCTTGGATAAGACGTCACAATGACACCTATCGATTTACTATCGCATACGAATATGGCGTCCCTACGAGAGAGCGGCTTAGGTGAATTCCACAAAGGAAGTCATAAGATAAAGGCTCGGTACCAAATTCTATAGTTGAATTTTTAACTCACGAAGTTCAATAGGAGCCATTCGATATAAGATTTTAGAAATGAGTTTTGTCACTTAGGGTTCAAAGTCGATACAAAATTTAATATCGATCTTTGGGAGTAAGCCAATAAATTCTTCAGAAATACGTCGGGAAAAATCAATAACAACAAGAATATTATTCAAATCGGCGTGTCTTTATTCAAATCCATAACATGGACTAAGAACACTTGACATCCGTAATAAACGAATGACTTCATGGCTTGATATGAAAATGTTTGACTACAATGGTTTGATTGCTTGAGTTGAATAACGGAGTTGCTTAGGAATATGAAAACTAACAACCTTACAAAAGCAATCAATTTTGGCATGATGAGTAGTTAACCAATCAATCCCCAAAAGCAAGTATCTTTAAAGAGATAAGGTCAACGGGTAAGGTAATGGTGCCAACTTGAATCAAACAAGATTTTTAAACAACGGATGTAATGAAAGTTTCTCTAACGGAGTCTCCATAAATAGGTCAAAGTCTAATTTCTCCGTAGTCAAGTTCAAACGTTGAGCGCAAAGCAAGAGATAAAAAGAATGGGTAGAACAGGGGTATCTAGTAAGGTATAAACTTCGCAAGAATTTATAATTAACTAACCCGTGCTAACCGTTCGGGTTCCTCGTATTTTATTGGGTCCACGGCAAACGCTCTTCCAAGAACCGCTTGACTTTGACTTTTACGGGACATCCTTTTTGAGTCACCATTCACGCTGGGTGGGTTTCGATATCGTACAATCTCGGCGATATGTCCTTCTTTTCCACAATTATAGCATACCTTGGAAGGCTTTGAGCAGTTTGACCTTATATGTCCCTCCTCTCCACATCTGTCAGTAGCATCTAACGGCGATCGTTCTCTTCCCTAGAATTTGTTGATGGTCTTGATGTTCTTTTAACGCGTCTTCCGTCCATCGTTAAATCTTCTCTTTTAGATTGGACATCTCTTTCCATAATATCAACGCGTCGTCGCGCTTTTACCCATGCATCACTCATTCTCACTCGTTCGATTATTTCTTCTTTCATTTCGATTCGACTTTATCATCTTATACTCGCGCGAAAGAGTGCTTCATTCAAGCATCACGTGTCGGGTAACACAAGCTTGAATCGTTGCATCCTTTTGCTCCACATTTTCTGCAATTCTTTAGCTTTCTTCTAACTCATGAATACGATTTTGCAATTCTATATTTCGATCATAAAATACCTCTAATAAACTCTCTTGGTACCTCTTCTTCCTCTTCTTCCTCACTCTCACCGTTACCTCTGCGATTATCTCGAATGTGACTATCAATTCTTCACTCACCACATGGATATCTCTAATTCCTTCTTCACTTTGACATCACATTATCCTGGTTGGCGATTAGAGGTGTCTCCACGATCTCATTCACTCCATTGTTAACGCTTCTCGTGACCATTCTAAAAAAAAACTATCATAAAACAAGGGTTAATTAAATAAATTAACAAATCACATAATACCCCTATAATATGACCAACCAACAAATAAGCTTAGGTAGGACACACTAGCGAAGGATTTACTCGTCTCTCCCCTCCTAGTTCTATTCCCCGATCTCCGCCAGAGATCATATCCCTAAGCTCTGATACCAACTGTGGCGCCCCCAAATAGGTATACACAACACCCATTCACGAGTCGCCAAATACATGGTACAAGAAAGCAAACTACAACTTCAATAATACAAATGTCGTGTGAAATACGACAATATATCTTAATGAGTTTAAATACAAATATTATCTTCTGAGACAATATCTATACTCAAATAAATCCTCATCACATTATTGATTCATTATTTTACAAAAATGGTGAGGACTACTAAACAACTCTCTCTAGAATCTTCATTCCATACCCAGACTAGTACTATTTTACATTCTTCGCCTCCACGAGAAGAAAAATGGAACAACATGGAAAAGGGTGAGCTCAACTAGCCCAATAAAGAATATTATGACTAAGATAATATACAACAAATTATCGTTAGTCTCCAACGAGGAAAAATCGATAGAATACAATAGACAACAAGTTTGATCAATATTCGCAATGAAAATAATAATTCATAGAAGAGTTACGTAGAGAATGAAATCTACTATAATCTATGAATTTAACAGTCCATCATCAATATTTTATCCTGTAACATCAATCAATATTCATCTTAAATCAAATATTCATCTTTTGCTTCTGAGCCAAAGATATTCATCAATCGGTCATGTTCATCTCAACACCTGTTCATCTTTGCACTAAAGGCCAAAGATATTCATCAGTCGGTCATGTTCATTTAAACACCTGTTCATCTTTGCACTACAGGCCAAAGATATTCTTCAGAAATCATTCATCTTTGCACTACTGGGCCAAAGATATTCAATAATATCATCATTTAAGGCGAGGATGATGAAAAATATTTTTAAAGAACGAATCCAATGAAACAAAATGACAAGGATTAAGGATTAAGGATTCGTACTTTGTTTTATCCATGTCCAACAATACCTCAAAAATAATCATAGTGGTGTAAAATTCAAGAATGATCAAAACATGGATACAATCAAAGCTAGTATCCGAATATAGATATTTTGACGAAAAAGAAGAAATTTTATTTTTCGATGAATAGTCTTGTAGTATCGTGAATAGTCTTAGTATCGTGAATAGTAACTCGACACCAAAAGATAGAAATTCCACAAAAAAAACATTTTCACGCTTCATGAATAATAGTACTCGTGAATAGTAACTCGTGAATAAGAACTCATGAATAGTAACTCATGAATAGTAACTCATGAATAAGTAACCCCGACATGAAAAAGTTCCAATTTTGATAAAAGTTCCAACCAATATTTCAAAGATAATGATATTGAAGAAATAATATCATTCTGAAAAAAATAATATCCTTTACCTCAAAGAATCGATTGCTTGGAAGGAAAGGTCGAAAGTGATCTTTGAATGAAACTTGTCTTGAACGACAACTCTCAAAGTATCTAAATACTCACAAAATACGCCAATAATATAGAGAGAGAAGAGAAAAACTTTGTTTCTGGTGTGATTTTCAATTCTAACTTAGCCCTCTATTTATAGGAAAATGTTAGCCCGCCGAAGCAGACTTGACCTGCTACCTGATGGCTTTACCTGCTACTATTGCCACCCACCACATTTAAAATAAAATTCAGCACATTTCTTCACCAACCACAAGTGGGGCCCACTCAATTCTAGAATTTTCCACCAAAATCAATTATAAACCTAATTTCCGAATCCGACACCTCTTAAAATTCACAACAAATCATTCGTGCATTTTTAACGGTTCAAAATTTGTGGACATATACTCAACTTATGTATGTATAACATACCCAAAAATTACCACAATCCAACGGTCGGATTAAAAATTATAACCCCATGATATATCTCAAAACCCACGATTTGATTTTTAACACCTCCAATCCGATAAAATCTTGATAAAACACCTCAACATTAATTCCTTCATTAATAACCACATAAATAAATCCATCATTTATATTCATATAAAATAAATATTTCCTTATCATATGAATGAATAATTAATTATTCACAAATAATATTACGTAATTATAATTACGAATGACCAGTAGTTCCTGGGAAGAGGGGCTTTCAATAAGGATCTCTCATTCTTTGGCGCCGATTAGGTGACCAAACCTCTCCTTAGACGAACTTTCTAGACATTGCCAATAATGTTATCTAATAATATTATTCAAATAATATGAATTATTGATCCGATAATGGGAAATACTGTGCAGTGACAATTATTGAACAACAATAATATAAAATATCAACGCAACAATTATTGAATCAATAAAATAAAATATTGAGCGAAGTAACTCATCGTAACAATTATTGAGTAGTGCCTTCTTACGTAAGGATCAATAATTCAACAATCTTTGTGCAATACTGGTAATATTCTTTGTGCAACCACGCGTATTCATCGTATTTTAACCAAGGTATTCCAACGATCTTAATTGGTAACAACTTCTGCCAGTTATTTTTAACCAACTTATATTTGTCATTTTCTTCATCCAATCGCTTTTAGTTATGGGGCCCACACATGGCATGGCGTAATACCGTGCATTATTTCCCGACGAGTCTGAATATTCCACGACCAAACGAATATTCCCCGAAACAAAAATGAATATTTTATAACCACTTGCTTATTTTGAAATATTTGCGTATTTAACCCTTAACTATCCACATTAATCAAATCAACCCTTACTATTTCAAAATAATAAATAAAGGAAATTCCTTTTTATTTAAAAAAATTTCGGGGTCTTACAACCCCGGTGAGGAGTCACAACGTCATCTCATCATGAAGCAAGATGGTATCGCAGCATACCGATAAGTAGTCCAATCTCAGCTGTAACCCTGAGCAACGTCTACTTTCAACTCAAATTTTGGCCGATAACCCGTAAGAGTCCAACATCATCTTGTTCATCCCGACAAATGGCACGTCGTCTCAACATTTTAGACATATATACATACAATAATGTCTCGACAATCGAGGAATAACAATCCCGAGTGACTATTACGTGTGACAGTACTTTGGATAGAATTTGAAGCTCGAAGACCATGGGCATAGAGCCCTCTTCCTAACTTCGTACAACCTCTAATCCATGTCATTACGTAACTCTCGACACCAGTATCCCGAAGAAGTACAGATACGCTTCGTTTGGATGCTCGGATTGAAGTTCTGACGATCCGATTGGACATTACAGTGCACGACTACACGAACTATGAGACGATGGGACCCGAGGCCTGGGCCCACTACGCCCAGCCGCAGGTAAACCTACGGCCATCGGTCCTATATATATAAGGCTTGGGGCCAGCCATTTGCAAGAGAGAGAGAGAGAAGAAAAGGCGAGGAAGCCCTGTCCATTTAGCTCTGCAAATACAGTTTTGTAGTGTTTCCTCTTCTTTAAACACCAGTTAGCTCTTATACAGATACTTTTTATCTTTTAGAAGCTAAGTGTTCATCTAATCAAGGTCAAAGGAGTCTACGTTGTCAGTCCATCGTAAGCCTTCTACATTCAAGAGAGCCTCTTTCTCCTACTATTATTATCACACACTGTTATACACATTGAGAGTCGTGTGAGTGTGTTTGCTCGGACTTATGTCCGTGGTTTTTATTTTTGTCTGTATATATATATATATATACTATATATATATATATATTTTATATATATGGACTAACATTATCGAATTATGCCTCGATTGAGCCTAGACTTGATGCAGGCGTTTATACTTTTTATATATATATATATATATATATATATATATATATATATATATATATATATATATATATATATATATGAACTAATTGGTCGACTTTTGTCGATGAGCCTGACTTGATGCAGTGCGTTTAATTGCTTATATATATATATATATATATATATATATATATATATATATATATATATATATATATATAACTTATCAGAATATATCGATGAGCCTAAACTTGGTTTGGTGCGTTTACATTATATATATATATATATATATATATATATATATCTTTCATTGTCAGACATATCCGATGAGCACAGATTTACCTCCCCTGCGTTTATTGCTTATATATATATATCATATATATATATATATATATATATATATATATTTTAGATTCATCCTCCCCAGAGTTTACTTACGTGGCGATGATCGCATTTACAACTTTATTTACATTCAGTCCGCACTGAGTTTACTTACGTGGCGATGATAAACTTACTGACTTTATTTAAATTCCGTCACTTTGGAGTTTACTCTCAGTAGCGGTTGATCATGCACATATATATATATTTACAGCTTATATATATAACTGCTTACTGCTTTCCATATAAATTGCAGTGCTTTGTGAGCCTAGGAATCATGTGATCACGAGTTTCGGTTCTTCGAATCTAGATTCGTTTCCCATAATGGGCGTTTTTGGGCATGGCGGCTTGTACATTATTTTTTTTTATGCAAAGTTTCCTTGGATGGACGGTCATTATGCCCATGGGAAATTCGGCACTGCTATAAATTATTTGATCGTGAATGCCTCACATCTCGATAATAAAAGCAAACAAGTCGGACACTTAGTAATAAAAATGGAAATATGAAAAGGTCTCAATTCCTATTGAGCACAGGGTTTGAAAAAAACCTCTTTTTATAAAACATCATTGCTATATCTTGCGATAAAATTTGAATTTTCCTAAAATAAAATTCAAACCTGTGCATATAGGTTGAACAAGGCCTCGCACTACTTTCATATAATTGCACATTGATCCACACACACACACACATTCATACAATTGTTTCTTTGAAAAGTGGCAGTCACCGTGGCAACATGGATGTCGGGGGGTGCCTAACACCTTCCCTCCGCATAACCAAGCCCCCGAACCCTTAATGAATCTCGGTTTCACAGACCCATTTAGCAGTGCCAAATCACTGGGTCAATGTGCAAAACCTTTTCCGGTTCGCGTTAGTGCAACCATTAAAAACACCAATGGCGACTCTTAAAAGTCAATCAATCGTCGACATTATACATGTCGGACCTTTTTCACTTGTTTTTTCAAACAAATCTCACATTAACATGAGAACACCAAAAGACAAGTAACGAAAAGGGACATCAAAAAATCCCGACGTCGACAGGTGGCGACTCCGCTGGGGACTCCAGTAAGAGAGCTTAAGCCGCCATTTCAAGCTTTTCAAAATTATTGTATGTTTGTGTGTGATTGTTGTATTTATATTTCTGATAAATTTGTACTAATGCATCTTATTTACTGCACTGCTAAATATCTATCTGTGATATTAGTGCTTCGCACATGTCATCATTTTGCGTAAAAGGTGAGACGCGTTTGTATGTGAATGTATGCTGTGTGGTTCCTCCATTAGGAGGCTATCCCATCGGTGTTTGATTACTGGACTCGCGGGAAGAATAATTCTCTGAGGCTTAAGAAAGGCACCACTCAGATCCGCTCCAATTTGAAAGACCGGATTAACTTCCCGTCAAGTAGATTGCGATGATCTGAGAACCTTCATTGCCAAAAAGCCGCGAGAAAAACCCTAAGATAGGTCAACCTCTGATAAACCAAACACGAAGGAAAGTCTCTTCATGCCTTCCATTTTCAAATTACTTGTAAGAACATTTACTTGTAATTTGGTGCTCACCCATATGTAATGGAAAATATGAAGAATACTTGTGCACTACATGTTATTTAACTAAACCGGTTTTTTGCAGGACAAAATTCCTAAAAAACGAGCATGTTAAAATAAAACTTTTTATCCTTAAGACTAAACTACATAAGTCTTTTGTAGGGACGCAATTGGGCCGGTTACCAGTTCCAAATTCAAAAAGGCATCAAGCCTACAGCCAATCATGTCTTCCTCTGAACAGCATAATCCTGTGTCTCGAGAAGAATTTGACGGATTGAGTAAACAACTCACGGACTTGGCTATTATACTAAAAGAATTACACCGGTCTACCCAGGATACCAAGATGCCCACACATACAGAATCCTCTGCACAAGGGGAAGCTCAGCATCTGGAAAGAACAATTCCAGAACAACAGTTAGAAACCAACAAAAACCCTGAAACCACCCATCTCAAAATAGATCCAGACACCGGTGATATCAGTAAGAAGGTCCTTCAAATGGAGGAAACCATTCGCACTCTCAAAGGGATTAGAACTCTTGGCAGTGTTTCATATTCAGACCTCTGTATATTTCTTGGTGTTCATTATCCAGAGAAATTTAAGACCCCCGATTTTGAAAAATATAACGGGTTAGGGGATCCTTACACACATTTAAAGGTGTTCATTGGGGAACTCGGATCTTATGCTGAGGATGAAAAGCTAAGAATGCAGCTATTTCAGAAAAGTCTAACTGGAGAAGCCCGTTCATGGTATACCAGATTAAATAATTCTAAGATCCATACCTGGGAAGAACTTGCTCGTGCCTTCCTTTCTCAATACAGTTTTCAATCTCAGATGGCTCCTGATCGGTATCAAATTACCAAGATCAAGAAACAGTCTAATGAGTCATTCAAAAAATATGCTCAAAGGTGAAGGCACCTTGTTGCTCAAGTTATCCCCTCCATGACTGAGTCAGAAATGGTCATGACTTTTATAGATGTATAGGAAGCACCTTTCTATAAAAGAGTTCTAGCTGGAATTGGTAAACCATTTTCAGAAATGATTAAACATGGCGAGATGGCAGAAATGAGATTGAAGTCCAAAAAAATTCAAGACCTAGCCGCTCTTAAAGCTGTTGCTGAGCACATCCAGTCCGGATCTTATAGAAACAACCCCCGGAGGGTCCATAAGAAGAAAGAAGAGGATGTTTCCTTGATCCTACAAGGATATAAAGGCAATTTAAAAATGCCTATGCAGAGGAGAAACTACTCCCCTTTTCCTGCACAATCTTCAAACCCTCCATTACCCAAAAGTGGAGAAGTAAAGCGAATCCGAACGTTTACAACCTTAGGAGATTCACTCGAAAACATCATTGCTCTTCTGACTACTCAGAAGAAAATTACACATCTTCTTCTGCCAGCCAATCCTAATGGTAGGGGTTTTAATGCTAGCCGAAAATGTGCATATCATGCCGGGGCACCTGGACATGATACTCAAGATTGTTGGGCCTTGAAACACAAGATCCAAGATTTGATCGATAATGGTGAGATTGTAGTCACCAAGCCAGATCAACCCCATGTACAAGACAACCCTCTTCCACAACACAAAAAGGAAGAAGTCAACATAATCAGTTGGAGCACTAGACAGGGCTATAATTCTACTGGTGAATCATCCCAACCCATCAAAGATGATGTTGACAAATGGGATAATGCAAAGTTCCAATTCACAATGGAACGAAAGATGAAAGCTCTTTGCAAGCAAATCGAGCAATTGGCCAAACTAGTGACCCATCAACATCAAGTCACGCACCAATTAATTAGGCAGAAACATGTCTATCTCCTTCCATTTGTTACAAATTCTCCATCAACACCTTTAGAAAGCGAAGCTATGGAGGAAAAGGTTGAAAAAAGAGCAAGTGCTAAAGCTCGTCGGGAATTCGCTAATAAAAGGGAATTCACTTATTTGGATCAATCAATGAAGGAAATACTTCAAATGTTAGTCAACGAAGGAAGAATCACATTCCTTCTACCTCCAATCAATCCCCGTTCTGGGCCATTCAATCCTGATGAAATGTGTCAATATCATTCACATTCCCGCGGTCACAGCACAGAAGAATGTTGGGCACTCCACCATCTCATTCAGAATCTTATTGATAGCGGTGTCCTGCAAGTAGCAGATGATCACACTGTGCAGATCAAGGGTGAAAGCACATACCCTACTCAATGGAAGGGATCAGTTGCAGTGATATCTGAGGATGATGAAACTGTCAAAACATTCCCTATACAACCCATTCAACTCAAAGGAAGCTACAATCCTTTGAAAGTGGCTGCTCCAGAGCCAATTATCCTGCCTTGCAGAATACAACATCATGTTATCAGCCTACACAGAGTGCCATGGAATTATGGAGAAGCTGAAGGATCTACATCTCATACCACTACTGCAGTGTCGAAAGAGAATCCAATGTACCTCCCTCGACGGGTTATCAAGCCTACTTGCGAAGAAAAAGGGAAGATATCAATGGAGAAGATTGAAAAATTCCTCCATACTATGGGCCACAATGAAGCCAAAGTGGTTCTAAGCTTGCAAGAAGCTCCACACCAGATTTCAATACTGGATTTGGTTTTCTCTTCCGAAGATCATCAGAAAGTTTTGCTAAAGGTCCTAGAAGAGGCATACCTACCAAAATCAGTGGATGTAGAAAAATTTCAACACTTGGTTGATCACATCTTCAACAACAATGTGATATCCTTCACTAATGACGATATACCTCCCGAAGGGACCGGCCATTGCAAACCACTGCACATCGCAGTGTTATCTTCGGGGTACATGCTTGCAGGAGTATTGATAGATGGAGGCTCGTCTCTCAATATCTGTCCCTATGCCACCTTGACAAAGATGAACATCAATCCCAACCGAATACAAAGTAGCCATACGATCATCAGAGCTTTTAATGGATCAAGACGAAATGCCGTCGGAAAGATTGAGCTACCAATAGAAATTGGTCCCCATACATTCAACGTATCCTTCCACGTCCTCAAAATAGATTCAGGATACAACCTGCTATTGGAAAGACTGTGGATACATATGGCTGGAGTTGTACCCTCCACTTTGTATCAGCAACTTAAATACATCATCAACAACAATCTCGTTACTGTTAATGCTAAGCAGGAAGGTCCTCGATCAAAGACCCTGCCTATTATCAGTTTCAATGCAGAAGTGGAGCCGGCCAGTTTCCACACTCTGGAAGTGAGCAATATACAGTACCATCCCATTGGAATGCCTCTTCCCGTTCCCAAGATTTCTGACGAGGTTATGTCAACAACTCAAGAGATGATGTTATTGGGTTACCAACCTAGACAGGGACTTGGTAAAGATCAGCAGGGTATCAAACACCCTATCCAAGTGTCCAACCAAATGGGGACAGTCGGGCTAGGCTATTCTGCCAATTCCAAACACAGGAATCCTCATAAGAGAGGGCAGATTCCTCAAACTTCCGCCCCACAGCGAGCACATATTTCTTTACCACATGAGATGATACAATCTCCCGTAAAGGTTCCAGCCCAAACGATGGCTATCCTATTTCTGAAGCCAGTACCCTTCAAAGCTAAGGAGGTACTGATTCCCGATCCCGAAGTGGAAGAGAGGGAACGGAAGCGCAAGCATAACATTACCCTGATGATGGCAGGCATTCGCGTTATTGTTCATGATGAACATACCAATAGATACACCCCAGATGATGATTGTCCAGATGTTATGGTTATCATCCGGGAGAAGGAGGACACTGACGATCCTTCTATCACTACAGTCCTGCAGGACTTTGCCCTCGACAATTGGAGCATCATTCCATGCATTGGTCGACAAGGGTAAAATGAGCAGAAAATCCCTCTGCCCTGTAGATAACTTTAATTGCTTGCTTTCCTTTACATTACTAGCAGTTATTTTATCACGTACATGCTAACACTTTTGTATGATCGAACAGTTGCATATATTAAGTGAAAGCATATTTTGTTTCAGGACTCTAAATTTAGATAGGCCTGTGCTTGCTGATAAGGTGCCTTCTCTCCATAAGGGTTGTAATTTTGATGTAAAGTTGGACATAGACTTGATGGACGTTCAAGAGGACATTGAGACACCTTAAGAGATCAAGGAATGGGTTGCCGATAAACCCAAACCCAATCTCGAACAAACAACTCCTTTCAACCTTGGAACCTTGGATAATCCTAAGCTAATTCAAATTGGTTCAGACCTTTCCAACAATCAACGGAATGATATGGTTGCGCTATTAACCCAATTCTAGGATGTGTTTGCATGGTCTTATGAAGACATGGTGGGGCTATCCACTGACATTGTTCTTCATCGCCTTCCCATCAAAGAAGGATTCAAACCAGTGAAACAAAAGCTAAGGCGATTGAAGCCTGAGTGGAGTTTAAAGGTTAAGGAGGAAATTGTGAAACAATTTCAGGCTGGCATCATCATGGTGTCTACATATCCGGAGTGGATATCCAACATTGTTCCCGTGCCTAAACCCGGGGGAAAGGTGCGAGTCTGCGTGGATTACAGGGATTTGAATAAAGCATGTCTTAAAGATAGCTTTCATGTGCCCTTTATCCACATTCTTATTAACAACACTGCTCAATATGGCATGTACTCCTTTGCTGATTGCTTTGCGGGGTACCATCAAATTATGGTCGCTAAGGAAGATCGTGAGAAAACTGCTTTCATCACACCTTGGGGAACCTTTTGCTACAGACGGTTGTCATTTGGCCTTATCAACGCCGGGGCAACCTACCAGCGAGCTATGATGGCTCTTTTCCATGATTTAATGCATAAGGAGATAGAAATCTATGTGGATGACATCATTGTCAAATCCCGTGAGGAGGATGACCATTTAGACCATCTCAGAAAGCTGTTCAACAGGTTGTGAAAGTACAACTTGAAGTTGAATCCCGCCAAATGCGCCTTTGGTGTGAAATCAGGCAAGTTGCTAGGGTTCCTAGTCAGCCATAAGGGGATTGAGCTGGATCCTACTAAAATCCAGGCCATTAATGAAATGCCCGTTCCTCAGACAGAAAAGGAAATACGGGGATTTTTGGGACGAATCAATTTCATTAGCCGATTCATTTCTCAACTCACAGCAACCTGTGAGCCAATCTTCAAATTGTTAAGGAAGAACTCCTCCATGAAATGGAATGATGAGTGCCAAAAATCCTTCCTTACAATTAAAGAGCAATTGATTAACGCTCCTGTTTTGGTACCTCCTAGGGATGGTGTTCCCCTATTCATGTACCTGTTCATAAATGACAATGACATAGGTCAGATCTTTGAAGGCGAGATGCATACACAGAGGCCAAGAGCGAAAGCGATCTATTACCTCGAAGAAAAGGTTCATCACTAGTGAGCACAAGTATACTCTGATAGAGAAAACCTGCTGTGCTTTGGCATGGGTTGCCATGAGATTACAACATTATCTCCATGGTCACACAACCCATCTCTTATCCCGCGTGGATCTTTTGAAGTATGTGTTCAGCAAGCCCATACTGAATTGTCGACTGTCCAGATGGCAGTTGATCCTTCAGCAATTTGACATCATATATGTGACACAAAAGTCTGTCAGAGGTCAAGGAATTGTGGATCAACTAACCGCCACACCTGCAGGGAACTACAAACCCTTGGAAACATTCTTTCCTAACGAAAGAGTAATGGCAATTCAACCAACACATCAGGACGATACATGCCAACAATGGAAAATGTATTTTGATGGAGCTGCTAATGCAGGAGGCTCTGGAGCTGAAGCAGTTTTAATGTCATGCACGGGGGAGCAGTATCCCGTCGCCGTCAAATTACAGTTTGTTAATACCAATAACACAGCTGAGTACGAAGGCTGTATCATGGGACTCAAACTTGCCCGTTCAATGGGTATCAGGCAGTTAACTGTCTTTGGGGATTCCGAATTGGTAGTCAATCAATCCACAGGAATTTATTAGACCAAAGAATTACGTTTATTGCCTTACCATCGGCAAGTTCTACAGATGGCTTCGAAAGTTGAAGAAATCTCCTTTCTACACATTCCTCGTAATAGGAATGACTTTGCAGACGCATTGGCAACATTGGCTTCCTTAGTTTACATTCTTAACAAGGAAAACATGCCAAGTATCACAATTGCCATGCAGAATGCCCCAGTTTATGGGAATTACATTGGAGAAGTATCGGATGAGCTACCTCCCGTCCACAACCCTTGGTATCAGCATATCAAGGAATATCTCCGAGATGGATCTACACCCGCTGAGGCGAGCCTAACTGAGAAGAGGCGGATTCATCGACTAGCTATGAAATTTTACCTGAGTGGAGATGCACTCTATAAAAGAGATGCAGGATTAGGTCTCCTCAGATGTCTAGATAAGGACCAAGCTCACCGACTCATGGATGAGATTCATGGTGGAGTATGCGGCCCTCACATGAGCGGACCCCTACTTGTTAAGAAGATTCTCAGAACGGGACATTATTGGCTTACACTCAAAGCTGACTGTGATGATCACGTCAAGAGATGCTATCAATGTCAAATCCATGGGAATGCTATCCACGCCCCTCCAAGGGAACTCCACAATATGAGTTCACCATGGCCCTTCGCAATGTGGGGAATGGACGTAATTGGGCCCATCGAACCCAAAGCCAATAATGGACATCGATTCATATTCACCATGATCGACTACTTCACCAAATGGGTCGAAGCAGCTTCCTTCCCCAAGGTTACTAAAGAAGTCATCATTGCGTTCATCAGAAACAATGTTGTTTGTCGATATGGACAACTTGAGGTCATTGTGTCAGACAATGCTAAGAACCTCAACAACAAAATGATGGAGGAATTGTGAAGAAAATTCCACATCAAGCATCTCAATTCTGTCATCTACCGACCAAAGATGAATGGTGTTGTTGAAGCTGCTAATAAAAATATCAAGAAGATCATGCAGAAAATATCCGCCAACCATAAAGGATGGCCTGACTTCTTGCCTCTAACTTTATTAGCCTACAGGACTTCAATGTGAGTTTCCACTGGGGCAACCCCCTACTCTTTAGTCTATGGAATGGAAGAAGTACTCCCCATAGAAGTGGAAATGGAATCCCTCAGGATATTGATGGATGCTCAGTTGGATGAATACCAATGGGTAAAAGATAGGTATCACCAATTATCTCTGATAGATGAAAGGCGAACCGCGGCTATCTTCCATGGTCATTTATATCAGCAAAGGATCGTACGATCCTATAATAGAAAAGTCCGACTACGGCAATTCAAACAACATGACTTGGTTTTGAAAAAGATCTTTGACAACCAAGATCAATCCAAAGGAAAATTCGCTCCTAATTGGGAAGACCCGTTTATTATCAAAGAAGTATTGACAGGAGGTGCTCTCAGGTTGCAGGAAATGGATGGCGATAAATTTCCACAGCTTATTAACTCAGACACCGTGAAACGGTACTATGTCTGAAGTTACCATCAAACGAACATCTTGGTCTTGATCAAACCACCATTCATTCCGGTTTTGAACCCTTTCCTTACACACTTTCCTGCCCCTCAGGGAAACACACTCCCTTGCAGTTTACTCTCCTGAAAATGAGAATAAACTTTTCACTTCCTTGCAGTTTACTCTCCCAAAAACGAGAATAAACTTTTCACACTTCGTTGCAGTTTACCCTCCCGAAAACGAGAATAAACTTTGCATGCTTCGTTGCAGTTTATCCTGAAGATGGGATCAAACTTTTTACACTTGCAGTTTATCCTGAAGACGGGATTAAACTTTCTACACCTGCAGTTTATCCTGAAGACGGGATCAAACTTTCTACACTTGCAGTTTATCCTGAAGACGGGATCAAACTTTTTTTTACACTTGCAGTTTATCCTGAGGACAGGATTAAACTTTCTACACCTGCAGTTTATCCTGAAGACGGGATCAAACTTTTTTTTACACTTGCAGTTTATCCTGAGGACAGGATTAAACTTTCTACACCTGCAGTTTATCCACATCATGGGATTAAACTTTCTTCTCCCCGCAGTATAGCCTACGATTCACTTCAGCTGCGATTCGTCCTGAGGGGCGAACTACATCGACCTGATCTCCCGAACACTTGGGGGTACGTAGGCAACCATATGTTATATGGCCCGGTCGCAATAAAGAAAAACAACCAAAAACATCTCACACCCTTTTAACTTCCGCATTCAGCGTTGAACCTCCTACACTAGGTTCGAACTACGCAGACTTGATCTCCTCTTCAATAGGAGTACATAGGCAGCCATTCATGGTGCAGTCTAACCCCTACCAGAACAAACCCATTTGTCACACGGTACTGGGATCAACCTTCAAATCACCCCACTTCATCAGTTTCAGGTCAAAGGGATGGAATTACCCAACCTCTTCTCCTAAATAGAAGATACGGTGACCATCTAAGCTGCGATCATGCCTCGAAGAGCAATACCAATCCATAAGAGATGGAATTAACTAGGCTTCTCACAAATAGAAGTACTGGCAACCATCTGTGGAGTGGTAAATCTCAGAGAGGAAGAAACTACCCTCCTCTCCACCTTATCATATAGATATCAGTCCCAAGACACCAAAGATGGTAGGGATTTTCAAAAATTAATGATCCGTTCTGAGAGACCTTGTGACGTCTCAATGTCCACCTATCAAGGATAAGTTCAGAATACATCAAAGATCAAAGGCCCTGGAGAGACAGACAAATATCAAGCAAGTATCAAGGCATAACTAAAAGAGAAGTGAATTAACATATATTTCTCTGCCATATATAATACTGTTTGATATATACATATGTGTTGTACATGACAAAATGGCTAAGCTAGTCTGTGCAGGAAAATACGAAGCTATCTACAGATCTGTGAAGATGCGGACTATCAGATCTAACATAGCATCCCTCTCTGAAGATGGAGGTAACGCTGCAAGCTCCTGCCCAAGGGCATCTACTCGAGCTAATAGATCAGAAGCTAACTACATAGTGGCAGAGTGCTCATCAATGTAAGCACTCATGTCGGCAAGGCTGACTGCCATCTGGGATCTCACGGAAGTGTTATCTGTAATGGCCACATCCCTAGCAGATAAGGCGGCATCCCGCTCCACTATCAAAGCATCCATAGCTGATCTAGCCTCATCTCTCTCAAACAGAGCAGTATCTCTCTTCTCAAGAGCTATCAACATCGCGACCCTAGCCTGATCTCTGTCATAGATCGTCAGATGTAAGCTCTACTCTAGATGTTGTGCTGAATACTATGCATCAGTAGTACTCGGAGTGGGAGAATATAATACAAATGCTGGCAATCCAGTAGCCAACTCAATGGTGGGAATGACAGTCTCCTCTATAGGCTCTTCATTAGCATAATCTATCTCCTGCACTGTAGATACTACCGCAGTCAAAGCAGTCTCAGTCTCTATCCATGCCGAATACTCTGCAGAAATACCTGGATGACTGGTAGAAAACTCAGCAAACTCTCGCTGATCCCAATAGGCATACAACCTGGATCTGTCCTCCGCTGATAGACGGTGTGACGCGAAGCGCTGAATCGATGCCCCCTCATATGGGTGAAAATCCTAAAACTGGTCAAACTGACACATCACGGCTAGTGGATGATAAGTAATCATGCCCCTCAAACCAGCTAGAGGAAGATAATCCATGCTTGGAGCATGAGTAATGAAGATGTAGGGTGAGACAAGCCCTAAACACGGCAATATATCAAAATGATCTCCAATCTCTGCCAAGAAAGCGGACTAAGATGTAGTATCTATACACACCGCAGGCTGGAAGGAGTATGACATAGCTATCTTGTGAGACCCCAGATTTTATCAATAAAGATTTAAATTTTGTCGAAATAATTTTTTAATATTATGGTGTGAATTTAAGATAATATTATAGTTGTGGGTAGTATTTATAAATTTTGCAAAGTATGCAAGTTGTTATAAAATATTCGTTTGGCTCTGGGAATATTCTTTTTGTCGTGGAATATTCGTGATGCGACGGCTCAATCATTAATGGACCCCATTAACGGAAGTATTGTCGTAGTTAAAAACGACAAAATTATCTTTCTATAAAAATAACTACAGAGGTGTTACTGTTAAAACCGTTGAACTACCCTAGTAAAAGTACGAAGAATACGCCAGAGTTGTATAGTAGCACACGATATTGATTATTGATGCTTACGTGAGAAGTCACTCACCTATGCTCAATTATTGCTATAGTAATTCACGCATCATATCTCTTATATTAATGATTCAATTATTGTCACAAGATCATCCGTATAATATGTTATAGTATTAAATCAATAATTGAGACGACAAGTTATAAATGATTAATAATTGTTGAAAGATTAAATATGTGTTGATTAAAAATAAAATGATTTATGGTAATATTTATTCAATCTTCGATGTGTATAAAAGAGTCCTCATTATGAGACATTTGTGGTAAGTTTGATTATTTTATGGGGGCCATATGTCATCATCTAAGAGTCTCTTCGTCAATAGTAATTACTTTCGTCCAATAGTAATTACCTTTGTGAATAGTAATTATCTTCGTCGATAGTAATTACCTTCGTCGATAGTAATTACCTTTGTGAATAGTAATTATATTCGCCAATAGTAATTACCTTCGTCAATAGTAATTACCTTTTTGTGAATAGTAATTACCTTCGTCAATAGTAATTACCTTTACCAAAGTCGAACCACTTGTCGTTTCACATTACAAAGGCCGAACCACTTGTCGCTTCACATTACAAAAGCGCCGAACCACTTGTCGCTTTACATTACAAAAGCGTTAAACCACTTTTCTTTTCACATCACCATCGTCAAGCCACTTGTCTTTTCACATGGCAAAGTCTTAAGCTAGAAATCTTCTATAAATAGAGGCCTAGTGCTTCATTATTTTTCACGAATTCACCAAACTCTGTAGAGAGAAAACTATAGAGAGAAAGAAGAAAAGTATTCTCGCTACTTCACCTTGCCAATATTCAGTTCTTCTAAGGTAGGAATATTATTTGTTGTACCCGTAAGGGGTGTTATTCTTTCTTATTCATGAAGAGAACTGTTGTTATTCCATTGTTTATTATTCTGTTGAATAACTCGATATCGCTGCTTACCCTATACTTGGTGACATTCTTCTATTATTCTCGTTAGAACATCCTGTTTGTGTGTTTTTACACCTACTGGTTCCGCCTTTTTATTATTATTCGCTGGAATATCCTCGTCATGTGTTTTACACCTTGACCGGTTCCGCTCTTTATATTATTATTCTGCTGAACATCCCGTCTGCGTGCGCTTTTACGCCGACCGTTCCGTTATTTATTATTCTCGTTGGAATAACTTTTTGTGCGGTCTATCGCATGCACGGTGATTTCTTTTGTTATTCCATTCTTTATTATACCCAAATTGGTTTAAAACTTTGACTTCTATACTCCATGAAATTAGTGGAATATCCTTGATATTTGCGTTTCATCCAAATCTTTCATGAAAATATTCTTCGATCATTCTTGAATTTTACTCTACAAAAGCAAGATCATGTTGATAATTTGGGCGTTAATAATTCTCGGATAAAATAATTCTTGAACTTGTTTTATTGAATTATTATGTCATTGTCATCATCCTCATGATATATTATGTTATCTTTGGCTTACGTGCATAGATGAACTTAGTATGATTATGACCGGGGATCATTCGGTATAATCACGGCTTGTTATAAATGATGTGATAAAAGTCCTCGGTGGCACATAATGCGTTGATGGATAGTTTTGGTATGATTATGACCGTGGGTGATTCTAAGATAGTCACGACCATTGATAATTTGATGAATATCCTCGGCAGAAAGTGCGGGGTGATTCGATGATGTGGATTATTTATTAAAGTCGAGTCTCAAATTTATAACAATGATGAAAACCTTTAAAACCTAAAAAAGATAGTAGACTTTATTCTCTACTTGACTCTTTTTAATGGATTGCTTATTCCACGCAGCTTAAACTTGTTGTCTATTGTATTTTATCGCTTTAACACCGTTGAAGGCTAATGATAAATTATTCTCGCATTATCTTAGTCATAATATTTCTTCTCGGGCTAGTTGAGCTCACCTTTCTTTCAATTTTTCTCTTCAGAAATGAGAACATAGCCGGAGACGAGCCTCGGAACTGAGTAATGGTCCAGAGGATAGCATTAGTAGTCCTCACTATTCTCGTGAAATAGTGTGATAATAGTAGTAATGAGGACTCCTTTTGAGTTTGTATAATATCTAGTAGACAATATTTGTATTCAAACTCACGCTTTATGTCGTATTAGATACGGCACGCTTATATTAATAAGTTGTATTTGAATTTATGTACCATGTAAGTGGCGACCCAAGATGGGTGACGTATACCTAATTTTGGGGGCGTCACATATCTCATGGGTAAAAAAAAATCTATGATGCCGGAAGGTGCCAATCGGTCTCAAGTGTGACATAAACCACACGTATAGCATGATCGAACTACCAGTGAATACCCCTGCCGGATAAGTGCAGCAGTATGTAGCCGATCTCAATGTCTCGGTGATGATCATCGGGATAATGGTATGACCCTCCCTAAGAGCTCTCACCACCATAATCACACCGATGTCTAACTCAACCATATACCGCGGCATGTAGACATATGACAATATGCACAACAACAATACGTCTACTCTGGCTAAACGCTAATGATCCTCCGGTATGATGAAATCCCCGGAATGCCGTGAATAACTATCCTCAGAGCCAAATCTGTCAATCAAAAAACGCTGGGATATCACATGGCCGGATGTCAGCTCATCTTGTGCTACTCTACGCCGCAGCCCCGTAAGAGTCATGAATTGTCTACTCATGTCTCCCTTTACCATATGCACGCAAGGTCTGTCCAAGGGCAGCATCGTCAACCATGCGTACTCCTCCAGAGTGGGAGTCAATTCACAGGTCCCGAAGTAGAATACCTGTCTCTCTGGTATCCAATGCTCTAGCATGCCCTCTATAAAGCCTGGAGGAACCTGAAACATCAGTAAGGTCATAGTATGCTGCAGCAAATCATCTACAATCACCATGTCTGCTGGTGATACACTATCATACCATGATCGCATATCGACTACCACCGCAGATGGTGGGGTATGATCAATACGGCTAACTGTTGAAGAAGACATCTGTACAGGCAGTGTCATAAGACCATCTAGGGGTCAATGCTGAATATCTCTGGATATACATACATATGCATAACAATGACATGCATAATACAATAGATGGCAATATGATATAGGGAATGGAAAACTGTACATACATTCCTAAGTATATCATCATCTAATACATCTCTGTACAGCTAAAATACAAGGAAATGGGGCGAAGATACCCAGCATCTAACAGAGGCCTATCAAAAGAGATAGCAAGAAATACATCAGAAGAAATCAATAGTATCAATGTCCACGTCATCGATGCTATCCACCTGATGTAACTCCTCCTGAGTCACTGGATCTCTATCTACAGGGATGTCAGGCCTATACAAATGAGGATCTGCGCCGGCAAAACCAAATAGGTCATCTGAGGGGCCAGCTCCAGAGCTGGAAGGATCAAAAGTGTCTGCCTCTGCAGGATCTCTGCCCAAATGCCGAATGAAAAGATGCGATCGATCCAGCTGTCGGGTCAATCTCTCGATCTATGTCACATTAGTCGGATCTCTGACACAGGCTAACCAATCCGTCATCATCACGGATCCTGGAACCATATCCTCCATGAACTGTGTGGCGCGGGTCTGAGCTCCAATGGTACGAGGGATCCACCAATGCTGGAATATCTCCTGAGAATAGGGGCCCTCTGACAATGTAAAACCGTCAATCCCCATCAATGGGATGTCAATGACGGGTGACTGTGTGACAGGCCAATAACGCCTGTCAGGAGGAAAGATCGGCATATGAATCTCCCCTGTGATGCTCCTAATAGCACGCTCTCCTAAATAGAGCTCCCATCCTCCATCTGTAAAGAGAGGAATTCTGCGGGTGGATATAATATACTCTACTCCAGTCGGGTATCCATCCCCAAAACCAACTCCCAAATGCTCTCCAGAGTAGGGAATCCACGTGATGACATCTGCTGTCAATAGCTCTAGCTGCAGGCGACAATGAGTGAAACCCTCAGCAACAGGGACCTCCGTCAGTATCGAATGATGCCATCTCCGTCCTCGTGGATAGGTGTCTAAACCTAGCACACTCACAGGACGTAGACAAGGAAGCCTCTCATAGGCCCAAAACTGCCAACACAAAGGAAAACATCTGCGTCACCAATGCTCTTAACTCAGTATACGGAAAAGACAAGAGAAACACTCACCGTGAGAAAACGGTAGAATCTAACCACGCCTCGGGCCAAGCCTCACGATCGCACGTGCATTCCCCGAGGAAATAGGCAAAGGTATAGAACCCCAATCATAATCTCCTATACGGTCCCACGGTCGAGTGGCGCTAATCGAGCGAAGACACCGTAGAAGAGTTATCTGCTATGGCACCCCTAATGATCATCGTGAACAATCGTAAGAATGCAATCTCTGACTCTTACATCAGCAGGTATAGGCTCACTCAATAGCCCACTCATAGCATCTACACTCAAAGGACTCGTTTCTAACGGTCCCCGCCTCGAAAAGTGCCTCTCATTGGAACTCCCAATAAGGATCTGACGGCAGTAGGGGTAATATCCGCCGTACAAGGTACCGGCTCCCCTCCGAATTCCATGCCTGTGATAAACCGCCAATCCATCGGCGTCATCATCACTTCACAGTCTAGAAAATGAAATGACTGGGTCTGATGAAACCACCGCTCAGACAGTGCCCTGAGGTAACCCCAGGGACAGCGACGGGGTAGAATGGAGAAAAAACTCTTGAATCCCCAGCCATGGACGATTGCTCTATAGTCATCATGCAAGGCCTGATACATAGAGTGTGTGACGCCCCCAAAACAGGTATACAACACCCATTCTAAGTCGCCGAATACATGGTACATAAAGCAAACTACAACTTCAATAATACAAATATCGTGTGAAATACGACAATACATACTGTGAGTTTAAATATAAATATTGTCTTCTAGATAATATCCACACGCAAATAAGTCCTCTTTACAATTATTAAAACACTATTTTACAGAAATAGTGAGGACTGCTAAAACATCTTTCTAGAAACATCACTCCATACCCCGACTCGATCCTGCTATGTTCTCACCTCCTGAGAAAAAAAATGGAACAAAAAGGAAAGGGTGAGCTCAACTAGCCCAGTAAAGAATATTATGACTAAGATAATATACAACAAATTATCGTTAGTCTTCAACAGGAAAAATCTGATAAAATATAATAGACAACAAGTTTTAGATCAACAAATGCAGCGGAAACAGTAATCCATTAGAAGAGTCACGTAAAGAATGAATTCTACTATCTTCTAAGATTTAAAAGTCCATCATCCATATTTTATCCCTGTAACAACAAACAATATACATCTTTAATCATCTTTGCACTACAGTGCCAAAGATATTCATTTTAGATCACCAACAAGTCATGTTCATCTTAACACTGTTCATCTTTGCACTACGGGCCAAAGATATTCATCAGTTAATCATTCATCTTTGCACTACAGGCCAAATATATTCATCAAGTATCACCATTAAGGACCGAGGATGATGAAAAACATTTTTTAAGAACGAATCCAGTGAGATAGAAGGACAAATATTAAGAATTCGTTTAACAGTTTATCCAAGATCAATAATACTTCATAATAAACGATTTTGAAGCAGAATTCAAAAATAACGATCAAAACATGGATACAATCAAAGATAGTAGCCAAAATAGTCATCTTGGACAAAAAGGAAAATTTTCATTTTTCGGTGAATAGTGTCGTATTCGTGAATAGTGTCGTATACGTGAATAGTAACCCCGACACAACAAGTTCCAAATTTGATTAAAAAGTTCACCAATATTTCGGCATAATGATATTGAAGAAAAATATCATGTAAGAAGAAAATAATATCCCTTACCTCAAAATAACCGTACTTCTGACTGAATTTCGGGTATAGTGCTGACAGAATCCCGCACCGTATAGCAATACTCAAAGTATACTCACAAGAATACGCTCGATAACTTAGAGAGAGAAAGAGAGAAAACTTGTTTCTGGTGTGATTTTCAATTCTAACTTAGCCCTCTATTTATAGGAAAATGCTAGAACGCCAAAGGAGACTAAAATAATAAAATAATATTATTTATTAAATTTTCAAGCCCACCATTAGGGAATCAGATTTTAGCATTTCCCACACGCCCACCTTCTATAAAAAAGTAAAAAAAAACATTTTTGTTACAAAAAAATAATTAACACTTCAAAAATCAATTATTCTGGAACTACAGAACTTTAATAATTCACAATAAATAGCCTTTTTGTCAGAAAATTCAAATTTCGAGACTTTTTATAGGAAATTCAATTCTCTACAACTTTACAGAAGAAAGTTTTTCCAAATTCCAAACAGAAATTGACCGAAATCCACAAACGGGAGATTTTTACGATACTATAATCAATTTTCTATTCAAGAATTGTGTCCACCAACACACAAAACATGTGTTAAACATTTAATGCCATAAAAATACTCTTTCTGCTCATATACTCATATATCCCACATTTATTATAAAAATATCACCGTTAATATATTATTAAAATAATATATTTAAATGAATTATTTTATCGTAAAAAGATAAAATATAATTTTCAACAATTGTCACATTAAAATTTTCTCCATCTCTATCCACAAAAAAATGAATATTTTCTTTATCATAATAATCAATAATTAATTATTCAAAATAATATTACGTAATCACAAGATCGACAACCGTGCCGCTCCTGTGATAGAGGGGTTTTCCAATAAGGATTTCTCACTTCAAGCAATGATTAGGTGACCAAACCTCTCCTTAGATGTAAACTTTCTAGACATTGCCAATAATGTTATCTCGATAATATTATTCAAATAATATAAATTATTGATCCGATAATGGAAAATATCGTGCGGTGACAATTATTGAAACAATAATAATATAAATATCAACGCAAAGAATTATCAATCAATAAAATAAAATAATGAACAATAATTACCGTAATAATTATTGAGTAGTGCCTTCACGTACATTTAATCAATAATTCAACAATACTGTGCAATACCGCAAAGCTTCTTTATGCAACCACGCGATATTATCAGTATTTTAACCACCGGGTAACCCAACAAAGTTGTTAATTGTGGTAACAATTTACGCCATAATTTATAAAACTCAAACTTTGTCGTTTTCTTCATCCGACAGTTATTCGGTTATGGGGCCCACAATTGATTGCCCCGTCGTACGGAGATTCCCGACAAAAAGAATATTCCACGACCAAACGAATATTTTCCGACAACAATGAATATTTTATAACCACTTGCTTATTTTGTAAAATTTGCACATTTCACCCATAACCAAAGCATTATAACAAATTAACTACTTCTTATTCACAATAATAATTAAAGGAAATTTGAACTTTAAAAAAATAATTCGGGGTCTTACAACCTCCCCTCCTTATGAAATTTCGTCCTCGAAATTGACGTACTTTCCTGGTGTTTCGAACAGGTGAGGGTACCTCGCTTTCATTCCCGATTCCAACTCTCAGGTTATTTCTTCAATAGCATGATTCCTCCACAAAACCTTAACTTGTGGTATAATCTTGGTGCGTAGGATATGCTCTTTCCTATCCAAGATTTTTAACAGCCTCGTACATTAAATCTTCGGCTATCTCGTTTGGTTCTAACTCAATAATGTGGTTCGGGTCGTCCACATTTTTACGTAACATCGATACGTGAAAAACGTTATGAACACGTAACATACTTAGCGTTAATGCGAGTCTATAGGTCACAGTTCCTACTTGATCGAGGATTTTAAATAAATCGAAGGTTTGAGCTTTCTTCTCTTCATCGACTCTTACTTCTAGAATAACGCTTTCTTGCACCTTCTTCTTTATATTCATTAGCTCTAGGTTTGTAGCTTGAGCGGCTTTAACGTTATCGATTAAAGTCGATTCTACTCATATATCATCACGTGGGTCCCTAGAGTCTTTAACTCTATCTCTATCATTTATACAAAATAGGTCTTTATGTTCAACACCATCGCACTCGTACTCGCATACGATCTTCTACTCAACGCGTCAGCTACCACGTTCATTTTTCCAAGATGGTATGGTCAGAACAAGTGCCGAAATGAGTCGCCTCTTGAGCTCTTGGAAAATCTTCTTGCATTACTCGCTCCATGCGAATTTTGTATCTTTCCGAGTTAGCTAAGTTAACAGAGTATCGATTCGAGAAAGTCCTTCCACGAATCTCCGATAATAACCAATTAAGCCTAGAAAGCTAGATATTTCGATTACTGACTTAAGTTGCTCTCATATGTGATTCATATCCCAATCTTGGATTACACGTCACAATGGCACCTATCGTTTTACCACCACACAAATATAGAGTTCCCTACGGAGAGTCTGGCTTTGGTGCATTCCACAAAGGAAGTCACCAGATAGAGGCTCGGGTACCAACTTCTATAGTTGGGTTTTTAACTCCTGAAGTTCAATAGGAGCCATTCTATATGAGATTTTAGAAATGGGTTTTGTACCGGGTTCAAAGTCGATACAAAATTCAATATCACACTTTGAAAATTCTTCAGGAAACACGTCAGGAGATTTACTAACAACAGAATTATCATTCAAATCTGACATATTTTTGTTTAAATCCATGAAATGGGCAAAAAAGCTTGACATCCATTTTTCAATAAACGAATGGCTTAATGGCTTGATATGAAAGTTTTTGACTTCAATGGTTTGGTTGCTTGAATTTGCATAACAGGTTGGTTAGGAATATGAAAACTAAGAACCTTACAAAAGCAATCAATTTTGGCATGATGAGTGGTCAACCAATCAATCCCTAAAATCACATCAAATGCAATTATCTTTAAAGAAATAAGATCAACAGGTAATGTGATGGTGCCAACTTGGATCAAACAAGATTTATAAACAGTGGATGTAATAAAAGTTTCTCCTAACGGAGTCTCCACCGATAGGTCAAAGTCTAATTTCTCCGGAGTCAAGTTTAAACGTTGAGTACAAGCAGGAGAAATAAAAGAGTGGGTAGAACCGGTATCTAATATGGTATAGACTTCACAAGAATTTTTAATTAACTAACCCGTGATACCTTCGTTCGGGTTTCTCGCGTTTTGCGCAGTCACGACAAACGCTCATCCAGAAACTGCCGACTTTGTTTTGTCCGTATCCACCTTTGGTGCCACCGTCCCAGCTGGACTTGATTTCGCTACAGGACAAAATCGAGCTATGTGACCATCTTTTCCATAACTAAAACATACCTTGGAAGGCTTTGAACAGTTTGGCCTTATATGTCCCTCCTCTCCGCATCTGTAGCATCTAACTAGCGGTCGTTCTTCTCCGCTAGAATTTGTTGTCATTCTTCGGTGTCATTTTGTCGGCGCCTTCCGTCATCGTTAAATCTTCTCTTCTTAGATCGGACATCTCTTTCCACAATATCAACGCGTCGTGCGGCTTTTACCCATGCATCACTCATTTTCACTCGTTCCATTTTTTCTTCTTTTAGCTCAGATTCCAACTTTATCATCTTATACTCTGCTAAAGAGTGCTTCTGTTCAAGCATCACATATCGGGTAACACAAGCTTGAATTGTTGCATTCTTTTGCTCCACGACCGCCTGCCGTTCTTCAACCTGCTCTTCTAACTCATGAATACGATTTTGTAATTCTAAATTTCGATCATAAAATTCTTCTAATAAATTCTCCTCAAGTACCTCTTCTTCTTCTTCTTCTTCTTCTTCTTCTTCCTCACTCTCAGCTGCTACCTCTGTGACTATCTCGGGTGCAACTATCAATTCTTCACTCACCACGTGGATATCTCTAATTCCTTCTTCACCTGACATCACATTATCCTGGTTGGGGATTAGAGGTGTCTCCACGATCTCATTCACTCCATTGTTAACGTTCTCAGCTGTCATTCTTAAAAATTGTCATAAAACAATGGTTAATTAAACAAATTAAAATATCACATAATATCCCTATATTATGACCAACCAACAAATAAGCTTAGTTAGGACACACTAGCGAAGGATTTACTCATCTCTCCCCTCCTAGTTTTATTCCCCGATCTCCGTCAGACACCATATCCCTAAGCTTTGATACCAACTTTGACGCCCCAAAACAGGTATACAACACCCATTCCGAGTCGCCAAATACATGGTACATAAAGCAAACTACAACTTCAATAATACAAATGTCGTGTGAAATACGACAATACATACTGTGAGTTTAAATACAAATATTGTCTTCTAGACAATATCCACACGCAAATAAGTCCTCTTTACAATTATTCAAACACTATTTTACAGAAATAGTGAGGACTGCTAAAACATCTTTCTAGAAACATCACTCCATACCCGACTCGATCCTCGCTATGTTCTCACCTCCGAGAGAAAAAAATGGAACAAAAAGGAAAGGGTGAGCTCAACTAGCCCAAGAAAAGAATATTATGACTAAGATAATATACAACAAATTATCGTTAGTCTTCAACGAGGAAAAAATCGATAAAATATAATAGACAACAAGTTTTAGATCAACAAATGCAAATGAAATTGACAATCCATTAGAAGAGTCACGTAGAGAATGAATTCTACTATCTTCTAAGATTTAAAAGTCCATCATCAATATTTTATCCCTGTAACAATAATCAATATACATCTTTAATCATCTTTGCACTACAGGCCCAAAGATATTCATTTTAGATCACCAATTGGTCATGTTCATCTCAACACCTGTTCATCTTTGCACTACGGGACAAAGATATTCATCAGTTAATCATTCATCTTTGCACTACAGGCCAAAGATATTCATCAAGTATCACCATTAAGGACCGAGGATGATGAAAAACATTTTTTAAGAACAAATCCAGTGAGATAGAAGGACAAATATTAGGAATTCGTTTAACAGTTTATCCAAGATCAATAATACTTCATAATAAACGATTTTGAAGCAGAATTCAAAAATAACGATCAAAACATGGATACAATCAAAGATAGTAGCCAAAATAGTCATCTTGGACAAAAAGGAAAATTTTATTTTTCTAATGAATTGAATAGTCAGTATATGTGAATAGTAACCCCGACACAACAAGTTCCAAATTTGATTAAAAAGTTCACCAATATTTCGGTATAATGATATTGAAGAAAAATATCATTTAAAAAGAAAATAATATCCCCTACCTCAAAATAACCGTACTTCTGACTGAATTTCTATTGTATATTCTTTGTGAAACCAAAGACCAGTATAAAGAACACTCAAAGTATACTCACAAGAATACGCTCGATAATTTAGAGAGAGAAAGAGAGAAAACTTGTTTCTGGTGTGATTTTCAATTCTAACTTAGCCCTCTATTTATAGGAAAATGCTAGAACGCTAAAGGAGACTAAAATAATAAAATAATATTATTTATTAAATTTTCAAGCCCACCATCAAGGAATCAGATTTTAGCATTTCCCACATGCCCACCTTCTAGAAAAAAGTTAAAAAAAACATTTTTGTTACAAAAAAAATAATTAACACTTCAAAAATCAATTATTCTAGAACTATAGAACTTCAATAATTCACAATAAATAGCCCTTTAGTCAGAAAATTCAAATCTCGCTGCTTTTTATAGGAAATTCAATTCTCTACAACTTTACAAAAGAAAGTTTTTCCAAATTCCAAACAGAAATTGACCGAAATCCACAAACGGGCAATTTTACAGTCTATAATCAATTTTCATCAAGAATTGTGTCCACCAACACACAAAAACATGTGTTAAATATTTAATGCCACAAAATACTCTTCCTTCTCATATACTCATATATCCCACATTCATTGTAAAAATATCACCAAGTAATATATTATTAAAATAATATATTTAAATGAATTATTTTATCAGAAAAAGATAAAATATAAATTTTCAACAATTGTCACATTAAAAATTTTCTCCATCTCTATCCACACAAAAATGAATATTTTCTTTATCATAATAATCAATAATTAATTATTCAAAAATAATATTACAGAATCACAGTACTGACAACCAGGCCGTTCCAAGGATAGAGGGGACTTTCCAATAAGGATTTCTCCTTACTTCGGCCCATGATTAGGTGACCAAACCTCTCCTTGATGTAACTTTCTAGACATTACCAATAATTTTATCTCGATAATATTATTCAAATAATATGAATTATTGATCCGATAATGGAAAATCTTGTCAAAGCGTTGATTATTATTGAAACAATAATAATATAAATATCAACGCAAAGAATTATCGAATCAATAAAATAAAATAATGAATAATAATTATCGTAACAATTATTGAGTAGTGCCTTCTTACGTATTTAATCAATAATTCAACAATATCTGCAATACCGCAAATGCTATCTTTGTGCAACCACGCGTATTATCAGTATTTTGACCACCGTGTAACCCAACAAAGTTAATCGGTAATAATTTACGTTGTTATTTATAAAACTCAAACTTTGTCGCTTTTCTTCATCCGCGCTTATTCTTGTTATGGGGCCCATTAATTGATCGTGGTCGTCGCATTTGAGATTCCCGATAAAAAGAATATTCCACGACCAAACGAATATTCCCCGACAACAATGAATATTTTATAACCACTTGCTTATTTTGTAAAATTTGCACATTTCACCCATAACCAAAGCATTATAACAAATTAACTACTTCTTATTCACAATAATAATTAAAGGAAATTTGATTTTTAAAAAAATAATTCGGGGTCTTACAGAGTGGATACTAAACCAGTTCCCTCGAGGCTGTGTAAAGCCGGGAACCTACATCAAATCCAGATCAACATCAGACTCCTTGACTCCTAATCAATAGGAAATAAGGAAGATTAAAGATCTAACTTCATACCTCATTTGCGTGCAGGTACACTGAAGGATGCCTACTCAAGTCACCCAGAAGATCTGGGTTCGCTACTTGAATACCTGGTAATTCCCTACGGGGAACACGTACTGCAGGAGCAGGAACCTCAAACGGTACATCCTCCTCCTCGTCCTCGACATTCGGCACCTCAACCCGAATAGGACGCACCACCGCCTTCGCCAAACGATGAGGCTGTCTCATAGAGCGGCGCTGAGGCTCATCAAAAGCCCTCCTTCGTACACCAGAAGTGGTCCTGCGGGAACTGCTTGGCTGATCTGGATCCATAATATCTGGACAGCAAGTCTCCAAATCATCTCAGAAAGGGTGTGGTAATTTCGTACCTAGAGACTTTTGCAAAATGCATTCCATAATTACATGTATACATGCCTTATTTTAACATACATCTATTGTAGAGTTAAAAATGCCAAATGCATACATTTTGGGAAAATTTTGCCATAGCCCCTTTATAAATGGAACTATCGACATGCACATAGGCATGACTAGGTGGCCATTCAGTAGCACACCTTTACACAGTCATATACAACCTGCATGTATTTATCGTATCACAGTAAAAATCCGTAAGTGTACTTTAATTACCAGGATTATTTACTATTCTACCTTTACTCATTTGTCCTCAGATAGGATAAGAAGTGACAGTAAAAGGTATCAATTTGACTGCTTCAAAAGTCAAATTTTTTCACATCATTATGTTCAGCATAGTTTAATACTAACCTTTACTATGTTGAATATTTTTATCAAGTCACATCAGCATGCATATTCACTACTATGTCTCTAAATGCATTTCGTGCAATAGGTCATTTTTCCAACAAGCAAAAAGTGGAAAGAAATACATGCATGTGTTACCAGGACAGTGAAGAACGCTTGTATGGTGACAGAATATGCAGAAAATTGCCCGAACTCAGCAGATCTGCAGAGAAGCTCTCGCTTTTTCCTTGGCGACGGCTTGAAAGTGACTTATAAAGCACCAAACGGTAGGGTATATATATACCACGATCGTCAGCGGGTTGACCTACGGCACCTGCAAGACCACCTGCTGCCACCCTACGTGGGTCCCACACCTCCGACTCGGTCCAATTAGAGTTGCAAAGGAGGTCCCACAAGCTGAAAAGACCAAATCAAGGGTAAAAAACTACGCGATTGAGCGAAACAACTTGAAATCCTGGTTTCTTGTCGGTCAGAGTTAAAATCCCGTCGCTTCAGTGGTATTCGCCCGAATACAGGGTATACTGTAACACGAAGCTCAATTTTCACAAACCTTGCTTGGCAATACCCCATAAAGGTCTGATGTCGTCATTTGCAGGGATACAACCCTCAAGCAACCCCGACGGGGGTTACAATGCAAAACCACGAAATATCAAATATCCCCAGTGGGGGTTACCACGCAATGCAACCATTGATACACACATCAATGAGAGTCAAGCAGCCTTGGCTATGCACCCAATAGGGATTCATCCGGTGATACATACATCAACAAAGATCGAAATGACCACGATAATGACCAACTGTTGGCGTGAATTCAAGGCGGTTTGAGGAAACATGTTATACACATCCTTAAACAGACAAATTCTTATCCCCACAGATCTCTTTCGCACAAGAGGTACCTCTATGGAGTATAAGCCAGTGTCTAGGATTCAAGACTTTGGTGATATCCCCAATGTCAGCATCCTTGAAAACTCGGATCGCACGTCCGAGCCGTTATTGATTGTCATCCACAACAGGATTACATGGCGATCATCCTACATTTGCATCATGTTGTTGCATACCGCATCATGATTATTTTCGTTGCATTTCAAGTGTCTAAGATTCTTTATCCTATCCATGCCTTGCATTGCATGAATATGATATAGAGGGGCATCTGTAGACACTCAAAATTTTCTGCACTCCTATTACTAACATTGCAGGAGGGTAGATTCGTCTTTTGGAGATAACCCTGAAAGACAACATACAACCCATTCTGGATACTACCAGAAGGTCAGCTCCAACCCAGAACATAAACCAGGAGCTTCGGATCCAAACCCGGAACACACACTGGGCATGTCATTTCCAAATCTCGGAGATAACCCCGAGATATGTAGATCAAAAGATCAGCAATAACACCGGAGAGAACAGCTCTGTTTCGGTAATAACACCGTGACATTTAGTTCCAGTCCCAGAAATAACACTGGGAGTAGCAAACCCATGTTTGGCGATAACTCCAAAGGATGCCATCGCAGTTCTGGCGATAACTCCGGAAATGCTTGTTTCAAATACATGCAATCAGCTTCAATCACAGATGACAGTGAGGCACACAAACAAGCAGTTCTATCTCAGAGATAACCCTGAGCGAACGTCTGCTTTCCACTTAAACCGACGATAACCCCGGTGAGGAGTCACAACGTCATCTCATCACGAAGCAAGATGATATCACAGCATACCGACAAGTAGTCCAATCTCAGCTGTAACCCTGAGCAACGTCTACTTTCAACTCAGCCCGGCGATAACCCCGGCAAGGAGTCCAACATCATCTTGTTCATACCAACAAATGGCACGTCGCCTCAATATTTCAGACATACATACATACAATAATGTACCGACAATCGAGGAATAACAATCCCGAGTGACTATTACGTGTGACAGTACTTTGGATAGAATTTGAAGCTCGAAGACCATGGGCATAGACCCCTCTTCCTGACTTCGTACAACCTCTAATCCATGTCATTACGTAACTCTCGACACCAGTATCCCAAAGAAGTACAGATACGCTTCGTTTGGATGCTTGGATTGAAGTTCTGACGATCCGATTGGACATTACAGTGCACGACTGCACGAACTACGAGACAACGGGACCCGCGAGGCCTGGGCCCACCATGCCCAGCAGCAGGTAGACCTGCGGCCATCAGTCTATATATACAAGGCTTGGGGCCAGCCATTTGCAAGAGAGAGAGAGAAGAAAAGGTGAGGAAGCCCTGTCCATTTAGCTCTGCAAATAATGTTTTGTAGTGTTTCCTCTTCTTTAAACACCAGTTAGCTCTTATACAGATACTTTTTATCTTTTAGAAGCTGAGTGTTCATCTAATCAAGGTCAAAGGAGTCTACGTTGTCAGTCCATCGTAAGCCTTCTACATTCAAGAGAGCCTTTTTCTCCTACTATTATTATTACACACTGTTATACACATTGAGAGTCATGTGAGTGTGTTTTCCCGGACTTATGTCCGTGGTTTTCATTTTTGTCTATATATATATACTATATATATATATATATATATATATTTCATATATATGAACTAACATTATCGAGTTATGCCTCGATCGAATTCTCTGACTTGATGCCCGAGCATTTATCTCTTTTTTATATATATATATACTTATATATATGAACGTAGTGGTCGACTTGGTCTGATGAGCCTGAACTTTGATGCAGTGCGTTTAATTGCTTTTATATATATATATATATATATATATATATATATATATATATATATATATATATATATATATATATATATACGATAATCTTGTTATCGAGATATATTTGATGAGCCTAAACTTGGTTTGAATGCGTTTACCTTTTATATATATATATATATATATATATATATATATATATATATATATATATATATATATATATATCGCTGTTGTCGGACATATCCGATGAGCACGGATTTACCTCCTATGCGTTTATTGCTTTTATATATATATATTTACATATATATATATATATATATATATATATATATATATATTTTACATTCATCCTACTCGAGTTTACTTACATAGTAGTGATCGCATTCTACGCTTTATTTACATTCATCCTCGCTTGAGTTTACTTACGTTGGCGTTGATCGCTTTACTGACTTTATTTAAATTCCGTCACTTTGGAGTTTACTCGTGGGCGATTGATCATGCACATATATATATATATATATATATATATACAGCTTATATATATATATAACTGCTTACTGCTTTCCATATAAATTGCAGTGCTTTGTGAGCCTAGGAATCATGTGATCACAAGTTCAGTTTACTGAATCTAGATTCGGTTCCCATAATGGACGTTTTTGGGCTGTAAGCAGTTTGTACATTATTTTTACAGTGTTTGAGTTTCCTTGGATGGCTGTCATGCCCATGAGGAATTCGGCATTGCTGTAAATTATTTGATCGAGAATGCCTCGCATCTCGATAATAAAAGCAAACAAGCCGGACACTTAGTAATAAAAATAGAAGTATGAAAAGGTCTCAATTCCTATTGAGCACAGGGTTTGAAAAACCTCTTTTTTACAAAACATCATTGCTATATCTTGCGATAAAATTTGAATTTTCCTTAAATAAAATTCAAACCTGTGCATATAGGTTGAACAAGGCCTCGCACTACTTTCATATAATTGCACATTGATCCACACACACACACACACATTCATACAATAGTTTCTTTGAAAAGTGGCGGTCACCGTGGCAACACGGATGTCGGGGGGTGCCTAAAACCTTCCCTCCGCATAACCAAGCCCCCGAACCCTTAATGAATCTCGGTTTCACAAACCCATTTAGCAGTGCCAAATCACTGGGTCAATGTGCAAAACCTTTTCGGTTGTGTTGGTGCAACCAGTTAAAAACACCAACTGGCGACTCTTAAAGTCAATCATCGACATTATACATGTCGGACCTTTTTCACTTGTTTTTTCAAACAAATCTCACATTAACATAAGAACACCAAAAGACAAATAACGAAAAGGGACATCAAAAAATCCCGACGTCGACAGAGGTGATAAGATTGCATGGTATGCCAGTATCCATAGTTTCTGATCGAGACCCAAGATTTACTTCACGATTTTGGTTTAGTTTGCAAAAAGCTATGGGCACGAATTTAAGATTAAGTTTGGCATATCATCCTCAGACGGACGGATAATCAGAGAGGACTATTCAAACTTTTGAATATTTATTAAGACTCTGTGTCCTTGACTTCAAGGGAAGTTGGGATAAGTTCTTACCATTGGTGGAATTTTCCTATAACAACAGCTATCAAACAAGTATTGGCATGGCTCCATTCGAGTCATTGTATGGAAGAAAGTGTCGTTGTGAGACCCCAGATTTTATCAATAAAGATTTAAATTTTGTCAAAATAATTTTTTAATATTATGGTGTGAATTTAAGATAATATTATAGTTGTGGGTAGTATTTATAAATTTTGCAAAGTATGCAAGTTGTTATAAAATATTAGTTTGGTCGGGAATATTCTTTTTGTCGGGGAATATTCGTGACGACTACCAATCATTAGTGGACCCCATTAACGGAAGTATTGTCGTAGTTAAAAAACGACAAAATTATCTTTCTATAAAAATAACGGCGAGAGGTGTTACCGTTAAAACCGTTGAACTACCCTAGTAAAAAAGTACAAAGAATCTGCGTAGTTGTATAGTAGCAGACACGATATTGATTATTGATGCTTACGTGAGAAGTCACTCACGGTATGCTCAATTATTGCTATAGTAATTGTTGCATCATATCTCTTATATTATTGATTCAATTATTGTCACAAAGATCATCTCGATAATATGTTATAGTATTAAATCAATAATTGAGACGACAAGTTATAAAATGATTGATAATTGTTGAAAGATTAAATATGTGTTGATTAAAAATAAAATGATTTGTGGTAATATTTATTCAATCCTTGATGTATATAAAGAGTCCATTATGAGACATTTGTGGTAAGTTTGATTATTTTATGGGGGCCCATATGTCATCATCTAAGAGTCTCTTCAATCAATAAGTAATTACTTTCGTCAATAGTAATTACCTTTGTGAATAGTAATTATCTTCGTCCAATAGTAATTACCTTCGTCGATAGTAAATACCTTCGTCAATAATAGTAATTACCTTCCGTCAATAGTAATTACCTTTGTGAATTGTAATTACCTTCGTCGATAGTAATTACCTTTACCAAAGCGCCGAACTACTTGTCGTTTCACATTACAAAGCGCCGAACCACTTGTCGTTTCACATTACAAAGCGCCGAACCACTTGTCGTTTCACATTACAAAGCGTGTCGAACCACTTGTCGCTTTTACATTACAAAGGCCGAACCACTTTTCTTTTCACATCACTAAATACAAGCCACTTGCCTTTTCACACGGCGGTCTTTAAGCTAGAAATCTTCTATAAATAGAGGCCTAGTGCTTCATTATTTTCACGAATTCAATGAAACTCTGAGAGAGAAACTATAGAGAAAGAAAGAAGAAAGTATTCTTTTACCTCACCTTGCCAATATTCGCCTCTTCTAAGGTAGGGAATATTATTTGTTGTACCCGTAAGGGGTGTTATTCTTTCTTATTCATGAAGAAGAACTGTTGTTATTCCATTGTTTATTATTCTGTTGGAATAACTTTATATACGCATTTACCCTATACTTGGTGACATTCTTCTATTATTCTGCTGGAACATCCATGCATGTGTGTTTTACACCGGACTGGTTCCGCTTTTTATTATTATTCTGCTTGAACATCCTCAGTGTGTGTTTTTACACCGACCGGTTCCGTCTTTATTATTCTCGTTGGAACATCTTATGCATGTGTTTTACACCGGACTGGTTCCGCTCTTTATCATTCTCATTGGAATATCCTATCGTGTGTTTTACACCGGATCCGTTTCCATCTTTATAATTTCGTTGGAACATCCCGCTTGTGTGAATTTCACCGACCCGTTCCGTTATTATTATTCTTGGAATAACCTCGCCTATGCTGGCAACCGCATTTATTGTGATTTCTTTTGTTATTCCATTCTTTATTATACCCATTTAGTTAAAACTTTGACTTATATACTCCATGAAATTAGTAGAATATCCTTGATATTTGCGTTTCATCCGTAATCTTTTCATGGAAATATTCTTCCGATCATTCTTGAATTTTACTCTACAAAACAAAGATCTTGTTGACAATTTGGGCGTTATTAATTCCTCGGATAAAATAATTCTTGAACTTGTTTTATTGAATTATTATGTCATTGTCATCATCCTCATGATATATTATGTTATCTTTGGCTTACGTGCATAGATGAACTTAGTATGATTATGACCAGGGATCATTCGGTATAATCATGGCTTGTTATAAATGATGTGATAAAAGTCCTCAGTGGCCTGTAATGCAGTGATGGATAGTTTTGGTGTGATTATGACTAGGGGTGATTCGGTATAGTCATGACCATTGATAATTTGATGAAAATCCTTGACCGTGGTACAGGGATGATTAGATATTGTGGTTTATTCTTTAAACTGAGTCTTAATGATAAAAATTTATGAAAACCTTTTAAAACCTAAAAGATAGTAGACTTTATTTTCTACTTGACTCTTTTAATGGATTGCTTATTCCGCTGCAGTTAAACTTGTTGTCTATTGTATTTTATCAGTTTAACACTGTTGAAGGCTAATGATAAATTATTCTGCATTATCTTAGTCATAATATTTCTTACTGGGCTAGTTGAGCTCACCCTTTCTTTCACTGTTCTCTTCAGAAAATGAGAACATAGCTGGGATGAGTCGGGGAATGGAGTAATGGTCCAGAGGATAGCATTAGTAGTCCTCACTATTCGCGTGAAATAAAGTGATAATAGTAGTAATGAGGTCTCCTTTTGAGTTTGTATAATATCTAGTAGACAATATTTGTATTCAAACTCACGCTTTATGTCGTATTGCATACCTACGCTTATATTAGTAAGTTGTATTTGAATTTATGTACCATGTAAGTGGCGACCCAAGATGGGTGACGTATACCTAATTTTGGGGGCGCCACAACAGTATCGAGCTTAGGATATGATCCCCGGCCGAGATGTGAGATAAGAACTAGGAGGGAGAGACGGGAATTACTTATTAGTATGACCTACCTAAATTTAATTGGTCGGTCAGAGTATAGGGATAATATTTGATATATTAATTAACCCTTTTGCTTCACAATTCCTTTCAGGTAATAAGAGTATAGCTAGGTCGAGCCGGGGTAACAAAGTGGAATTGAATCGGTGGTCATCATTTAGTAGTTATATTTGGTGAATCAACTAGGGTGAGGCGAAACCCAACGTTGGAAGAGTGTTTTGCCATCGCATATACAGATGTCTAATGACATACAACCTCGTGTCATCATAAAGATGTGTTGTGCTCATCCACTTGCTTGAGTATATTTACGAGCACTACCTATATGATCTTGGTGTTTGTTTGAAGTATAATTCTCAATTTAAGACAAAGGAGATGATGATAAATCAAGAGAAGACTCATCATTGGGAAGAATATGATAGTAATCTTCTCATTTTTCTTTGGGGGTCTATTGGGTAAACCAAGGATAATTCACGTGGCCATATGATATCTATCATAACCTAGAAGCATGGCCTCCCATCTACGAAGGTTTCTTGAGCACTTCCCAAAGATTCTAATTTCTAAAAACAGCTTTTGACTATACATTTATGTAAGGTGTCATTGTGACGTCTTATCCAAAGTTGGGATGAAAGTCACGGTTGGTATCAATATAACGTACTATCCAAGTCTTAGATAAGAGTAGTAGTTTTGAATGATATTTCTATTATTAATAAATTTCCTGGCGTATTCTTGAAGACTTCTTAGCCTACTTAGAGCGTGAAATCGAATTTTGTATTGACCCCAGTACAAAAACCCATTTCTTAAACCCTCAAATTTTTTTTCAACTAAAAGGATCTGTTTACGTGGATTATGATGAATGTCATAATAAAAGTATAGAACTGATGAAAATCATGGGTATATGAAGTATTAGTAAGTTTTATGATGAGTTATGTTGGTTGGTATGTGAAAACATGAAAGTTTCTTAGAAATCACAAAGAGTTGAAAATCAGATTTTGGTGAAAAACGTAACATAAAATTCAATTGACCATATCTCCTATTATATTTTGATTTTTTGAGTGTGGTCAAATCCTAGAGTTAGATCTATGAGTTACCTAACTAATCCAAGTGGAATTACTGGAAAAGATGTTGTAGATTTTTGTGTGGATTGATTTTAGCAAAGGAGTGCAAAGCTGCAAAAACCGAAAAAACTGCTGCCATGATTTTAGAGGGGTTGTTTCGGCCACTTAAATTATGAGAAAAATTCTGGCCTTTTGGGACATGAAGGTATATGGTATAAAGTACCTCCTGTCCAAAAATGAGCTCATTCTGACTTAAAATGAGCAAGTTATGACTATTTTAATATTTAGGTTTTTTCGACGAAAAATGCTATAACCGGAGTTCTATAACTCCGATGACCATGAAATTTAAACTAGAAGCTCACGTTAACATGGGTAAGGTCCTGTCAAGATTTGGGAATTTTTGGAGTTAAACTTGAGGTATCTAATTTCTTAAGGAATTAATTAGAAATTGATTTTTGAAAATAGTAAATGAATTTTAAAATTCGAGAAAATATATTTTCATTATGGGATTATATTATGTTAAATCCCAGAAAAGAAATATATTTGGGACTGATTTGGTATTTTTCATGAAAATAGTTTAATTACTGAACATATGAGTTAAATATGTTATGTGAAGTAACAAAGTTGAAAATAGGATTTTATGGCTAGAGAATCCTATATAGAGTATATGCATATTTTTGAGGATTTGATAATTGGTGATGATATCTTATGAGTATGGCATTTTGAATGATTAAATGCATTATATGGTAAAGCGTAAACAATTGAGATAAATTGTTTATAAATTTAAGAAGTGATTAAAATATTGTTATAATGTTAATGATATTAGATTATAAGATTATTAAGTGATTGATAACATGGGAATATTCTTGAATCTGGATAAATTATATTATAAATGTTTAATATTTATCCTTTATCTCATTTGATTGATTCTTTATATCATTATCCTCATGTTTATATTATGTTGAAAGTCATCTACATGGCTGTAGTGCATAGATGGACTTGGTATGATTATGACCAGTGGATTGTTCTAAAGATAATCATAACCGTAATTGAAAACACGATTATCTTTGGCCGTAGTGCATGGATAATTTGTGGTCGTGATACTAATGAATACACGATTATCTTCGGTAGTAGTGCATGGATAATTTGTGGTCGTGATACTAATGAATACACGATTATCTTTGGTAGTAGTGCATGGATAATTTGTGGTCGTGATACTAATGAATACACGATTATCTTTGCACGTAGTGCATGAATAATTTGTGGTCGTGATACTAAAGAATATCCTCGGCACCAGTAGTGCGGGGATGATTCGATGATGTGGATTAATTATTGAAATGAGTCTCAAAGAATGAAATATTAATTCATGGATGTGGTAAAAGTCATCTTTAGTCAGTAGTGCATTGATAGACTTGGTATGATTATGACCGAGGATTATTCGGTATAATCATGATCAGTAATTGAAAACACGAATATCCTCGGCAAGAGTGCATGGATAATTCGTGGTTGTGATACTATTGTCGAGTCTCAAAGATTATTGGTTTTACGGTTATATATCTTTGGCTGAAGTAAAAAGATAAATTGTGAATAAATATCTTTGGTAGGATTGCAAAGATGAATTTAATGTTTTCAAACGATAAAGGTATTCAAGGTATCCTCACCTCTTTATCATACCAGTGTATCGCACTAATTTCGAGGGCTTAAATTCCATAAGGAGGGGAGATTGTGAGACCCCAGATTTTATCAATAAAGATTTAAATTTTGTCGTAAAATAATTTTTAATATTATGGTGTGAATTTAAGATAATATTATAGTTGTGGGTAGTATTTATAAATTTTGCAAAAGTATGCAAGTTGTTATAAAATATTCGTTTGGTTCGGGAATATTCTTTTTGTTTGGGAATATTCGACGACGGCTCAATCATTAATGGACCTGATTAATCCAAGTATTGTCGTAGTTAGAAAACGACAAAATTATCTTTCTATAAAAATAACTACAGAGAGGTGTTACTGTTAAAACTGCTGAACTACCCTAAGTAGTAAAAGTACAAGAATACTGCCGTAGTTGTATAAGTAGACACGATATTGATTATTGATGCTTACGTGAGAAGTCACTCAAATATATGCTCAATTATTGCTATATAGTAATTCTTTGATCATATATCTCTTATATTATTGATTCATTATTATCACAGATCATCTCAGTATAATATGTTATAGTATTAAATCAATAATTGAGACGACAAGTTATAAATGATTAATAATTGTTGAAAGATTAAATATGTGTTGATTAAAAATAAAATGATTTGTGGTAATATTTATTCAATCCTTGATGTATATAAAGAGTCTCATTATGAGACATTTGTGGTAAGTTTGATTATTTTATAGGGGGCCATATGTCATCATCTAAGAGTCTCTTCACAATAGTAATTACTTTCGTCAATAGTAATTACCTTTGTGAATAGTAATTATCTTCGTCAATAGTAATTACCTTCGTCAATAGTAATTACCTTCGTCAATAGTAATTACCTTTGTAAATTGTAATTACCTTCGTCAATAGTAATTACCTTTACCAGGCATCGAACCACTTGTCGTTTCACATTACATAAAGCGCCGAACCACTTGTCGCTTCACATTACAAAGGCCGAACCACTTGTCGTTTCACATTATGTGTCAAACCACTATTCTTTTCACATCACCACCAAATCAAGCCACTCTTGCTTTTTCACACGGCAAAAGCTAAGCTAGAAATCTTCTATAAATAGAGGCCTAGTGCTTCATTATTTTTTTCACGAATTCACCGAAACTCTAGAGAGAAACTATAGAGAGAAAGAAGAAAAGTATTCTGCTACTTCACCTTGCCAATATTCGAGTTCTTCTAAGGTAGGAATATTATTTGTTGTACCGTAAGGGGTGTTATTCTTCTTCTTATTCATGAAGAGAACTGTTGTTATTCCGTTGTTTATTATTCTCATTGGAATAACTCAGATATCTGCCATTTACCTATACTTGGTGACATTCTTCTATTATTCTGCTTGGAACATCCTGCATGCATGTGTTTTACACCGACCGGTTCCGCCTTTTTATTATTATTCTCGCTGGAACATCCTGTCATGTATTTTACACCTGACCGGTTCCGCTTTTTTATTATTCTTTGGAACATCCTGTTTGTGTGTTTTACAACGGACTGGTTCCGCCTTTATCATTCTCATTTGGAATATCCTATCTCGTGTGTTTTACACCGGATCGGTTCCATCTTTATTATTATGTTGGAACATCCTCGTCTTGGTGTGAATTTCACCGACCGTTCCATTATTATTATTCTGTTGAATAACTCGCTCTACGCAAGCATCGCATGTACGGTGATTTCTTTTTGTTATTCCATTCTTTATTATACCCAGGTTGGTTAAAACTTTGACTTCCATACTCCATGAAATTAGTAGAATATCCTCGATATTTGCGTTTCATCCAAAGATCTTTTCATGGAAATATTCTTCCGATCATTCTTGAATTTTACTCTACAAAACAAAGATCTTGTTGACAATTTGGACGTTATTAATTCCTCGGATAAAATAATTCTTGAACTTGTTTTCTTGAATTATTATGTCATTGTCATCATCCTCATGATATATTATGTTATCTTTGGCTTACGCGTAGATGATGAACTTAGTATGATTATGACCAGGGATCATTCTTGTATAATCATGGCTTGTTATAAATGATGTGATAAAAGTCTTGAAGAGTTTGTAAATGCAAAGTTGATGGATAGTTTTGGTGTGATTATGACCGGGGGTGATTCGGTATAGTCGCCGACCATTGATAATTTGATGAAAATCCTTGACCGTGGTACAGGGGATGATTAGATATTGTGGTTTATTCTTTAAACCGAGTCTTAATGATAAAATTTATGAAAACCTTTTAAAACCTAAAAGATAGTAGACTTTATTTTCTACTTGACTCTTTTAATGGATTGCTTATTCCATTTGCAGCTTAAACTGTTGTCTATTGTATTTTATCGCTTTAACAATCATTTGAAGGCTAATGATAAATTATTCTCGCATTATCTTAGTCATAATATTTCTTCTTGGGCTAGTTGAGCTCACCCTTTCTTTCATTGTTCTCTTGTGAAATGAGAACATAGCCGGGACGAGCCTGGGAATGGAGTAATGGTCCGAGGATAGCATTAGTAGTCCTCACTATTCTCGTGAAATAGTGTGATAATAGTAGTAATGAGGTCTCCTTTTGAGTTTGTATAATATCTAGTAGACAATATTTGTATTCAAACTCACGCTTTATGTCGTATTGTATACCCATGCAGCTTATATTAGTAAGTTGTATTTGAATTTATGTACCATGTAAGTGGCGACCCAAGATGGGTGACGATACCTAATTTTAGGGCGCCACAATGTTTCTTTAAGTATCTTTGGGATGAGGTGGGTGAAGCAACATTGTTGGGACCGGAGTTGGTACGTATGACTACTAAAAAAGGTTCAAACGATCCGACAACATATAAAAACCCTCACAAGACCGGATAAAAAGAGTTATCTTGATCTTCATCGAAATGATAATGGATTCGATATCGAGATCATGTGTTGTTACGTGTTGCTCCATGGAAAGGAGTTACAAGATTCGGAAAGAGAGGAAAGCTCAATCCTCGATTCATTAGCCCATTTTTAATCCTCGATCGAGTAGGGACTGTAGCCTATAGACTTTCTTTACCGCCAAGTATGTCTCGTGTTCATAACGTTTTTCATATATCCATGTTACGTAAATATGTGAAAGACCCGAACCATATTATTGAGTTAGAACCGAACGAAATAGCGGAAGATTTAACGTATGAAGATGTTCCTGTTCAAATCTTAGATAAGAAGGAACATATTCTACGCTCCAAAGTTATACCTCAAGTCAAAGTGTTATGGAGGAACCACGATGTTGAGGAAATTACCTGGGAGTTAGAATCTGAAATGAAGTCAAGGTATCCTTACCTCTTCGACATACCAGGTACGTACCCTAATTTCGAGGGCGAAATTTCATAAGAAGGGGAGATTGTGAGACCCCACCTTTTTTTTGAATAAAAATAAATTTTCTATTAAATATCATTTTTGAATATTATGATATAATATTATTGTTGTGGGTAGTATTTATAAATTTTGCAAAATATGCAAGTTGTTATATAATATTCGATTGGTCAGGGAATATTCGTTTTAAACAGGAAATATTCGCATTTACTAAGACAATCATTAGTGGACCCCACAATGTAATTATTATTTCGGATTGAGAAAATGACAAAAATATTTTATTAAAAATAACGGCGTAAGTTTTACCGTTGATACTGTTGAACTACTCGGTAGTAAAAGTACAGTAATACGTGTGGTTGCATAGTAGCACACGGTATTGATTATTGATGCTTATGTGAGAAGTCATTCAGTTTTATTCAATTATTATCAATATTTTATATGTTATTAAATCAATAATTGAGATGACAAAGTTGTTAATATTATTATTTGCATTATTAACGATGTCTAGAAGTTCTGCCAAGGAGAGGTTTGATCACCTAATTGCGCGCCAATAGGGAGAAATCCTTATTGGAAAGCCCCCTCTTTCCTGGGAACGACCTGGTCGATTAATGATGTGAATAATAATAATGATGATGAAGTTTTGTTTTATTCGTATTATTAACGTAATAAAACAGAAAAACTTTTTATATAAAACAGAATACTTTATTAAAGTTATTCTATAAATAGAATATATTATATTCTATTATACATAGTGTTTTGCATAGTAAAATATTTTTATATAAAACAGAATACTTTATTAAAGTTATTCTATAAATAGAATATATTATATTTTATTATGCATAGTGTTTGCATAAAGTGCTCGCATAGTGTTTTACAGATAATAAAAATCTTTTTATATAAAATAGAATATATTATATTTTATTTAAAAGATTTTGCTTTAAATATGGACCGTCAGATTAAAGTAAATCAATCTGGACCGTTCATGAATTAGTTATTATGCATTCCATTCTTCTATAAATAGAAGCTCATTCCTTCATTATTTCTTACGAATTCACTGAAACTCCAGAGAGAAAAACTATAGAGAGAAAGAAGAAAAGTGTTCTGCTACTTTACCATTTCTATATCAAGTTTCTTTTACAGTAAGGGGTGTTATTTCTTTTGTACTCAAGAAGAGAACTTCTGTTATTCCATCTTTATTATTCTGTTAGAATAACCTGTATACGAGGGCTACCCTATACTTGGTGAAATTCTTCTGTATTCCATTCTTTATTATTCATTTGAATATCCTCGTCTACGTGATATCTACGCCTTGGGACTGGTTTCGCTCTTTATTATTCTCATTGGAATATCCTCAGATGTCTTATACCTTGACTTCGGTTCCGCTTTTTATTATTTCGTTCTTTATTATTCTCGTTGGAACATCCTATCGCAGAATTTCACCGACCGGGTTCCGTTATTTATTATTCTGCTGAATAACTCTGCCTATGCTGAGCATCGCATGCATGGTGATTTCGTTGTTATTCCATTCTTTATTATCCTCGCTTGAACATCCCGTCGATTGCAGTGAATTTCACCTGACCTGGTTCCGTTATTTATTATTTTGTTGGAATAACCTGCCTATGCGAAGTACCGCATGCATGGTGATTTCTTTTGTTATTCCATTCTTCATTATACTCAGTTGATTAAAATTTTGACTTCTATACTCCATGAAATTAGTGGAATATCCTTGATATTTGCGCTTCATCCAGTATCTTTTCATGGAAATATTCTTCTGAGCATTCTTGAATTTTATTTTACAAAGAAGTATCATGTTGACAATTTGGACGTTATTGGTTCCTGGATAAAATAATTCTTGAATTTATTTTATTGAATTCTTATATCATTGTCATCATCCTCATGTTTATATTTCTTTTTGAAAGTCATCTGTGGCCTGTAGTGCATGGATGGACTTGGTATGATTATGACCATGGATTATTCGGTGTAATCATGACCGTAATGTTACAAAAGATGTGGTAAAAGTCATCATTGGCTGCATCGCATTGATGGATGATGTTGTTGGCATGATCGTGACCATCGATGAATGCACGAATATCCTCGGCCCGTAGTGCATGGATAATTTGTGGTCGTGACCCTAATGAATATCTTTGGTAGTAAAGTGCGGGATGAGGTGGATTATTTGTTGTCGAGTCTCGTGATAAAAGTGATGAAAACCTTTTTAAATCATAAAAGATAGTAGACTTTATTTCTCTACTGACTCTTTTAATGGATCAGACATTCAACACCGCAGCTTAAACTTGATGTCTATTGTATATTATCGCTTTAACATTGTTGAGGACTAATGATAATTTATTCTGCATTATCTTAGTCATAATATTTCTTACTGGGCTAGTTGAGCTCACCCTTTCTTTCACTGTTCTCTTCAGGAAATAAGAAAGTAGTCGGGACTAGTCGGGGAATGGAGTGACGGTCCGAGATGGTGTCTTAATAGTCCTCACTATTCTATAAAATAGTTTGATAATAAATGTAATGAGGACTTATTCTGAGAGTGGATATTGTCTAAATGACAATATTTGTATTAAAACTCACAACATGTATTTTGTCGTATTTTACACGACTGTTGTATAATTAAGTTGTATTTGAATTTAGTACCATGTATTTGGCGACTCAAGATGGGTGATGTATACCTATTTTGGGGGCGTCACAGTATTAAGTTCTCATAGGGCCTATTGACATAGCGGAAGTACAACGAAAAGTGTTATCAATTGTTGAATCGCGCACGATTGCCAAATGATAACCTTCTACAACCTCCTGATTCTACGAATACCAGGAAATAGGCAACAAAATTCTAATTCAGAGAATTTCTGAAAATAAGAAAAGTCTATTATTCATCAAAATTGATGCTTCCCATCATAACAAACGTTTAAATAACAAAACCCTAAAAGCGGAATCCAAAACGGAAAAGGAAAACTAATAAGAAAAATTACAAAAATAACCCAAAAATAATAAAATGTTATTTTAAAGGTCTAAATGATGGAATTTGACCAAAAAATCATGCAGTTCACGAGCAAAGCACTCGTGACTTTTGATCGTTGACTCGTTTCCAATGAAATTAGGCTCCGAAAATGCGAAAATCCGACACTCCAAACTTGACAGAAATTATCAAATTGCCACTTGATCAAATCTTTCCATAATCTATCAAATCTTTCCATAAACTGGATCAAATCTATCAAATCTTTCCATAAACTGACATGTTTTCTCTTCAAATGCATCACCTATTATTTTTGACAATTCAGTTTGTGTGGGGAGTCTAATTTGTGTCCACGTCTGTTACTCACAAATGCAAAGGCTAAGGTAAGAATTATCAATGCAATCACCAACGAAATATATACAGCTAGAAGCACTCTCTTTTTCTTTGATGATCCATGAACAAAATTAGTATGGCATATTGGGACTTGAAATCGGGGAGCACCACACAACGCTTCATTCCATAAGAAAGATCGACTGCTGAAGCTTTTGAAAGAACCTTCAATTGGAAGTTCTCCACTTAAACTATTAGAACATACATTGAAATATTTAAGATACAAGAGTGCCTCTAAGGACTTGGGAATCACATCAGAGAGGTTGTTATGAGACAAATCCAAGTACTCTAAGCTCACTAAATATTTGAATGTATCGGGAATAGGTACTTGTAACCTATTGTTTGCCAAAGAAAGATTAGCCAAGTTTTGGAGCTCCCCAAGGGTGTTAGGTGTAAGACCCCGAATTTATTTTTTTTAATAAAATCAAATTTCCTCTAATTATTATTGTGAATAATAAGGTGTTAATTTGATATAATGCTTTGGTTATGGGTGAAATGTGCAAATTTTACAAAATAAGCAAGTGGTTGTAAAATATTCATTTCTGTCGGGGAATATTCGTTTTGTCGTGGAATATTCTTTTTGTCGGGAATATCCGCATTTACCAGCCAAGAATCGATTGTTTGCCCCATAACTAATAACTGCTTGGATGAAGAAAACGACAAAGTTTGAGTTTTATAAATAACTTCACGTAATTATTACAAGTTAACACTATTAGAATACCCGTGGTTAAAATATAGTAATATGTGTGGTTGCACAAAGAGCATTACCAGATTGCATAGTATTGTTAAATTATTGATTAAATGCGTAAGAAGACACTACTCAATAATTGTTACAATGAGTTATTGCTTAATATTTTATTTTATTGATTCAATAATTGCTACGTTGATAGTTTATATTATTGTTGTTTAAATAATTATCACTGCACAGTATTTTCCATTATCAGATCAATAATTCATATTATTTGAATAATATTATCAGATAACATTATTGGCAATGTCTAGAAAATTCTGTCTAAGGAGAGGTTTGGTCACCTAATTGCGCGCCCAAGAGGAGAAATCCTTATCGAAAGCCCTCTTTCCTGAACTACTGGGTTGTCATAATGGTGATTCTGTAATATTATTTGTGAATAATTAATTATTGATTTATATGATAAGGAAATATTTATTTGATGTGGATATAAATGATGGATTTATTTATTTTATGTGGTTATAATTGAAGGAATTATCGTTGAGGTGTTTTATCAGTATTCTATCGGATTTCGGTGTTCTTAAAGCTCTATTGCATGACTTATAATTTTAATCCGACCGTTGGATCGTTGTGATTTTTGGATATGTTATAGATATATGAGTTGAGTATATGTCCACAAATTTTGAACCGTTAAAAATGAACGCATGATTTGTTATGGATTTTAAAAGGTGTTGAAATCTGTTTAAAATCATCCGTTTGTGGATTTCGGATATTTTCTATTCCGGAATTTGGAAAACTTTTCTTCTCGTAAAGTTGTAGGGAATTCGATTTCAGACAGAATGGACATAAAATTCGTATTTTTCTGATAACCAAGCTATTTTCTATGAATTGTTGAAGTTTTGAAGAATAAAATGATTTTTATTAATTTATGGGTGGGACCCACTTTTTGGTTGGTGTGGAATACACATGTGGGCTGCTATTTTTGTTCAAAGATGGCTGATGTCTTTCAAAATTGGTTGGTGAAGATTGGTGTGGAAGAAGAAAAAAGAAAATAATATTTAATTATTTTAGTCTCCTTTGACGTTCTAGCATTTTCCTATAAATAGAGGGCTAAGTTAGAATTGAAAATCACACCAGAAACAAGTTTTCTTTCTCTCTAGATTATTGAGCGTATTCTTGTGAGTATTTTGATACTTTGAGAGTTCTTATCTAATTGTGAGTTTCACAAGACTATACCCAACATTCACATTCGTCAGACCAAGTTATTTGAGGTAAGGGATGTTATTTTTTTCTCAAATGATATTATTTTCTTCAATATCATTATGCCAAAATATTAATGAATTTTTAATCAAATTAGGAAGTTTTTATGTCGGGATTACTATTCACGTATACGGCACTATTCACGTATACGACACTATTCACCGAAAAATGAAAATTTTTCTTTTTGTCCAAGATGTCTATTTTGGCTACTATCTTTGATTGTATCCATTTTTTGATCGTTATTTTTGAGTTCTGCTTCAAAATCGTTTATTATGAAGTATTATTGATCTTGGATAAACTGTTAAACGAATTCCTAATATTTGTCCTTCTATCTCACTGGATTCGTTCTTAGAAAAATGTTTTTCATCATCCTCGGTCCTTAATGGTGATACTTGATGAATATCTTTGGCCTGTAGTGCAAAGATGAATGATTAAACTGATGAATCTCTTTGGCCCGTAGTGCAAAGATGAACAGGTGTTGAGATGAGCATGACCAACTGGTGATATAAATGAATATCTTTGGCATGTAGTGCAAAGATGAATATTTGATTAAAGATGTATATTGATTGATATTACAGGGATAAAATATTGACGATGGACTTTTAAATCTTAGAAGATAGTAGAACTCATTCTCTACGTGACTCTTCTAATGGATTGTTGTTTTCGCTGCATTTGTTGATCTAAAACTTGTTGTCGATTATATTTTATCAGATTTTTCCCTGTTGAAGACTAACGATAATTTGTTGTATATTATCTTAGTCATAATATTCTTTACTGGGCTAGTTGAGCTCACCCTTTTCCTTTTGTTCCATTTTTCTTCTCAGGAGGTGAGAACATAGCGGGATCAAGTCGGGGTATGGAGTGATGGTTCTAGAGAGATGTTTTAACAGTCCTCACTATTTCTGTAAAATAGTGTACGAATAATTGTAATGAGGACTTATTTGGGTGTGGATATTATCTAGAAGATAATATTTTGTATTTAAACTCACAGTTGTGTCGTTGTATTTTACACGACATTTGTATTATTGAAGTTGTAGTTTGCTTTCTATACCATGTATTTTGGCGACTTAGAATGGGTGTTGTATATCTATTTTGGAGGCGTCACAGTTGGTATCAAAGCATAGGGATATGGTCTCTGGCGGAGATCGGGGAATAGAACTAGGAGGGGAGAGATAAGTAAATCATTCGCTAGTGTGCCCTATCTAAGCTTATTTGTTGGTCGGTCATAATATAGGAATATTATGTGATATGTTAATTTGTTTAATTAACCCTTGTTTTATGACAGTTTTTAAAAATGACAGTTGAGAACGTTAACAATGGAGTGAATGAGATCGTGGAGACACCTCTAATCCCCAACCAGGATAATGTGCTGTCAGGTGAAGAAGGAATTAGAGATATCCACGTGGTGAACGAAGAATTGATAGTTGCACCCGAGATAGTCGTAGAGGTAGCAGCTGAGAGTGAGGAAGAAGAAAAAAAAAGAAGAAGAAGAAGAAGAGGTACCCGAGGAGAATTTATTAGAAGAATTTTATGATCGAAATTTAGAATTACAAAATCGTATTCATGAGTTAGAAGAGCGGGCTGAAGAATGACAGGCGGTCATGGAGCAAAAGAATGCAACAATTCAAGCTTGTGTTACCCGATATGTGATGCTTGAACAGAAGCACTCTTTGGCAGAGTATAAGTTGATAAAGCTGGAATCTGAGCTGAAAGAAGAAAAAATGGAACGAGTGAAAATGAGTGATGCATGGGTAAAAGCCGCACGACATATTGATATTGTGGAAAGAGATGTCTGATCTAAGAAGAGAAGATTTAACGATGACGGGAAGACGTCGGCAGCATCACCAGCACCAACAACAAATTCTAGGGAAGGAGAACGACTGCCAATTAGATGCTACAGATGCGGAGAGGAGGGACATATAAGTCCAAACTGTTCAAAGCCTTCTAAGGTATGTTTTAGTTGTGAAAAAGACGGTCACATAGCTCGATTTTGTCTTGTAGCGAAATCAAGTCCAGCTGGGACGGTGGCACCAAAGGTGGATACGGACAAAACAAAGTCGGCAGTTTCTGGAAGAGCGTTTGTCGTGACTGCCCAAAACGCGAAGAACCCAAACGAAGGTATCACGGGTTAGTTAATTATAAATTCTTGCGAAGTCTATACCTTACTAGATACCGGTTCTACCCATTCATTTATCTCTCCTACTTTTGCTCAACGTTTAAACTTGACTCCGAAAAAATTAGACTTTGACCTATCTGTGGAGACTTCGTTAGGAGAAACTTTCATTACATCCACTGTTTATAAATCTTGTTTAATCTAAGTGGGCACAATCACATTACCTGTTGATCTTATCTCTTTAAAGATACTTGCATTTGACGTGATTTTAGGGATTGATAGGTTAACTACTCATCATTGATTTTTTTCGTAAGGTTGTTAGTTTCCATATTCCTAACCAACCTGTTATGTGAATTAAAGTAACCAAACCATTGAAGTCAAAATCTTTCATATCAAGCCATTAAGCCATTCATTTATTGAAAAATGGATGTCAAGTTTTTTTTAGCCCATTTCATGGATTTAAACAAAAATACGTCAAATTTGAAAGATATTTCTGTTGTTAATAAATCTCCTGACGTATTTCCTGAATAAATTCCTGAGTGTGACATTGAATCTTGTATCGACTTTGAGCCCGGTACAGAACCCATTTCTAAAATCTCATATCAAATGGCTCCTGTTGAACTTCAGGAGTTAAAAACCCAAGTACAAAAGTTGGTACCCGAGCCTCTATCCGGTGACTTCCTTTGTGGAATGCATCAAAGTCAGACTCTCCGTAGGGGACACTATATTGGTGTGGTGGCAAAACGATAGGTACTATTGAGACGTGCTATCCAAGATTGGGATATGAATCATAGTTAAGAGCAACCGAAGTTGGGGACCAAAGTACGTAGCTTTCTAGGCTTAATTGGTTATTATCGGAGATTTGGAAGGACTTTCTCGAATCGCTACTCCGTTAATTTAGCTGACTTGAAAAGATACAAAATTCGTATAGAGCGAGGAATGCGAGAAGATTTTCCAAGAGTTCAAGAGGCGACTCATTTTGGCACTTGTTCTGACCATACCATCCTGGAAAAGCAAACGTGGTAGCTGACGCATTGAGTAAAAGATCGTACGCAAGTACGAATGTGATATTATTGAACACAAAGACCTATTTTGTATAATTTACAAACGATAAAGATAGAGTTAAAGACTCTAGGGACCAACGTTATGATGTTAAATATACGAGTAGAATCGACTTTAATCGATAACGTTAAAGTCACTCAAGCTACAAACCTGGAGCTGATGAATATAAAGAAGAAGGTGCAAGAAAGTGTTATTCTAGAAGTAAGAGTCGATGAAGAGAAGAAAGCTCAAACCTTCGATTTATTTGAAATTCTCGATCGAGTAGGAACTATGGCCTATAAACTCGCCTTAAAGCTAAGTATGACGCGTGTTCATAATATTTTTCACGTATCGATGTTACGTAAATATGTGGACGACCCAAAGCACATTATTACGTTAGAACCAGACGAGATAGCCGAAGATTTAACGTACGAGGAGGTACCTGTCAAGATCTTGGATAGGTAAGAGCATATCCTACGTACAAAGGTTATACCACAAGTCAAGATTTTGTAGAGGAACCATGCTATTGAAGAAATGACTTGGGAGTTGGAATCGGAATTGAAAACGAGGTACCCTCACCTGTTCGAAACACCAGATACATACGTCAATTTCGAGGACGAAATTTCATAAGGAGGGGAGGTTGTAAGACCCCGAATTATTTTTTTTTAATAAAATCAAATTTCCTCTAATTATTATTGTGAATAATAAGGTGTTAATTTGATATAATGCTTTGGTTATGGGTGAAATGTGCAAATTTTGCAAAATAAGCAAGTGGTTGTAAAATATTCATTTCTGTCGGGGAATATTCGTTTGGTCGTGGAATATTCTTTTTGTTTTGGAATATCCGTGCATTGACTCGCCGATTAAATCAATCAGGGGGCCCATAACTAAAAATGGTCGGATGAAGAAAACGACAAAGTTTGAGTTTTATAAATAACTACAGAATTGTTACCAAGTTAACAATCGTTGGAATACCCGGTGGTTAAAATACGATAATACGTGGTTCACATTGTGATAAAGAAGATACGGTATTTCACAAGATTGTTAAATTATTGATTAAATGCGTGAAAGGCACTTTACTCAATAATTGTTACGATAATTACTGCTTAATATTTTATTTTATTGGTTCAATAATTGCTACGTTGATAATTTATATTATTGTTGTTTCATAATTATCACCGCATGATATTTCCGTTATCGGATCAATAATCCATATTATTTGAATAATATTATCGAGATAACATTATTGGCAATGTCTAGAAAATTACATCTAAGGAGAGGTTTGGTCACCTAATTGCGCTGCCAAGAAGGAGAAATCCTTATTGAAAGCCCCTCTTTCCTATGAATCTACTGGTTGTTATAATGGTGATTCGTAATATTATTTATGAATAATTAATTATTGATTTATATGATAAAGAAATATTTATTTGATGTGGATATAAATGATGGATTTATTTATTTTACGTGGTTATAATTGAAGGAATTATCGTTGAGGTGTTTTATCAGTATTCTATCGGATTTCGGTGTTCTTAAAGCTCTATTGCATGACTTATAATTTTAATCCGACCGTTGGATCGTTGTGATTTTTGGATATGTTATAGATATATGAGTTGAGTATATGTCCAAAAATTTTGAACCGTTAAAAATGAACGCATGATTTGTTATGGATTTTAAAAGGTGTTGAAACGGTGTTTAAAATCATCCGTTTGTGGATTTCGGATATTTTTGGTCTGGAATTTGGAAAAACTTTCTTCTGTAAAGTTGTAGGGAATTTGATTTCAGACAAAATGGACATAAAATTCGTATTTTTCTGATAACCGAGCTATTTTCTATGAATTGTTGAAGTTTCGGAGAATAAAATGATTTTTATTAATTTATGGGTGGGACCCACTTTTTGGTTGGTGTGGAATACACATGTGGGCTGCTATTTTTGTTCAAAGATGGCTGATGGCTTTCAAAATTGGTTGGTGAAGGTTGGTGTGGAAGAAGAAAAAGAAAATAATATTTAATTATTTTAATCTCTTTGGCGTTTCTAAAGATTTTCCTATAAATAGAAATTTAAGTTAAATTGAAAATCACACCGTAAATAAGTTTTCTTTCTCTAGATTATCGAAGTTTATTCTTTTAAGTATTTTGATACTTTGAGCGTTCTTTATCTGGTCGTGAGTTTTCACAAAGACTATACCCAAAATTCAAATGAAATCTCAATTATTTTGAGGTAAGGGATGTTATTTTTTTCTCCAATGATATTATTTTCTTCAATATTATTATGCCAAAATATTAATGAATTTTTAATCAAATTTAAAACTTTTTATGTTGGGGAGTTCTTATTATTCACGATCACTTAAGACTTAGACCAGCAAAAATGAACCCAAAGTTCTCATGGGCCGGTAAAATTTTACCGATTAAAACCCATTATTAGGCTTTTTTTTTTTACACTAAAAATCTGGGCGTTTTTTTGGTCCAAATTTAATTTCTACCTAACGAAGTTTCTGAAACCACGCGGCTATTGACCCTGTCTTTTTAAAAAAAACCTTGTTCTAAGTTGCTAAGTGCTAAAGCCTAAACTGCTAACCCTTATTTCTTTCTAGATTTCAGATCTGATATACGAGAGAGAGACCGAGAGGTGATTGTGTTCATATGAGAGAGACAGCGAGTCCTCATTCCTCAAGTTCTTTCGATCGATCGACTCCACGCTGTCCACGCCGAGTCGCCTGACGTCTCACGTCTGTCACTCTATGTAACTTCTTCTTCGGTTTTTCACTTCTTCCCTACAGGTATCAATTGACCACGCTGTCCACGCCGATTTACCTTTTCCCTTCGTTTTCTCTTCGTCTTTCAGTCTTAAGTTCTTAACTAAGTGTCTATGAGACTATGACTCTATGTGTTCTGCACTTCTGCTAGACTGCTATGTTCTACCTCTTTGTTTTCAGTTTGTTTCTGCTATGTTATGGGTTTTTTTTTTAAATTTATGTTCTTAATTTTTTTTAATCTATGTGTTCTGCACTTAATTTATGTTCATAACTTGTGGACTTGTGGTGGGTATTTGATTGTAGCATGTTTCTTCAATTCATGCTTGTGGTGGGTATTTTAATTTTTAGCATGTTTCTTCAATTCATGCTTGTCAAAATTATTCAAAATGAAATGTGATATGACACTGCTAAGTGCTGAACTGCTGATATTTGTGTTGATAAATAAGATTTTATAGAAAAATAATCAAAGTGTGTTAGTGTGTTACTGAATTAGTGAATTACCTTATTCACTTACATTTTACCTTTCTATGTTGCATTTTACTGCTGACATTTTACTTTTGAAATATTTTTTGTTTGTAGAGTTCTTATGGATCAACGGGATCGTGTAACAATTGATTTGATTGATGGGGGAGTTGAAAACTCGGACAATTTGACACAACCTATTGACAATTCGAAGAGAACGAAGGGAAAAAAGTTCAATTTGGAATCAATATGAAAAAAAGGTAGATCCTTCAACTAAAAAGTTAAGAGCATATTGTAAAACATGCACAAAAAGTTATGCTATTGGAGATGGTGGTAGTTCTCATGGGACTAGAAATGTGCATGCACATAAAAAGTCATGTCCCGGTTAGTTAATCAAAATGTGACTCAAATGCATCTAGATCATGAAGGAAAAATGCTTAATAGAAAATTTAGTCATCTCATTTATAGGGATAAAATGGCTGAAGCAATTATGATGCATAACTATCCATTCTTGATTGTTGGACATGAAGGATTACGAAGAGTGCATACCTATTTGAATCTGGATGTGAAATCGTATACTAGAAACACTGCCAAAGCGGATTGTATTAAAATTTATAAGCTTGAGAAAGCAAAATTGAAACGTGCGTTTGAGAACATCCGCGGTAGAATTTGTCTCACTTCCGATTTGTGGTCGTCCGGTACTAGTGAGGGTTATATTTGTTTAACCGCTCACTTTATTGATCATGATTGTGTGTTGCATAGTAGGATTATAAATTTCTGTCATTTCCCCCCACCACATACCGGTACTCTTTTATCAGAAAAAATCTTTGAGTTTTTAAAGGATTGGGGAATTGAAAAAAAGATCTTTTCTATCACTTTAGATAATGCAACAAACAACTACAACATGCAAAATTTCTTGAAAGCTCATTTGAGAGGAAACTTGCTTTGCAATGGTAGTTTTTTCCATGTTCGGTGTTGTGCTCACATATTAAATCTCATTGTTCAAGATGGTTTGAAAATTGCAAGTGAACCTTTACGCAAAATTAGAGAGTGTCAAATATATTAAGGGATCTGAAAGTAGACTATTAAAGTTTGTTACATGTTGTGAACAATTGCTTGTGTCCGTAGAATCGAGTTTGCGTTTGGATTGTGTGACTAGATGGAATTCTACATGGGAGATGCTTGATAGTGTTATGAAATTTAAAGATGTATTCTTTCAATATGCCATGGTTGAATCATCTTACACAACTTGTCCATCAAATGATGAGTGGGAAATAGCACAAGCTATCACTACATTTTTGAAAAATTAGAGAACTTTTTTCGGGAACGAGTTATCCAACAGCAAATCTGTATTTCTTACATGTGTTGAGGATAAAAGAAATTTTGATGTGTAATAAGTTTTGTGAGATTGAGGTAATTAGAAAAATGGCAAATGAGATGTTGCCAAAGTTTGACAAATATTGGAACGACTATGTTGTTATCTTGTCCATAGCTACTATTCTTGACCCAAGGTATAAGGTGCAATTTGTCAAATTTATATTGAAAAAATTCGAGACAGATGAGTATGTTATAAATAGAAAAGTGGACAAAATTGTGGATGCTATGAAATCTTTGTTATGCAATGGAGTTGTCAAAAGATGGTTCACAACAACCTCAAGATGGTGTAAGGACTTCAACTATTGCTACCACTAACATGGGCGAAAATAGTGATGATGAATTTGATGTAAGTAAAGTTTTCATGTATTATAAAATTTTTAATTTTTTGCATATTTATCTATATTGCATATTTATTTTGATGAACTTTTGAATTCCTTTGTGAGGGAAGTGCAAGGTACTACATCAACAAGAACAGAATTGGAACAATACTTAGAAGAGAAAATCATCACTAACAAATCTTCTTTTAATATTCTAGAAGAATGGAAAAAACTTTCGGAGAGGTACTCAATCCTCATTTTTTATTCTAGTTTTATACCTTTATTTGATACATGACTAATGACTAGTTTTATACCTTTATTATAGATATCCAATACTAGCGAATATGGCATATGATATCTTATCAATTCCAATTACAACGGTTGCTTCGGAGTCAACCTTTAGCATTGAAGCAAAAGTTCTCACAAAATATCGTAGTTCGCTTCTACCGGATAATGCACAAGCATTAATTTGTGGACGTAATTGAATTTGTGGATATGAAATACAAGGTTTGTTATAGTTGTAAATATTTTTACTTTAATTGTTATTTTTTAGTTCAATTTTGGGTATTGATATTTTAAATTGGCATTTTTAATATAGATGATGGGCCGACGGACGACCAACTTTTGGTACCGCTAGTTGCAAATCAAGAGTCAAAGGGTTCTAATTCTAACATGGGCGAAATTACAAGGAGTGACTAAACATTACTCACTAGTAAGTACTTCAATTTTTATGGACTATTACTTTGATTTTTGTTTGATTTTTCAAGTACTAAGAAAAGATAATCTTGTGTACAGTCACTTTAGTATGTGTAATGAGACAGTTTGCTTGTTCTAAGTTCAATTTGCCAACCAGTTTGCTTGTTCCGGAGTTCGGCTATGTTTGCATTTTAGTCACTTTAGTACTATGTTAGTATTTTCTGTTAGTCCAATTTGCCAACCAGTTTACAGTTTGTTGTTTGCTAGTCCAATTTGCCAACCAGTTTAGTCCAATTTTCTGTTTCCCATGGTAAGAGATAAAATTGTGTTGCTTGTTCTGGAGTTCGGCTATGTTTACAGTCACTTTAGTATGCTATGTATGCATTTCAGACTTTCAGTTTACAGTGACTTTAGTATATGGTTGAAGTTTGAACTGTGCTAGCAACATGCATTTCAGCATTTGTCAAATTTACTGCTGCTGCACTATTTAGATGAACTGCCAAACATGGCTGCAGTTTTGTATAAAAACATGGCTGCAGTTTTGAATCATGGCTGCAGTTTTGTATAGAAACATGGCTGCACTATTTATTTAGATGAACTGCACTATTTTTATGAATCATGGCTGCAGTTTTGTATAGAAACATGGCTGCAGTTTTGTATAGAAACATGGATGCACTATTTAGATGAACTGCACTATTTTTATGAATCATGACTGCAGTTTTGTATAGAAACATGGCTGCAGTTTTGTATAGAAACATCAAACATGGCTGCACTATTTAGATGAACTGCCAAACATGGCTGCAGTTCTACCATATATAAATATATAATGACAAATTTATTAATCTATTTGCACATGATGTCATGCCATTCTTGGACTAAGAAGATGGGATTGCAAGCATGTTTTGGAGCTTATTTTACAGAGCAGATGCAGAGAGGAATGAGGAAACATTGGCTTATTTCATATGGGATTGCAATTTGCAAGCATGTTTTTCTTTAGCAGTGTTATTTTAATCTTTCTTTTTCAACATTTGAATTGAGGAATGTATTAAGTAAGTTCAACCAATTATTATTTATATGTTAATCAATACTGAGAATATGAGATTTTAGCTTGTTGATTTACAGATTTTTTGTTTTAAAAAAAAAAATAAAAATACAAAAAAAGCCCGCGGGCCGGGCCAGCCCACCACGGGCTGCTTATTTCTATTATCAAAACCGGGCCATTTTGGCCCGACCAATGACATACCCAAACCCATTTGCTGTGTCTAACGACACTATTCACGATATCGGCACTATTCACCTAAAAATGAAAATTTTCCTTTTTGTCCAAGATGTCTATTTTGGCTACTATCTTTGACTGTATCCATTTTTTGATCGTTATTTTTGAGTTCTGCTTCAAAATCGTTTATTATGAAGTATTATTGATCTTGGATAAACTGTTACATGAATTCTTAATATTTGTCCTTTTATCTCACTGGATTCGTTCTTAAAAAAATGTTTTTCATCATCCTCGGTCCTTAATGGTGATACTTGATGAATATCTTTGGCCTGTAGTGCAAAGATGAATGATTAAACTGATGAATCTCTTTGGCCCGTAGTGCAAAGATGAACAGGTGTTGAGATGAGCATGACCAACTGGTGATATAAATGAATATCTTTGGCCTGTAGTGCAAAGATGAATATTTGATTAAAGATGTATATTGATTGTTGATACAGGGATAAAATATTGACGATGGACTTTTAAATCTTAGAAGATAGTAGAACTCATTCTCTACGTGACTCTTTTAATGGATTGCTATTTCCGCTGCATTTGTTGATCTAAAACTTGTTGTCGATTATATTTTATCAGATTTTTTCCTGTTGAAGACTAACGATAATTTGTTGTATATTATCTTAGTCATAATATTCTTTACTGGGCTAGTTGAGCTCTCCCTTTTCCTTTTGTTCCATTTTTCTTCTCAGGGGGTGAGAACATAGCGGGATCGAGTCGGGGTATGGAGTAATGGTTCTAGAAAGATGTTTTAACAGTCCTCACTATTTCTGTAAAATAGTGTACGAATAATTGTAATGAGGACTTATTTAGGTGTGGATATTATCTAGAAGACAATATTTTGTATTTAAACTCACAGTTTTGTCGTTGTATTTTACACGATATTTGTATTATTGAAGTTGTAGTTTGCTTTCTATACCATGTATTTTGGCGACTCAGAATGGGTGTTGTATACCTATTTTGGGGGCGTCACATTAGGGATGTCACCCGACAATTGATTATATATGTGACAGATCTATTAGCACAATAGCCGTAAGATTTCCAAGTTCAAGGGGTATGTGGTCGCTTAAATAATTTCTGGATATGTCGACCTCCAAAAGATCCTTGAGGTTCCCAAAGTTTCTTGGTAAACTAGAGGTCAATCTGTTTGAATAAAGATAAAGATATCTTAGAGAAGTAATATTTCCTAAGCATGCTGGCAATGGACCTGAAATCTGATTCTCTTCTAAGCTTAATGTACCCAAGTTTGTAATTGACAAAGATAATCCCGAATGGATTCTCCTATCTTATTCCCACCAAGGCCTAACACTTATAGTTTCGACAACCCTTTTATTTCTACTAGATTTTTTTTCAGTCAATTCATTTCCAAACAGAGCTAATAATATAAGACTGCTTAAATTGCCAATTTCATTAGGAAAGGTTCCCTTGATTCCACAATAACTTGCATAGAATCGTTGAAGAGAAGTGGAGAAATTTCCAATGGAAGCAGGAAGGTATCCATGTAGAGAATTACTACTCAAGGATAAGATTCTCAAGTTTCTGCAATTGGTCAAGCTAGTAAGGAAGCTTAGTTCTGAAGATGAACTTTCAGTTATGAAATTGTTCGAGTCCAAGTTTAGGACTTGAAGATGTTTCAAATTTCCAAGTGACTTGGGAATTGTACCTGTGAATTTGTTTCTAGCTACAAAGGTCTAAATTCACGAGTTGAGTAGCATTTGAGATAGACTCTGGCAAAATCCCTATCAGGTTATTCTCTCCAAATTCAATTGTTTTTAGATTGGGTAGACTATGGCCAAAATTGGATGGAAGTTTACCTGAAACTTGATTGTTACTTATTTGAATGACTTCTAATCTTGAGATGTTGAAGATTGATTCTGGAATGGTACCATGTAGGTTATCTGAACCTAACGCTAACTCCATCAGATTCCAAAGGCTATCAATCTCTTGTGGTATATAGCACCTCTCAAAAAACATACAAAATGAAATAATCAACAAACACTCTATTATTAACTTATTAATTGTACTGATCAAAGCTAATTTGCAATAGGGAAATGACTTATAAATTGACAAATTTTATGACCAAGTTAAATTGTTTTGAAGTCACGTATTGCAGACAGGTTTTAGGTTAGTGGTTAAAATTGAGACCCTATAATTTTTAAGTTTCAGGTTCTAATTTATTCCAAATATGTGTAGTGTTCAATTTTACATTAATATCGTTATATCAATTCTTAATTTGAAAATGCCACACGGCCCACGTGGATTTTAAAATTAAAATGAGACAATTTTTTGGGATCGAGGAGGTAAACAAATATAAGGAGAACTGTATATTATTTATAGATGGTGTAATTCAAAAATGGATGTTAAAGAGACCATGTTTATTCAAACTAAAAAGGTTAATTATATATATATATATATATATATATATATATGTCTGTGTGTGTGTGTGTGTGTGTGTCTGTGTGTGTGTGTGTGAATTATTTATATGTTTGGAATTTGAGCCTAATTTAATATGGGTATCATTAATTAATTTTAATGATTCTATATACTGATGTGTTCTACTTTATGAGTAGATTAAATTAAGTATTTGGAAGCTCAAATCTATGGATTAATGAATGAGATATTAACTCCTAAAGATCACATTTGAAAATGATAAAAGGTACTCCCTCTGTTCCTAAAAGATTGTCGTTTAAGGTTAATGCACACAGATTAAGAAATATAATTAAAACCTAGCGAAAATAATATACTACCCTTATTAATTGTCTCAACCTATTATTCTCCTCCCAATGTTTCTTATTCAATTCAGCCAATTAATTTCTTATTCAACCAATTACTACTTGGATTATAGCATTAAATTGAATAAGAATCATTGGGAAGGGAAGAAAATTTTAAATAGAAGAAAGCTTTAAATAAGGGTAAAGTAGGAAAAAAATAGCTAATGTGTATTGGTAAACTCAAAACGACAATCTTTTTGGAACAAAAATTACTTCCTAAAACGACAATCTTTTAGGAACGGGGGGAGTAATAAATACATGTGGAAAAAATCAAGTCCCACATAGATTAAGAATTAAATGTTTTATATGTTTATATACAAGGAAAATGATCTTGAGTTTGGACCCCAAGGGGCATCCCACTTTTGTGGAAGGGAGAAGACCTAGTTAAGGCTAAGTTTGAATTCACACGCACGCGTCGCCGTCTGTTCGGCCTGGGTCGTGTATATAATTTTTTAGACAAAATTTATTTAAATTTTATTTATTTAATTCTATTATCAAAACTGTGTCGTTTTGAAAAGCGGTATATGTAAGTTTGAACGGACGGCTCAAAACTACATCGTTTTGGTCGCGCCTTTTCTACTGAACTAAAACTACGTAATTTTAGTTCTGTTAATACTGAAACTACGTCGTTTTATATGTCCGAATGGACGCGCCTATACTGCATATGATCAAAATTACGTCGTTTTGATCAATGGATGCCTTATATACTTTTTCAGTGGCATCTTATGTCCTTTCAAAGGGCTAGGCACCCATCCGAAGGGTCACTAACCCTCCTATAAATAGATAGGAGGGGTTAGCCATTTTATTCATTCAATTCTCAAGCATTCTAGCATATTAGAGTTTTAAGTCTTTATTTCTTCATCAGTTTCTTAGTTATTATGTGAGAGAGAGTCTGAGCATTATTTTGGTTCGTAGAGTATATTTTTTGTAGTCTTTGTAAAAATATACGGTTAATCGTTATCATTATAGAGAGCAAGTCTTATCAACTCTAAGCACTATATGGAGGCATAATTATCTTGGGGACATAGTATCAATCTTTACCTAGTCAATATTGTTTTAGTAACTCTTTTTTTTTTAAATCAAGAGAAACATTGAAATTTGTTTAAAACATTGCTTTATAGGCTTTTAAGATTCACTCTTCATCATCATCATATGTTGGCTTCTCTGAGCTGCAAGGTGGCATTATTACCCAGATGAGTACAGAAATTTCAAAAGCTACTAGAATCACGAAGTGCTTTTTCTTCCTCCTACTTCATCATTGCAAGTAAATATCACAAAAAGCAAACTCATAAATAAACATTGCAAGTCTTTTAAGACGATCAGTCATCTTGATTACTGTGGGGTTACCGTCCATACACGAACACAAGCATCCTCACCAGAACTCACTACACTGTTTTCATCAGTGAACGCCAGTCCATATACCCCACCCAAGTGAGCTCCCTTGATGGTTATACGGCTTGATGCTGGTTTGCCAATTTCATATATAATAACACATGTATCAAGTGATCCAGTAGCAACCATACTGTTATCGGTGGACCAAGCCAAACAGTTAATGCGTGCAGTATGATATAACATATTTTTCAGCTTCACCTGCATGAAAAAAATTGAATAATGTGATAGTTTACAAATGGAAAATAATTTATGAGAAAAAAAAAAGTGATACATTAGCACATGTACTGACTACAACAACAAACCGTGACGACGCCAAAGCTGCAGTTTTGATATATAAAGCACAAGAAGCTCTCCCATGATATCATTCCATTAAAACCCAGTGAAAGTATTTCATCATGTCTCTCACAAATCATATGATTGACTACATAGTGTTAAGGCGGTAAGTCGAGGCGAGTCGGTGGCCGACCGCTTAAGCGACTAGTCGACTAGGCGCCCGACTAGTCGTCCATAAAGTGATAGATTATTTACAACGTGAATTTTATACATAAAATACACACACACACACACACACACACACACACACACACACACACACATATTTTAATAACTACCCAAACCAGATCTTGATATATTTATATTCATAAGAAGTGAACAATATCAAGTCATAATAATTTTATTATAGTTGTAATTTTTTGAACTTGTACCAACTTCAAATTATATAAATGATGCAGTGGCGGAACCAGAACATATTTTAAGAGAGGGCAAAATACATCAATAAAAAAATTTATTTATTGACGCTTGAAGAGCTTCTTTCGATTATGCACATAAAATCAGAAAACAGTCTCTGCATAGTTTGAAAACGTCTCAAAATTTGTTCGTTTTTAATTGTTGAAAAAATATCCTTCTCAATATAAACTACCAAGTCGGTCAATTTTCATCGCAGAATACTCTTTCAATAAGTATTATAAAACCATAACTCGATCAATATATACTAATGTAAAAGTCACATGTCTTCTTAATATTACACTAAACATAAAAAATTATATATTATATATAAAGTATATACAAAAATATTACAAAACAAGTTATAAACTCAACATATACTAAAACAAAAATACGAGAGATCAATAGACAAATTTAACATCAATAGTAAAATAACAAATTAAATTACTTATTAAAATATTAAAATTATAAGTTAAAATTATTATTGATTATATTAAATAATATTTAATTTCATGAATAATAAATTAAATATATTATAATATAAGTGAGATGTTATATTATACTAATATAGTAAAACATAATACATAACAAAAAAAATATAATACTAATTTATTATGGTACTAAACTGAAGTGCTGAAATTCTGATATAATATTAATATTTATTTATCATGTATATAATATACTATTAATATAAATTATGTGATGTAATTTATGTATACATAATTTATTATACTTACTACCATTTAGTAGTAAACAGCTACTAAATGTCTCATTTACATGAATGGAATAATACTATGGGCCACATGTTTAATGCTTTAACTACTAGGAATAATAACATGGGCCACATGTTTTAACTTTTGGGTCTTCGTAGTGGATTACAACATCTAAACCCATTCAGATTTATCTCTCTTCGTCTTAAACTACCACCGTCAGTGTCGCAGCGATCATCTTCTCCTCGGAAGAGAAGAACCAAACAAAGTCCAGCAGTCGCAGCGAATCCCCCAAGGTTTTGCATGAACAGCGAAGTCTCTCTCTTGGTTTAATTCAAAGCTCATTAGCTAGGTAGCAGACAGCTCGTTTTCTCTCTCTTAGGGTTCAAAACAAAACCCATTCAGTTCAGATGCTTAAGTGTACGCCTTACTTGGTAGACGTCAAGGCATCGCCTAGGCGACCCAAAGCGACGACTACCTAGCCAAAGCACTCGCTTTTGCAGCATTCTCCAAGTCATGACAACACCTTGCAACTTCTGCACCGTTGGTGCTTGGACGCCTAAGCGCTAGACGACGACTTGACAAGCCTGATTGACTATATAATGAGAACACTAGTAATGCCATTTCATTTTGCTTTCATACCAGGAAAGTGATTGGTGGAAATAAGCAATGCCAACATAAGTATGATGCAACCTTTCTAAACTCACAACTTCAGCCAGTTATTAAGAATGATGTAGTGAAACAGTACATCTCTCTTTATTATCATTCCAAAAAGAATAAAAACTTGCTACAGAAACTCATAATGCAGAGACTAAAACTTCTATTATACTGAGGGGCCTAATGCCCAGTTTGGAATTTTCTTAAAAGAGTGCAGTCTCCTCTATTGATATCTCTTCATCATCTTCCTTTTCAACTGTTTTACATAATGCATTCTAGTTCAATTTACTTTTTTTGTAAAAAAGACGGTTCACGGTTTACCTAATTATGCTGATAAGTTGGAGTATTTTTGAAATAGGAGGAAGCTCAATGTTCCAATGGCCATTATCCTCTAAAGCCTCTTTGGTCAAATTTTCTCATCTATTATAGCTCTCAATTTGTTCAATTGGGATATGGGTTCTTCTATATTTACTTGGTTTACTCATTTTCTGTTTACTAAATATTTTTCCGTCTCTTATTTTATATCATTCCTCAAGTCCCATAGGTTAGATCCTTTAGTATTTGACCCAATTTAAGGATGCAAAATAAATCAGATTGATTTTTCGATCACAGATACTACATGAAATCTTCAGATTTTTCCCCTTCCTATATCCCATGTCTAACTTTTTCTCCATATTATCTCGTAACTTTTTTTTTTTTGGTGCGAGTGTGTGAGGAATGATCCATAGTTAACAACTTGTAAAACAATGCAGTTTATGTTCAAACAGGAACCGAGTTGTCTTAAAAGGTAGGTCATCAAAATACCTCTCTGGAAGCACGATCCCAAACAACAGCTTCTCGATTGGCATCTCCTGAAGCAATCATAGAAACATCTGGAGAATACCGAATAACAGTAATAGCACCCCGATGTTTTTCGAGGACTGCCTCTTCATTAAAATTATCACCCGTGATAGAATATATGTGCAATTTACCATCCTCGGCACCCACAACGGCTTCACTTCCATCAGGTGCAATCGCACATGCAGCCACGGGAAACCCAAGGTTAACAGTTGACAACACTTTTGTACCCTGAAGGAGGACAACTCCTGAATCAATTGAAACCAAGGCAAGTTCAGGAGAGAGATGAGCAAGGCTCAAGTCCTTCGGTTGACTTCCAATGTCTACACAATCAGCCTCCCCACATTGATCTCCAAGTAGAGAAACTCTCCAAACCTGAAATAAGTTCAGGATCAAAAGAAACATGAAATATAAAATGGGCATAAAATTAAGCAACATAAAAGACAGAATGCAATTTTGGAAAATCAGTCACCTTATTGTCAAATCCAGATGAAACAATCTCCTCGTCAACTGCAGCAAAACATTTAATTTGTCCAGTCACCTTCCTTTCCAATCTACCATTAAATCCAATACCTTGGATCCATTTAACTATTAGACCATCATAGCTGGTAGACAATATAACTTTTGGGCTGCTTTTAAGCACTGCTAAAGAATTTATATTCTTCATGTGTCCTGACATAGTAACTGGAGCTTTATCAGGATCACTTGCTGAAAATAAAAATATTGTGCCACCAAGAGAAACAGTGACAAGATAATCATTCTGCCAAAGGCACCCAACGAGCATGTCTTCAACACCACCGGAGCTTGGACAAGTCAATGTTTTTGTCACCTCTCCATGACCATCCTCAGAAATCGCCCATATTTTTGCAGACTTGTCAGCAGAAACTGTTAGCACCTAAAACATGATGAAGAACAGAAGAACAACAAACTTAGGTAGATAAGAGGAAAAATAACACAATATAGAGGTGTAATTTGATACAGAAATTTCATTTCTACTGATGCAACCTTTATAGTTTGCAGTGAACCATGGAACTCAGCATTTGGTGCTTTGTGCAATTTGTAGAAAGGGCAAAAATAAGAAATACATATGAAAAATGACGAGCCACAATTTATGCCTCATCTTGCTTAGTTTATTTCAAAAGAAACATAAAAGAAATCAACTGCACAAAACCAAGAGATATCTTTTATTAATGATGGACGCCCCATGATACACACCAAACTTGAGAAACTTCATTGGAATCGGGCGTACCATGTTTATATGGAGATGGCAATATAGTATCTGTTAGTTGTCTAAGTAATGTGTTTACATTCCTTAATTAAAAAATTTCTTTAATGAGTTCACTGTAACACGGTTACATGAGCATTGAACATGCTAATTCTTCATTTTTGATTCATTTTAAAAAGAATAAGTCACGAAGAGAAGTAAACACAGAAACTGAGAGATAAAGGTTTGGTCACTGGTTAAATGACCACCCTTCCCTAGCATTGGCTAGATTTCAAGTCTCACAATCACTCTCTCCTTGAAATGTAATAAAATGTTCTTGAGATATAAAAAAACAGAGAAGTTGGAGCAATGAATAGTGTTGCATTCTTCATGGGACAGTGCCCAATATTTCGAGAGTTGGAAATGATGCCATTCCCATCACTATCCCTCTTCAATGATTCCGAGATTGGGAGTAGGGAACATAGTTTCTGTTACTGTTTAGTTCAGAGGGGATTCTTCACCGGAAACTGTTGTTTAAGACTTGTCTATCAATGTGCCTGAAACACAAGCGAAAGCTGGTAACGATAATCACAAGTTTATATATACCATTTTCCCTTTAACCCTTTCTCATTCTTCTGATGTAAGTTTGGGGATTAGGCCAAAGATTGTTCACTTACTCCTGCTGGCCCATTTCTATATGGCCCACTCAATAACAATTATCTCTGACCAAGATAATAGGAAGAACCACAAAAAGCGGAAGACCTGCTTTCTTTGTAGGTCATTTTCCCTACCGCATGAACAAGCCAGGATTACACTCCCTAGATAAATGATACAGGAATTACAACATTGCTCGGTTCAATGGTTGGGAAGCTAAGCTCCTTATAAAGGCGCCAATTGTGTTGCTTTTCCAGTTTGCTACCTAATAAGCAATTGACTCTTTGTCGGTGATTTTTTCAAGGAACAATCCATATGATTATGACCATATTGCCTATAGCAGATAATGATCGATCTTTCATGGACTGGATCCCAGAGCAATTTTCTACTGAAAAACCAACATTTATGGAATTCTAACAGAAGACACATTCTAACACCCCAAAGAGTCCAAAAGACTGATCCCCGAGTTTGGGATCATATCAGATTCGGAATCAGGAAATAGGAACAAGAATAGGCCAAGAAAATTGCAAGTCCAGTTGGGTTTGGGTTACGTAATATAGGTTACAGGGTTATCTGGTTGAGTAAAATCTAAGAATACATAACCTACGTTTAATATAGGTCAACTAGGCTGAAGTCAAACAGCTGTGGATCAAAACTAAATCAACTTATATTCAGATTTATTAGCATCCAAATAGTTGATATAAGGAATTTATATCAATTCAATCCCACCGATCCAGAACTCCACGTTCAGTACCTCAAAAACAAAGATTATTCCTTCCATTGCCCGTCTCAGCTCACCATATTCATGTTTCCAATCTCATCCCTCTTCACTTGCCAGTTGCCGGGTACACATGGACAAATTATTTCTTTTTATATATATATATAAATTTCTACTTCTAATATCTTCATCATAGTTGTCACGACGCCACAGGACGAGTCATGGCGGTAGTAATTACACTTGACGCCTAGGTGACCCCCATGGCGTCCGTATAGCGACAAGTTGTTTGCAATGTGAAATTTATATATTATTTATTTTATTTGACAAGTATATTGACAATACAATTTTATAAACATTAAAACTCAAAACATAACACTATGGAATAACATTAAAGACATAATTATGTAAATACTTAGCAATAACAATCCAAAAGCAAAACATTTAATATTAAAATTAGTAAAAGAAATGAAGATTAAGGTAAAAATTATTAAAGTATAAAACATCATTTTGGTTACAAACATGATTAGTAACAATATCAATAAAGGGAGTTTCTTCTTAATAGATTAAGGTAACATAATTATGTGATTTATAATTTTTTTTAAAAGTTAAATAAATTAATTTTTAACTCAAAATATATAAAATTAATTTAAAAATTAATATTAATCTTCTATTTTGGAGTATATATAAGTATACGTGCGTTAATATATATTTATACAATTCAAAATTAGAGATTTTTTTTAATATTTTGTTTCAAAACATTTTTTTACATTATAAAATTACATAATATTCCTATTTTTTTATATATATTTTTACATAGTATCACACTACTACTCGATTATTATTTAATATTAATAGCATTTTGAAAGTCCTAAATTTTTACGTAGTATCACACTATTCTTAAAAACCTATTTTAAAATATATATCTATTTTTAGAATCGAGAGTATATATATATATATATATATATATAATGTCCGGATCTGTAAAATCCTTACTTTCTAAAAATGAGGGACTTTTTTTGCTTTTTTTTTAAAACAACTAAAAAAAGTTTATATTTATGGAACCGGAATTTTATATATATATATATATACGTTTAACAAAATAGGTACGTGCGATGCATGCGGATCGCATTTACGTTTTTTGGTATAGTGTCCAAATATATATTATATATTTTTTTTTTTGTTTTAAAAAAAAAAGCAAAAAAAAAGTCCTCATTTTAAGAAAGGATCCTTACTTGATCATTTCAGTATATATATATATATATATATATATATATATATATATATATATATATATATGATTCGGATCAAGTGCATACCCTTATCTTACTCACCCGTGTCACCTCCCTTTAGCGACGGATCCAATGACAGTTGCCTTATATGAATCAGTTGTTTATACTTTTAGCGACGTTATATGTTGTCTGTCATAAAAGTATATATATATACCTTCATTATTATACTAATAGTAAGATAAGGATATGATATATTTGATATTTGCTATATATATATATATATATATATATATATATATAAGCTAGCACATATACCTTGTTTCTTATTTTGTTTTTTTTCCCGAAAAACACAAAAGTATATACCTTCCTTCATTATTATGTACTACTACTGTACTACACTATACCGAAATAGACTTCTCTCTCTGAAAAACCATTTCCTTTTTCACACTATCTCCTCCTCCCTGCCTGCTCACGCCTCTTTTAAGATCCACAAGCATCTCCATCTCCATCTCCAACAAAACTAAAACCCTAGAAAACGCATACGGAGGAATCTCGAGAGAGACATAAAGAAAAAGAGAGCAACATACCTATCTCCCTTCTAATCTTCTACTTCTATATGGCTTCTATATCACTGGAAACTAGCGATTAGATTTCTCTCAACTGCATCAAAACAACCTTTTTTGTTCTTCTTCTACTTCGCAAGCCCAACAAATCTTCTCTCATTACTAAAAATTGCAATTAGATTTCCAGGGTGACAACTTTTTTGACAAAACGACATCGAACAAAGCTTTGTTATTTTTTTAACCCCTACCGCTTCAGTTCTTAATTCATCAAAATCAAAAGAAAGTGAAAATGGATATGCCTGTAAATGAATTTGGAACGAGTCAATAAATTTGGGCTGAAAAGTAGTTAACTAGTTTGTGCCTATTTTTATTTCTCATAATATAGGTTCAAACTTTGTCAAACAAATCATTTTTTTTTTAATAAAAGAAGATTAGAAGAGAAAATTATAACGTATGACGAGAACAAGAAATCCTCACAAAAAAAAAAAAAAAAAAAAAAAAAAAAAAAAACTTAATATTAATGAAGCAAAACGATCACCGACAATCTCTTTGAAGATTGGATAAAGAAATTCCTCCAAAAGCTCCCATTGCATGAGCCCAAAGAGAAGTAAAGAAAGATATTTTATCCCAAAGTAACTCAATATTTGTACTCCGATCGCAAAAAAATCTAACATTCCTCTCAATCCAAATCCCCAACAAAATAGAAAAACAAGCAAATCTCCAAAGGATCCTCCTATGACTTGTATGACCAGAACACTTGAATTTGCATAGTAAAAGATCTTCCACCGAAGAGGGGCATATCCAACTTTCCCCATCACACTAAATAAATAGCACCACAACCGCCAAGCCATCGAACAATGAAGAAACAAATGAGAATGAGACTAAGTTTCCTTCAAACACATTACACACATCTGGGGATAAAGATTTGTAAGGCCTATGCCTTGGACGCATATCATTAGTATTAAGTCACCAAGAGTTAAGGACCACATAAAAGCCTTTTTTTTTAGGAGCCTTTGCTTTCCAAATATAAGAAGCTAAAGGAAAACGATGAACTGGATGATAACCCAATAAGTGAAGAAAGAATGAATGTGACAAGAAGATTCCTAAAAAATCAAAACACCAAACACGCTTATCCAATGACTGAGAAAGGGAAGCTGAATTAAGAAGTTCGATAAATAAAGAGAATTCTTCCGTCTCCCTATCATTTAAATTACGAAAAAAATGAAAATCCCAAGAAATTAATTCTCCCTCCCAAGTATGTAAGTTAGAAATAAGAGTGATGCTCAAACGAAAGGTAAAAAAGACGAGCAAAAGTTATGGAAAGAGAAACACCTCCTATCCAAATATCCTCCCAAAATCGAATTTTCATGCCATTAAAACAAACAAGAAAATGAAAGGATGTGTAACCTTGGGTGATGAATTTCCAAGGACTAGAATAAGTAAACACAAGAAGGACAAGGATTTGCATCCCACCCATTCTGCTGATAGCCAAAGAGAGTCAGATTCCAAAGGAAAGCGCCATAGACATTTACCCACTAGAGATCGGTTCTTAGACATCAAGTTCCCAAGACCTAAAATCTCTTCCTCTCTAGGACGGCACACAAAATCTCAATCAACCAAATGGTCCTTCCTATCCTCGCTATCCCCCAACCCATAAAAACTTGATTTCGCTACCCCTACAGGACCTTAAATAACGAGAGATAATAAAGAGGAATACTCCCTAAATACCTGAATAAGAGTAATCCTCTCACCCAAAGAGAAGTAAGCACCTTTCCAACAATCAAGCCTCTTACCCACTCGCTTTATTATAGGATCCCAAAAAGATTGAGATCTCGAGTTACCACCTAAAGGGACCCCTAAACAAGTCATTGGTAAGAACGCAACTTCACACCCAACTGGTGAAACATAAGAAACAAGAACATTATCCTCCATATTAATATCAGTGAGACTACACTTTGAAAGATTAATCTTCATACCCGATATAGACTCAAAAATTTGAAAGAGCGATGAGACATTCTTAAACCTGCACCACCTTCAACAAGAAAAAGAATGGTATCATCCAGACTTCATCTCTACCAACTACGCAACCATTAGCAAGACCCGCCATCTCGCTTTTCTGAATCATCCTACTCAAAACATCCATCCACTACAGAGAAACGAAAGAGACAAAGACCTCTAGAAAGCTTGAATCCCATTAACAATCAATCAAAAAAGATGGGAAGAAGAAAAGCAACCCTTAATCTACATTCTCCATTTCGGCCCAAATACTTTCCTAGTTAAGACCTTATCTAGAAAACTCCAATTAACCTTGTCATGGGCTTTCTCAAAATACAACTTTAAAATCAAGGCCCTACTACCTCTTCGTCTCGCATCTTCCGCCACCTCATTAGCAACTAAAGCCGCATCTAGAATTTGTCTACCACCCACAAAAGCACTCTGGTTAGAAAAAATAGTACCATCTAATACATCATCAATGTGCTTAGAAAGGACCTTAGTGAGAATCTTATACACACTAGTCACTAAACTTATAGGTCTATATAATCTTTAACCCGGATGGATCTATCCTTCTCAGGAACTAAAGTAATAAATGTAGAGTTAATGCTCTTACACAAGACTCCATTACCATGAAACTCTTGGAAGAAACTGAAAAGATCATCTTTTATAGTACTCCAACATTGTTGAAAAAAAGCTAAGAAAAATCCATCCACACCTGAAAGCCTTTGTCACCCTCCATCCCAAAAACAGCCGTCTAATTTTCTCCTCAAAAGGCCTCTCTAACCACAAACTATGAAAGCAACCCTAAAATCCCACAAAATAAAAATATCACCCGAAGCTCTCACAAAAGGAAGAAATGCCCAGTCTTTATGTCTAGACTCCCAAATCCTCCCAACAACACACCTATCAACTACCTCCAACTTGGATTCCTGAACGAAGACTACATCAGAGGTTGCCTTACGAATCACTTCCCAAACAGTCACGCTAGTCCCCTAAACCCCTAACATTTCAAGTTAAGACCTTCATTTGAATTTTTTAGAAGAAACCTCCTCTCCCCCTCCCTCCCCCCCCCCCCTCCCCCTCCCCCCTCCCCCCCCACAATTATCCCCCTCATAGTTAACCAATGTTTGGAGCCGCCTCATCTCCAAAAGAGCCTTCTTTTGTTTTTTCTTACTTAGAGAAGGAGATACCTCAACCCTCATCTCCTCACCCCTAAAATTGACCAGCCTAAAACTCAATTTTTCTAACAAATCCTGAGGATCCCGATCATCCTTCACCTCTCCTAGGGGCTTTAGGAACAACACTTCCTTATGGAAACCTGACTGACTTTGGCAAACAGCTGAAGAGACATAATGTATTTCATCCATTTGAGTAGGTAAAATACCTCTCCCATCCCTCTCAACTTCCTTATCCAATCCTGGTAAAATATTGACCAAAGCGTTGGAATTCTTAAATAGAGAAGACTCATTAATATCATTTATTGGAGAAGTTTGTAAAGATTGAGAAAGATCAAAAGGGACCAAAGAAGGAGGAGCAAGGTCATCCTCTGAATTATGGCAATTTGAAGAGTTATCCACAATCTTGATTGTCTCTCCTTGTGATTGGTCTATACTACTAGGTCTCATCAGATCTTTGACCCCATGTAATGGTGAAAAATGCTCAATATCCTCCCTCCTATTCTCGTCCATCATAAGATTACCATCATTATGCTCAAATAAATTAGTTTCAGATAGAGCAATATTCGTATCGATAGACTCCTCCCTAATTTGTTCAATTAACAACTCCTTGTCCCCTTCCTCGTCACTAGGCCAAGAAGATACCTCATCGGAACTTTTAGCCCACTCCTCCAACGGCCTATCCTCTATTCCTTCCGGAGCCTTTCCAATAGTAGACAAGGCTTCTTTGACTGAGTCATAAACTTTGGATAAAGAATTATCGGACTTGGATCGAAGGGAGCTGTCATGAATTGTTGATTAAGATTGCTTTCAACACCTAGCTGATTTGTAATTTTTGCGGCACCGATATTTTTAGTAACACTCTTCCCATTCAACACATTGTTTTCCTGACCTACCATGTCCCTCTTCCTCCCTGCTGGCTCATCCACAATCCTTGTCCCATTCAAGTCCCCAAAATTGCTCTTACACATATTGCTAGGCTCCACCACTTCGAATTTACTTCCCAACAGAATATAACCAGTTAAGTTGGGTTGACCTGTTGGGTATCAACTTATATTGTCAGGCCTAAACAAGAGGAACAAAGTAGCTCGTCTATAAGAGAAGAACAACTTCAACAAGAGGAACCAAGGAGTAATAAATTTTTACACTCATTACGAGGAACTGTCATGGATTAGCTTTCCTTAAGTCGTGTGAATGATACCCTCTCGAAGTGTTTTTGGTTACCTCTTTTTCCAAATCATTCATGCACCAGTTGTTGGAAATATAGGGAGTTTTTGCTCCTCCTGTATGTAGGATTTTGTACATTATCTATAGGCATCCTTATTAGTTGAGTCAACTAAACTGAAAAAGGTCTGTATGGAGGTCATATCTCTGTCACGAGGAAATGCTTTCTTGTTAGCCTATATGGGTCTTACAACCCTCAAGAAAGGCCTCTCTAATGAGTATATAAACAGAAAAAAAAATAATCAAATGAAAGTTAGATCTCAAACACGAGGCTTACTTGTTTACTATCAGGATTCCAGCTAACAGCATATATGCTACCTTTGTGTCCATCTTCTGAAGAGAGCTCTCCAATTTTCTCTGCAGTTTTTGCATCATATACTAAGCCCTTTTTGTCCGAGCTTACAGTGATAAATTTGCTGCCATCTGGAGAAAATCTTACACAATTAACAAAATTTGCGTGATCCCTGCAGAAGAATAAAGCCATAATAGTTACGAATGGAGTTCACCGGAAGGCATGCATAGTTGGTATACTCGTACAGCAGTCATTTTATTGTCACTCTTGCAATAAAAAAGCAATATTGCAAATCAAGTTCATTGAATCTCTTGGAAATCATAAATAAAGTGTGTATCTAACATAAGTTAGCAGTACTCTGTAGATTAATAATGTGAATCTGTACAATAAGGAGAAGCATCCGTAAGTACTAAACATGAAGATGCCTGAGAGAGTTCAAGAAGAGAAATTCTAAAATATCAACATATGGAAATAAATATTGAAAAGATAAAAGACTGGAAAAAACCTCTAACTAGACCATACTGCAATAACAAACCTATGAGAAAGCTTGAATTTAAAAGGTGGTCCTTCATAAAAATTCACCAAGAAGTCCTCTCCACATGTAACAATTCGAAATGGTCTTGTTGGCTTAAATGCACAGCTAAGAACTCTCCTCGAATGACCATCAAATTCTCCGACATTAGTCCCTGAGTCCCACCTGCTCAAGACATAAGAGAGTACTGTGATGGATTAAACCAAAACAAATCAACAAAAATGTCTACTGCAAAGAAGACGCATGCACTTACAAGATTCAGTTGGAAGACATCATTAAATATTTTATGTACAAATAAAGTGACCAATTCATTCTCTCAAATTAAGATGCTAAATCATACCAAGATGCAAAATTATTCGGAAATTTGGAATGTATCGCTTAAGCAATACTAAAGATAATCCCTTAGCATGTTCTACTTATTGGAGTGTCTATTAATAGGCTCAAGCAATTTTAAAGATAATCCCTTAGCATGTTCTACTTATTGGAGTGTCTATTAATAGGCTCATAGCAATTTTCCTTATCGAAGTGTCCATGCACGCAATTCATGAAATAGATGCTTCCAACTGGTAATTAGCAAATATAGAGATGAAATTTTAGGGTGGGATGGAAAGGATGAGGAGGGGAGTTCAACTATTAAAAACTTTTGACTAATGTATTTACTTTGAACACTTGTACAAGTTCAATAATTTAGTCAAGTTGTGTGATCGCAAGTTAGAGAGAACTCTTCAATTTGAACAAAAAGCTCATCCTTAAAAGTTGCAACATTTATTCAAAAGACAAACATGTATAGAATATTTCCAATCCTTTGCGAGACCTAACTTTTTTCCAAATAAAAGCTGGAAGACACTAAAAAACCTACAATCAGAAATACCCCAACACTATGTTTGTGAGTTTACGAAGTAAAGAAAGGAAGAGAACTTAGAATTAATGACAGCAAAGAAAAAAGAAAAAAAGAGCATAAATTTCTCGAGAGATAATCAAATTATAGGAGTTTACAATATTAGAATCCATGTTGTGAGTGAGAACTACTAGATATAGGTTAAAAAAACAAACCCACATGAAAGCGCGAACGAAGGACTTGCCCTTGCCATCACCGGAAGCAACAATCCGCATCCCATCCGGGGACCACTGAAGATCATCGATCCGACCCGTCAAAACCCGAAACTCAACCTTCAAAACATGGTCATTGTGGGTCCCCCAGATCCTCACAGTCCCCGATACATCCGCCGATGCGATCCACTCGCCGTTGGGCGAGAAACGGGCCACGGTGGTCTGATAAGCGTGATCGGCATACACCGACACATCGAGCGGCCGGTCAAGGTACCGAATGATCACCGATCGGCCGTTACAGTACAGAATGGCGTTCGATTCGGCGTCGCCGGATATTAGAATCCCTCGGCCTCGTTCCGTAGAGGGTATGCAGGCGTAAGTCTCTGCAAGCTTAGCCATTTTTCACTGGTTTTCTCCCTCTAAAAATTGGGTTTGTGCATTATTTTGGGAAATGGAGGTTTGTTTACTGGAGGAGGATTTGATAATGGTGAAAAGTGAGATTCTGAAGAGAGAAGTTTGGAATGTGGAGAATGTTGAGCAGAGCGTCTTCTCTCTCTCTCTCTCTCTCTTCGTGCGTGCACCGAGGGCGCTCAGACACATGTTTACTTGTCAAAATTGCGAATAAATGACACTATAGTCCTCCAACTTTGCAATTGTTTCTGATCAGATCCATAATTCTCAAAATTTTGCATTCAAACCACTAGTATTATTTTTAAAAGTGACATTTTTCAAACTAATATCAGCCACTTATTACACACTTTTATTATCATTAATATTTATTCACGTAACTGACATTCAAAAAATTAATATAAATATTTATTTTCCTTTTCAAACTACTAGTATTATTTTAAAAACTAATATTTTTATGTAAAAATATTATATATTCATGTAATTCTCCTCATATACATGTTTTTACGTAGAAAGAATCATGTAAAAGTATAATTTTATGTGAAAATCACATATTTTTGAGTATCATGAAAAAATATAGTCATATTACTTTTCCTTCAATCAAAAATTAAGTGTGAATTTTTCTTTTATGCAAGTTCAAAATAAGAATTATAATTTAAGCTATAAACCGAGATAAAATTATTCATATTTTCTTTACTTTTATTCTTGATTGATGATTGGTATTATTATGTCACCATTACAATATTATAATATTAGGAATATATTTTATAAAAAAATATTAATACACACATATTCCATCAAATTTCATCCTACCTTAATAATTATTTTTCTTATTTAAATATAGCATTAGTTGTCAAAATCAGATCAGAAAGACAATTTGGTCTTTGTGTCTTTGGATCATTATTAATCTAATTTTCCCTGTATAAATTTGAATGATTAAAAAAAATTACCTGTTCCAGGAGAGATTCTGTTAAAGTAGTCATTCATAAATCTTCATGAATTTGGAGGGAATGTGATTGAAAGAATCTCCCTCCTCCCCTCATGAGATTAGTTTTATTTATTTAAACAGTATTTTGAATAATGTTTCATGACAAGTGAGCAAATAAACTAGTGTTACCACAAAATTCACCCCTTCATGGTTTGCCAAAATAACACAAGACTTCAAGGCATATACCTAACAAGAACCCAATTCAGAGATCAGAAAATGTGCCTCATCTAAGACTCGATATATAGTACATGAGGATACTCTATATATTTACATGGCAGCTTTAATAGGTGGTGGTACCAAAAAAAAATTCCTTTAATAGAAGGAAATGCTGTATAAGAGTTTCCGACGATGCTGCCTCTCGAAAGTGGTGATAATGTCATCGATTGTATCCTCCCAATTTTCAGTTGCTTCAAGCTTGCAAGATTGTGCATTATGGTAATCAGTTACGTGACAAATTGGAGTTTTAAAAAAGTTTTAGGGCAAGGGGAAAGACGTACCTCTTGGCACAAAAGTAGAGTAAGCCGGGCTCCTGTTGCTGCCTCCTCATGATTATCTTTGACCTCTAAGTTGATCACTAGCACAGGTTTCATGAGCACTTGATCCCGGTTGTGGAGATCTGCACATTGTTGTGCAATAATTGGAAACATAGTGCAAAAAATCGAACTCAATAAAAAGGAACAAAACGAATCATCTGTGCAAGTAGAGAAGTTGCAAAAACCAGTTCACCTAGTCACAGTTCATGATATCTGTAAACGGTGTTAGAAATCAGGCCTGAAACTTAAGGACAAACCCCAAGTTAAACGTTCAAACCAGTACAATGTGGGATTATAATCATATTATATCACAACTTTTAGGATTGAAACTGTTAGACCCAGACTCAAGTGTGATTTCGCCCCAAGGGCTCCGGAAGAAATTTATAGGTGTTGGGGATCAGAGCAAAACAAAATCTAGAAGAGCACATGTTCAATGTTCAGCCCAATCTTATCAAGAGTTCCAATAGTTTTTCCCATGCAAGGCTTCATAATTGGCATAAATCATATAGACCTGCAATACCTGTCAACCTCAATGGCTCACCTAAGTTATCTAACAAGAAAATTACTCAAATTATACATATAAATTAATGTTATCGAAGGTTTGGGATTGAATTTGAGACCTTCAAGAAGTGGTGGCAGATTGTGATGGTTACAAAGATCTTTGAGGCCCGTTTCCCCTATTTATTTTCATTAGCAGTGGATCCGAAGTGAGGATTTTATTATTACATTTCACCTGATGATGATTAGACGTCTTGGCAACAGACTTGCAAGAGACACCCAATGACACAGGTGTTGATAATAAGATTTAACAAAAAAATCGTCTACTAGTATAAGCTTCCGAAAACACCGACTCTACAAAAGTACTAATCTGTCCAAAATCCTCCGCATTTTTGGAAAGTGCAAAAAATCCCGCCTAGGTCCGCTTAGGCCCCGCCTAGGCGCTAGGCCCCCTTGGCGCCCGCTACTAGCGCTCGCCTAACGCTAGGCTTCCTCGCCTAAAGGCCCCCTCAGACGCCTCACCGCCCACTTCTACAAAAATTAGTACCTAATCTTTTTTTATTTTAATAACTACCAAAATCCTCCAGCATCAATAAAAAAAGTATTTGGAAAATGGGTATTATAAGTGAAATTATAGTTGTTTTTGAACTTGAACTTTCAAATTAATGACACATTTGTAATATTTAGTTTAGGAATATAATTCTTAAATTTATGTTTAGTTTTTAAGTTTAATATGAAATTAAATTCTTGAAATTTTAAATTTTATTATTTAATAGCAATTTTGTTTATAAATTTATAAATAAAACTAATAAGTAAAAAATATGTTTGAACTTTTGAACAATTGTATTTGTTTTTGAACTTTGTCTCAAATTTATGGATGTGTTTGAACTTTAAATGTTTATTATCTTTATTATAGAATTTTATATATTATTATTTTATTTGGATAAATATATTGGTTAAAATAAAAAATCCCGCCTAGGCCCCTAGGCGCTAGATCATGGTGGGCCCTTTTTAAAACATTGGGAAAGTGGGTGTTTTACATAAGTTGCATCCTTATGATGACATGTGGACCACAAGATATTAATTTAGGATTCATTGTGGAGGAAGTTAGGAGATGCTCCTAAATTTTTGAAATGTGTCACCATAGTCATCATTATCAAGATCATGGTGGGCCCTTATGGTAAATACATACCACCAACGTTATGATGACATGCCGAGAGACAGAAGACTCAAATTTGAGACCACTAGCATTATCCTATGGTAAATCGATTTTTTTGTGTTGCATTGGGAGTCAGCTAATCACCTACTTTTTCATTGTGCTTCTCTCAGGCAGTTATGGACGACAATTTTTTCTTTTTGGAGGATAGTGTGGATGCTTCTTGAATCGGTGATCCAACTTTCAAGTGCTTGAAGGGGGTTCAAATGCCAAGTATGATCATGGTTAGTGGGATATGAAGCCTCTTTGTCTGTGGTGGGTGCTTTGAACATAACAAAATAGTAGATGTTTTGAGGAGAAGACGCGGACAGCCGGACACTCGCACATATTAAATACTTGTTCTTGAGTCCTCTGCTTTCTTTTTTTGTAGAATGCAGTTTATCCAGGGTCAAATTTTGCTTTTGCTGATATTTTGTCAAGATTTAATAATGACATAATATTTGATTGTATGAATTAGTCTGAAAGGGTCGTTCTACAGTTTTATATCTTTGGTTGTAATCTTGTAAATGGTGGCACACTCCTTTGGAGCCTATATGAATAAATTTATTACTTATCCAAAAAAATGTTATATCATTCATCTCATACATGCCTTCTATTTATAGAATTCTTATCCTAGATACTTTGCAATCTTGCACCATGTGGTGACTACTACCCATGCGCTAGTTGATCCTAAAAAGCTCAAACTACTTCCTAAGTCCCTAAACTATACTCCCTTCATTCCACAAAAAGAGTTTCATTTGCAAAATTTACAAATATTAAGCATGCTATTGTTTCATTTTTACCGCTAAAATTATAAGTTGTTAATTTACTAGTGGTTGCATGATAATGAAATTATAATTACAAATTTTAGAACACTGTCATTTTTTTATATTTATTTTTCTAAATGAACATTGTGTCATTTTATACCACTATTTATAAAAATTGGAAATTTTGTAGAACAATTTTTTTGGCAAATGGGACTCTTTTTGTGATAGTGGGAGTATTCATTTCTATAGTTGGCCCTTGGCCTTACAATTAATTACTTACATCAAACTAGATGTTCAATCAGACCCGCAAGAGAAGAAGCCGGTGGTAAACAAACTTCAGCAAGAGTGAAGTAAACAGAAGGATAAAGTCTAAAGGTTAGAATTCACACAAATGACATACGTTACTCCATAACAGATTTGAGACTGTTAGAGCCAAGATACTATGTAGCTCTAAGCTACTTTAACTTTCTCTATCTCATAATTACTCATAGCACTAGTCTAATTTTAAATTATGTCAGAGCATATTCATCGCTCAAGCTCTTCCATACCATGTCTTAGTTTATAATCCATGCTAGTTACATTACACATCCTTTCTCCTATGGATTAAATATGCATCTTGTCCTTTAGGGTTTGATAGCTAATTGGTCACTAAATCTGAATTCAAAATCGGCAAATAGTATAAAATAAAAACAAAAATAACAACAACAACAACAATAATAATAATATGCTTTGAAGACCTTACTAGCAGCAGCCAAATAAAAAGTAGACTAATAAATCATACCAACATATGATTGCGAAAGAAAATACAGATTAATATATTATGAGTATACCAACCTTCCATAACCATATCAAAAACCTTTTCTTCAAATGTAAACACAACATCAAACACACCATCAGATGCATTGTCTTGCCAGCGTTGAGGTGCGGATTTGACAGCCAAATTCCTCTTAAGCATTGGCAATATGCCATTACGCTTGTACCTTTGCTATTGTTAAGACTCAACATATTATTAAAAATCATTATCAATACACACAACATATACCTCCTCGACAACACACACAGAGTTACTTAAAAGCATCAAATTTGCATTCCATACAGGTCTGTAAAACTGGAATTGAAACACCAAAAAGGAATTCCAATAATTTACTCTAGATTTCCTCACTTTGTCAGAACTATCCGTATGTGACTCTTGACACTCGGACAATGGGCGTTGGACAATTCATTTTAGATTAAAATTTTGGCAAAATTAAGGAGTACCCGTGTCCTACTTTTCAAAGTACCTGTACTCCACCCAAGTCCATGTAACTCAGCAAATTAGTTACAACTCACAAATTCTAACCAGTTTATCCATAATATAAATTAACTAAACTAGGTAGCATTAGGTTGTCCCTATAAATACAATCAAATCAACTATAAAATCTCAACAATCCACCTGAGATTACATATTAGACAATTATTTTGACTTTACATGTGATCAAAAAAATCCATAATTCTTCAAAAAAAAAAAAATTAAAAAAAAAACAAGACTTTCTAATTGTTAAAATACTAAAATTCTACATTATAGTAGTATATCAAATTCACAAAAAAAATGAAGATAACAGAAAACCATCAAATTAACTTCGTAATCAATTGTTTGCCAAATGCCCAAATTTCTTAGCATTAGTCAACTGAAAAAAAGAGGATACAATTCAGGATCTTTACGCCTCAAATCCTCAAACATGAGCTTGTAAGGAGTACCAAACTCGTAGACATTGGGCTCTCTAAGAGAAGGACCAGGAAGCTTAACGTGTTGCCCAGTTCCATACGATGACACGTCGAAACCCTCTCTCTTGAGGATGCAGTGAGACTCCATGCTCCGGTTCTGATTGGATGAGCAAACCATCGCGTATCGGAATTTCATCGCCTTGTGAATGTGTATGTGATTGTCTTTGAGGATTTTTAGGGTTAGGGTTTCAGTTCCGGCAGCCGGTTCTTTTTTCTGCCGTCGCAATTCGCAAAGGTGCGCAACGGGTAAGAGAATAAATTTTTTAAATTATCTTGTGAGGACTGAGGAGCCTGTTGGGGCAGTAAAATAACTAAAACCGACTTTTACTACTACTGGCTTTATTTTTGAATTAATTAGTAAAGTTAGTTATTTTATTTAAGTTAATTTATAACAAATCGTTCAGAATCGATTCGTACTCATTCTATTAAAAATTCGATTCGAATTCTACTCGAAATATAAATAACTAGCTGTGTCCCGTACCTGCGACACTACATAGTGGAATTTATCCCAAACTTTAAACGGCCCATATGATTTATTAGGGTGAGCGGAAAATTCAAAATCAGTTATATTTATTAGACAGATTCAAATAGGAGCAAATTTTTAAGATCGATAAATCACTCGAACCTCTTTAAATTATAATTTTCTATTAATACTCGGATCATATTCGTTTAAAAAATTCAAACTGTTCGGACTTGATTTAAAATCGTGCTCGACTCGGTAGCTAAAAGAGTATCAATTAAATTTTATTTTATATTCGATAAATTTTATGAACCAAATTTAAATAACTCAGTACTTGGTTCGCCCTTATTTATGTGTAGTGTGGTAATGTGCAATAATTTTTAATTAATTCATATAGTTGTCATATGTTCGTACTATTTAACTATATTATTTTATACAAAAAATATAATTAAACTGTTCTAAATATAGTTAAATAAGTTAAAAAATATTAAAACTTTATAAATACAAACGAAAATACAAGCAAGAAAAAAAAAAAGGCTATATAGAGCAGCATAATTATAACATATTATCTATTTTTTAATCAATTTTAAACCGATCATCTTTTAGATAAATTTAAATTTTAAAACATATTTCTTAGACTAACTAGAAATATAATGGTGTCAAACAATTTAAAATAATTTTTATTTTAAAGTTTCAATTTGAAGAGTACAATATTTATAGCTATATTATTAAAGTGGAGAAAAATATTCGGTTATTTTCATATTATTGGTTTCTCATATTTTTCTAAAAAAATTACCGTGATTTTTGTATTCTTATTTTTTCTATTCCATTCTTATTATTTGCACACTTCACAATTTCTCTCATCCACTAAATTCTATGTTTTCATATTTTAAATTTACACTCACAATTTTGTGTGCCATGTAGTTAGTGATGAGAAATGAACACGAGACCTTAAAGTCATGGAATTTCCTTGATTTTAATTATGGTTGAGCAAGGAATCAAAATCGGTTCCAAAATTACATTAAAAATCGATCAAATAGTTTTGACTGAGCCGCACCAACAACTTCAACATTATGATAACATTCTATTAGAATGGTTGAAAACCCGCATGTACTATTTGGGTGTAGTTTTTGGAAGCTCCCGCACGCTCAAATCACACCTTACTACTCTTATTATAGCGACGGTTTCGCTCGTTGTCATAGTTATTTTGGGCTATGACGATAGTTTATCGTCGATATAGTCCAAAAAATCTGTCGTCATAGTCCTACTGTATAATATACATCTGTGTATATACTTATAGTCTATACACACACACTTGTATTGACCAAAAAGATTTTATAATTTTTTTTCAAATACTAAACTATTTTACAAATATTTTTTCTATTATTTGTTAAATGGTTTTATATTTGAATTGTTTTTGCTATCCTATTCCCCAGGAAATTACATAATAATATTCAATTTTTTTATTTAATATGCACCAATTTCATTCTTTTATGTATTTATAATGACAACTAATAATATTTGTTCTTCTGATTGTGCATAAATACATACATTTAAATTTCATCGTGTCTATACTTTTGTTTATATCCATCCTTTTTAGACCTTGTTCTAAACCTACCTCTATCGTAGGGTCGAGCAGCAAAAATATAGAAAAAGCAAAACCTAACACAAAATAATAATTTAACCAAATATTATGACAATTCGATTATTTTTACTATTTCGGTTATATCTAAATTTTTGTACGATTTTCGGTTAGTTTGTACGGGTATTACTTTTAGGATTAATTACATATATTAGTACATTTTTAAAAATAATTACAAAAACAAAACACACAAAACATAATTACAAAAATATTACACTTTTTTAATTTTATTTACAATATTATATTAATTATGAGTCCTTAATTAAAGGGATTAATAATATTAATGGGACATGTTTTTTTAAAATGCGTGATAACCGCCTAATATTGTCTGTGTAGGACTCTTCGTTTTCGTATAATTCCCTTTACACTGAAACCTCTTTTCTCTCTCATTCCGTCTTTCTGCCTCTTTCTCTTTCATTCGTGTTTCAGTATTCTTCATTGTTTGTTATCGAAGTTCATAGCCATTTAAATGCTGCGTTACGTGTTTAGATCTGCGTTACTGTGCCATTTCGCTCGTGTTTCGATTCGTGTTCCGCTTACGTGTTCATAGCCATTTCGTTCATAGATTTCGCTCGTGTTTCGTGTTCTCTTTCATTACGGTGTGGGTTTGTGTTATTTTTTTATGTTCAGATATAAATGGTCGATCTGAAAGAAGAAGGATGGGAAGAGGAAGAGAATATCCGAGTTTGAGTCCAGCGCAATGACGAGAAGAAGTTTCTTTGTGGATAGGAAGGGAAGGAAAAGGATGCATGTCGAAAATCGAGTAAGAATGAAAATAAATTTGGTGATACACAATGATATCAAGCATTCTCAAGTGCGCTTAGATTACGAGCTTGACGTTCACGTAGAATTAAGGCGAAAAGGTCAAGTGCTTATCCGAATATAATTCCAACACGAGAAATTTAAAGGTGTGTTATTTTTAATTTACTTATGGTTACCATCATAGAATTATTTGGTTACTTATTAGTATATATTTGGTTATTGTGAATTATATTACTGTGTTACTTTTATGGATTGGTTACTTATTAGTATGTATTTGGTTCTTGTGATATTATATTATTGTGTTACTTTTATGGGTTGGTTACTTATTAGTATGTATTTGTTCTTTGTGAATTTTATTAGTATGTATTTGGTTAATGTAAAATAATAATTATTTGGTTACTTTTTTTATGTATTTAGTTCTTTGTAAACTTTTTAATGTTTTGGTTACTTATTAGTATGCTTGTGGTTACTGTCATTTTATAGTTAGGTTACTGTTATATCAGATTTTGGTTAGTGTCATATTACAGTTTTGTTACTATTTTGTATTTTTATGCTTAATATGTTTTTGCCTGGTATACATGTTTTAATAAATTGAGTTTAGTGTATAGGTTGTTTATGTATTGGTTACCATTCTATGATGGTTTGAGTACCATCATAGAATTATTTGTTTACTTATTAGTATGTATTTGGTTACTGTGATATTATATTACTGTGTTACTTTTATGGGTTTGTTACTTATTAGTATTTATTTGGTTACTGTAAATTTTTATTACTGTGTTACTTTTATGGGTTGGTTACTTATTATTATGTATTTGGTTACTCTGAATTTTTATTAGTATGTATTTGGCTACTGTAAACTTTTAATGTTTTGGTTACTTATTAGTATGTTTGTGATTATTGTGATTTTATAGTTTGTTCTTTGTTATATCATATTTTGCAATCGGCCATATTACAATTTTGTTACTATTTTGTATTTTTATGCTTAATATGTTTTTGCCTAGTATACATGTTTTAATAAATTGAGTTTAGTGTATAGGTTGTTTATGTATTGGTTAGCATTAAAAGATGGTTTGGGTACCATCATAGAATTATTTGGTTACTTGTTAGTATGTATTTGGTTTACTGTGATATTATATTAATGTGTTACTGTTATGGGTTGGTTACTTATTAGTATGTATTTGGTTACTGTGATATTATATTACTGTGTTACTTTTATGGGTTGGTTACTTATTAGTATGTAATTGGTTACTGTGAATTTTTATTAGTGTGTATTTGGTTAATGTAAAATAATAATTATTTGGTTACTTATTTTTATGTATTTGGTTACTGTAAACTTTTAATGTTTTGGTTACTTATTAGTAAGCTTGTGGTTACTGTCATTTTATAGTTTGGTTACTGTTATATTAGATTTTGTTTAATGTCATATTACAGTTTTGTTACTATTTTGTATTTTTTATGCTTAATATGTTTTTTCCTAGTATACATGTTTTAATAAATTGAGTTTATTGTATAGGTTGTTTATGTATTGGTTACCATTAAAAGATGGTTTGGGTACCATCATAGAATTATTTGGTTACTTGTTAGTATGTATTTGGTTTACTGGATTTAGTGTATAACACTATTTTGTTATATTGGTTACTAATATCTGTTCAATTATGGTTTTGTGTATTTACAGTTATGGGATCTTTACTATGAGGAATGCAACCGAAAATTCACTGGAAAAGTAATATATTGGTGTGACATGGAAGTCCCCATAATTATTGCCAAGAAATTGAATGAAAGTCACCGGAGAAGTTTAGGCAACATGTTTTGGAAATTTTTGGAGTTTGGTAAGCATCAAATGTATTCACAGATTATTCACCATGCTCTTGTAAGGGAGGTTCACCAAAGGGATGATGGTGAGATGTGGTTTTTGTTTGGGGATAAAAGGGTTAGGTTTGAATCACTTTGAGTTTTGTCTCGATTTACGGGTTGAGATGGCAAGGCAATGATGATATAAGTGCGTATAAAGGTATCAAAATCGATTATTGAAAAATATTTTAAAGCGAAGTTGTTACTCGTAGTAGTATAGGTAGGATATTAGGAAGGTAGTTTTTGATGACGATGATGAGGCTATTAGGATGTCATTGATTTTTTTGTGTTTAATTTTATTCTTTCAATGAGGTTTACAAAATTTTGTTGATGGGGCAATGGTCAATTTTTATGTTATGGCGATGTTAGCGGTTTTCCTTGGGGAAAGTTGCATTTGAAATGACAAAGTACTCTTTGTCAAATGCTTTGAAGGGCATATAAAGAAAGGAAGGAGTGGTGGTTCAACATATAATTTCTACAAAGACCATTATATTAAATTGTATAAGTTGAATGGTCTTCCATATGTATTTCAAGTATTTATGTTTGAAACCATTTCAACTTTCAAAGCTTATAGGTATATGCAACAACGAGCATCCGCTTTGATGTCCGCTTTATGTAGATGGAAGGAGCTAGTGAAGCCCCCTCAAATGACAAGTTGAATGATCCGGTATTTTATTCTCGGCGTATATGCGGTTGTATTACTAAGAATGCAATTGGTTACCTTTAGTTAATGATTTGGTTACTGATTATTTTTGTGAAGTTTACTATTAACATAGTAGTTAGTTACCTTTATATACTAATTGAGTTACTGATTATATTATGTGTATGTTAACAATAAAAATGTTGTTGGTTATTAGAACATACAAATTTGGTTACCTTTATACATTTAGTTGGTTACTGATTTACATATATTTGGTTACCAGTATATATGTTTTTGTTTACTGATTATGTTTTATGATTATTTATTTTATCTTTTTGTTATTGTAATTTTATAATGTTTGTCAGATGTTATACTGAAGTGTACTTATTGTTTTTCAGTTGAGGGTAAAAAGTTTGATTCCCACGACTGAGGAGAATGAACGACTTGATTTGGGCGGGTTTCACTTTTTCAATGGGAAGGATGCTGACAAAAAGGTGAAGGATGACAACATTGGATTTGATATATCGGTCATTAAAGATGCAATTGATACACGGTTACGGCCGTTGGAGAAAAAAGTTTCTGAAATTAAGAAAGACGTTATAAAATTGCGGGCTGATATTAAGGATGAGATGCAGATTTTACACGTTCAGATATGCAGAGACTTTAGGTTAATTATTAGAGATGAGTTACGCGGGTTCAAAGATGGTGGGGTTAAAGAAGTTGATAGTGATTCTGATGATGATTACGATTCGATTACGATGAGGGGTGGTGATCTTGATGATGATGATGAAGCCGATGATTCTGATGAAGCTGATGATGTTGTTGATCAGCATGCTGGTGAGGTTGGTGATGATGGTTTGAAAGCTGATGAGGTTGGTGATGATGGTTTGAAAGCTGATGAGGTTGGTGAAGATGGTTTGAAAGATGATGAGAAGAAGGATGAATTTGTAAATGAAGTTGGAAATGAAGGTGATGATGTTATGCTTGAAGACCGTCATGTTGTTGAGGATGTTATGGATGTTATGGTTGAAAACCGTCATGTTGTTGAGGATGTTGTTGAGGATGTTATGGTTGAAGCCCGTCATTTTGTTGAAGATGTTGTTGAGGATGTTGGTGATGTGTCAGATTTTGTTAAGAAGAAGGATGGTAATGAATCTGATTATGGTAATGAAGTTGAACTTGATGGTATGGTTGAAGAAAATCATGAAATAATAAGTAATGTTGTTCAAGAAATTGTCAAGGTTAGACTTTTTTTGTTTGTTTTGTTTTGTGTTAGATGTCTTTTTTCATTTTTTAAAGATCAATTGATTGTTTTGTATTTTGAACAGATTTGTTAAGAATGATGTTGACATGCCAACTTTTGACATTTTAAGCCAATGTACGGAAAAGAAATTGTTGTTTATGTTCTTCTTTGAGGTTAGTGTTATTACGACATACCAACTTTTTTTTTTTTTTACATGCTTTAGGTTTTGGTTACTGTTTTACCATTACACGCTTAAGGTTTTGGTTATTGTTTCAATTTTACTCAGTATCCAACTCATAAATTTATAGTAACCATTATAATGTATCATAGTAACTAAAAGAGCATTAGTTAGTAATAAGTATAATGTTTTATAGTAACCAATAATGCATTAGACAGTATCTAATATAGCATTAGACAGTATAATATTACCTATACATAATTAGTTAATAACAAGTATAATATTTCATAGTAACCATTCTGACATTAGACAAGAACTAATATAACAATGATTTTTATGTGAAAATATAATTGTTTTCGTTACATTTTCTCACATTTGTAAAAGGGGAAAAAGTTTGAGGCGGAAAGCAAATCTGTATTGGATGAGATGGTTTTGACTACCCAGGATATAGTCCAGTGTGATGAATTGGAGAAGAGCGTCAATAGAGTCGATGGCGGACACACGTGCGTGAACATTTAAAGAGTTGTTCTTTCTGGTCTCCATATCGTGAAACATTTGGGTCTACTGGTTTTCGTCTAATGCATCGGGTGCTAGTCAAAGACTTGTTGTTATTTCTGCATTTCCCAAGGTTTGCATGAATATGCCGTCCAAATTTGAAGAGGCGTTGTTTGAACAGTGGTTTAAAATAGGACTTAACAACAGGAAAAGGTTTGTTTTTTACTGTTAACAATGTTATAGTTTTGTTATGAAACAAATAAATTTGCTTTTGGGGTAGTGTGTATATTAACATGGTGATTGTTAATGTCAACGTGTATACTAATATGTTTTTATATTGAAGGATTTGACAAATTTCACAGGAAGAATGACATAATCGAACTCGCTTTTGTATTTGGGTCATCCCAATTTCATCTAAAATGTGGTTTTATAAATTAAAGACTCACGGGGCAATGGTTGAAGCGATGATGTGAGTTCTTTTTTTTTTTTTAAATTTTGTTTCTATATTTATGGTTACATTATTTATTTGTTTATGTAAATAGCTTTAATGAAAGTTGAGTTCTTGTTATATATCATTTTATTCTTATCGTTATGACTTTTTTTTTTGTTACTATTATATTACTTGTTTTGTAATTATCATACAACTATTTGGTTACTATTATATAATTGTTTGGTTCTTATCATAAATGTTTTATATATATGTTGGTTACCATCATATAAAATGATATGTTAATATTTAAGCATGTTTTGGTTGCTTTATGATATAAGTTGTTGAGTTCTTGTCGTATATATGTTTTGTTATTATTATATTCTTGTTTGGTTACTAGTATCGACTATTTGTTTACTATTATATAATTATGCAGTTACTATGATATATGTTTTATATATGTTTTGGTTGCCAACATATAAATTGATATGTTACTATATAAACATGTTTTGGTTATTATGATATAAGTGGTTGATTCTTTATATATAAGCTGCTTTTTTACATCTTGTATAATAAGCTTTTTTTATTTATTATTATATTTTTGTTTTGGTTACTATGTTACAATTGTTTGGTTACTATTATATAATTGTTTGGTTATTATCATGTATGCTCAATATATGTTTTTGTTACCATCATATAAACCGATATGTTGATATATAAACATGTTTTGGTTATTATGACAAAAGTTGTTGGTTACTATTATATAACCTGTTTTGTTGATGTCATATAACTGTTTTGTTACTATCATATTACTGTTTGGTTATTATATTAGAACTGTTTGATTACTATTATATAAATGTTTGGTTACTATCACATATATATATATATATATATATGTGTGTGTTGGTTAGCATCATACATGTTTATGTTTTTTTTTTTAAATTATGTTTTTATAGTTACGGTTACATTATTTAGATGTTTAAGTAACTAGCGTTAACAGTGTTGGTTACATTGATTACATAATGTTATTTTTCAACACTATTAATATTTTTTTTTTTGTTCAGCATATCAATGTTGCATTATATTACTTTCGTAAATTGGCCAGACATTCTGATACTGTGCATATAAGGGCAACGACTACGGATTGTTGGTTCCATTCCAAGATGACCTCTCTTTTTGAAGAGTATACAAATAAAAATGCAGATAAGCGTGTGTTATGCAGGCGTGGTGATGTCATTGAGTACATTCATGGATCGCTTTATGGATGTAAACACACCATGGAAAAATGTTGACTATGTTTTGTTCCCCATACATATGTCATCACCGGACCATTGGTTTTTGTTAACGTTTGATGTGCATCGTAGACGTCTAACTGTTTATAATTCTCTGCAGCCCAAAAGAAAATCCATGCAAACAAAAATCATGGATGTTTGTGAACCTTATATATTTATTCTTCCCACTTTATTGCACAAGATTGGATTTTGGAGGGATAGGAGTGACATTGACTTTAGCAAACCGTATCGCAATAAGCAGGAAGATGACATAATTGAGTTAGAATTTGCAGAGTCGGTTCCTGAACAAGTGGATGGGTAAGGGTTACATTGTTTTCAATTTTTGAATTATTATATTTAATTATTTTGGTTACTGTCATATAATTTTTTTGGTTACTATGTTGTAAATATTTGGTTCTTTGTATAAACCGATTTGTTATATATAGGTTGTTTCTAGTATTGATTTTGGTTATCTTTTGTGCATTTGTACGGTGATTGCGGGTTGTTTACAATTTGTTTTGCTTGAGGCATGTCATTCATCGTAAGATTGATGAAATTCTATTCCATTCCCCATCATGATATCGGAAGAAGTTATGCACAAACCTATATATGCATGGAAGGAACAAACAATTGGAGGGATATGAGACCGATGAGAGAATTTCCGGAAGATTTGTTCCAGTTTTGATTAGTTCGAGATATTGTTGTGTTGTCGTATTATGAATTGTGTTTTGTATTTTATTTTTTTAATATACATGCAATTTTGTATGGTTCATTAAGGATGATTACTGAATCTTATATAGATGGGATTTCATATGTTATTATAATATCATTTTTTGGAATTAATTTTGTGTGTTTTTGGTATTTGATTCGTTTTAGGCTGTGTTTGCTACATTATATTGAAATTTACAGTTGGTAACCAAATAATTATATAAAAGGGTAACCAGCTAATGTTTTGATAGTAAACAGAGATGTACAATATTGTTTCAGGACAAATAAATGTTGTTAAATGTTTCAGGACATATATATAATTATCGTTAAATGTATAGGTGAGATTATACATCGCTTAACAAAAATTTTTTTTTTTGTGTGATTGTTATCTAAATATTTGGTTACCTATTTGTTATATTTTGTTTATTGTTATAACAAATGTGTAACCAAATAGTTTACTCTTATAGTCATCATATTATGTTTATACAAGTAAACAAATTGTAATAAAATTTGATAAAATCATTATATATCTGTTAACATAAATATATGTTAACAATATTTGTTTTAGTTTGTATCAAAGCGATTATAAATTTGTATCACGAATGTTATGAATTATTAAATGTATGTGTTTTTGTTAGTGTATCATCATGATGGAAACACATTAATTTTAATTAAGAGATTTCATTTTTATATATGATTGTCATTTGTATAACTATCATATTAAATTAAATATATTTTTGAGATGTTCAAATGGTATTTGTTATATAAGAGTAACCATTTGACTTTATGTTAGTAACGGATATTTTACAATTTATATTTGGAATAATTGTCAAGTAAATAATTGTACTTTTGTGGGTTCCCAATTGTATTGGTAACTCATAATGAATTCAGAAATCAAATGCTTTAATCAATAAAAATGTTTGATATTGTACAAAATCAAAAATGTTACCATCTATGTGGTTTATGGTTAATGATAGTAAACAATTATATATACATGTATCTACACTCTTAATGTAAATGCATTATATCAGGGTTTTTTGGTCTTAAAACCGGGGGATTATTGCAGGTTTTCCTGTTGTGTCCTTTCTCTTGGCCACTTTGCATTTGTTTTGAATTTTGATTTCAGATCCGTGTTTGTACCTCCCTACTTTTGGTCTTCCAGCTTGGTCTTCTTGTGTTCGGTGGTTTTACAACCATATTTCTTACTTCTTCTGGTACATCCCAGTTTTCTTTGTCATCTAACGGCATGATTGAAGCTGAATATGTGTCGACCAAAGTTGTTTTATAGTATTTTTTTGAGCAAAAATCATAACAGCTCAAGTTTCGCTTTTGTTTCATAATAAAGAAGAGCATGACGCTGACATGGCATCTCATGGTCTCAAATTTTCCACGTATGTGTATTTTTTGGTCGATGTCCACAATATATTGTTTGACGACATCGTATACAGTAAAAATCACCAAGTTTGATGTATCAACCTACAGTAAACAATATATTGTTTTGTGTGTTTTATTTTTGTAATTATTTTATAATTGTTGTATATTAATGTTAAGGACCCTTACTTTTAAGCTGTCCGGTTTAACCGAACACCGAACAAATAAGCCCACTGAGTCTGCTGTCTGTCTAGCCGGCTAGCCCAGTAAGTAAGCCCACTCCACTCATTCTCATTCTCTCAATCTCAAATTCCCAAACCGAGTCTACCCACTTCCTCCAACACACTCGGTGCAGTAAGAGAATTGTTCAAGAATGAAGCAAACCAGAGGCCAGATCTCAAACCCCAAGGCCCAAGTCTCAATCTCTCATCCCAAACTTAGATCTCGAGCTCTCAAGTCTCGATCTCCCTTCGACCGACGACATCGCCTCCCTCGACCCTCATCGCCTTCGGTGGCTCTTTATCGGTCATCACTCATCCGTCAAACTCGCCGGTTGCTCTTGATTTACATCGCCTTCCTCGAGTCATCCCTTATTGTCTTCAACTTCGCTGCGTTTTTTGTCATCTTCGAGAATCCTTTAAACCCCTCCCCGTTCTTCCTCATCAAGAGTTGTCATCACCGGAATTAGGGCTATAACTCCTCAAGATCTCAACATGAATGCGCGTTTGATCAAGGCACCCAATCGCATACATTTGATCAATTGACTTCTAAAGTTTGTCGCAATTGTTCCTCGTGGAACTAACCTGGGGAATTTAATGACGAATTGACGAGTTGTGGCTCACTTCCAAAGTAAATTCTGCTTTTTTTCTTATCAAATTATTTGTTTTCTTGTCATTGGTTCCCAATTTTGATGAAGGAGAGGTTTATATGTTATTTAATAAGTATGTATGCATTTGAAGCCTTTCTTTGCATTTTATTCAAATTGATTTGGTGATTTTGCTTTTAATTAGTTTTAATTTTGGTGGTTCGAATTAGCATATTCAATTACCGAATTTTCAATTGATAATTCTTGTGATTCGATAATCGGTTATTTTCAAAATTCTATTAGTTTTGGGATATTGAAATTGTGCTTATTTCGATTATTCTATTATAAAAGAATAACTTTATTCGGTTCGGTTATAACCGAATGATCAGTCCTACTTCTATGTCAATTAATTTTAGAATTGGAACCGAATTAAATAAAATCTCACTACAAGCATCAAAATCGCACCATTATGTGCTACGTGCAGTTTTATTATTGTCAATTCGCATTCAATGGGTTTTATGTGTGATTTGGGTTTCAAACAATACCATACCACGTACTCGTTTTAAGAGTCCTTCTACGACCATAATTTTTTGAGACCGAAAAATTAAACCGGTCCAATTTTTTTATTTTTTGTTTTTTTTTTAATTTTTAAATTATACCTAAATCATTGGATTCGATAAAAATTTGAGTTAAAATAAATATTATAAATTTTTTTAAGTTAAAATAAAATAAAATTGAATAGGTCCAATTTTTGGTTCAAAAAATTTGTTCTAGTAAACTTATTTTTGTTTTAATTAATAAACTAAAACCTACTAATTAAAATTAATAAAAGAAATAGAATATATATATATATATATATATATATATATATATAATTATAAAATAAATAAATTATATAAATAAAAATTGGGAAGTCCTCAGTATTTCGTCAAGCAAAGGTGTAAACGAATAGAGTCCATCTGAGTTTTGAGTTGTTCAGATTTAGTTCATAAAATTTATTGAATATAAAATAAGATTTGATTGAAATTTCCATTTAAAATTTCTGAAAATTAAACACGGTTCCGAATTACGGTTTGAATTTTTTTAATAAATATGATCCGAGTATTAATAAAAAATTATAATTTTATAATAATTTTTTGAACTTTAAAATATATTCTCATCGAGCTACAATCGAGCCGAACTGTTTCTTAATTTTACAACCTTAAACACAGTAATACCAAATGAACATCCATCTCTATCTTCTCTTCCTCCACGGTACCATCTTCCATATCTAATCAGACCTAATTATTACTTTAGTTCTGCTCCATATAAGAAGGTAATTGAATTGATTAAATTGTTTTTTCATTTCCGTGTTGTTACAGTTTTAAGGTTTCTGATTTCTTTCCTGCGATTTTAGTGCTGCAAATGGAAACAGTCACTGCTCTTCGATCTTCTGTCGGAGCTGCACCGTATGCATTTGCCAGATCCGGTATTTCGATATCAAGCCGACCTGATTTCGCTCGGCTCTGCACCAAATCTTGGATTAAGGTAATACTTTGCTTTATAATATGTAGTATTTGATTATTGTAGAGTTTTTGGGGGTGAACTGTTCGTGCAGTGAAGATAAAACTTGGGTCTTTCCAAAAAATTTTGGATTTAAAGTAAAGAAATTGCGAGCCTAAATTATTTTTAAAAATTGGTTTTGAATTTGAATACTATTCATGTTTAAATTTGAATAATTTAGTATGCAAATGATTAAGCTAATTTGAACTTTAGGTATTTAACCTTGTTGGGTAAAAGTTGGATTAAGCTGGTTTAGAAGGGAGCATAATATGCTAGTTCTGGTTCAAAAGGTTGACTTGGTTCTTAGATTTTTCTATCCAGTTCAAAATTTATGTTTCTATTGTAAGGCTGATTGGGTTCTGAAATATATACACTAGTTCACCCAATGTATCCTCATTACCTGCACAAGACATATATACTTCCAGTTGACAAGTTAAAACTATAGTCTTCAGGTTTTGTTCTCCCAATACTTTAGTATTTTTTGAAACATTAAATGAGAATCAAAACAAATCAGGGATAATGTTAAAACTATCCCTAATTTCTCTTCATGTTAAAACTATAGTCTTTGGGTTTTCTTCATTGGTATTATTAACACCCCCCAAAAAAAAATAAAAAAAAATAAAAGAAGAAGGTTTAATAGAGGCTAAGATTAGAAAAGTAAATTCTTAAGGAGGGTGTCTTTCAAATGGGTATTCTCCATTGGATGAAGTTAAAAAAATGATGGTAGCTGAGATTGTGGGATACTTGGAATGACTTGTTCTAGTTGTTAGACGTGTCTGTCTTTCTGCTGTCGTTAATTTGTTATGCTAATTGTTTTGGAAGTCATGAGCTGAAATGGTTTAATATATTCTGATTTGACTTGCAGCAGTACCCATTACAGTCTAGCTCAAAGTCGCTCCATCAAAGATTCTCTTTAGGGAGCAGGAAATGCACTGCAATTAGAGCATCATCGTCTTCTGAATCATTGGGACCATCTGGTCCAATTGCTCCACTTCAGCTAGAGTCTCCAACTGGACAGTTTCTAACACAGATCATGATTAGTCATCCACATCTGGTCGCTGCAGCGGTTGAGCAGCAGCTTGAACAGCTTCAGACTGACCGTGATGCTCAAAAACAGAAAGAATATTCTTCTGCTTCTGACAGTGACCTAGTATTGTACAGGTGACTTCTTTATTACTTATCTATTACTCCCTCCGTTCCTAATTATCTGTCATTTTAAGATAATGCATAGGAATTAAGAAATATAATTAACGCTCTAACTAATGGGTTACAATTGGCCCAAAATACCAATAACACCCTTGTATATATTATAGTCTATGAAGTCTTGAAAATAGGAGAGAGAATGAATGTGGACTATTTTATAATACTTGGATTACTTTGAAAGAATAAGAAGTTGTATTGAAGTCAGTCTTGAAAATAGGAAAGAAAATGAATGTGGACTATTTTATTGGGGTAATTTGGAAAAGTAGTCATTAATTTCTCCTAGAAATCTACAAGAGTCAAATAAAAGGGAACAAAAAAAATAGCTCTATAGCGACAAATAATTAGGAATGGAGGGAGTGCTGATTACACTTTGATATTGTTTCTACTCTATTTTTCTTGTTGTCCTTTAATTTTTCTGATTCTGATCTGATTTGTGTTTAATTTAATGGTGAAGTTTAGGTTGCAAAACGTTCAAGAAATCTGCATTTTTACTCCTACTTAAGCAAAAACCTTTCATGATTATCCCATCCCTTGCGATGATGAGAAATATGCATATAACATGTGTCATAGTTATATATTTTTGCGTTTGTTGTTAAATCAAGGACTCGTATTAATAATTTTGATTTGGGCTGTAAATGTAATGGTGGATTGATCCATTGTCTTGTTCCTTGAAACCAACTTGTAATCCCAAGTCTCAACCAAAATACTAATTTATTTATTCGCAGGCAATTTAAGTGCATTATTTTTTCCTTATGTTCATTCAAATTTTTTATAGATGAAAAGAGTATTTGATATTGAATGTCTGGTGAAAATTGATTATTTGATGGGGTTCTGACTTTATCAGGAGAATTGCTGAGGTGAAGGCTAATGAAAGGAAAAAGGTTCTGGAAGAGATATTATATGCTTTGGTAGTGCAGAAGTTCATGGATGCCAATGTTTCTTTGATACCCACTATAGCTTCATCGTCTTCTGACTCGTCTGGAAAAGTTGACACATGGGCCCGCCAAGATGAGAAACTTGAGCGACTTCACTCTCCTGAAGCCTATGAGATGATCCAGAATCACTTGGCTTTCATTTTAGGAAACCGGTTGGGTGATTCTTCCTCTGTAGCTCAGATAAGGAAACTAAAGGTTGGCCAGGTTTATGCAGCATCGGTGATGTATGGATATTTCCTTAAGCGTGTTGACCAGAGGTTTCAGCTAGAAAAGGCAATGAAAATCTTGCCACACGGCAACCCTGATGAAGAGAGTAACATTGAGCAAGTTGATGGCGAGGAGACAAGACCTAATGTCAATAATGTTATCAATTCTTTCATGAATGCACAACAGCAGCCTGAAGTCTCGTCATGGTCTTCTGACATGGACCCTGGGGGTTTTGGTCAGGGATTAAAATCGTCACGATTGAAGACCTATGTGATGGCCTTTGGTGCTGAGACACTTCAAAGATATTCAACCATGAGATCCAAAGAGGCTATTAGCATTATTGAGAAACATGCTGAAGCTTTGTTTGGTAGACCTGAGATTGTTATCACTCCTCATGGAACCGTTGATTCCTCCAAAGACAAAAATATTATGATTAGCTTTGCTGGTCTGAGACGACTTGTTCTGGAGGCTGTAACTTTTGGTTCTTTTCTTTGGGACGTTGAGAGCCATGTCGATTCAAGGTACCATTTTGTTACAAGCTAAGAGCTTCGTCATCCTTCATAAATTGGTAGCTGAGGCACAATTGACAATTCTAAGACGGAGCATAGTTTTGACGTTAGAGGTACCAAGCCATCTCACAGTAATTGACCTGTATATAATTTCTGGTTTGTTGTAGGTGTAATACTTCAACACAGTTGAATTTGGTATTTGCCTATTTAGATAAATGGTTTGTTTGCACTAAGAATTTAAGATTAACTACGGAAAGACATCTTGGTACACTGACAATTAAGCATTCTAATTGTAGAAAGTTGGTGCTTGCTTTCTTTGTATGACAAGAATGTGATGCGAGTTTCTTTCCTTCCTTTTTTTCTTCTATTTAATCGTTCTTTGATTCTTCTTCAGACAAATGGGTGATTTTTTTTCCTTGGGGTAGAATTATAGTATATATAGTCTATATCAAAGCAAACAATGAGTCTACTTTTACAAGCCCTTTTTTGGCAAGTCTACGTGGTTTCTTGACATTAGTCCTAGTAACCTTGTGCATCAAAATAGAGGTAAACAGAGAAACTATATCAATAAGATGTTTAATAGGAGATTTGCAGCTTGGTATTTGTAGAAGCAAGACCAACTGGTGTGAATCAGTGAGCTGTTGGATTATTTGTCTATCCCTTAGCTACAACCCATTTGAGAGCTTGATAGTTGATACAGCCATAGCTTCCCTATGGAGAGGAGGGAAATAGAATCCAGCTGTTGGAAATCCGAACCCAAAATGTGTAACACCTACTATATGCATACCATACCAAGCAAAACCTGTATAAAACATAGAAGGATGCCAGCTCCCATCTACTAGTGAAGTAGGCAAAGAGGTCACCAGCTTCAGTACTAGGATGAGAACCTACATCACTTGACTTTCTAATGTTAATTTAAGCTTCAAGCTTAATATGATTAATAAGAAATAATATTTGGTTGAATACATTTTAAATCAGTAGTTTCAAGCTATAAATGTCATATATATGATTAAGGTCATGATCGGAAACAACTTATAAGTTGGTCAGACTAGACCAACTTATAAGTTATTTTTCACTATTAAGGTGTTTGGCAGCCACTTATTTTTTGACTTATAAGATGAGTTTTAAGTCAAAAAAGAAGTAACAATTTGTGACTTATTTAAAAATGACTTATAAGTCATTTTAAAATAAGTTAGTTTGACCAAATGTAATGTCTATTTTGCCCCTCATTTTATTAATGTCCTTTTTAGTAATCTTTACATTTATTTTAACTTATAAGTCATTATGAACCGATCATTTTCATAATTTGTTTTAACTTAATTTTTAACTTATAAGTCAAATTGATGCCGAACGCTTTTATTTATATTTGAACTTATAAGTCATTTTAAAATAAGTTATTTCCGAGCAAGCCCTAGGAATCATTTTTTTTTTAAATTTCAGTTTTGCTATATATTTTACAGAGTACTTGATTGAAAATAAGTATGATGAACTGGTGAACTTATTTGAGCCCGAGTTTGAACTTTGAAAATGTTTATTAATTATAAACTCAAAGGGATCAAGTTCAAATTATAACCCGATAATTTCAAATTGGGTGGAGTTTGAACAATCTTAATCTGACTTTTGACAGGCCTCTTGTAAACCAATCTAGTCGGAAGCGGTTAGTATGAAGTTTATTTTTAAGTAAATTGGTCAATTGACCAATATAATACTGACACGCAATCGAGATTGTACGTATGTCAGTATTCTATTGGCCAATTGACCAACTTATTAAAAAAATAAAATTTCATGCTAACCGAATTCAATCTAGTCGGTCACTTGTGTCGGTCTCTCTTCTAGTTGGTCACTTGTGTCAATTATGCTCATTTGTCAAATAAGTTGACTATCTTATCTCTCATTTTGAGCAAGTTGGATTTCTTTTGAAATGATCACTTCATTTTACTCCATTAAATAGATCTACAGATATATAAATAAAGTCAACCACAAATCAATCATTAATGAACTTGCATGAACCGCGTTTAAGTACCTAGACTAGATTGACCTAATCAATCACACAATGTCAACTTCCCTTCTCTACTCAACTACAACTACTTTATATATATATATAGAGAGAGAGAATTGATCAAATCCGGACTTTTTATTTATTTATTTATTTATTTACTTTTTTTTTTAAAACCACTAAAAAAAAAATTTATGGAAGTTGAATTTTTACTACATACAAGATTTTGGGTGTGATTTGGATACATATAATGCATGCATCGCCAGCGATGCATGCATAACGTTTTGTTATATGTATTCAAATCACACCCAAAACACTGTATTGTGTAAAAATTCAACTTCCATAATTTTTTTTTTTTTTGTGGTTTCAAAAAAAAAAATCAAAAAAAATAAAAATAAAATGGGATCCGTATTTTAGTCCTGTCCGAGAGTCTGGACAGGATCGGCTCTATCTCTCTCTCTCTATATATATAGGGATATTGATTTAATGCAATTAATTAATTTTATATAATATAGTAATTCTTTATATAATAATCCTTCCGTTACTATATATATACTGCAAGTCCTCATCGATCTCTAGCTTTCTTCCAAAATCTAGAGAGAGAGAGAGAGAGTAACTAACAAAGAGATGGGGAAACTAGATCATGATCCAAACATCCAACATTTCAGCCACCCTCATCCACTAGAACTAAACAACTACAACAGTATTAACCAAATCACACAACTATTATGTTCAGCATGTAAATATCCTCCATATGAATACATGTACTCATGCAGCACATGCAACTTCACCCTCCACTTATCATGCACAAAATCCCCACAAATAATCACCCACCCTTCCCACCCCCCTCACCCCCTCTCTATCCTCCCCATCTCGCCCTACCCCGGCGGCATATTCAACTGCGACGCCTGCAACCGCCGTGGCAACGGCTTCAGCTACCACTGCCACCTCTGTGATTTTGACCTTCACGTTGCTTGTGCTTCTAAGCCGCTGTCGGTCACCCATCAAGCTCACCTTCACCCAATTACCCTCGCCTTTACTAATCCCTACCATACAAAGGGATTCTCTTGCGATATTTGTCGTAAAATCGGCTCTAAACAGTGGTTATACCGGTGTGGCGCGTGTGAGTTTGACGCTCATTTGGAATGTGCCACAGGTATGCCGCTGCCACCTAAACCGGTGGCTCAACTGCCACCGCCGCTACAGCACCACCATTCATTTCCTGGTGCAGCCGGTCGTGGGAATGCACCGGTGGGCGGTGGTTTGATGAATGTGGTACTTCAGGGATTTGTGGAAGGGGCTGCGCAGCAGGTTGGGCAGAATTTGGTGCAAAGTTTCATCGGCTGCGGCGGTGGCGGTGGCAATGGTGGTGGAAATGGGGATGCGTCTTTTGCATCTTTTAATGTGGATGTTGGAACATCATTTACTGGGACTGAAGATTTATATGAGAATCAGGAATATTGAATTTAAGGTTTTAATTGTTGCATTTATAAGGGCTTATGACCTTGGTGAGCCTTTAATTATGTACACTACCAATGGGACTAAAGTGTTTTGAGTATGTTTCCTAAAATTGAAAATTAAGGTGAAAGAAAATTAAAGTATCTGTTGAGATATTGCAGACGAAAATTAGAGTATAAATAGATTAACAAGTACGACGAAATCTCAATTTAAAAAGTTAAAATTTTGAATAAGTAGGTGATTTGACATATTTGTTAGGTTAGTATACATTGGTGAGCATTGTATTGATGATAAATTGATATGAAATGAATCGTGTAATTTCACTACAGTATTGAAAGAAATTGATATTTTTATGTTTTTTATTAATATTTTTACACGTTTCTCTTTAACATGCTATATATATTTGTTAGAATCCGTACTTCGTTTCTTGATTGTGGTTCTATTACCTATATTAGTAATGTAATATTTTGTCATTTGGAAAATTATGTTTTTGAGACTTTATTCGTTTGTATCATTCTTCGTATATTTTCGTTTACATTCAAGAGTATTTAGATCGTTGATATCTTGTGATAGTCAAGTATGTGTTCGTATTTGAATCAATTCGATGTCATTTGGAGATCTATAGTCATGTAAGGCTTGTGATTTGAACTCCTTTTGGCTTATATGTCGTAGTTTGATCCTTAGAGTATACTTAAGCTAACCACCTATGAGGGGTATTACAAACATTTTCTTTTGACACTGGGACATGACACCTTCTGTGATAGTGTAATCATTTCACGACGTATGTAAGACCCCGAATTTTATGAAATAAAAATATTCAATTTTTTTAATTACTATTCACGAGTTACTATTCATGAGTTACTATTCACGAGTACTATTCATGAAGCATGATAATTTTTTTCGTAAGAAGGCATTACTCAATAATTGTTACAATAATTACTGTTCAATATTTTATTTTATTGATTCAATAATTGCTACGTTGATATTTTATATTATTGTTGTTTCAATAATTGTCATGGCACAGTATTTCCCATTATCGGATCAATAATTCATATTATTTGAATAATATTATTAGATAACATTATTGGCAATGTCTAGAAAGTTACATACAGGAGATGTTTGGTCACCTAATTGCGCTACCATGAAGGAAAATTATTATTGAAAGCCCTCTTTCTCGAACTTTGGTTGTCGGTATTGTGATTACGTAATATTATTTGTGAATAATTAATTATTAATTTTATGATGAGAAAAATATTTATTTTATGTGGATATAGATGGAGAAAATTTTTAAAGTGACAATTGTTGAAAATCGATATTTTATCTTTTACGATAAAATAATATTTTATTATATTATTATAATATAATAATGATGATATTTTTTTTACAATGAATGTGGGATATATGAGTATATGAGGAGAAAGAGTATTTTTGTTGCAAAAGTTATTTAAAACATGTTAAACATGTCTGTGGGCCTATTTCTTGACTGAAATTTGATTATAGCTTGTAAAATCGCCTGTTTGTGGATTTTGGTCAATTTCTGTTTGGAATTTGGAAAAATTTTCTTCTGCAAAGTTGTAGATAATGAAATTTCCTATAAAAAAGACACGTGGTTTGAATTTTTCTGACAAAAGGGCTATTTATTATGAATTATTGAAGTTCTGAGGTTCCAGAATAATTGATTTTTGGAAGTTTAAAATATTTATAGTTAGAGAAACGTTTTTGATATGTTTGGTGAGCCCCATTTGTTGTTGAAATGGCTGAATTCAGTTATTGATGGTGGGCGTAAGAATTTATAATATATATATATATTATCATTATATTAAATTTTCTGCTTTGGTGTTCTAAGCAATTTCCTATAAATAGGTGCTTAGGTTAGAATTGAAAATCACACCAGAAACTGAAGTTTTCTCTCTAGTTCTCTCTCTATATTATCGAGTGTATTCTTTTGAGTATTTTGATATCTTGAGTATTGCTATACGGTGCAAGTTCGCTCTCAAAGATTATTCAAGTTAAATCTTCGCTTTTTGAGGTAGTGATAGTAAGGGATATTGTCGTTAGTATGTAAGGGTTATTATGTTTTTCAATTTCGAAATTTTTCTGAACCTTCAAAAATTCTGGAAAAATTTAAAATGATAGTTTGATGAGTTTTGTAGATTGTGTCCAAAAATGACGATTTTTGGATTTATAGATTAGGAGTTATGGATTTTATGAGAAAAGACTATTTTAAAAGTAACCGCTTATAACTTCTTGTGATTAACTCCAAAATTAATGAAATTTTTATTGGGATTACATCTATATAATATCAGTATACTCTGTAAATTTCGGAATTTTTGAATAAAAGTACAATTTATGATAAATGTCTGAATATTCGGTGGTTTTGGCCATGTGAAAAATAGTAAATGAATTTTAAAAATTCCGAGAAAAATATATGTTCAATATGGGAATATATTATGCTAAATCCCAGAAAAGAAATATTTTTGGAACTGATTTGGTATTTTTCATAAAAATATTCTAGTTATGAGTAAATGAATTAAATATGTTATGTGAAGTAAGAAAATTGAAAATATATGATTTTATAGTTTGGAGAATCATATATGAGGTATATGCAGATTTTTGATGAGGTTTTTGTTATTGGTGATGAAATCTTATGAGTTTGGCATTTTAGGACGATTAAATGCATTTATTAGTAAAGTGTAAACAATTAAAATAAATTATTTATAAGTTTAAGAAATGATTAAAATATTATGGTAGTCACTACAACAAAAAAGTCTTATCAATGACAAGACATCATCGGCCGAGATACGGTGGTCATGAGATAATTATCTCATGACAGATCACGGTCATTGATACGAGTCATGAGATAATCCGGTCATTGGAAGGACATCATCGACCAACAATAGCGATCAATTATTAGCGACCGCAATTAGCGGCCAATCGATACCGTCTGCTATTATGACTTATCTTTGAGTCATTTGTCATGCGTGACGTGTCACACGGTCGTGATAAATGATCGATAATAGCGAATCGCGACGGTAGCTAGATTCAAAGAAATCAAGCTGTCGATTGATACATTTTTAGCGATCGCATGCTACGGTCGATTGATGCTTTTTTTTTTTTTTTTGCTATTTTATTGATTTCCCAAAATAACCTTCTTTGTACCGCTTTCAATCCCAACACGCTTATATATATATATATATATATATATATATATATATATATATATATATATATATACAAGCATCCATATTAACATCCATCCAATACAATACAAAACATTCATCCATGAATAAACATTCATCCAATACAATACAAAACATTCATCCAACACAATATAATCGATATAAATAAACATCCATATAAACTAATACAATTGTCCAAAGAATGAATCTAAAAGAGTATAAGTGTGGCGCCCCCAAAATAGGTCCATTCCATCCAACCCATTCTCGAGTCGCCAAATACGTGGTACGTAAACAACTACAACTTTATTATCACAACAATAAAATCGTGAGTTTAAATACAAATATTATCTTCTAGACAATATTTATACTCAAATAAATCCTCATCACATTTATTGATACATTATTTTACAATAATGGTGAGGACTACTAAACAACTCTCTCTAGAACCTTCATTCCATACTTTACTAGTACTTCGCTACATTCTCGCCTCCCGAGAAGAAAAAAATGGAACAACAAGGAAAAGGGTGAGCTCAACTAGCCCAAGAAAGAATGTTATGACTAAGATAATATACAACAAATTATCGTTAGTCTCCAACAGGAAAAATCGATAGAATACAATAGGCATGACAAGTTTCAGGATCAATATTCGCGTGAAAATAATAATTCATAGAAGAGTTACGTGAGAATAAAATCTACTATAATCTATGAATTTAACAGTCCATCATCAATATTTTATCCCCGTGAACATCAATCAATATTCATCTCAAATCAAATATTCATCTTTGCACTACTGCCAAAGATATTCATCAATCCATTATGTATCTCATCTCAACACTGCTCATCTTTGCACTAAAGGCCAAAGATATTCATCGATCGATCATGTTCATTTAAACACTGCTCATCTTTGCACTAAAGGCCAAAGATATTCATCGATCTATCATGTTTCATTTAAACACCGCTTTCATCTTTGCACTTTCTGTGCCAAAGATATTCTTGAAATCATTCATCTTGCACTACTGAGGCCAAAGATATTCAATAATATCATCATTTAAGACCGAGGATGATGAAAAATACTTTTAAAGAACGAATCCAAAGAAACAAAATGACAAGGATTAAGGATTAAGGATTCGTACTTTTTTTTATCCATGTCCAACAATACCTCAAAAATAATCATAGTGGTGTAAAATTCAAGAATGATCAAAACATGAATACAATCAAAGCTAGTATCCGAATAGATATTTTAGACGAAAAGAAAAATTTTCATTTTTCTAGTGAATAGTGTTAGATTCGTGAATAGTCTTGGCGTATACGTGAATAAGTAATCTCGACACCAAAAGATGAAATTCCACAAAAAACATTTTCACGCTTCCGTAGAATAGTACTCGTGAATAAATAACTCGTGAATAAGAACTCATGAATAGTAACTCGTGAATAGTAACTCATGAATAGTAACCCCCACATGAAAAAGTTCCAAATTTGATAAAAAGTACCAACCAATATTTCAAAGATAATGATATCAAGAATTAATATCATTTGAGAAGAAAATAACATCCCTTACCTCAAAGAATCGATTGATTTAAGGAAAGGCTCAAGTGATCTTTGAATGAAACTTATGTCAACAAAGAACTCTTAAAGTATCTAAATACTCACAAAATACGCTCAATAATATAGAGAGAAGAGAGAAACTTTGTTTACGGTGTGATTTTCAATTCTAACTTAGCCCTCTTTATAGGAAAATGTTAGCCGTACCAAGGCAGACTTGACTGCTACACCGATGGCTTTACCTCGCTACTATTGCCACCCACCACATTTGAAATAAAATTCAGCACATTTTTTTCACCAACCACAAGTGGGGCCCACTCAATTCTAGAATTTTCCACCAAAATCAATTATAACCTCGATTTAGAATCGGACACCTCTTAAAATTCATAACAAATCATTCGTGAATTTTAACGGTTCAAAATTTGTGGACATATACTCAACTTATGTATGTATAACATACCCAAAAATTACCACAATCCAACGGTGGGATTAAAAATTATAACCCATAATATATCTCAAAACCCCCGATTTAATTTTAATACCTCCAATCCGATAAAATCTTGATAAAACACCTCAACATAATTTCTTCATTTATAACCACATAAATAAATCCATCATTTATATCCACATAAAATAAATATTTCTTTATCATATGAATCAATAATTAATTATTCACAAATAATATTCTGAAATCACAATTATGATGACCGAGCCGTTCCTCGAGGAAAGGGGGGCTTTCGATAAGGATTTCTCCTTCTTGGCGCAATTAGGTGACCAAACCTCTCCTTAGATGTAACTTTCTAGACATTGCCAATAATGTTATCTAATAATATTATTCAAATAATATGAATTATTGATCGATAATGGAAAATATCAAAAAATGACAATTATTGAGCAATGATAATATAAAAAATATCAACGCAAAGAATTATTGAATCAATAAAATAAAATATTGAATAAAGAACTCACGTGTGAAAATTATTGAGTAGTGCCATCTTACGTGCGAATCAATAATTCAACAATCTTGCGTAATCTGTAATATTTCTTGTCTTGACCACGCAGACATCAGATTTTTAACCAATGGTTTCCAACAGTCTTAACGGTAATAACTACGCAATTATTTATAACCAACTTATATTTGTCGTTTTCTTCATCCAATCGCTTCTTTCCGGGCTCCACCCACGGTCATTTTGCTTGTGGTAAATTTAATATTCCCCGATAAATACGAATATTCCACGACCAAACGAATATTCCTCGACAAATTACGAATATTCCACGACCAAACGAATATTCCCGACAAAAATGAATATTTTATAACCACTTGCTTATTTTGAAATATTTATGTATTTAACCCTTAACTATCCACATTAATCAAATCAACCCTTACTATTTCAAAATAATAAATAAAGGAAATTCCTTTTATTTAAAAAAATTTCTCGGTCTTACAACCTCCCTCCTTATGAAATTTCGTCCTCGAAATTGACGTCGCGTACTGGTGTTTTTCAAAAGGTAAAGATACCTCGCTTTCATTTTTTTTTCCAACTCCCGTGTCATTTCCTCAATAGCATGGTTTCTCCACAAAACTTTAACTTATGGTATAACCTCCAGACATAGGTCATGTTCTTTCCTCTACAAAATCTTGACAGATATCTCCTCGTCGTTAAGTCTTGGCTATCTCGTCCGGTTCTAACTCAATGACGTGGTTCGGTCGTCCACCTATTTACGTAACATCGATCACGAAAAACGTTATGAACACGCGTCGTACTTGGTGGTAAAACGAGTCTATAGGCCATAGTTCCTATTCGATCGAGAATTTCAACTGGATTAATAAATCAAGGTTTGAGCTTTCCTCACCTCACCGATTCTCGCTTTTAAAATAACAACTTCTTGCACCTCCTTCTTCAAATTCATCACCCGGTGTGTAGCTTGAGCGGCTTTAACTTTATCGATTAAAGTCGATTATACTCAGTATATCATCACGTGCATCAGATATCATCACGTGGGTACCTAGAGTTTTCATCTCCATCTCTATTATTTGTAAATTATACTGAAATGAGTCTTTGACAATATTGTACTCGTGATTTGTATAACGATCTTCTACTCAACACGTCGGCTACCACGTTCGCTTTTCGTGATGGTATGGTCGTAACATATCTTTGAAATGAGTCTCCTCTCGAGTTCTTGAAGCTCTTCCCACATTCCTTGCTCCATTTGAATTTTGTATCTCTATGAGTCACCTACGTTAATGGAATAGCGATTCGAGAATATCCTCCGATAATAACCAACTGCTTCTGAAAGCTACGTATTTCGATTCTCGACTTAGGTTGCTCTCAATCGCGACTCATATCCCAATCTTGGATAAAGACGTCACAATGACACCTATCGCTTTACTATCGCATCGAATATGACGTCCCCATAGAGAGTCTCGCTTAGGTGAATTCCAAAAAGAAGTCATAAGATAAAGGCTCGGTACCAAATTCTATAGTTGAATTTTTAACTCCTGAAGTTCAATAGAGCCATTCGATATGAGATTTTAGAAATGAGTTTTGTCTGGGGTTCAAAGTCGATACAAAATTTAATATCGATCTTTGGGAGTAAGCCAATAAATTCTTCAGAAATACGTCGGAAAAATCAATAACAACAAGAATATTATTCAAATCTGACGTGTCTTTATTCAAATCCATAACATGGACTAAGAAAACTTGACATCCGTAATAAACGAATGACTTCATGGCTTGATATGAAAATGTTTGACTACAATGGTTTGATTGCTTGAATTCGAATAACAGGTTGCTTAGGAATATGAAAACTAACAACCTTACAAAAATAATCAATTTTGGCATGATGAGTAGTTAACCTTAAAATCACATCAAAAGCAAATATCTCTATAGAAATAAGGTTAACAGGTAATGTGATAGTGCCAACTTGAATCAAGAAAGATTTTTAAACAACGGATGTAATGAAAGTTTCTCCTAATTGAGTCTCCATAAATAAGTTAAAGTCTAATTTCTCCGTAGTCAAGTTCAAACGTTTAGCGCAAGCAAGAGAGATAAAAGAATGGGTAGAACCGGTATCTAGTAAGGTATAAACTTCGCAAGAATTTATAATTAACTAACCCGTGCTAACTTCGTTCGGGTTCCTCGCATTTTGACCGGCCACGACAAACGCTTCTTCCAAGAACCGTTGACTTTGACTTTTGGGACATCCTTTTGAGTCACCATTCTCATTGGATCGGGTTTCGATATCGCATAATCTCGAGCGATATGTCCTTCTTTTCCACAATTATAGCATACCTTAAATCGTTGTGGGCGGGTTTGGTGATATGTCCCTCTTTCCGCATTTGTAACATACGACCGGTGGTCGTTCTCTCCCTTAAAACTAGTTGCTCTTGGGCGCCGACGTCTTCACATGGTCGTTGTTGAATCTCCTCTTTTAAAATCTCCTCCCAGACTCGCTTCTTCTATTTTCACGGCCACGATTACCACCGAGTGGTTTACCGCCTTTGTCTGTATTCTTCTTTCTCCACCGGTTATCGTTATTACGATGACCTGCTATCTTTGGTATGATCCTCGGTTATGGTCCTCGGTTGAACGTACTCATTATCTCGCTTCTAACAATCGAGCCCTCGCTGACAACATCTGAATAGAGAAAATTTATGAGAAATGAGATATCTTGACGTATCGCCGGTTTCAAACCTCTCGAAACATCCGCGTCATCGCTCCTCATTCTCCACCAAATGAGGTGCAAACTCGGATAACTCATGAAACTTTGCCTCGTCTTTGGGACACCGCCATGTTATATTCTCCCAATCTAATAAACTCCACTTCCTTCATACGATTTAATACTTTCGTAAAGTACTTGTCATTGAACTGTTCAAACGTCTCCCATGACATCGCCGAAAGTACGGAATGGTACGCTTCACGATTCCCACCAATGTCTGCCTCGCCACGGAACATAAAAGTAGCGAATGGAACTTTCGTTCTTCGCCAGCATCCCAAGACATCGAATATCTTGGTAATTTGCTTGACCCATGTTTCCGCCATGATCGGATCCGGCTTTCCCCAGTCAATTCAGGTGGTCCCAACTCTTTGAATCGCCTTGGTGTGACCACCCGTGAATTGCTATCATCTCCTCCTCAGTATTTTGAACACACGAGTCTCCTCGTCGATTTTGCATGAACCGCAAAAAGCTTCTAAACATGTCCAACAATACCTCAAAATAATCATAGTGGTGTAAAATTCAAGAATGATCAAAACATGAATACAATCAAAGCTAGTATCCGAATAGATATTTTAGGCGAAAAGAAAAATTTTCATTTTTCTATTGAATAGTCTTGAGTATTCGTGAATAGTCAGAGTATCGTGAATAAGAACTCAGACACCAAAAGATAGAAATTCCACAAAAAACATTTTCACGCTTCATGAATAGTACTCGTGAATAGTAACTCGTGAATAGTAACTCATGAATAGTAACTCGTGAATAGTAACTCATGAATAAGTAACCCCGACATGAAAAAGTTCCAAATTTGATAAAAAGTACCAACCAATATTTCAAAGATAATGATATTGAAGAATTAATATCATTTGAGAAGAAAATAACATCCCTTACCTCAAAGAATCGATTATTTCTAAGGAAAGGTCTCAAGTGATCTTTGAATGAAACTTGTCTTTGAAATGAAAGAACTCTTAAAGTATCTAAATACTCACAAAATACGCCTCAATAATATAGAGAGAGAAAGAGAGAAAACTTTGTTTCGGTGTGATTTTCAATTCTAACTTAGCCCTCTATTTATAGGAAAATGTTAGCCCAAGCCAAGCAGACTTGACCGCTACACGATGGCTTTACTGCTGCTACTATTGCCACCCACCACATTTGAAATAAAATTCAGCACATTTTTTCACCAACCACAAGTGGGGCCCACTCAATTCTAGAATTTTCCACCAAAATCAATTATAACCCGATTTAAATCGACACCTCTTAAAATTCATAACAAATCATTCGTGAATTTTTAACGGTTCAAAATTTGTGGACATATACTCAACTTATGTATGTATAACATACCCAAAAATTACTACAATCCAACGGTGGATTAAAAATTATAACCCCATAATATATCTCAAAACCCCGATTTAATTTTTAATACCTCCAATCCGATAAAATCTTGATAAAACACCTCAACATAATTTCTTCATTTATAACCACATAAATAAATCCATCATTTATATCCACATAAAATAAATATTTCTTTATCATATGAATCAATAATTAATTATTCACAAATAATATTACGTAATCACAATTATGACAACCAGTAGCTCCTGGAAAGAGGGGCTTTCCGATAAGGATTTCTCCTTCTTGGCCGCAATTAGGTGACCAAACCTCTCCTTAGACGAGAACTTTCTAGACATTGCCAATAATGTTATCTAATAATATTATTCAAATAATATGAATTATTGATCCGATAATGGAAATACTAAAAGGACAATTATTGAATGATGATAATATAAAATATCAACGCAAAAATTATTGAATCAATAAAATAAAATATTGAATAAGAACTCACATGTGAAAATTATTGAGTAGTGCCATCTTACGTGCGAATCAATAATTCAACAATCTGCAGGTAATACTGGTGTGCTTCTTCGTCTTGACCACGCGTATTCATCGTATTTTAACCACCGGGTATTCCAATGCCTTAATTGAATAACAACTACTGCAGTTATTTATAACCAACTTATATTTGTCGTTTTCTTCATCCAATCGCTTTCCGTTATGGGGCCCACATGGCTGCGTCGCTACCGTAAATTTAATATTCCCGATAGTACGAATATTCCACGACCAAACGAATATTCCAAGACGAAGATTTAATATTCCACGACCAAACGAATATTCCCCGAAAAAAAATGAATATTTTATAACCACTTGCTTATTTTGAAATATTTATGTATTTAACCCTTAACTATCCACATTAATCAAATCAACCCTTACTATTTCAAAATAATAAATAAAGGAAATTCCTTTTTATTTAAAAAAATTTCGGGGTCTTACAACAAGGCTTTAAAAATCTAAAAAAAATAAGTCTAGGCGCTCTTCATAGATCATCCAAATTAGGATCCTGTAATTATCAAAGTAATAAAACATATATGTTACATATAAGTAAGACATTGACTCAGAGACTATAAACATATAAGACAATGTAGCTAAACAATAAACGATATATATATATACTTGCTCCTGTTGTTGTCTTCTGCTGCTCCTCCTGCCTCGCTGCTTGCCGCCATCGCCTCCGCTTAACTCATCAGACTCGTGAGACTGCAGATGCTCGCCCAAGATATCTGAAGAAGATCACGATCTGACAGATCGCTCTCACACACATCGGCGGGGAGTATGATAATTTGGATAACTTTGATATTATGTGTAGATCGGGTGGCGAGTTACTGTGCCGATTGATTGTAGGCGTCGTCTTTGTCCTTGGCCTTTGACATAATTTTTCTTCACGATGGACGCCTCTCCCATAATTCTTGATCAATCGATTTTGACGCGGGGTGCCTTTAGGATACGCGCTCATTCATTAAGCCCTTATAAGTGTCCCCGTCAAGATGAACAATTAAATAGTTAAAATAAATAAAAAAATACTAAAGAGAAGGTCGTTACAATTTATAAACAACATATTTGGATAAAGTGAACTTATTACCTCTATCCGAATGCGACTTCAAGTAGACCATCATGGTGGCTACATACACATCCAACCAATTGATAGGTTGACCTTGAGACCGAGACTCCTATAGTTCATTTTCTCATATTATTATGTAAACATATGATATTTTAGCTACAAAAGATGATCAGAAACATCACATACGTTTCTCGGCAAAGAATGTCTGTCAAGCACTTGTGATATCTTGTCGCCTCCGATACGTGCCTTTTTGCCTTCTCGTAGTTCGATACACACGAGGATCTGCTCGAGGCGGCGCCTTCGCGCCTCTTGACCCATCTCTCGCCTTTTCCACCGGTCACATCTGCACCTATATGGGTTGTGCGCACCACCGTGGGCTATGCTCATGCATATACCGCTTCACCCCGTCCCCGGATGGTCAATCTCAAAGATTGTCGTGGGCTTTTTGTCGTTCCTTGTTCAAATTATCTTTAGTTAAATGCATTTGCACTTCCGCGAGTAATAGTGTCTCGAATAATCGATGCTCGTAAGGTCGTCCCTATCTATATCGTTTACGCAAATAAAATAACAATAATAATATTAAAAGCTGTTATATTACTAAACAATATTATTTGATTAACTATGTATTATCTATCGAGTGATAAAAAATATACCGAAATTCAAATTTTAAATGCGTCCTTATGGGCGGTGAGGTGTGCTTATTTACGTAATCATCCGGCGTGGGCCGATTACATAGCATAATTGTGAAATGCACTTCACAATTTTACTATCTTGAAAATCACTACAATATACAATAATTTATATTAAAACCCTTACATTTAAATCACTACTATATTTATAAAAATGAAAATATTAAACCATTATATATATATACACGATGTTTAACTTACGTGCTATCTGGAGGAGGACGGATCTGTATAAGAATGCGATCATCCGGATTAGCCGGGGCCTTCGGCATATGATTAGGGCCCCGACCCAACCCAAGGCTTCGTCTTTGCGAGTTGTAAGACATCTATAAATAAAAATTTAGGATGTTAGTATAAGTTATAAATGAAAGGTACATAAACATGTGAGGGATATAGAGAACATCAGGATATGTAATTGTATGTAAACAAAAGGACAATAGGATAGGATAATCTAGGACACTAGGATAGTCTAGGCGTGTATATTTAAGTTATTTAAGGTTACTTTTAGCATCACCAAACTTTATTTAATCATCTAACTCATTTTGACTTATCAAAGCTCACTTTAGGCTTGAAAAGAGAGCTTAAATTGGTTTTCTTGTTGGCTTTATTAATGACCATATTTGGGAATCATTACTAGCATGTATGAGCAACTTTGTATCTTCTCATAATAGTCCTTTAAGGTCAGGTACTATGAATTGTCCAAAACAGTCCATTTTTGGCTTTAAAATGTGATTTTAATAAGTCTCATGCTCAAAAATGGCTTGGGCTTGGTTCCTTTAGTTTGTGTAGCTTTCTTATGTCCTATTATGACTATTGAAACTTGTGTATGGGGTCCGGGTATGGTGGTTCACTATTTTAGTGTTCATTGTTCTATAAAGCTTATTTTCATTGATTTTAAGCAAGAATTTGCACAACACAATGTAGACCTTAACTAACTTAGGGAACCATTTTTACATGTTATCTATAGGCAATGTATGTACTCCTCACTATCTAACAACACTAGTCACACAAGTTGGCCAAAAACAGGTCCCTTATAGGCACAATTTTGGCTACCAAATCCCCAACAGATCTGATATAGAACACATATGGTCTTTAAGCATTCCTATAAACCTTAAATCACCATGAAAACTCATAAGCACATACTACTGGCATGTTTGAAAACCGAGTTCAATCTTTCCATACTCTGGCATGTTTGTACTAATATGTTCTGTTAGGTTTGTAATATTCTTGAACCTTGATCAAATTGCAAAATTAAGCGGGCGTGTAAATCGAGTTTAAAATTATTTACAAACCATAAACCCCGGATCACCCTTTATGCATAATTATTAATTAAACGAAAAGATAAAGAATAAATCATACCCTTGAAGATCGAGCTTCCTCAGGTACAAGTTCACCTCCAAATCCTTTCGCGTTCAATCTTGAATCCACCGGGTTTGGTTCCTTCCTTTGATCAACGTTAGCCACCCAAATGTTTGGCCTCTAGAGGTGATCCACCAAAGAAGAAGAAAATTCAAGAAGAAGGGGTATTGGCTCAAACCCTAGTTTTTCCTATCTCTATAGAAAAATGGCGTACTCTCCAACAAATTGGAATTATGTCGTATGTTGAAAAAGTCAACAACCCCCAACACCCATAATAAGACTCCTTTTATTTATAGATGTGGGCCACCCACCTTAACAATTAAGGAATTGGGTTTTATTTAATTAATTAAATTCTTTTAATTAATTAAGCTCCCTAATCTTATTAGGGATAATTAATTAAACTCCTTTAATTAATTTTCCTTCCTAATCCAATTAGGAATAAATGAGAGTACTTATATTAAATTAATTCCTAAACTCTTTTAGAAATTAAAATAATAATAATTGTAATAATATTAATAAGACTCCTCTTATTAATTTATATTTAATATTTCTAAAATATTAAATAATAAATATTAAGCTATTTAATTCATTCTATCACCATAGATTAAATTAAATATACTTAACATATTATTACGATTATGCCATTAACTTCTTAAATAATTATTCTTCCTTTTATGGTGTGACCCTTTAGGTTCTCCATATTAAATCGGTTGTGAATAAATCAATTAGAATAATTCTAATCTTATTTAAATAAATAAATTAAACAATTAATTTATTTAAATAAATAATATTTATTCTACAATAGGGATAAGCCTCCCTAGCGATCAACGACTTTTCGGATAATATAGATTTCAACATTAATCATAAAAGAACCTTTGAGTAAATAGTTACTGCACAATTCAATCCTTCCACCATACAATGTCCCAATTAAATATAAGACATGGAATTACCGTCAAGTCTTATTTTATTTAATTATATGTATTTCGATCCTTAAATGCACAACACCAAATAATGCAAATTAGAAACTCCTTTCTAATTTCATTCTTCATAACCCGAGGACTCTTTGGGTTATCATTTATCGAATCACATAGGACATTTCTCTTCTTTATTAGAAGTGGTAGATTCTTTATTGATCATACATTATCTCCATGTACAACTTATTATACCCAAGCATACCTTTTGATATACCTAAGGGTCTTAAGGAATAAGTCAAAGTATAACTCATCATACACAAGATACTATGATGATCTCAAGTCCAAGGATCACTTGTACTACTATCACTACAGAAATTCCTATTGATGAGCAAATAAAACTCCATTAGGTATTCCTTAGCGAGCCACGCTCAAATGAACTTATTCTCTAATAAGCACCTACATACTTGCTTTAGTGTCTCCACACAAATGATCATGAGATCAATCATCCTCATCCAATGAAATAGAAGCAACGTATGTACCAATCTATCCGGATTCACTAATCCCCAATTTAGTAATCCAATGATTGGGAACTATTTTAGTTTTAAGCTTTCTAAGAATTTAGATCTCATTATAATGATCATCATCATTATTCTAAAAGCATTGCTTAAAACTATGGGTTTATCACATATTATAAAACAGCATCATGTAGATAATTAAAAGCCTTTAATAAATTAATACTTTTTATTAATAAATGAATAAGATTGTTACAAAGTATATGCTTTATCATCAAACATGATTGGCTTGTGTGCATACTACTTTCAATCTCCCACTTGCACTAAAGCCAATCGTCATTGTATCTTATACTTTTCTTCTCTAAGTGACGATTATCCTGCTGTTGGATAAGCTTTAGTTAATGGATATGTAATGTTGTTCATGAGAGTCCACTATCTTGATAGTGATTTCCCATCTTTCAATGATTCTTATAATCAAATGAAAGTGCCACAACACATGTTTAGATCCAAGATGAGACTTAGGAACTATTCTAGTTACGTAATGAACTTTAATCCAAACAATCAACTTGCGGCTTTCATTTATAGCTATATACTTTGTCTTTATCACTAAACCAAAGAACTCTTTCTTTGTTTGGAACCTTTCGAATTCATCGCACTCACCTTGCTCAAGGTAACCTTTACCTTAAAGTGGATTTTTCTGTCATCGTCTTGAGTGCATCTGAAAAACTTGAGTCATTAAGCCCTCTAGTTTTAATTTAGACCCACCATGAATATGATCACATCCTTAGTGCCGATAAAGTACTTTAAGATGTTTTCAGCGACTCATAGTGAACTTCTCCGAATATGGTGATCAACATCGGTCTCAGATATTTCATTGCATACATGATAGTCATTCACGCGACCTCTCTTTTCAGGAGTCTGTGGGGACTATTAAGAGAGATACACTCCATAGCTCATCTACATGAGACATCTCTTGGAGTTTGCCATGCTAAACGACTTTAGCATCAAATGAATATACGTTCCTTGGGTTGAGTCGAGCATCCTCTTGTATCTATCTATATAGATTTTATCCCCAATTAAGATACTCTTCCCAAACCATTCATGGAGGAATGTTTAGACAACTTTATCATTACTGATTGTAGCATTGGTATGTAATTCCTCATCCGTAGTATATCAACATATAATACTAGAAATTTCACGACGCTCCCAATCGACCCTTTTATGACGCAGATGAGTTCATTCTAACCTCGTCAGATGTAATCGGATCATCATATTCCATGATTTGTACCTCATCATCATCATCCATGATGAATCCATACCTCCTAGGTATCTTCGGTACTATTCCGTTTTACGATTCTTTTGTGGTACAATAGGTCATCTATAGGTTCCTCTTATTTGACTTATAGTGTTTTGTGGTTCTTGAAATCTTCAAGATCTATTATCCTCCCACTAGCCCCTTCAATGATAAACACATTTATCTTAGAAGGCAGCTGAAAGTAGTATGCACACAAGCCAATCATGTTTGATGATAAAGCATATACTTTGTAACAATCTTATTCATTTATTAATAAAAGTATTAATTTATTAAAGGCTTTTAAATTATCTACATGATCTTTGTTTTATAATATGTGATAAACCCATAGTTTTAAGCAATGCTTTTAGAATAATGATGATGATCATTCTAATGAGATCTAAATTCTTAGAAAGCTTAAAACTAAAATAGTTCCCAATCGTTGGATTAATAAATTGGGGATTAGTGAATCCGGGATAGATTGGTACATACGCCGTTGCTTGCTCATTGGATGAGGATGATTGATCTCATGATCATTTGTGTGGAGACACTAAAGCAAGTATGTAGGTGCTTATTAGAGAATAAGTTCAACGAACGTTGGCTCGCTAAGGAATACTTAATGGAGTTTTATTTGCTGTCATCAGGAATTCCTCAGAGTGATAGTAAGACAAGTGATCCTTGACTTGAGATCATCATAGTATCTTGTGTATGATGAGTTATACTTTGACTTATTCCTTAAGACCCTTAGGGTATATCAAAGGGTATGCTTGGGTATAATAAGTTGTATATGGAGATAATGTACGTGATCAATAAAGAATCTACCACTTCTAATAAAAGAAGAGAAATGTCTATGTGATTCGATAAATGACAACCCAAAGTAGTCCTCGGGTTAAGGCGTAATGAAATTAGAAAGGAGTTTCTAATTTGCATTATTTGGAGTTGTGCATTTAAGGATCGAAATACATATAATTAAATAAAATAAGACTTGACAAATAATTCCATGCCTTATATTTAATTGGGACATCAGTATGGTGGAAGGATTGAATTATACGGTAACTATTTACTCAAAGGTTCTTTTATGATTAATGTTGAAATTTATATTATCTGGAAAGTCATTGATCGCTAGGGAGGCTTATCCCTATTGCAGAATAAATATTATTTATTTAAATAAATTAATAGTTTAATTTATTTATTTAAATATGATTAGAATTGTTCTAATTGATTTATTCACAACCGATTTAATATGGAGAACCTAAAGGGTCACACCATAAAAGGAAGAATAATTATTTAAGAAGTTGATGGCATAATCGTAATAATATATTAAGTATATTTAATTTAATCTATGGTGATAGAATGAATTAAATAGCTTAATATTTATTATTTAATATTTTAGAAATATTAAATATAAATTAATAAGAGGAGTCTTATTAATATTATTACAATTATTATTATTTTAATTTCTAAAAGAGTTTAGGAATTAATTTAATATAAGTACTCTCATTTATTCCTAATTGGATTAGGAAGGAAAATTAGTTAAAGGAGTTTAATTAATTATCCCTAATAAGATTAGGGGAGCTTAATTAATTAAAAGAATTAATTAATTAAAACCCAATTCCTTAATTGTTAAGGTGGGTTGCCCACATCTATTAATAAGAGGAGTCTTATTATGGGTGTAATGGGTTGTTGACTTTAACAAAGACGTAATAATTCCAAGTTGTTGGGGAGTATGCCTTTTCTATAGAGATAGAAAACTAGGGTTAGCCATAACACCCATCTTCTTGAATTTTATTCTTCCTTGGTGGATCACCTCTAGAGGCCAAACATTTGGGTGGCTTAACGTTGATCAAAAGGAAGGAACCAAACCCGGTGGATTCAAGATTGAACGCGAAAGGATTTGGAGGTGAACTTGTACTGAGGAAGCTCGATCTTCAAGGTATGATTTATTCTTTATCTTTTCGTTTAATTAATAATTATGCATAAAGGATGATCCGGGTATATGGTTTGTAAATTTTTTAAACTCGATTTTTACACGCCTAGCATTATTTTGCAATTTGATTGCAAGCATATGAATATTACAAACCTAATGATTGGCATCGAGCCAAACCTTTATGCGAATTATTAATTATTTTAATTTAATATGTATGTTGATATGTGTTTAGAACAATTTAATTGGGCATAATTTTATTGTATAAAATTTAATAAATAAATAAATAAATAAATAAATAAATAAAAAAAAAGGGGAAAATCTTTTTTTTTTCGCTGGATAAGGATAACAATTGGCCACCGTATTATATATATATATGATATATATATACTACTGCATAGTTTTTTCGCTGGATAAGGAAAATTAGTACTAAACATATGCTATATTATTACAGCAGGGCGAGAAATTTAAAAAATAAAGGAAGTCAAGATATAAAAAGTATGAGGCAACTCTTACTATTTTTATATAATATATTATAATATTTGGTTATTATATTATATATATATAATAGTTATATATATATATACTATATATATATATATTCTTAATTATTTTATAATTAAAATAAAAGAGTTTATTTTAATTTTAAAATTGTATATTATATATATATATATAATTATTTTAATCTTAAAATAAAAAGATTTATTTTAATTTTAAAATTAGAATTTCATGCTAACTAATTAGAGTTGGAATTGGATTCCATAATAACTAATTGGAGTTGAAATTGGATTTTATCTTTCCTTAAATAAAGGAGTTTGTTTAGATATGAAATAAGATTTCATATTATTCAAAATAAAAGAGTTTATTTGTGAATAGGAAAGAGAATCCATGTTTCCTTAAATAAAGGAGTTTATTTAAATATGAAATAAGATTTCATATTATTCAAAATAAAGGAGTTTATTTGTGAATAGGAAAGATAATCAAGTGTTTCCTTTAATATTTTTTTTTACATGGAATTGGATTCCATAATTAATTAAAATAAAAGAGTTTATTTTAATTAAATTTTTTATATATATATATGGAATTGGATTCCATAATTAATTAAAATAAAGGAGTTTATATTGATTAAATATTTTGATTAAAATAAAATAGTTTATTTTATTCAAAATCGGATAAATTAAAATAAAATAGTTTTATTTTGATTTAAATTTGGATTAAAATAAAGGAGTTTATTTTGATTCAAAAATAGATTTTATACTAACTAAATTTGCCCATTAAATGATATCAATATATATATTAAATGTTTATCATTCATAAGATGAATGTTATTTATCGATGCATATGATGATGTGTATGATAATAAATGGGATTGATTATGGACTATCAACGATATGATTGGATTTTATTTTAGTTGGATGCATGAATGTATGGGTTTTATTAAATGGGGTTCTCAGTATTGCCTTCTCTAATTTTTCTTAATGTAAATTCTATCTCCCTCCTATGTATTTCCCTCGATCACGATCAAGGTTTCTATTTATTTTAAATAGTTTTGTAATAGGAATAGTTAGAATTAATTTTGAAAAATTGGAGATCAAGGAACAAGGAGCGCTTGAAGACCCGGTTTGTAATGGAGCCCTGTTTAAATGTAATCATTATATTTAAATATTAATTCTTGCACCCCTAGGGTTTGACCTTTTGGTTCACTTGGTGGCTCTAGTGAACCAAACTAGAATAAAAGTCCATAATCAATCCGGGTAGAATATAGTATTCTATATATGCATGCTTATACTATATATATATATTATATAATATGCAAACATGCTTCGCATGTTAATTAATATGACGCGTATTGTAAGACCCCGAAATTTTTTAAATAAAAAGGAATTTCCTTTATTTATTATTTTGAAATAGTAAGGGTTGATTTGATTAATGTGGATAGTTAAGGGTTAAATATGCAAATATTTCAAAATAAGCAAGTGGTTATAAAATATTCATTGTTGTTTGGGAATATTCGTTTGGTGGTGGAATATTCGTGCGGTATTGGGAATATTCGTAATGACGGCAAACCCATGTGTGGGCCCCATAACTGAAAGCGATTGGATGAAGAAAATGACAAATATAAGTTATTTTTAAATAACTACGTAGTTATTACCATTAATCTTGTTGGAATACCGGTGGTTAAAACACACTAATACGCCGTTGTTGAGCAAGAAGATACCGGTATTGCACCAATTATTGATTCTTACGTGAAGGCACTACTCAATAATGGTTACGATGAATTATCGCTCAAAGATTTTATCGAGTTAATAATTGTTGCGTTGATATTTTATATTGTTGTTGTTTCAATAATTGTCATTACGGATCTTTCATTATCGAAGCAATAATTCATATTATCCTCAATAATATTATTAGATAACATTATTGGCAATGTCTAGAAAGTTACGTCTAAGGAGAGGTTTGGTCACCTAATTGCGCCACCAAAGAAGAAGAAATTCTTATTGAAAGCCCCTCTTCCTCGGAGAATCACTGGTTTGTCAATATTGTGATTCTCAGTAATATTATTTGTGAATAATTAATTATTGATTTATATGATGAGAAAATATTGATTTTATGTGGATATAGATGGAGAAAATTTTTAAAATGACAATTGTTGAAAATTAATATTTTATCTTTTTCTCGATAAAATAATTCATTTAAATATATTATTTTAATAATATATTAACGGTGATATTTTTACAACGAATGTGGGATATATGAGTATCTGAGGAGGAAGAGTATTTTTGTTGCAATAAATGTTTAAAACATGTTAAACATGCTCGGTGGACCCCATTTATCGATCGAAATTTGATTATAACTGTAAAATTGCCCGTTTGTGGATTTCGGTCAATTTCTGATTGGAATTTGGTAAAACTTTCTTCTGCAAAGTTGTAGAGAATTGAATTTCCTATAAAACTCAAGAGATTCGGATTTTCTCTGATGAAAGGGCTATTTATTATGAATTATTGAAGTTTCAAGTCGAAATAATTGATTTTGGAAGTTTAAAATATTTAAAATTAGAAAAACGTTTTTCTTATTTTTTCTAGAAGGTGGCATGTGTTTGATGGCTGAAATTAGATTCTAGACATGTGTAGAAAATAATATAATTATATTATTAATTTATTAAATTTTCTGCTTTTGGTGTTCTAAGCAATTTCCTATAAATAGGTGCTTAGGTTAGAATTGAAAATCACACCGTAAATCAAGTTTTCTCTCTCTATATTATCGAGCGTATTCTTGTGAATATTTTGAGTATACTTTGAGTATTGCTATACTGTGCAAGTCCAAGTCATAGCCTTATATCCGGGTGTTTCAAATGTAAAATCTTGATCTTTCGAGGTAAGGGATATTATTTTTTTCAGAATGATATTATTTCTTCAATATCATTATAATTTGAAATGTTGATCCGAAGTTTTATCAAATTTGGAACTTTTTCATGTTGGGGTTACTATTCATGGGTTACTATTCATGAGTTACTATTCACGAGTTACTATTCATGAGTTCTTATTCACGAGTTACTATTCACGAGTACTATTCATGAAGCGTGAAGATGTTTTTTGTGGAATTTCTATCTTTTGGTGTCTGAGTTACTATTCACGTGATATCGGCCTATTCACGATACTGACACTATTCACGATATCTGCATTATTCAATAGAAAAATAAAATTTCTTCTTTTCGTCTAAAAATATCTATTCCTCGGATACTAACTCGATTGTATCCATGTTTTGATCATTCTTGAATTTTACACCACTATGATTATTTTTGAGGTATTTTTGGGCGTGGATAAAACCAAGTACTAATCCTTAATCCTTAATCCTTGTCATTTTGTTTCACCGGATTCGCTTTCTTAAAAAATATTTTCATCATCCTCGGTCTTAAATGATGATATTATTGAATATCTTTGGCCTGTAGTGCAAAAGATGAATGATTTCTGAAGAATATCTTTGGCTCAGAGTAGTGCAAAGATGAATGTGTGTTGAGATGAACACGACCGATTGATTAATATCTTTGGCACAGTAGTGCAAAAGATGAACAGTGTTTAAATGAACATGACCAATCGATGAATATCTTTGGCCCAGTAGTGCAAAGATGAATATTTGATTCGAGATGCATATTGATTGATGTTACAGGATAAAATATTGATGATGGACCGTTAAATTCATAGATTATAGTAGATTTCATTCTCTACGTAACTCTTCTATGAATTATTATTTCATTATGAATATTGATCTCAAAACTTGTCAGTCTATTGTATTCTATCGATTTTTCCTGTTGAAGACTAACGATAATTTGTTGTATATTATCTTAGTCATAATATTCTTTATCGGGCTAGTTGAGCTCACCCTTTTCCTTGTTGTTCCATTTTTCTTCTCGTGAGGCGAGAATGTAGCGAATAGTACTAGTCGGGGTATGGAATGAAGGTTCTAGAGAGAGTTGTTTAGTAGTCCTCACCATTTTGTAAAATAATGAATCAATAATTATGATGGGGATTTATTTATGTGGATATTGTCTGAAGACAATATTATATTTAAACTCATAGTATATTGTTGTATTTTTCACACGACATTTGTATTATTGAAGTTGTAGTTTGCTTCTTGTACCATGTATTCAAGCACTCGAATGGGTGTTGTGTATACCTATTTTGGGGCGTCCACACGTATTTTATATATATATACGTGCATGCTTGGCTAAACAAGATGAGACAAATTAATAACAAATCCTCAAAATTTTATATTAAGTCCTAAGCGTTCTCAAAGATATTTGGAATATCGAACGTCAGCCTTCTAGCATGATAAAATTAATAGAGTATTAATTATTTAATATGAGTTTTTGTGTCACCACAAGGCAAGTATTAAGTATTTAAGATGTTAATTTATCACATTTGATGCTTATAAAGAAAATTGAACAATATTGTTTTGTTGTGTCACCACAAGGATGATATTTTTCTTTTTGAATATATGGAGTGCTAGGTCGGACTTAACTTGGATAATTTTGATTCTGGATGTGCCACCACTGATCAAAATAATCTAAGAGGCAAAATACAAGGAGTTGCATAGTTGATGTAATTGACAAAAGTTGTCTACCTATTTATTTATATATAGTTTGTTGTGTCACCACAAGGCTATATACATTTGAAATGGGATTCTTATTCTCACTAGCAAATCTTTAATTAGATTTTGCTTAAACTATATAAGTGAGGTAATATAGTTTGAAGAAAATAGTGGAGATACCAATTTAAAACAAGACCTAAATTATTTTGGAAATTAATAAAAGAATGTATGTTAAAATGTTGTTAATTACAAATTCATTTACAGAATTTTACAATGTCTTAATTACTATCACTGCGAAGCATATTAGATGCTAAATTAACCAGATTGAATTAAACGGATTGGTTAAGGAATTTGAGAATAGTTCTCATAGATGAAAAGCTATCTTATGTCCTTAATACGCCTATCCTCAAGAATGGTTGCGACATAATGCCTCCGAGGAAGACATTGCTACTTTTAGAAAGTGGCAAGATGATGCACAATTGGCTCAATGCAACATGCTCGCATCTATGAAAGTAACGAGCTTCAACACGGCATGAAACTATGGATGCTTCTACTATATTCCCGCACATCAAGTAGTTGATGGTGAGGAAAGTGGGACCGATAGATATCGATATCTAAGGAGCTCTTCCGATCTAGAATGGCCAATGGCACTATATAGTATGCATAAAAAGTTCTTAACATAATCAATTTGATTGATCAATTAGGATAACTGGTTTTGTCATGGATGGAGAGTTGAGCCAAGATTTGATCTTGCCCTCACTCCTGGACTCCTTTCACAATTGTTGTGAATTTTTCATATGAACAAGCTAGATATCAGCCTCGCTGATTTGCTTAACATGTTGAAAAATGTTGAGAGTCACTTTCCAACCAAGAAAGATCAAGTCTTACTAGTAGGGGCCAAAGGATCTTCTGAAAAGAAGAACGATTCAAAGAAGGTAAATGAAAAGGCATAAACAAAGGATAATAAGAACAAAACTGATACGGATAGCAAATGAGTTTGCTTCCACTGCAATAAGCCTGGACACTGGAAAGAAACTGCGAGAAGTATCTTGCAGAGGCTAACCAAAGAAGCTTAGTGAAGTTTCGGTTACAATACAGTTTTTGTTCATGATTGAAATAAATTTTTTCTTTAAGTCAAGGTTCTACTTGGGTATTAGATACCGACTTTGGTTATCATAAATATAGATTTATGAAGGGACCAAACATAAGTAGAAAGCTAAACAAGTATAAGTAATCCTATGTGTGGGAAATGAAGCAAAGGTTGCAACATTAGCCATAGAAACTTATAGTTTAAGACTTTCCACGGCAAATCTATTAAGTCAATAAGTTGTTATTGTATTTTAGTTCTCGTTGAAAATATTATTTCCATTTTATTGTTGGACAATGAAATCTTTGGTATTATAATTAAGAACAATTGTTGTTCTATTTATAATAATAATGTTTTGTATAAATCCGAATATTACTTAATAAATTTTGTATACTTGACTTACATGAAAATAATTTTGCATATTGAATAAACTAGTATAAGAAAAGAAGATGATCATTCAAAGAGTTGAATGTGTGTATTTACTGAAATACAAGTGTGAATTATTTGAAAGGTTCAAAGAATTCAAAAGTGAAACAAATTGGCAAAGTATTAGGATTCTTTGATCGGATCAAGGAAGGAATACTTGTGCAATAAGTTTCTAGATCATCTCAAATGGTTTTCTAATAATGGACGCCTCCTGATACGCAATAATTGATTGATGTATCTAAAAAAGAAAAATCATACCTTGTTGGACATGGTGTGTGAGACCCCAGATTTTATCAATAAAGATTTAAATTTTTTCGAAATAATTTTTTTATATTATGGTGTGAATTTGAGATAATATTATAGTTGTGGGTAGTATTTATAAATTTTGCAAAGTATGCAAGTGGTTATATTATATTCTATTGGTCGGGGAATATTCTTTTTAGCGGGGAATATTCGTATAACTACCAATCATTGGTGGACCCCACAACAGAATTATTGTCGGATTGAGAAAACGACAAAAATATTTTATTGAAATAACGGCGGAAGTTTTACCGTGGTTACTGTTGAACTACTCGGTAGTAAAAGTACGATGAATACGGTGGTTGCATAGTAAAGACACCAGATTGATTATCGATGCTTATGTGAGAAGTCACCGGTTTGATTCCATTATTGTCGATTAATAATATGAATTATTATAATGATAATGACGCTTTTGTTTTATTCAGTATTATTAACGTAATAAAATGAAACATCTTTTATATAAAATAGAATACTTTATTAAAGTTATTCTATAAATAGAATATATTATATTTTATTATGCATAGTGTTGCATAGTGTTTTGCATAAAGTGTTTTTTGCATAGTATTGCATAAATGTTTGCATAGTAAAATGTTTTTATATAAATAGAATATATTATATTTTATTTAAAAGATTTTTCTTTAAATATGGACCGTTAGATTAAAGTAAATCAATCTGGACCGCTCATGGATTAGTTACTATGCATTCCATTTTCCTATAAATAGAAGCTCATTCCTTCATTATTTTCTTACTTAATTCATTGAAACTCTAGAGAGAGAAATTATAGAGAGAAGCTATAGAGAGAAAATTATAGAAAGAAGAAGAGTATTCGCTACTTCACTATTTCTATATTCATTTCTTTTTACTGGTAAGGGGTGTTATTCTTTCTTCTTGAAGAGAACTTCATTATTCCATTCATTATTATTACATTGAATAACTTTTGTAAAAGTGGCATACCCTATACATAACTTCAGATACGCCAGCATACCCTATACTTGGTGAAATCCTTATGTTATTCCGTTGCTTATTATTACATTGGAATAACTCAGATACGCCATTTACCCTATACTTGGTGACATTCTTTATTATTCATTTGGAACATCCTGTCATCACAGTTTTACACCGACACGGTTCCGCTTTTTATTATTCTCATTGGAACATCCATGCGTGTGTGTTTTACACCGAACCTGGTTCCGTCTTTTTATCATTCTGTTGGAATATCCTATCTGTGTGTTTTACACCGGATCTGGTTCCATCTTTATTATTCTGTTGGAACATCCTGTCGGTGTGAATTTCACCTGACCTGGTTCCGTTATTATTATTCTGTTGGAATAACCTGTCTATGCGAAGTACCGCATGCATGGTGATTTCTTTTGTTATTCCATTCTTTATTATACCCAGTTGGTTAAAACTTTGACTTCTATACTCCATGAAATTAGTAGAATATCCTTGATATTTGCGTTTCATCCAGTATCTTTTCATGGAAATATTCTTCTGATCATTCTTGAATTTTACTCTAAACAGTATCATGTTGACAATTTGGACGTTAATAATTCATGGATTAAATAATTCTTGAACTTGTTTTATTGAATTACTATGTCATTGTCATCATCCTCATGTTATATTATGTTATCTTTGACTTACGTGCATAGATGAACTTAGTATGATTATGACCGTGGATCATTCGGTATAATCACGACTTGATATAAATGATGTGACAAAAGTCCTCGTGGGCCTGTGAATGCGATGATGGATAGTTTTTGGTATGATTATGACCGTGGGTGATTCGGTATAGTCATGACCATTGATAATTTGATGAAAATCCTTGACTGTGAGTACGAGGATGATTAGATGTGGTGGTTTATTTATTGTCGAGTCTTAGCGATAAAAATTGATGAAAACCTTTTAAAACCTAAAAGATAGTAGACTTTATTCTCTACTTGACTCTTTTAATGGATTGCTTATTCACCGCAGCTTAAACCGGTTGTCTATTGTATTTTATCGCTTTAACACTGTTTTGAAGGCTAATGATAATTTATTCTCGCATTATCTTAGTCATAATATTTCTTCTCGGGCTAGTTGAGCTCACCTTTCTTTCACCGTTTTCTTGAAATGAGAACATAGCCGGGACGAGCCTGGGAACGAAGTAATGGTCCGTAGGATAGCATTAGTAGTCCTCACTATTCCGTGAAATAGTGTGATAATAGTTGTAATGAGGACTCCTTTTGAGTTTGTATAATATCTAGTAGACAATATTTGTATTCAAACTCACGCTTATGTCGTATTGTACACCATACGCTTATATTAGTAAGTCGTATTTGAATTTATGTACCATGTAAGTGGCGACCCAAGATGGGTGACGATATACCTAATTTTGGGGGGCGTCACATGGTGCGATCCATAATGATTTTACCGAAATTCCAAATCCTTCTAGGATCATGTCCTAAAATGGTCGTGACATATCTACGAAAAAGGTAACCTCAAAATCCAAATTTCAAGACTCCATAAAAGTTATGGATGGGAGGATTCTAATCTTAAGTATGTTAAGATAAGGGGTTCCAACTTATGTGAAAAGGTTTCAAAAGGATAAGCTTGGGACAAGATTTGACAAGTGTCGATTTGTGGGACATCCTAAAGTAAGTTTAGGGTATATGTTCTATAATTCTACTTAGCAAAAGGTGTTTATTACGAAACACACGCCTTCTAAGATAAAGGCGTTTATCATTGAAGGGGCTAGTGGGAGGATAATAGATCTTGAAAAGTTCAAGAACCACAAAACACTATAAGTCAAATAAGAGGAACCTGTAGATAGACCTATTGTACCACAACCGAATCGTAAGTCTGGAATAATACCGAAGATACCTATGAGGTATGGATTCATCATGGATGATGATGATGAGGTACGCATCATAGAAGATGATGATCCAGAGTTACATTCGATGAGGTAAGACTTCTAGTGTGTACAAAAGGGACAGTGGGAGCATCGTGACATTCCTAGTACTATATGTTGATATACTACGGATGAGGAATAACATACCAATGCTACAATCAGTAAAGATAAAGTTGTCTAAACATTCCTCCATGAATGATTTGGAAGAGTATCTTAATTGGGGATATAAATCTATATATATAGATTTAAGAGGATGCTCGACTTAACCCAAGGAACGTATATTCATTTGATGTTAAAGTCGTTTAGCATGGCAAACTCCAAGAGATGTCTCATGTCGATGAGCTATGGAGTGTATCTCTCTTAATAGTCCCCACAAACTCCTGAAAAGAGAGGTCGCATGAGTGACAATCATGTATGCAATGAAATATACGAGACCGATGTTGATCACCATATTATGGAGAAGTTCACTATGAGTCGCTGAAAAACATCTTAAAGTGCTTAACCGACACTAAGGATGTGATCATATTCATGGTGGGTCCGAATTAAAACTAGAGGGCTTAACAGACTCAAGTTTTTCGGACATACCAAGATTTACGAAAAGTCCACTTTAAGGTAAAGTGTTACCTTGAATCTGCAAAGTTGAATTGAAAGGTTCCAAACAAAGAAAGAGTTCTTTGGTTTAGTGATAAAGACAAAGTATATAGCTATAAATGAAGTCGCAAGTTGATTGTTTGGATTAAAGTTCATTACAAAACTAGGAATAGTTCCTAAGTCTCATCTTGGATCTAAACATGTGTTGTGGCACTTTCATTTGATTATTAGAATCATTGAAAGATGGGAAATCACTATAGAGATAGTGGACTCTCAAGAACAACATTACATATCCATTAACTAAAGCTTATCCAATGCAGGATAATCGCCACTTAGAGAAGAAGAGTATAAGATACCACCATTTATTGACTTTAGTGCAAGTGGGAGATTGAAAGTAGTATGAACACAAGCCAATCATGTTTGATGATAAAGCATATACTTTGTAACAATCTTATTCATTTATTAATAAAAAGTATTAATTTATTAAAGGCTTTTAAATTATCTACATGATGCTATTTTATAATATGTGATAAACCCATAGTTTTAAGCAATGCTTTTAGAATAATGATGATGATCATTCTAATGAGATCTAAATTCTTAGAAAGCTTAAAACTAAAATAGTTCCCAATCGTTGGATTACTAAATTGGGGATTAGTGAATCCGGATAGATTGGTACATACGTTGCTTGCTCATTGGATGAGGATGATTGATCTCATGATCATTTGTGTGGAGACATTAAAGCAAGTATGTAGGTGCTTATTAGAGAATAAGTTCATCGAACGTGGCTCGCTAAGGAATACCTAATGGAGTTTTATTTGCTGTCAATAGGAATTCTGTGAGTGATAGTAGTATCAAGTGATCCTTGGACTTGAGATCATCATAGTATTCGTAATATGATGAGTTATACTTTGACTTATTCCTTAAGACCCTTAGGGTATATCAAAGGGTATGCTTGGGTATAATAAGTTGTATACATGGAGATAATGTATGATCAATAAAGAATCTACCACTTCAATAAAAGAAGAGAAATGTCCTATGTGATTCGATAAATGACAACTCAAGAGTCCTTGGTTAAGGCGAATGAAATTAGAAAGGAGTTTCTAATTTGCATTATTTGAGTTGTGCATTTAAGGATCGAAATACATATAATTAAATAAAATAAGACTTGACAAAGAATTCCATGTCTTATATTTAATTGGGACATTGTATGGTGGAAGGATTGAATTGTGCGAACTATTTACTCAAAGGTTCTTTTATGATTAATGTTGAAATCTATATTATCCGGAAAGTCGTTGATCGCTAGGGAGGCTTATCCTTATTGTAGAATAAATATTATTTATTTAAATAAATTAATTGTTTAATTTATTTATTTAAATAAGATTAAAATTGTTCTAATTGATTTATTCACAACCGGTTTAATATGGAGAACCTAAAGGGTCACACCATAAAAGGAAGAATAATTATTTAAGAAGTTAATGGCATAATCGTAATAATATGTTAAGTATATTTAATTTAATCTATGGTGATAGAATGAATTAAATAGCTTAATATTTATTATTTAATATTTTAGAAATATTAAATATAAATTAATAAGAGGAGTCTTATTAATATTATTACAATTATTATTATTTTAATTTCTAAAAGAGTTTAGGAATTAATTTAATATAAGTACTCTTCATTTATTCCTAATTGGATTAGGAAGAAAAATTAGTTAAAGGAGTTTAATTAATTATCCCTAATAAGATTAGGGAGCTTAATTAATTAAAAGAATTAATTAATTAAAACCCAATTCCTTAATTGTTAAGGTGGGTTGCCCACATCTATTAATAAGAGGAGTCTTATTATGGGTGTAATGGGTTGTTGACTTTTAACAAAGTACGTAATAATTCCAAGTTGTTGGGAGTATGCCTTTTCTATAGAGATAGAAAACTAGGTTAGCCATAACACCCATCTTCTTGAATTTTATTCTTCCTTGGTGGATCACCTCTGAGGCCAAACATTTGGGTGGCTAACGCCGATCAAAGGAAGGAACCAAACCCGTGGATTCAAGATTGAACGCGAAAGGATTTGGAGGTGAACTTGTACTTCGGAAGCTCGATCTTCAAGGGTATGATTTATTCTTTATCTTTTCGCTTAATTAATAATTATGCATAAAGGATGATCCGGGTATATGGTTTGTAAATTTTTTTTAAACTCTGATTTTTACCACGTTTCCGCATTATTTTGCAATTTGATTGCGTTATGAATATTACAAACCTAACAGTAGCGTGTTTCGCAACAAACACCTTTTGCTAAGTAGGATTATAGAACATATACCCTAAACTTACTTTAGGATGTCCCACAAATCGACACTTGTCAAATCTTGTCCCAAGCTTATTCTTTGAAACCTTTTCACATAAGTTGGACAACCACTTATCTTAACATACTTAAGATTAGGAATCCTCCATGTCCATAACTTTTATGGAGTCTTGGGGCTGGATTTTGAGGTTACCTTTTCGTAGATATGCAGCCATTTCTAGGACATGATCCTAGAAGGATACTAAAATGTCGGTAAAATCATTATGGATCGCACCATGTTCAACAAGGTATGATTTTTCCTTTCAGATACATCAATCAATTATCAGGTATCGTGGAGACGCGTCCATTATGAGAAAACCATTTGAGATGATCTAGAAACTTATTGCACAAGTATTTATTCCTTGATCTAATCAAAGAATCTTAATACTTTGCCAATTTGTTTCACTTCAGAATTCTTTGAACCTTTCAAATAATTCATACTTGTATTTCAACAAATACACACATTCAACTCTTTGAATGATCATCTCCTTTTCTTATACTAATTTGTTCAATATGCAAAATTATTTTCATGTAAGTCAAGTATACAAAATTTATTAAGTAATATTCCGATTCTATACAAAACATTATTATTATAAATAGAACAACAATTGTTCTTAATTATAATACCAAAGATTTCATTGTCCAAAAATAAAATGGAAATAATATTTTTTAACAAGAACTGGAATACAATAACAACTTATTGACTTAATAGATTTGCCTTGAAGGCATTGCTAAACTATAAGTTTCTACATGGCTAATATGGCAACCTTTGCTACATTTCCTGCATATAGATTACTTATATTTGTTTAGCTTTCTACTTCGCTTGGTCCCTTCATAAATCTATATTTATCATAACCAAAGCTCAGTATTCAATACCCAAGTAGAACCTTGAATTAAAGAAAATTTATTTCAATCATGAACAAAAAGCGTATTGTAACCAAAACTTCACTAAGCTTCTTTGGTTAGCCTCTGCAAGATGCTTCTTGCGCTTTCTTTCCGATGTCCAAAGCTTATTGCAATGGAAGAAAACTCTTTCTTATCCGTGATCGCTTTTGCTCTTATTATCCTTTGTTTACGCCTTTCTATTTACCTTCTTTGAATCGCTCTTCTTTTCGTAAGATCCTTTGGCCCCTACCAAGAAGACATGGTCTTTCTTGGTTGAAAGTGACTCTCATCATTTTTCAACATGTTAAGCAAATCGGTGAGGTGATATCTAGCTTGTCCATATGAAAAATTCACAACAATTATGAAAGGAGTCCGGAGTGAGTGCAAGATCAAATCTTGGCTCAACTCTCCATCCATGACAAAACCAATTTGTCCTAATTGATCAATCAAATTGATTATGCTAAGAACTTTTGTATGCATACTATAGTGCCATTGGCCATTCTAGATCGGAAGAGCTCCTTAGATATCTCGATATCTATCGGTCCCCACTTTCCTCACCATCAACTACTTGATGTGCGGGAATAAGAGAAAGCATCCATAGTTTCATCTTGACGCCGAAGCTCGTTACTCATAGATGCGAGCATGATGCATTGAGCCAATCTGCATCATCTTGCCACTTTCTAAAAATAGCAATCTCTTCCTCGGAGGCATTATGCGCAACCATTGCGAGGATAGGCGATTAAGGACATAAGATAACTTTTCAAATTGTGAGAACTTTTCTCAAATTCCTTAACCAATCCGCTTAATTGATTACAAGTTAATTTAGCATCTAATATGCTTCGCAGTGATAGTAATTTTAGACATTGTAAAATTCTATAAATAAAATTGTAATTAACAACATTTTAACATACATTCTTTTATTAATTACCAAAATAATTTAGGTCTTGTTTTAAATTGGTATCTCCCACTATTTTCTTCAAACTATATTACCCTCACTTATATAGTTCGGCAAAATCTAATTAAAGATTTGCTAGTGTGAGAATAAGGATCCCATTTCAAATTTATATAGCCTTGTGGTGACACAACAAACTATATATAAATAAATAGGTAGACAACTTTTGTCAATTACATCAACTATGCAACTCCTTGTATTTTGCCTCTTAGATTATTTTGATCAAGTGGTGGCACATCCGAATCAAAATTATCCAAGTTAAGTCCGACCTAGCACTCCATATATTCAAAAAGAAAAATATCATCCTTGTGGTGACACAACAAAACAATATTGTTCAATTTTCTTTATAAGCATCAAATGTGATAAATTAACATCTTAAATACTTAATACTTGCCTTGTGGTGACACAACAAAGTCATATTAAATATTTAATACTCTATTAATTTTATCATGCTAGAAAGGCTGACGCTCGATATTCTAAATATCTTTGAGCGCTTAGGACTTAATATAAAAATTTGAGGGGTTTGTTATTATTTTGTCTCATCTTGTTTAGCGCAGCATTTATATATATATATAATAATACGTCGTATATTAATGAACATGCGAAACATGTTTGCATAATATATAATATATGTAGTATAAGCATGCACATATAGAATACTATATTCTACCCGATTGATTATGGACTTTTATTCTAGTTTGGTTCACTAGAGCCACCAAGTGAACCAAAAGGTCAAACCCTAGGGGTGCAAGAATTAATATTTAAATATAACTATTACATTTAAACCCGGCTCCATTACAAACGGGTCTTCAAGCGCCTTGCTCCTTGATCTCCAATTTTTCAAAATAATTCTAATTATTCCTATTACAAAACTATTTTAAAATAAATAAAACCTCGATCGTGATCGAGGGAAGTACATAGGAGGAGATAGAATTTACATTAAGAAAAATTAGAGAAGACGAGGTACACAATTCCCATTTAATAAAACCCATACATTCATGCATCCAACTAAAATAAATCCAATCGCATTGGTCAATAGTCCATAATCAATCCCATTTATTATCATACACATCACCATACGCATCAATAAATAACATTCATCTCATGAATAATAAATATTTAATATATATATTGATATCATTTAATGGGCAAATTTAGTTAGTATAAAATCTATTTTTGAATCAAAATAAAAACCTTTATTTTAATCCAAATTTAAATCAAAATAAAACTATTTTAATTTAATTTATTCAATTTTGAATAAAATAAACTATTTTATTTTAATCAAAATCATTAATCAAAATAAACTCTTTTATTTTAATTAATTATGGAATCCAATTCCATATAATAAAAAAAAATTAATTAAAGGAAACACTTGATATTCTTTCTTATTCACAAATAAACTCCTTTTATTTTGAATAATATGAAATCTTATTTCATATTTAAATAAACCCTTTTTTTTTAAGGAAACACGGATTTTCTTTCCTATTCACAAATAAACTCCTTTATTTTGAATAATATGAAATCTTATTTCATATTTAAATAAACTCCTTTATTTAAGAAAATTAGGATTCCTTTCCTATTCACAAATAAACTCCTTTATTTTGAATAATATGAAATCTTATTTCATATTTAAATAAACTCCTTTATTTAAGGAAACATGAAATTCAATTTCAACTCTAATTAGTTATCATGGAATCCAATTCCAACTCTAATTAGTTAGCATGAAATTTAATTTTAAAATTAAAATAAACTTTATATTTTAATATAAAATAAACTTTTTATTTTAATATTAAAATAAAATTTTATTTTAATAATAAAATTATTAAGAATATATATATTATATATATAATATATATATATATATATATATATATAAAGATATATATTTAATCAAGAAATCAAGGCTGCAGGAACTTAACAAATTAAGTACTATTCACGTGTTTAGCTCCTGATTCCCTTTTTTTTTTTTTTTAATTTGCAATCTGCATCGATTTCCGTGCGGTCCAATACTCTTGATTTCTTTATGTTGCCGAGTCCCTTGTATATAAAAAAAATAAACAGTTTTTTTTTTTTTTTTTTAAATTTTATACAACAAAAATATGCCAAATTAAATTGTTCTAAACACATATCAATATACATATCAAATTAAAACAATTAATAATTCGCATAAAGGTTTGGCTCTGATGCCACTGTTAGGTTTGTAATATTCTTGAACGCAATCAAATTGCAAAAATTAAGCGGAAGCGTGTAAAATCAGAGTTTAAAAATTATTTACAAACCATAAACCCGAATCACCCTTTATGCATAATTATTAATTAAATGAAAAGATAAAGAATAAATCATACCCTTGAAGATCGAGCTTCCTCGTATGATGAAGTTCACCTCCAATCCTTTTCGCGTCAATCTTGAATCCACCGGATTTGGTTCCTTCCTTTGATCAACGTTAGCCACCCAAATGTTTGGCCTCTGAGTGATCCACCAAGGAAGAAGAAAATTCAAGAAGAAGGGTATTGCTCAAACCCTAGTTTTCCTATCTCTATAGAAAAAAAAGGCGTACTTCTCCAACAAATTGGAATTATGTCGTATGTTGAAAAAGTCAACAACCCCCAACACCCATAATAAGACTCCTTTTATTTATAGATGTGGGCCACCCACCTTAACAATTAAGGAATTGGGTTTTATTTAATTAATTAAATTCTTTTAATTAATTAAGCTCCCTAATCTTATTAGGGATAATTAATTAAACTCCTTTAATTAATTTTCCTTCCTAATCCAATTAGGAATAAATGAGAGTACTTATATTAAATTAATTCCTAAACTCTTTTAGAAATTAAAATAATAATAATTGTAATAATATTAATAAGACTCCTCTTATTAATTTATATTTAATATTTCTAAAATATTAAATAATAAATATTAAACTATTTAATTTATTCTATCACCATAGATTAAATTAAATATACTTAACATATTATTACGATTATGCCATTAACTTCTTAAATAATTATTCTTCCTTTTATGGTGTGACCCTTTAGGTTCTCCATATTAAACCTAGGTTGTGAATAAATCAATTAGAAACAATTCTAATCTTTTTAAATAAATAAATTAAACAATTAATTTATTTAAATAAATAATATTTATTCTACAATAGGGATAAGCCTCCCTAGCGATCAACGACTTTCCAGATAATATAGATTTCAACATTAATCATAAAAGAACCTTTGAGTAAATAGTTACCGTACAATTCAATCCTTCCACCATACTGATGTCCCAATTAAATATAAGACATGGAATTCTTGTCAAAGTCTTATTTTATTTAATTATATGTATTTCGATCCTTAAATGCACAACACCAAATAATGCAAATTAGAAACTCCTTTCTAATTTCATTTTGCCTTGGCCAAGGACTACTGGGTTATCATTTATCAAATCACATAGGACATTTCTCTTCTTTTATTAGAAGTGGTAGATTCTTTATTGATCATACATTATCTCCATGTACAACTTATTATACCCAAGCATACCCTTTGATATACCCTAAGGGTCTTAAGGAATAAGTCAAAGTATAACTCATCATACACAAGATACTATGATGATCTCAAGTCCAAAGATCACTTGTCCACTACTATCACTACAGAATTCCTTTTGACAGCAAATAAAACTCCATTAGGTATTCCTTAGCGAGCCACGTTCGATGAACTTATTCTCTAATAAGCACCTACATACTTGCTTTAGTGTCTCCACACAAATGATCATGAGATCAATCATCCTCATCCAATGAACAAGCAACGTATGTACCAATCTATCCGGATTCACTAATCCCCAATTTAGTAATCCAATGATTGGGAACTATTTTAGTTTTAAGCTTTCTAAGAATTTAGATCTCATTATAATGATCATCATCATTATTCTAAAAGCATTGCTTAAAACTATGGGTTTATCACATATTATAAAACAGCATCATGTAGATAATTAAAAGCCTTTAATAAATTAATACTTTTTATTAATAAATGAATAAGATTGTTACAAAGTATATGCTTTATCATCAAACATGATTGGCTTGTGTGCATACTACTTTCAGTTCCAAATATTAGATAAGTAAGAAAATGGAATGAGAAATCCAATAAGAGTATATGCAAAAATGAATGTGGCATAGGAATCGATTGTTATGATCGATTCACTACTCATTGTCACTCATTTGTCTTTTGAAGTAAGTTTTCTACTAGTATATATATAACCTAAAGTTTTCTACTAGTATATATTTTTTTACTCACTTCTCTCTAAACTTTTGTTTTGTTGGTGAAAAGTGAAGAAAATGAAGTAACTTGACTATTTATGGGCAATATTTTTTGCTAGTTTATTAATTGGTCCCTCAACTCTTTTTTTTCTTAATCAAGTTACTTAACAAGGATACATATATGATTCGAGGGTCCATATCTCAACACAACAAAAAAACATCACATATACTCATTGCCATCACATATACACTCGAATGCATATATGGCCATTTGACTTATATATGAAGATTTAGACAAGTATGGATATTTTAGAAACAACTCATTAATAGTGTGATTGAAGTTATGGTGCTTGTGTTTGTGTTTGTACTTTTCATTTTCTTTTCATTCTAAGCTAAGTCATACCTATAGCATACATATTAATAATAGTGTGTCATTTTCTTTATCTTCTCGATTGTGAATTATGGAAAAACTTCTTTGAACCTTCTTCTTGATTGAATTATGGATAAACTTAATTCCTAGTTATGTTTTATGTTATACTCATGTTCAAGTTATATGGCCATTTGACTTATATATGAAAAAAATTCGGCAGAGTCTCCCCTATAATATGGACTATCCACATGCACGAGGGCATGCATACTTGACCAATTTCAGCAAAATATAATCCTAACACACATAACAGAATGTGCACATTCATCTCGATCGCAGATAGCGGACGCTATTACTATTAACATACTATATAAGATGAACTTGTCCAATTTTTTCACTTGGACAAAAATGAGGTTGTCATTATTTTTCTAGTTCCTCTGTCAATGACATTAATCAATAATACAAAGAATATTTGGTAAAATAGTGAAAAGTCCATTGAACCCCAATACAGAGAATATGCCAAAAGTCCCACAAGCTTGAGCGATCAAACTTTCACAAATTAGATAACTAATACTGAACAATTTAATCACTCAGTTTTATGACAAATAAGAATTCATGTCCATTTTAATGAAATAGCAAAACTAATACTGAACAAATTTAGTCTAGGTACCCAAAATAGTTAAGCTATCACATAGTTTGTTGCATATCAAATACTTCACAACAAAATCGTGTGCACATATGATTTTGTTACTGTCTTGATAGCGGTGGTGTCGTGGCGGTTGTGGTGGTGGTGATGGTGGGTGGCGGCGGTGGTTTATGGTGGTGGTGGTGGTGATGGTGATGGCGGCGGGGCTGCCGTGGTGGTGGTGAAGGTGGCGGCGGACCGTTTTCCCCTCTTTTCCTCTTCTCTTCCCCCTCCTCCCTATTCTTTTCTCCTCTTTTTTTTTCTTCTCATCGATCGAGAGGATTTAACCGAACAAAGTTAATTGGAATAGATCGTGACCATATCGGCCGACCGCATGCGGTCGCTAATTTTTAATGATGTGGAAGTGTCCGCGACCGCATGCGGTCGCTGATGGTGAGTGGTCGCAAATAACTAAGGCGCCAATATTTCGTGCCAATTTTGTGGAGGTAAAATTGAACTCATGATAGAATAAATGAATAGGTTCAATCGCTAACATACTCTAGCGACCAAATTCAAGGCGATTACGCTAATAATGGCTCGCTAGGAATACTTTCTGCGACCAAAAGTGCGATCATTGATGTTTTTGGTCATTTATTCTGACATTTTCTTGTAGTGAGTATTAATAATATTAGATTATGAGATTATTAAGTGATTTATAACATTTTGATTAAGGTGTTATAAGATCATTGATTTATGAATCTTACTCTTGAGATTAAATCTATATGTTGATTATATTATTTTTATTATCATATATAACATTCTTATAACCCTAATGATGATATTTCTCTTTGACTTGAGTGTAAAGATGGGTAGATTATTGGTATGATCGTGACTATAGGTTCTCTTTGGCCAGTAGTGCAAAGTTGAATTATTGACTGGTATGATCATGACCATTGAATTTATAATTGAATATCTTTAGCTTAAGTGCAAAGGTGAATTGATCAACATATATGGTTATAATTATGGTTTATATAAATTCTGAAATGATTATGTATTTCTTTGAGATATGAATATCTTTGGCATGTAGTGCAAAGATCAATTATTGATGAATATCTTTGGTTCGTAGTGTAAAGATGACCCGTTGTTGACTATCTTTGGCATGTAGTGCAAAGATGACTTGTTGTTGAATATCTTTGGCATATAGTGCAAAGATGAACTGTTGATGAATATCTTTGGCCCGTGGTACAAAGATGAATTTATTAGTATGATTATGAACATGAATTGTGATTTGGTATAACCATGATCTTTGATGTTTCAGGTAAAGACATGTGATGAAAATTATCTTCGTCCTGGATGCGAAGAGGAATTTAGAATTACAATTATGATTATGAGTTATTCATATAATTGTGGAAATGAACTGTTGATTAATGTTACAGGGATAAAACATTGTTGGTGGACTTTTAATGTGGAGAAGATAATAGACTTTATGGTCTATTTGACTCTTCTAATGGATTGCTTTCGTTCATTGCAACTATGGTTGAAAAGTTTTATCATCTACCATATGTTCTAAATCTCCGATTTATTCGATGATGAAGTCTATTGATAATGTAATTATCTTAGTCATAATATTCTTTCTTGAAGCTAGTTGTGCTCACCCTTTTTGCTTCACAATTCATTTCGGGTAATAAGAGTGTAAATGGGTCGAAATGAGAATAATAGGGAATAGTGTGATGGTTAGGTCTCAAAGTTTCTCAACACATTATAAAAGCGGCAAGACATACTGATATATAATTGTATTGATGACCTAAGATGTGTGTAATATATTATATCGTCACTTAATAATTGATTTTGGTGAACAACAATAGGAGGCGAACCCAACTTTGAAAGGGTGTTTTATCACTATCATACAAGATGTCTAAATGACATACAACCTCGCGTTATCATAAAAGCGAGGTTTGTGCAAATCCACTTCTTTGAGTATATCTTGAGCACTACCTATATGATCTTGGAGTTTATTTGAAACATAATGTTCAATTGCGAGATCAGAGATATAGTTTATATGTCAAGAAGACTCACCATCGGAAAGAAGATGATAGTAATCTTCTCATTTTTCTTTAAGAATGCATTGGGTCAACCAAGGATAATTACATGGGAATATGATATCTATCATTCATGGACTCCACATGTACGAAGGTTTCTCGAAAGACTTTCCAAAGATTTTAATTTCTAAAATGGATTTCTAGATTGTACCTTTATGTAAGGTATCATTGTGAGGTGTTGTCCATAGTTGGGACATGAGTCATAGTTGGTATTAAAACTCACAGTATATATGTTGTTGTATTTTGCACGACAATTGTAGTAATAAAGTTGTAGTTATTTTCTGTACCATGTATTTGACGACTCAGAATAGGTTGGATGGATTTGACCTATTTTGGGGGCGTCACAACGTATCCTTTTGAATTATTTTGGAGTAATATGGAGTTATATATTTCTATTAGCAATAGTCTCGTGCCTCCGACTCTATGGACGATGGAATTTATTCCAAACTTTGGACGGCTCAAATAATCTATTAGAATGAGCGAGAAATTCAAAATTATTTCTATTTTGTTAGATAGATTTAAATTGACATTTATAATCGCTGATATTCAATCTATTTAAAAATATTTTGAAATTTATTAAAGAATTGTATTTATTATACTTTGTGCGCGACATCTATGCTTATCCCATTAATTTCTACTGAGAAATTAATGGTCTTTGTCAACTTTTGCAATTATCTTTCAACTCCACTAAGACCAGAAATTGCATGTTACAGCAAGACGGAATTTATGGCCATGTTTGAAACTCGAAAACTATAGATAATAAATAGAAAAAGGAAAAAAAAATGAAATTTAAATTTTATTGATTTTTGTAACCATATATAACATTATAGGTTAACATTGTTCTTGATCTTGTTATTTTTAGTAGTATAAATTAATAGATATTCTTTTATTTAAGATATTTTTTAATTTTTTTTTTAATTTTTTCCTTTGTTTTTTCTTCGCGTTTCTTAGTTCCGAAGGTAACCTATGAGTCCTTCTTAGGTGCAAATATTTCAACCATACTTTTCATATTCAATAATATTTTGGCGACAAAAAAATTAGATAAAAAAGAGAATACAAAATGATGTGTATAATAGTGATTGGTTATAACAACTGGACCTATTCATGTATACTGAAATATTCATTATTTATAATTTGATATATCATTTTGTATCTATTTTTTTATAGATATCTATTGTTACGTACCCTAACATTATTTTTTCATATTAGTCGAAAATTAAATTTACTTTATTTAAACCACTCAAGATCGAATCAGGATCTTCTATGAGGATTTCTCTGTGAGGATCTTGTGAGAATTTTATTGTGGGGTTGACAACACATTAAAAAGGAGATCCAATGGCTCACAACGTTTTAATAAGAATTTTTTTTACAAGTTGACAGAAAATTAGAAGCCACCAAACGCGTTTATTTTTACATATAATTTTTTAAAATTTCTTGATAAAATTTATGAGCCGTTGGATCTCTTTTTTAATGTGTTGTCAACCCCACAACAAAACCCTCACAAGATCCTCACAAAGAAATTCTCATAGAGGATCCTGATTCCTCAAGATCTATACATTAGATTTTCGTGACTTATTCTCCACCAAAGTAATCAAGATAACAATACTCCAATATCACTAATAAAAAGTACGGAGTCCTGTTTTGTATTGCGATAAATTTACGTCAAATTACAATTATAAAATTTATTATTACATGAAATTGATAAAAATTATAGGAGAACCATACTTATTATACACTTCTCTAAAAAAATTACTACTAAGAAATAGTTGCAATATATATTATTTTCCAAAAGTACCCCAAAGCTTTTTAGTGTACAAAAGAAAATGTTGTTAGTGTTCTATACTTCTACACGTGTCAAACATAGTTAAATATTTAATTGTTAATTTATTCGAAATACTATCTTTATTAATTATATATTTTGAATTTCACAATTTTTTCTACTTTTGGTCAAATTTAGATAATTTTTTTAATTTTCGTTATTTAAAATTTTCTTATCCTAATTATTAATGTACGTTGGGAAGTAGTTTAGGACTATAATGGTTCCATCAAGTTTAATTTTTTAAAGTTCATTGGATATCATCATGTATTTAATTTTAAAATAGATGTCATTCATATACTTTTACAAATATAACAAATCTTGTGTATATATGTATTGTGTACAAGGATAAGGGCTTTAAATCCCAAGAATTGAATAAAGCAAAATTTTCTATCAGCAATATATCTTGTTTCTTAATTAAGCTTTGAACAAGCCTTGAAAGCAAGCAAATCTTAACTTGCCATGACAAATAATTAAGGCTGTAAAGATCCTAGCTATATATCTTCTGAACAGACAACATATATATATATATATATATATATATATATATATATATAGAGAGAGAGAGAGAGAGAGAGAGAGAGAGAGAATTGGCACCTTAATTTGCATGTTTGGAGAAATTAAACAAGTGCGTGAGAGAGAAGGTTGTGAGGGGAATGAAGCCTGGTCCGTGAAATTAAACTAGTCCATGCATGCCAGTTGCTTGCATGTATATTATATGTGTGTTAACGTTGGTACTTAATTAATTATCTCGAGCCAAGTAACATTCCCCGCACATCCACCGCATGAACTATATGTGTTGAAACAACTACTGTTGCATCATGTATTTATGGTATAGTGTTGTTTGATTTGGTTTTGCAGTATATATATATGATGAGAATAAGGATATATATGATATATCTAGCTAGCTAACTCCACTAGGGTTAATTTATAATGCCAAAAAATTCATGTATTGATTCATCATTGGGTACGTCTTGACTTTGAGACTCGGCCGTGGGCGGGCGGGCGGGCAGTTGGTGCTCTCTTTATCGTCAAGGCTTGCCAACATTGAGATTTGAGAGTCATTGCTTGCAAATGCAGCTACTTATTTGAATATGCCTATATATATATATATATATATATATATATATATATATATATATATATATATATATATATATCTGCTCGGGATCAGTCATCATACTTTTTATTCTATTACTTCATTTATTTAGCGATGGACCCGTGACGATTTTTGATTTGGTATACAATATCGTTTATCTTTTAGCGACGCTTATATGTTGTCCGTCGCTAAAAGTATAGACTGACGGTTGTATGACCGAAACCGTCATCGAATCCATCTACTAAAGAAGGGGTGTGACGGTGTGAATAATAGATAAGAAGATATCTTGACTTGATCCGCCAAACATATTTTTGAACTTTAGGGTTTAAATTATGTTTGTTTGTAAAAATTAAAAATAATGAATGAAATATGATTATTTGTACTATTTAATTAACAATATTCGATCGTAGGGAAGACAATTGTTTAGCCAATGCTTTAGCAAAATTAGCTTTTTCTTATGACGTACGGATTTCAATCTTGGGTGGAAGAGATTCCCTCTCAACTCCATCAAAAGACAAAATATTTTTAATAATAATAAATTAATTAAATAACAGACTAATCTAAAGACAAAATATTTTTAATAATAATAAATTAATTAAATTTATCTTATGCCGTTGTGTATGTTTTACAATTGAAAAGTTAGTTTTACCAGTTAATTTAACGGTGCATATCTTTCTATAGTCGGTGTTCATTTCGTAATATATATGACTAGTTTTGTAGTATTTGATAGTACTACTATATATCAACCGATCCCAATGGGAAACAAATTAATCAATTCCGGTAATAGGGGGCGAGTGAAAGGAAGATGAGTCGTATTCTGAAGAGTTTTGTGAATTTTAAACTTCGGGACTAAATTTGTTGAAAGATGGAACTTAGAGGGTCAACTTTATAAATAACTTAAACAACCTCCTCATCAGAAAGTACTAGTAGTATAATATTATGTTCGTTCCAAATCATTTTGTGAATGTTTTATCTTGATTTAAGTGGATAAGTATTAGAGTTAATATTTTTGGGGAGATGTGTAATATTTTTGGATAAATTTCGCAATTATAATTTGACTTGAATTTATTGTAATACTACATAGCAGGATTTGTTTCAAATTATAAGATCATTATTAATTTTTAAAGTCAATTTAAGACATTTTAAACTTACAATTGAGATGATTCGTTAAAATTTATAAAATAATAAATATTACATTCAATTATTTTTTAGATAATTTACAATATCCATCATTGTATTAATTAAAATTATAAAAATTCATGTCAATTTTGAGTTTAAAAATATATTGAATTAACTTTAAAAAATCAGTAATAATCTGATAAAGAAAGTCACGAGCCATTATTTTTTCTCCTATTATTTTCAAAATTAATTTTTTTTAGAAATTCTAAGCATAAAAACTGACAAATAAATTAAAATTCTAAAATGAACAAACAGTTCGGGCTCGATTCGTACCCGTTCAACAAAAAATTCGATTCGAACTCGACAAGAAATATAAATGAGTCAAATATGAGCAAATTTAAAGTTCGATAATTTACTCGAACATCCTCAAATTATAATTTTCTATTGATACTCGGATCATATTCGTTCGAAAAATTTAAATTGCTCAGACTCGATTTAAGATCGTACTCGACTCAATAGATAAACGAACTTCAATCAAACTTTTATAAATATTATAAATTAAATCTAAATAATTCAATACTCAATTCAACTCAATTTATTTACACTTTTATCGACAAACATGAGTGTAAAGAGGCTGGGGGAAGCATTAATAGTGAATTGGTTGACTACTTGACTAGTTGGGTCATGTTGATAGTGTTAATTAATTGTCATTTAATAATTATTCCTAGACTAGCTAGCTCCAATACGTTGCTTGTTCCATGGTACTACTCCGTATTTGCATTGTGGTAGACTGGTAGGTGTCAGTATCCCGAGGGGAATTTAAGGTGATTTTTATTATAATAATTATATTTTTTTGGAATTTTAAAATTTGTTTTTAAGGATATTTATAGCACACAGTTACATACCCATAGTAGTAAAAATTCTAAAAGACGGTTTGAGATCGCTTATAAACAGTCTAACATATTTATAATCAGTTTTAAAAATAAAAATATTTGATAAATTTATTTTAAAACTATTTTATAATAATTTTAAATTTATTTTAAATTTAATAATCAGATTTAACCAAGTATATTACTAATTTATACCTATTTACTTTTTTTTAATTCCACTCATTACCCATCTTTATTTTTTAAAATAATTATTTTTAATAATTTACACTTAAAATAAGTGATTAACAATTTTTTTACACCAAATTTTTTAACTTCTTATTAATTTAAGCGTTTTTTATTTATCAAATACATACTACTTTTTTAAAATCAATTATAAGTAAAAACAATAATCAAAATCACTAATTATATTTTTTAAACAATCACAAACATACCCTAACACTAATAATAGAGAGATTGTTAAAAAGTTGATTCCCTCGTGATGAGGGAATCTGTTTACCGGCCCACCCTTCTTCAATTCCTTCTCCTCCTCTTCCTCTCCTGCATTCTCTATAAAAAGGGATTCTACTGAATGAAAGAGGGGTGAACTTCCTAAATAATTTTCTTCTCTCTTTTTTCTCCTGTTTCTCTCTAAATATTATTAGAGCAATTATAAGAATATATTTCTATACTTTTACTAAAGTTTTATAACACGTTATCAGCACGAAGCTCTAACCAACTGAGACGGTAAAATTAAATTATTGCAATTTATTATTATACTACTGGTTGGGCTATACCACCAATAATATAATTTTATTCTTATAATTGCATTTAAATTATGTTATTTACAATGGTACCATCTATCCTTGTTAATCTTACAAGACTAAGTGGGAATCTTTTTATCATTTATTATTCCGCATTTAATATTACGTTTGGAATATCACATCGATGAATTTCACCGACGCGGTTCCATTATTATTACGCATTTAATATTCGTTTTAATATCCTCGCGTTGCAATAATTTCACCGACTTTGGTTCCATTATTTATTATTTCGCATTTATTATTTTGTTGAGAATAACCTGTCTGTGCGGTCGGTCTATCGCATGCATGGTGAAATTATTCTGTTATTCCATTATTTATTATTTTATTGGAATAACCTGCCTACGCGGACTACCGTATGCATGGTGAAATTCTTATGTTATTCCATTATTTATTATTCTGTTGGAATAATCTACTTACGCGAACTACCGCATGTCGGGTGAAGATCCATTTGCATTATGCTAATAACATAAATATAAGAATATTTATATTTGCATTTTATCACCACTTGAGGTCGTGACGTAGTTTATTTTTCATATTCCATATATGCAATTATTTATTGTTTTAATAAATAATAATTATGTTTTAACCCAGAATAAATGGCAAACTTGGCAAAAATAGATTTTTCTATTTTGAAAATATCTGGAGATAACTATTTGGTTTGGGCACTTGTTGCAGAATTGCACCTTAATGTAAATGAGTTAGAAAAAACAATTACGGAATATAATTCCAATGTTTATAGAATAACCTCTACTTTGGCTTTGTGCGGAGATCCAGTTTTTTGAATCCCAAATGTTAGAGAAAACACTCTCAACTTTTCATTCCACCAACATTATTTTGTCACAACAATATAGACAGAGTAAGTTCACAAAATTCAGTGACCTATTGTCTATCCTCCTTGTTGCAGAAAAGAATAATGAATTGTTGTTGAAAAACCATCAAGTACGGTCAACAAGTGCTACCCCATTGCCGGATATTAATAACACGTCATTCTAGCAGAATAAACGTGACAATAGATGGCCATATAATAAGAAGCCTTGGGGGCGAAAGAATAAACGAGGCCATCATAACAACAAATTTCAGAACCGCGAAAATTCAGACCACCAGAAGTGGCAAGTGTTTGAGTCGGATAAAAATAAAGAAAATGCAATACAGATAAAGAACAAACCAGATGTTTGTTTTAGGTGTGGGATGAATGAGCATTGGTCGCGTACCTGTCGTACGCCGAGGCATCTGATTAATTTATTCCAGGAGTCTCAAAAGAACAAAGTAATGGAGGTAGAAACGAACTTTGTTAATCATCAATTGGAGATTGTTGATGATCCACCAATGACCAACAATGAGGAAAAAGTTGTTGATATTACTGGACCTTTTGAAAGTATCTTTTGGGATAACGTTTAATTTTTGTTTTAATTAAACATCCTGCATGTATTTAATATTATTAGTTTTCGTTTTATACGTGGTAGGCGTCTTTCATGAATAATATTTCTTATTTATGTTTTTACACGTGTCAGACCATCTTTAATGAAGATCTTCTCGTCAGTTCTACTATTTCTGAAAAATAGAATATCCTAGAAAAATTTCATTAAATTTCTTCTGGATTATATACTATGAAAATTAGAGCAATTGAGTCTCATACTCTTATGATTTTAAAAATCATAGATCCCAAATCCTTTATGATTTGGCATGAAAGACTCGGTCATCCAGGTACTTCTATGATGTGTCGTATTATTGAAAATTCTTTTGGTCATCCTCTCAAAAAAAATAAGAAGGTTTTTCCCAGTAGTGAATTTTCTTGTGCTGCGTGTTCTTGAGGAAAATTAATTGTTCGACCATCACCAACAAAAGTTTTTAAGGAAGCTCCAAAATTCCTAGAGGGAATTCAAGGAGACATTTGTGGACCTATTCACCCATTGTCTGGCCCATTTCGATATTTCATGGTTTTAATAGATACTTCAACTAATTGCACGCCCATTAATGTTAAGGGCTAACTTACCTACCTCAGTTTGGGGTCATGCAATTCTTCATGCTGAAGTAATCATTCGGGTAAGACCAACGGCTCTTCATAAATTTTTTTCTCTACAATTAGTTCTTGGATAGACACCCAACATATCACACTTTCGAGTATTTGGAAGTGTGGTATATGTTCCAATTGCACCTCCACAAAGAACTAAAATGGGAGCCCAACAAAGAATAGGTATTTATGTTGGTTTTGATTATCCTTCTATTATCAGATTCTTGAGCCTTTAACTGGATATGTTTTTACTCAATGTTATGTAGATTGTTATTTTTAATAAATCTGTATTTTCACCATTAGGAGAAGGGAAAGTTTTAAATAAAAATCCTCCGACATATCATGGAATGCATCAGAATTAAATTCATTTGATCCTCGTACATGACAATGTGAAATTGAAGTTCAAAGAATTATTTGTTTATAAAATATTGCAAATCAAATGCCAGATGCATTTAATGATGCTAGAAAAGTGATAAAGTCATATACACCTGCAGTGAATACTCCAGCAGAGATAGAAATACCTATTGAAAAATAAATTCCTGAAGAATTGACAAATAAGGTAATAGAAGAATCTAAACCACACTAGAAGCGTGGAAGACAAGTTGGTGCAAAAGACACTGTACCACGATAATCAAAAGCAAATAATGGAATCCCAGAAGGAATACCCGCTCTAGAAGCAGCACATATTCCAAGAGTGGGAATAACCCCAGAAGAGGTACAACCCGCTCCAGAAGTAGCACATATTCCAAGAGTGGGAATAGCCCTAGAAGAGGTTCAAAATCTCAGTAAAGGGATAAGAGATGAACACCAAGAGATCTCAATAAATTATGTACATAATGAGAAAATATGAGATCGAAGCAAAGTCATGATTGACGATATATTTGCTTTCTTTATAGCATAAGATATTACTTTGATTCCTGACACGGATCTTGAACCACAAAACGTGGAAGAATGTCGGAAAAGAAAATATTGGCCAAAATAGAAAGATGCTATTCAAACTGAGCTACAATCTCTATTGAAAAGAGAAGTATTTGGACCAGTAGTCCAAACACCGCTGGGTGTAATCCCGGTTGGAAACAAATGGGTATTTGTACGAACGCGAAATGAGAAAAATGAAATTGTGAGATATAAAGCCCGATTTATTGCTCAAGGGTTTTCACAAAAACCTGGTACTGATTATCAAGATACAGACTCTCCAGTACGTAATGGATGGAGTCACTTTTTGCTTTGTGATAGGTATGACAACCATGGAAGGTTTGGAAACACGTCTGATGGATGTTGTAACAGCATACCTATATGACTCACTTGAAGTGAGATTTACATGAGAATCCCTGAAGGATTGAAAATGGCTGAATCATAAAAGCCCCGTCACATATATTCAATCGAGTTATAATGCTCATTATATGGATTGAAATAGTCTGGTCATATGTGGTATAATCGACTTAGTGATTATTTAATAAAAGATGGATATATAAATAATCATGTATGTCCATGTATTTTTATTAAGATATCATAAAGTGGTTTTTCCATCATTGAAATGCGAGTTCTGGCTTGAGGAAGTAGCATTCCTTGGGCACGTGGTGTCGAAACATGGAGTATCTGTTGATCCGACGAAGATTGAAGCAATACAAAGTTGGGAACAACCGAAGTTCGGATGAAGTACGTGAAGTTTTTGGGCTTAAATTGGTTATTATCGGAGATTCGTGGAAGGGTTTTCTCGAATCGCTACTCCATTAACCTAGCTAACTTTCGGAAGGATACAAAATTCGTTTGGAGCGAAGAATGCGAAGAAGAGTTTCCAAGAGCTTAAGAGGAGACTTATTTAAGACTGTTACTAACAATACCATCTGTTCGGATGGATTTTTATCTCAAACGATGCATCGTGCAAAGGGTTAGGATGTGTTCTCATGCAACGTGGGAAAGTCATAGCCTATGCCTCATGACAACTTAAAGAGTATGAGAGGAATTATCCTACTCATGATCTAGAGTTAGCGGCCCGATCGTTTTCAAGCTTAAAGATATGGAGGCACTATCTATATGGGAGAAAGTGGAGATATATTCGGACCATAAAAGCCTTAAATATTTCTTCACTCAAAAGAACTCAACATGCGGCAACGACGTTGGCTCGAACTATTGAAAGACTACGACCACACTATTCATACCATCATGGTAAAGCGAACGTGGTAGGCGATGCATTGAGTGAAGATCATATCTTGAGGAAAAGTGCGATGATGTCAAGTATACGCGTAGAGCCAACTTTAATAGAAAAAGTTAAGGTTGCTCGAGCCATCGACCCGGAGCTTATGCGTATGAAGAAAAAAAAGTACAAGAAGGAGCTATTAGGAAGCGAGAATTGATGAAGAAGAAGAATACTTGAGTCCACTCTAGACTTTGTGTTCCTAAAGACTACGATTTGAAGTACAAGATTATGATGGAGGCACAATACACCATTTGCAATCCATCCTGGAAGTACTAAAATGTATCGTGATCTTGACATACATTTTGGTGGAACAATATGAAGAGAGAGATTGCAAAGTTTATCTCGATGTGTTTAACTTGTCAACGTGTAAAGGCGGAGCATCTAGTACCTAAGGGTCCGTTGCAACCACTTGAGATTCGAAATGGAAGTGGGAACATATTACCATGGATTTAGATTCTGGGTCTTCCTACGGTTTCTCAAGGCATCAATGCTATTTGGGTTATTGTTGATAGATTAACCAAGTCTGCTTTCGTTTCTTGCCGTCTGGGAGACTTATTCACTTGAGCGTCTTGCTAGTATGTACGTGAATGAGATTGTGAGGTTGCATGGCATGCACAGTATCCATAGTTTGGGATCGTGACCCAAGATTCACTTCAAGATTTTGGGTTAGCTTGCAAAAAGCTATGGGCGCGGATTCTGATTGATTCGGCATACCATCCTCAAACGGACGGACAATCGAAAAGGACTATTCAAACTCTTGAAGATTTATTAAGACTCGTGTCCTAGACTTCAAGGCGGTTGGGATAAGTATTTACCATTGGTGGAATTCTCCTACAACAACGCTTATCGAGCAAGTATAGGTGTGGCTCCATTTGAAGCATTATATGGACGAAAGTGTCGCTCTCCAATATGTTGGGATGAGGTGGGTGAAGCAACATTGTTGGAACCCGAGTTAGTACGTATGACTACCAAAAAGATCCAAATGATTCGACAACGTATACAAACGGCACAAGATCGACAAAAGAGTTATGCGGATCTTCATCGAAAGGACGTGGAATTTAGTGTAGGGGATCATGTATTGTTGCGAGTTGCTCCATGGAAGGAAGTTACAAGATTTGGGAAGAGAGGAAAGCTCAATCTACGATTTATTGGTCCATTTCAAATTCTTGACCGAGTAGGAAATGTAGCCTATAGACTCGCGTTACCTCAAAGTATGTCTCGTGTTCATAATGTGTTTCACATATCATACTTAGTAAATATGTGAAAGACCGAATCACGTTATAGAGTTAGAACCAGGACGAGATAGCCAAGACTTAACGTGTGAGGAGGTACCGTCAAGATTTTGGATAGGAAGGAGCATGTCCCCTACGCCATGAAAGGTCATACCACAGTTAAAGTTTTGTGGAGGAATCATCTTTGTAGAAGAAATGACACAGGAATTGGAAACGGAAATGAAAGCGAGGTATCCTCACCTTTTCGAAACACCACAGTACGTACGTCAATTTCGAGGACGAAATTTCATAAGGAGGGGAGGTTGTAAGACCCCAACTTATTATTAATGAAATTTAATTTTCTCTATTTATTATTTTGAAATAGTAAGGGTTGATTTGATTAATGTGGATAGTTAGGGGTAAGATACGCAAATATTTCAAAATAAGCAAGTGGTTATAAAATATTCATTGTTGTTTGGGAATATTCGTTTGGTGCGTGGAATATTAAATCTTTGTCGATATTATTAAATGCGGCAGCGACCATGTGTGGGCCCCATAACGAAAAGCGATTGGATGAAGAAAACGACAAATATAAGTTGTTTAAAAATAACGGCGTAGTTATTCTGAGTTAATCTTTGTTAAAATACTCGGTTGGTTAAAACACGATGCTTGCACCAGATTGCACCAATTATTGATTCTTACGTAAGAAAGGCACTACTCAATAATGGTTACGATAATTATTTATTCAATGATTTTATTGAATTCTTTGCGTTGATATTTTATATTCTTTGTTGTTTTCAATAATTGTCATTACAAGATTTTTCATTATCGAAGCAATAATTCATATTATCTGAATAATATTATTAGATAACATTATTGGCAATGTCTAGAAAGTTATGTCTAAGGAGAGGTTTGGTCACCTAATTGCGCCATGAAGAAGAAATTCTTATTGGAAAGCCCCCTTTCTTTCTGAAGCTGCACGGTTGTCAATATTGTGATTACGTAATATTATTTGTGAATAATTAATTATTAATTCATATGATGAGAAAAATATTGATTTTATGTGGATATAGATGGAGAAAATTTTATTATGACAATTGTTGAAAATTGAAATTTTATCTTTTTACGATAAAATAATTCATTTAAATATATTATTATATTTTAATAATATAATAATGGTGATATTTTTACAACGAATGTGGGATATATGAGTATCTGAGGAGGAAGAGTATTTTTGTTGTAATAAATGTTTAAAACATGTTAAACATGTCGGTGGACCCCATTTATTATTTCAAATTTGATTATAGCTTTGTAAAATCGCTTGGTTTGTGGATTTCGGTCAATTTCTATTTGGAATTTGGAAAAACTTTCTTCTGCAAAGTTGTAGAGAATTGAATTTCCTATAAAAAATCGCGAGATTCGAATTTTCTGATGAAAGGGATATTTATTATGAATTATTGAAGTTCCGAAGCTCCGAAATAATTGATTTTTGGAAGTTTAAAATATTTAAAATTAGAAAAACGTTTTTTCTTACTTTTTCTAGAATGTGGCATGTGTTTGATGGCTGAAATCAGATTCTAGGCATGTGTAGGAAATTTATATAATTATATTATTAATTTATTAAATTTTACGCTTTGGTGTTCTAAGCGATTTCCTATAAATAGGGTGCTTAGGTTAGAATTGAAAATCACACCGAAATCAAGTTTTCTCTCTATATATTATCGTTTATTCTTGTGAGTATTTTGAGTATACTTTGAGTATTGTTAGGCGGTGCAAGTTCCTTGACCTTATATACCCTTGTGATTCCACTTAAAGTACTAATCTTTCGAGGTAAGGGATGTTATTTTCTTCTCAAATGATATTATTTCTTCAATATCATTATCTTTGAAATATTGGTTAGAACTTTTTTTATCAAATTTGGAACTTTTTCATGTTGGGGTTACTATTCATGAGTTCTTATTCACGAGTTACTATTCATGAGTTACTTATTCACGATTCTTATTCACGAGTACTATTCATGAAGCGTGAAGATGTTTTTGTGGAATTTCTATCTTTTGGTGTCGAGTTACTATTCACGTATAATCGACACTATTCACGTATATCGACACTATTCATAGAAAAATAAAATTTCTTCTTTTTGTCCAAAATATCTATTCGGATACTAGCTTTGATTGTATCCATGTTTTGATCATTCTTGAATTTTACACCACTATGATTATTTTTGAGGTATTTTTTGAACATGGATAAAACAAAGTACGAATCCTTAATCCTTAATCCTTGTCATTTTGTTTCAATTGGATTCGTTTCTTTAAAAATATTTTCATCATCCTCGGTCTTAAATGATGATATTATTGAATATCTTTGGCACAGTAGTGCAAAGATGAATGATTTCTGAAGAATATCTTTGGCTCAGTAGTGCAAAGATGAAACAGTGTTGAGATGAAAATGACCGATGATTAATATCTTTGGCCCGTAGTGCAAAAGATGAGCAGTGTTTAGATGAACATGACTTAATCGATGAATATCTTTGGCACGTAGTGCAAAGATGAATATGTGATTCGGATATATATTGATTGATGTTACGAGGGATAAAAGATAGAGCGATGAACTTTTAAATTCATACATGGAAGATAGTAGTTTGCATTCTCTACTTAACTCTTCTAATGAATTATTATTTCATTATGAATATTGATTTAAAATTTGTTGTCTATTGTATTCTATTAGATTTTTCCTGTTGAAGACTAACGATAATTTGTTGTATATTATCTTAGTCATATTATTCTTTCTTTGGGCTAGTTGAGCTCACCCTTTTCCTTTTTGTTCCATTTTTCTTCTCGGGAGGCGAGAAATATAGCGAAGTACGAGTCGGGGTATGGAATGAAGGTTTTAGAAAGAATTGTTTAGTAGTCCTCACCATTTTTGTAAAATAATGTATCAATAAATGTGATGAGGATTTATTTGAGTATAGATATTGTCTAGAAGATAATATTTGTATTCAAACTCACGATTTTCTGATTTGTAATAATAAAGTTGTCGTTATTTCTGTACCATGTATTGACAACTCAGAATAGGTGATGTATACCTATTTTGGGGGCGTCACAGGAAGACTGTACTCTTTTTTCTTAGTCACGGTTTTTATCCCAATGGGTTTTTCCTGACAAGGTTTTAACGAGGCAGTCAATTAAGATATTTATTTAAAAGATATGTACTCTTTTTTCCTTCGTTAACTTTTTTCCACTTGGTTTTCTTAACAAGGTTTTTAATGAGACATAATCTTATATCATATGGAATCAGGTGAAGTGTTAAAAAGTTGATTCCCTCATAATGAGGGAACCTGTTCACCCGCCTACCCTTCTTGAATTCCTTCTCCTCCTCTTCCTCTCCTGCATTCTCTATAAAAGGGATGCTACTGAATGAAAGAGGGGTGAACTTCCTAAATAATTTTCTTCTCTCTTTTCTCTCTTGCTTCTCTCTAAATATTATTAGAGCAATTATAAGAGTATATTTCTATACTTTTGGTTAAATTTTATAACAGAGATTTATTATTGGTGTTACGTAAGAAAAACTTGTAGATTTAATAGTTGTGTTATGTCTAATTAATGTGTAGATATCCTACACATTATATTTTTATTATTTAATTTATAAAATAATTAGCTACAAGGTTTTTTTCCCCCAAGGATACATTTAAATATATAATGATATAATATTAATATAAAAAATAAAACTTGTCATTCATTGATTGTGGGACTTGTCTTAAGTTCTATATATTTGTAATAAAACAAATTGGGTTCCTATTTCCTAATCAAACTCATGAGTTGTCACATTTCTATTTTCAATTATCATTTTCCAATTTTCCCTATGTAGTTAATTTTTTATGTACCAACCCCAACATTTATCACAGTGATTTAAATAAGGCATCAGGGCAATCCGTAAACTCAAATATTCTGGGATCAAATCCCACCCATTGCAAGTGTTAAGCACGAAAGGGTCATGGGGCCACGGAAATGCAGACGCAAGCCTGTATAAAAAATCTGATCCGGAGTGAAGAGATTAGTCAGGTTGCGATCGGGAACTCCACGCTATCAAAAAAGATTTAATTGTAAATATAATACTACTTCTTTTGTTTCACAAAAAGTTTTCCTTTATACAATTTATGAAAATTAAGAATGTAATTATTAATTTTTATATTTATCCTTAAAAATAATAGGTTGGTTTTAGTATTGGTGATATTATAATTAATGAAATTACAAACATAATTTTAAAGATATTGTGTCGCTTTATATTATTATTTGTTAAAGAAAAAAAAACTCTTTGTATCGCTTTGTGTCGCTTTATATTATTATTTTATTTTTAATTTTTTTTTAATCTTTTTATTTAATTATCTAAATTTATAAAATTTTTATTTTATTCTATATAATTTACACACGTTACGTGTGTTACCAGGTGCTGGTAAATTATAGAAGGAAGGAATAGTGAGAAATAGACCTGGCAAACGGGTTGGGCTATTAGCTGGTTGGGCCAAAAAAGTGAGTCCAAAGCCCATATTTTGACAGACGAGCAGGCTGGCCCACGGACTTGGATTGATATATGATTAAATTTTGACATATTTATGGGCTGAGCTCAAACGAATTGGACCATCGTCGGGCCAGACCAAAACAACCAAAGTTTTAATGGATTGAAAAATAGGGTCCTTTACATAAGTATATAACAAATAGAAAATAATTACAAGAATAGTACATCAATCAAATAATTACAAAAAAATAAGTGTAATTAGGACCCATATTACAAAAATAGTACAATTCACATTAAAAAAGAAACCTAAAAGCAAGGAAAATAACTGCCATAATTTCAAATTCAAATTCAAATTCAAATTCAAACATTTGGGATCTAACAACAAAAATAAAATCAAAATAATAACAGTCACAACTATTTTCCAAAATCTAAAAATTACAACTATTTTGTAACAACAGTGGACATCCATTATCATTTTCTCTCTCTTCCTCCTCTAGTACCTTCTCTGCTCCGACCTTATTTATCTACTGCAACCATGTCCACGTTTATACCAAGGTAACCAATAAAAAATACAACACTGCATAGGAAAGAGAGAGATAAGAGACTGATGTGAAATGTAATATTGATAACCAAACTTTCGTACCAAGGTAACTAAACATTTATACCAAGGTAACCAAACCTTTATACCAAGGTAACCAAATCTACCTTCACAGATGCAGTACGAATTTATTACCTTGGCCTAAAAGTTTGGCAACCAATTTCATGAAGACAAATAAAAAAAAGAACACTGCATAGAAAAGAGAGATAAGAGAATGATATATAATGTAATATTGATAACCAAACCTTCGTACCAAGGTACCCAAAAATTTATACCAAGGTAACCAAACCATTTGTGAGAACCCAGATTTTATGAATAAAGAATTAATTTTCTCGAAATAAATTTTTTTTTTATATTATGATGTAAATTTGAGATAATGTTATAGTTGTGGGTAGTATTTATAAATTTTGCAAAGTATGCAAGTTGTCATATTATATTCGATTGGTTGGGGAATATTTTTTTTTGTCGGGAAATATCCGTACGACGGTACAATCATTGGTGGACCCCACAACAGAATTATTGTCGGATTGAGAAAACGACAAAAATATTTTATTAGAAATAACAGCGGAAGTTTTACCGTTGATACTGTTGAACTACTTGGTAATAAAAGTACAGTAATACGCGTTGTTGCATAGTAGCACACGGTATTGATTATTGATATTTATATGAGAAGTTACTCAGTTTTGTTCAATTATTGCTACAATAGTTGCTGCATAGTATCTCACATTATTTGATTCAATTATTATTGATTTAGAAGTTTTGTTTTATTCGTATTATTAATGTAATAAAACATAAACATCTTTTTTATAAAAAATAGAACACTTTATTAAAGTTATTCTATAAATAGAATATATTATATGTTATTATGCATAGTATTTGCATAGTGTCCGCATAGTGTTTGCATAGTAAAAATCTTTTTATATAAATAGAATATATTATATTTTATTTAAAATATTTTGCTTTAAATATGGACCGTCAGATTAAAGTAAATCAATCTGAACCGTTCATGGATTAGTTACTATGCATTCCATTTTTCTATAAATAGGAAGCTTAGTTAGACTTGAAATCACACCAGAAGTTCAGAGAATTCTCCTTCTATAATCTTAAGCGTATTTCCTTAAGAGTTTTAAGAAACTTTGAGCGAAGAACATAGTATAAGTTTTCTTTAAAAAAATCCTCACCCTATCAGTCAGAATATTCATCTTTTACGGTAAGGGATATTATTCTTCTATATTCATGAAGAGAATCATTGTTATTCCATTTCTTATTATTACATTGGAATAACTTTTGTATCTGTGAATACTCTATACTTGGTGACATTCTTCTATTATTCATCTTTATTATTACATTGAAATATCACATGCATGTGTTTTTACATTTGACTGGGTTCCATTTTATTATTTCGCCTTTATTATTACATTTCAATATCATATACGTGCTATCTGTGGGACTGGTTCTATTTTATTATTCCGTCTTTATTATTACCGCCGAATATCCTGTGTGTCTTATCTGTGGGACTGGTTCCATTTTATTATTCCGCCTTTATTATTACGTGAAATATCACATGCATGCTAAATGCCGGACTGGTTCTATTTTTATTATTCCGTCTCTATTATTCTTTAATATCACATGCCTATGCTATACTGCCGGACCGGTTTCCATTTTATTATTCCGTCTTTATTATTCTCATTTTAATATCCATGTTCCGGTGAATTTCACGTGACATGGTTTCATATTTATTATTCCGTATTTATTATTACGTGGGGAATAACACATGCATGCGGTCTCTATCGCATGCATGGTGAATCCTTCATTATTCCATTCTTTATTATTACATTGGAATAACTTTTGCATATGTGGATTGCCACATGTATGGTGAATGATCATTTGTATTCATTCCTTATTAAATTATGGAAATGATCTGTATACGTGGATTACCGCATGGCTGGTGAAAATCCATTTACAGTTTCATATATTCTTTATTATACTCAGTTGGTTAAAGTTTTGATTTTTATACTCCATGAAATTAGTGGAATATCTTTGATATTTGCGCTTCATCCAGTATCTTTTCATGGAAACATTCTTCTGAGCATTATTCAATTTTTTCTCTGAAAGTAGTATCGTATTGACAATTTAGACATTATTGAGTTCGGATAAATTAACTTATAAACCTTTAAAATTTATTCTTGAACTTGTTTAATTAAGTTATATGTCATTGTCATGATGAGTTATGTTGGTTATTATGTGAAAACATGAAAGTTTCTTAGAAATCACAAAGGGTTGAAAAATCAGATTTTGGTGAAAACGGAACATAAAATTCAACTGACCATATCTTCTAATATATTTCAAATTTTTGAGTGTGGTCAAGTCCTAGAGTTAGATCTATGAGTTACCTAACTTATCCAAGTGAAATCACTGGAAAAGATGTTGTAGATTTTTGTGTGGACTGATTTTAGTAAAAGATATAAAAGCTGAAAATTTCAAAAAGGTTGCTATCCAAAATTTGAAGGGGCTGTTTCGGCCACTTAATTTGTGAGAAAAATTCAGGCCTTTTGGGAAATAAAATTATATGGTATGAAGAACCTCATGTCCAAAAATGAACTCATTCTGATTTAAAATGAGCAAGTTATGACTATTTCAATATTTAGGTTTTTCTGACGAAAAATGCTATAACCGGAGTTCTACAACTCCGATAACCATGAAATTTAAACTGGAGGCTCACATTAACATGTGTAAGGTCCTGCCAAGATTTGGAAATTTTTGTTGTTAAACTTGAGGTAGCTAATTTCTTAAGGAATTAATTGGAAATTGATTTTTGAAAATTAGTAAATGAATTTTAAAAATTCCGAGAAAAATATATTTTCATTATGGGACTATATTATGTTGAATCCCAGAAAAGAAATATTTTTGGGACTGATTTGGTATTTTTCATAAAAATAGTTTAGTTACGAATATATGAGTTAAATATGATATGTGAAGTAACAAAGTTGGAAAAATATGATTTTATGGCTTGGAAATCCTATATAGGGTATATGCATATTGTTGATGAGGGATTTGATCATTGGTGATGAAATCTTATGAGTATAGTATTCTTGAATGATTAAATTCATTATTTGGTAAAGTGTAAACAATTAAAATAAATTGTTTATAAGTTTAAGAAGTGATTAAAACATTGTTATGATATTAACAATATTAGATTATAAATTTATTATGTGATTGATAATATTTGGATAAATTTAAAGTTTTTAATATTTGTCTTTGTTCTCAGTTAATTAATGTTTATATCATTGTCATCATCCTCATGGTTATAGGGTGATAAAAGTTATCATTGGCTTACGTGCGAAGATGGACTGTTGATTATTGAATTGTATATCTTTGGCTTACGTGCAAAGATGAATTATTAATTATTGGTTTTATTGTTGTATATCTTTGGCTTACATGCAGAGATGGACTGGGTATGATTGTGATCAGGGGTTATTCGGTATAAGTCATGACCATTGATGATTTAATGAATATCCTTGGCCCGTAATGCAGGGATGATTCGATGATGTGATTCATTTACAGGGATACAATATTATTGGTGGACTTTTAATATGGAGAAGATAATTGACCTGATGGTCTATTTGACTCTTTTAATGGATTGCTCGTTCCGCTGCAACTATGGTTGAAAAGTTTTATCATCTACCATATGTTCTAAATCTCTGAGTTATTATTAATGAAAACTATTGATAATGTAATTATCTTTAGTTATGATATTCTTTTATTGGGCTAGTTGTGCTCACCCTTTTGCTTCACAATTCCTTTCAGGTAATAAGAGTGTAACTGGGTCGAGGCCGGGGACTATAGGAAAGAGTAAGATGGTCCGAGGCCGTTGAAGTTTCTCAATACATTATAAATCTACATGACATGCGATATATAATTGCATTGAGGACCTAAGATGTGTGTAATAAGTGAAATATTTAATTTTGGTGAACTATAATAGGGTGAAGCGAACCCAACTTTGGAAGGGTATTTTGTCACTATCATACAAAATGTCTAATGACATACAAACTCGTGTTATCATAAGACAGGGTTGTGCACATCCTCTTGCTAAGTATATCTACGAGCACTACCTATATGATCTTGGAGTTTATTTGAAACATAATTTCCACTTGGAGACAGTGGAGATAGTTATATGCCAAGAGAGAACTCACCATTGGAAAGAAAATGATTGTAATCTTCTCGTGTTTCTTTGGGGTATATTGGGTCAACCAAGGATAATTCTGTGGACATATGATATCTACCATAACCTAGACGCATGGCCTCCCATGTACGAAGGTTTCATTGATCACTTCCCAAATATTTTAATTCCAAAAATAATTTTTGATTATATTTTTATGTAAAGTACCATTGTAAGGTTGTGGTCGAGGCACCATGAGAGTTATATGCATTGTATTAAAAACTCATAGTTAGCTATGGTCGTATTCTACACGACAGTTCAATAGTTGTATAATTAAGTTTGTATTTGTATTTTGTACCATGTATTTGGCGACTCAAAATGGGTGATGAATACCTAATTTTGGGGGCATCACAGTTGGTATCAAAGCTTAGGGATATGATCCCTGGCTAAAGATGTGAGATCAGAACTAGGAGGGGAGAGACGGGGAATTCCTTCGCTAGTATGACCTACCTAAGTTTATTTGATATTTAATTGGTCGGTCAGAGTATAGGGATAATATGTGATATGATAATTAACCTTTGTTTTGTGACAATTGTAAGACCCCAACTTTTTGAATAAAGATGAATTTTCTATAATTATCATTTTTGAATATTATGATATAATGTTATAGTTGTGGGTAATAATTATAAATTTTGCAAAATACGCAAGTTGTTAAATAATATTCGATTGGTCGGGGAATATTCGGTTTAGTAGAGAATATTCGTACAACGGCTCAATCATTGGTCCCACAACAGAATTATTGTCGGATTGAGAAAACGACAAAAATATTTTTATGAAAATAACGACGGAAGTTTTACTGATTATCTTGTTGAACTACTTTCATTAGTAAAAAAATGCGATGTCGTGTGGTTGCATAGTAGCACACGGTATTAATTATTAATGCTTACGTGAGAAGTCACTCAGTTTTGTTCAATTATTGCTATACTAATTGTTCCATAGTATCTCACGTTATTTGATTCAATTATTGTCGATATTTATAATCAATAATTGAAATGACAGAGTTAGTAATATTATAAATTACAATATTAACGATGTCTAGAAGTTCTGCCAAAGAGAGGTTTGGTCACCTAATTGCGCGCCAATAGGGAGAAATCCTTATTGGAAAGCCCCCTCTTTCCTAGGAACGACCTAGTCGATTAATATTGCGAATTATAATAATGATGATAAATGTTGTTAAAAATATTGAGAGGATTTTTATGAAATAGTTATTATAAATTTTGCTTATTATTTGGATTTCCATTTATCCATTTTTCAAAATAATCGGTAGAAAGTTATTCAGTGTATATATATATATATATATATATATATATATATATAATATTGGTGGGGGGCCATAAGTGGGGCAAATGTTGCCCACATGTTGGTGAAATAATGGGGTGGTTCACGAAAAAAATCAAAGGGAATTGGATTGCTTGGATGGGAGGGTGTATTATTAAGGTTATTATATATATATATATATATATATATATATATATATATATAACTTCATTGACAAATTGGTAAAGGAAGGCATTTATTGATCTAAGTGTATTATGTGATTAGTTGGGCACATGTTATATATATATATTTAATATATATATAATATATATATATAATATATATATTATATTATATTTAAAAGATTTTGCTTTAAGTATGGACTAAATCAGATTAAAGTAAATCAATGCGGACCGTTTCATGAGTTAGTTATTATGCATTCCATTGTTTCTATAAATAAAGCTCATTCCTTCATTATTTTCTTACAAATTCACCGAACTACAGAGAGAAAAGTTATAGAGAGAAATAAGAAGAAGTTTGCTAACTTTCTTTTCCTTTATCCAGCTTTCTTTTTACGGTAAGAATATTATTCTTTTGTATTCATGAAGAGAATTTGTTATTCCATTGCTTATTATTACGCTGGAATAACTTTTGTATCTGCTGGTCTACCCTATACTTGGTGATATTCTTCTATTATTCATCTTTTATTATTACATTTGGAATATCCTGCTGCATACATCTATATCTGTGGGACACAGGTTCCGCTTTAATTATTCGGTTATTCATTGGAATATCACATCTCGTGCTTTTACGCCGCACTGGTTCCGCTTCTCTTATTACATCTTTATTATTCCGTTGCAACATCCTCGCATGCTTTTACGGACCTAGTTCCGTCTTTATTATTACTCGCTGGAATATCACATGCGTGTGTTTTACACCGGACTGGTTTAAATCTTTATTATTACATTGGAATAACTTTTGTCTGCGAAGTACCTCATGCATGGTGATTTACATTGTTATTCTATTCTTTATTATTACATTGGAACATCCACAGCTTGCATTGATTTTCACCGACTGATTCCGTTATTATTATTACATTGGAATAACCATATACATCACGATATCGCATGCATGGTGATTTCTTTTGTTATTCCATTCGTTATTATACTCGGTTGGTTAAAATTTTGACTTATACTCCATGAAATTAGTGGAATATTCTTGACATTTCTTGGCTTCATCCAAAGATTTTCATGAAAATATTTTTCCGAGCATTCTTGAATTTTACTCTACAAAGTAGTATCATGTTGACAATTTGGACGTTATTAGTTCCTGAATAACTTAATTCTTGAACTTGTTTTATTGAATTCTTATATCATTGTCATCATCCTCATGTTTATATTTTTTTAAAGTCATCTATGGCCTGTAGAGCATGGACGGACTTGGTATGATTATGACCAGGGATTATTCGGTGTAATCATGACCGTAATGTAACAAGTGATGTGGTAAAAGTCTTCATTGGCTCGTAGTGCATTGATGGACAGTTGTTGGCATGATCATGACCATTGGTGAATACACAAATATCCTTGCCTCGTAGTGCATGGAATTTGTGGTCGTGACCCTAATGAATATCCTTGGCCGTAGTGCAGGGATGATGTGGATTATTTATTAAGCTGAGCATAAAAGTAATGAAAAACCTTTTAAAAACATAAAAGATAGTAGATTTTATTCTCTACTTGACTCTTTTAATGGATTGCTTGATCCGCTGTAGTTAAACTTGATGTCTATTGTATTTTATTAGTTTAACATTGTTGAAGGCTAATGATAATTTATTCTGCATTATCTTAGTCATAATATTTCTTGCTGGGCTAGTTGAGCTCACCCTTTCTTTCACTGTTCTCTTCAGGAAATGAGAATGTAAATTTGAACTAGTCGGGGGACGGAGTGATGGTCCGAGATGGTGTCTTAGTAGTCCTCACTATTCTATAAAATAGTGTGATAATAAATGTAATGAGGACATTTTATAAGAGTGGATATTGTCTAGAAGATAATATTTGTATTAAAACTCACAGCTTGTATTTTGTCGTACTTTACACGACTGTTGTATAATTAAGTTATATTTGAATTTTGTACCATGTATTTGACGACTCAAGATGGGTGATGTATACCTATTTTGGGGGCGCCACGGTTAATATCAAAGCTTAGGGATATGATCCTGGCTGCTAAGATGTGAGACAAGAACTAGGAGGGAGGCGGGAATTCTTTCGCTAGTATGACCTACCTAAGTTTATTTATTATTTAATTGGTTGGTCAGAGTATAGGGATAATATGTGATACGTTTATTAACCCTTGTTTTGTGGCAGTATCTGAAAATGGCATCCGAGAACGTTGAGAACATCAATGGAGCACAGGAGACCGTTGAGTCTCCACAGATTAATGGTCAGGATAATGTGCATCTGGAAGGCGACAATCCTCAGGCAAACAACAACACTTACAAATGATGAACGATGAAATGTTCCGAGGCTTCATGCAATTTATGCAACATCAGGCGAGAGCGGCTCCTGTCCAAAATGCAGGTGGAAACACTGGCAACTCTCGGATGGTCACCGCCAAGCAGTTTAAGGAACTAGGACAACCGGAGTTCTTTAGAGAGCCAAAACCACTTAAGGCGGAAACGTGGATTAAACAGATCAACAAGATATTTGATGTCTTGGGTTGCTCCGAGGAGCAAAAGGTTCCCTTTGCCACCTTCATGTTGCGTGCAGAGGTAGATTACTGGTGGGAATCTATAAAACATACCCAGCCTGCCGCACTGAAGATGTCTTGGGAGAAGTTCCAGGAACTGTTCAACGACAAGTACTTTCCCGAAAGTATTCGTCACATGAAAGAGGTAGAGTTCATTAAACTGGAGCAAAATAACATGATCGTGTCGCAGTACGAAGCCAAGTTTGCCGAGTTGTCCCGATTTGCGTCCCATTTGGTTGATAACGAGGAGAGAATGACACGAATATTTTTAATAGGTTTGAAACCTGAGGTACGTCAATATCTTATATCTCATAAACTATGTTTGTATTCAGATGTTGTTAATAGGGCTCAGTTATTGGAGCGTGATAATGAGTCAACTCAACCAAGAGAGAGCAGCCGGCAAAATGATAATACCAGTGAGAACAGTCATCGAAGCGGTGACAACAAGCGTGGAGGGAATCAACAGGCGAGAAATGGTAACCACTTCGGTGGTAATCATGGCCAAAATAATAAGAATGGACATTTCAAAAAGAGGAGATTCAAAAATGATGGAAAGACGTCAACATCAGCACCTGTCGTTAAGGATGGAGAACGACCACCTATCATATGCTTCAAGTGTGGAGGAGAGGGACACATCAGTCCCAACTGTGTGATGCCATCCAAAGCATGTTACAATTGTGGAAGAGAAAGTCACCTGGCCCGATTTTGTCGTTCACCAAAGACAAGTTCAGCTAGGATGGAGGCACCAAAGGCCGTCCCAGAAAAGTCAAAACCAGTAGTGCAAGGGAGAGCATTTGTTGTGACCTCCCAGAAAGCAAGGAACCAGAATGAGGTCATCACGAGTAAGCTAATCATAAACTCTAGCGAATTTTATACTTTATTTGATACTGGTTCTACCAACTCTTTCATTTCTCCTACTTGCGCTCAACGTTTAAATTTAACTCCGGAGAAATTGGACTTTGACTTATCTGTTGAATCTCCATTAGGAGAAACCTTCATTACATCCACGGTTTATAAGTCTTGTTTAGTTCAAATCGGCACCCGCATTTTACCTGTCGATCTTATTTCATTGAAAATACTTGCATTTGATGTAATTCTAGGGATTGATTGGTTAACTACACATCATGCAAAAATTGATTGTTTTCGTAGGGTTGTTAGCTTTCATATTCCTAACCAACCTATTATCTTGAATTCAAGCAACCAAACCATTAAAATCAATCAATTTGTCATCTCAAGCCATAAAGCTATTCGTTTATTGAAAAATGGATGTCAAGCTTTCTTAGCTCATGTCATGGATCTAAACAAAAATACGTTAATTTTGAATGATATTCCTATTGTTAATGAATTTCCGACGTATTCCTCAAGAACTTCGCTGCCTACCCCGAGCGTGAAATTAAATTTTGTATCGACCTTGAACCCGCTATAAAACCCATTTCCAAAGCCCATATCGAATGGCTCTATTGAACTTCGTGAGTTAAAGACCCAACTGCAGGAATTGTTAGACATTGGCTTTATTCGTCCCTAGTACTTCTCCTTGGGGTGCTCCAGTTCTATTCGTGAAAAAGAAAGATGGGAGTATGCGACTTTGTATTGATTATCGGGAGTTTAATCATGTCATCATCAAAAATAGGTACCAATTGCCACGTATTGATGACATGTTTGACCAGTTGCAAGGCGCCAAATTCTTTTCAAAAATTAATCTTCGTTCCGGATATCACCAATTGAAGATTAGAACCGATGACTTTCCAAAGACGGCTTTCAGAACTCGATACGGGCATTATGAATTCCTAGTCATGTCTTTTGGATTGACTAATGCACCTGCTGCCTTCATGGATATGATGAACCGAGTATTCAAGGAATATTTGGATCACTTTGTGGTCGTTTTTATTGATGACATCCTCATATATTCCAAAACCCGTGAAGATTATGAGCAAAACTTGAGGCTGATACTCCAAAAGCTTCGTGAATATAAGCTTTATGCCAAGTTGAAGAAATGCGAGTTCTGGCTTGAGGAAGTAGCATTCCTAGGGCACGTGGTATCAAGTCATGGAATATCTGTTGACCCAGCAAAGATTGAAGCTATTCAAAGCTGGGAGCAACCTAAATCAGTGACCGAAGTACGTAACTTTCTCGGTTTAGCTGGTTATTATCGGCGATTCGTGGTAGGATTTTCTTGAATCGCTACTCCACTAACTCAGCTGACTCGAAAAGATACAAGGTTCGGTTTGAACGAGGAATGTGAGAAGAGTTTTCAAGAACTCAAGAGGAGACTCATTTTAGCACCTGTTCTGACAATACCATCTGGTTCGGAGGGATTTGTCATCTACAGTGATGCTTCGGGCAAAGGGTTAGGATGTGTTCTCATGCAACATGGGAAAGTCATAGCTTATGCCTCACGACAACTCAAAGAATATGAGAGGAGTTGGCAGCTGTTGTCTTCGCACTAAAGATTTGGAGGCATTACTTGTATAGGGAAAAAGTGGAGATCTTTACGGATCATAAAAGCCTCAAATATTTCTTCACTCAAAAGGACCTCAACATGCGACAACGACTTTGGCTTGAACTATTGAAAGATTATGATCATACCATCCAATACCATCTTGGAAAAGTGAACGTGGTATCTGACGCATTGAGTAAAAGATTATATGCGGGTACGAGTGCGATATTGTCAACGCAAAGGCCCATTTTGTGTGACTTGCAAAGGATGGAGATAGAGATAAAAACTCCAGGGACCCACGTGATGATGGCGAATATACGAGTAGAACCGACTTTAATTGATAAAGTTAAAGTCGCCAAACTATAGACTGAAGTTTATGCGTGATGAGGATGAAAGTGCGAGAAGGTCTTATCTAAGGAAGCAAGAATCGATGAAGAAGGAATACTTCGAGTCAACTCCAGACTTTGTGTTCCTAACGACCCTGATTTAAAGTATTAAATCATGATGGAGGCTCACAACACACCGTTTGCAATCCATCTTGGGAGTACCAAAATGTATCGTGATCTTCGTCATACATTTTGGGGGCATCACAACAGTGTTTGAAAATGGCATCTAAAAATGTTGAGATAAGAAATGGGGCAAAATAATATGACCATATCGCAGTACGAGGCTACGCTTGAGGAGTTATCTCAGTTTGCATCCAATTTGGTCGATAATAAAGAGCGAATGACGCGAATGTTTCTAAGAGGTTTGAAATCCTATATACGTCAATACCTCATCCTCATGTTTATATTATGTTGAAAGTCATCTGTGGCCTGTAGTGCATAGATGGACTTGGTATGATTATGACCAGGGATTATTCGGTATAATCATGACCGTAATGTTATAAATGATGTGGTAAAAGTCATCTTTGGCCGTAGTGTATAGATGGACTTGGTATGATTATGACTAGGGATTATTCGGTATAATCATGAATGTAATGGAAAACACGAATATCCTTAGCCTATAATGCATGGATAATTCGTGGTCGTGATACTATTAAGCTGAGTCTCAGCATTATTGGTTTTACAGTTGTATATCTTTGGCCTGTAGTGCAAAGAGGAACTGTTAATTATTGGTTATACAGTTGATATCAAATCCATAGAAAAGAGCCCCAAGCCTTTTGCTGGTGACTTCCAAGTCTTGGGATGCACCGAAGCCAGACTTTCCATAGGGGACACCGTGAGTAACGGTGGCAAGTTGATAGGTATCATTGTGAGATGCTATCCAGGTTAAGGGATACAAGTCACAGTTGGTATAACCATGATTTTTGATGTTTCAGGTAAAGATAGATGATGTAAATTATCTTATTCCTGGGTGCGAAAAGGAATTCAGAATCACAATTATGATTATGAGTTATTCATATGATTGCGGACAGGAATTGTTGATTGATGTTATAGGGATATGGTCACTGACAGAGATATTAGTCTAGAACTAGGAGGGAAGAGACAAGTAATATATTTCGCTAGGGTGTGACTTACCTAAGCCGAAATTTTTACTTGATAAGTTGACAATTTGTGATATGTCAATTAACCTTTGTTTTGAAGGTATATTTTAGAAATGATATCTGAAATACAGGAGATGAACAATATGATACAGAGGATATAACCGGGAAGGTACAATCCGAAAAGAAAGCAAGGTATTCTCATCTCTTCAAACTATCAGGTACGTACGTAAATTTCAAGGGCGAAATTCCATAAAGAAGAGAGATTGTGAGAACCCAGATTTTATGAATAAAGAATTAATTTTTCTCGAAATAATTTTTTTTTTATATTATGATGTGAATTTGAGATAATGTTATAGTTGTGGGTAGTATTTATAAATTTTGCAAAGTATGCAAGTTGTCATATTATATTCGATTGGTTGGGAAATATTCTTTTTGTCGGGAAATATCCGTACGACGGTACAATCATTGGTGGACCCCACAACGGAATTATTGTCGGATTGAGAAAACGACAAAAATATTTTATTGAAAATAACGGCGAAAGTTTTACCGTTGATCTTGTTGAACTACTTTCATTAATAAAAGTACGATGTCTGGCGTTGTTGCGTAGTAGCACACCCAGTATTGATTATTGATATTTGTGTGAGAAGTCACTTAGTTTTGTTCAATTATTGCTACAATAGTTCTTTGTAAGTATCTCACATTATTTGATTCAATTATTATTGATTTAGAAGTTTTGTTTTATTCAGTATTATTAATGTAATAAAACGAAACATCTTTTTATATAAAAATGTAATACTTTATTAAAGTTATTCTATAAATAGAATATATTATATTCTATTATGCATAGTATTTTCGCATAGTAAAATCTTTTTATATAAAACATAATACTTTATTAAAGTTGTTCTATAAATAGAATATATTATATTTTATTATGCATAGTGTTTGCATAGTGCCCACATAGTGTTTGCATAGTAAAAATCTTTTTATATAAATAGAATATATTATATTTTATTTAAAAAATTTTGCTTAAAACATGGACCGTCAGATTAAAGTAAATCAATCTGAACCATTCATAGATTAGTTATTATGCATTCCATTTTCCTATAAATAGGAAGCTTAGTTAGAATTGAAATCACACCAGAAGTTCAGAGAATTCTCCTTCTATAATCTTGAGCGTATTTCCTTAAGAGTTTTAAGAAACTTTGAGCGAAGAATATAGTATAAGTTTTCTTTAAGAAAATCCTCACCCTATCAGTCGGAATATTCTTCTTTTACGGTAAGGGATGTTATTCTTTTATATTCATGAAGAGAACTGTTGTTATTCCATTTCTTATTATTCTGTTGGAATAACCTGTATACGCGGAATACCCTATACTTGGTGACATTCTTCTATTATTACGTCTTTATTATTACATTGGAATATCCTCATGCATGTTTTACAACGGACTGGTTCCATTTTTATTATTCCGTCTTTTTATTATTACGTTTAATATCCTCGTACGTGTTATACGCCGGACTGGTTCCATTTTATTATTCCGTCTTTATTATTCTCGCCGGAATATCCTCGCATCATAAGTATACGCCGGGACACTGGTTCCATTTTATTATTCCATCTTTATTATTCGTGGAATATCACTCGCATGTTATACGCTGTACTGACTGGTTCCATTTATTATTCCGTCTTTATTAATCTGCCGGATATCCTCGCTTGATTAATGAATTTCACCTGACCTGGTTCCATTATTTATTATTCCGCATTTATTATTCTGTTGGGAATAACCTGTCTGTGCGGTCTCTATCGCATGCATGGTGAATCCTTCTATTATTCCATTCTTTATTATTCTATTGGAATAACCTGTCTATGTGGATTACCACATGCATGGTGAATGATCCTTTGTATTCATTCCTTATTAAATTGTGGAAATGATCTCATGATCGTGGATTACTGCATTTACGGTGAAAATCCATTTACAGTTTCATATATTCTTTATTATACTCAGTTGGTTAAAGTTTTGATTTCTATACTCCACGAAATTAGTGGAATATCTTTGATATTTGCACTTCATCCAGTATCTTTTCATGGAAACATTCTTCTGAGCATTCTTCAATTTTACTCTACAAAGTAGTATCATGTTGACAATTTGGAAATTATTGAGTTCAGGATAAATTAACTTATAAACCTTTAAAATTTATTCTTGAACTTGTTTTATTAAGTTATATGTCATTGTCATGATGAGTTATGTTAGTTATTATGTGAAAACATGAAAGTTTCTTAGAAATCACAAAAGGTTGAAAAATTAGATTTTGGTGAAAACGGAACATAAAATTCAATTGACCATATCTCCTATTATATTTTGAATTTTTGAGTATGATCAAGTCCTAGAGTTAGATCTATGATTTACCTAACTTATCCAAATGGAAACTGATTTTAGCAAAGGGGTTGGAAACTGAAAATTACCAAAAAAGCTGTTGCCATGATTTTAGAGGGGTTGTTTCGGCCATTTAAGTCTTGACCATTGATGATTTAATGAATTTTCTTGGACCGTAATGCAGGGATGATTCGATGATGTGGTTCATTTACAGGGATAATGTGACGCCCCAAAAATTAGGTATACATCACCCATCTTGGGTAGTCAGATACATGGTACAGAATTTAAATACAACTTACTAATATAACTGTAAGTGTACAATCGACATAAACGCGTGAGTTTGAATACAAATATTGTCTACTAGAGATCATACAAACTCAAAAGGAGTCCTCATTACAATTATTATCACACTATTTCACGAATAGTGAGGACTACTAATGCTATCCTCTGGACCATTACTCCGTTCCCACTCAGCTAAATCGGCTATATTCTCATTTCACAAGAGAACGGTGAAAAGAAAGGGTGAGCTCAACTAGCTCGATAAGAAATATTATGACTAAGATAATGCGAATAAATTATCATTAGCCTAAAACAAGTGTTAAACCGATAAAATATAATGAACATCAAGTTTAACTACAATGAACCAAGAATCCATTAAAAGAGTCAAGTAGAAAATAAAATCTACTATCTTTTATGATTTAAAAGGTTTTTCATCATCATTATAAATTTGAGACTCGACTTTAATAAATATTCCACATCATCGAATCACCCCCTGCACTCACTGCCAAGGATATTCTTTAGTATCACGACCACAATTATTCATGCACTACGGGCCAAGAATATTTGTGTATTCATTAATGGTCATGATCATGCCAACAACTGTCCATCAATGAACTACGGGCCACTGAGGATTTTTACCACATCATTTGTAACATTACTGTGATGCCCCCAAAATAGGTCCATTCCATCCAACCCATTCTGAGTCGCCAAATACATGGTACAGAAATAACTACAACTTTATTAATACATTTGTTGTGCAGAATACGACAACATATATACTGTGAGTTTAAATACAATTATTGTCTTCTAGACAATATACATACCCAAATAAATCCTCATCATAATTATTGATACATTATTTTACAAAAATTATGAGGACTACTAAATAACTCTCTCTAGAACCTTCATTCCATACCCCGACTAGTACTCGCTACATTCTCGCCTCCTGAGAAGAAAAATTGAACAAAAAGGAAAAGGGTGAGCTCAACTAGCCCAGTAAAGAATATTATGACTAAGATAATATACAACAAATTATCGTTAGTCTCCAATAGAATACAATAGACAACCAGTTTTAAATCAATCTTCGCAGCGGAAATAATAATTCATTAGAAGAGTTAAGTAGAAAATGCAAACTACTATCTTCTATATATGAATTTAAAAGTTCATCGTCGATATTTTATCCCTGTAACATCAATCAATATATATCTGGAATCAAATATCCATCTTTGCACTACAGCCAAAGATATTCATCGATTAATTCATGTTCATCTAAACACTGCTTATCTTTGCACTACTGGCCAAAGATATTAATTAGTCGGTCATGTTTCATCTCAACACTGCTCATCTTTTGCACTACGGGCCAAAGATATTCATCAAGAAATCATTCATCTTTGCACTACTGTGCCAAAGATATTCATAATATCATCATTTAGGATGAGGATGATGAAAAATATTTTAAAGAAAACGAATCCAAATGAAATAAAAGAACAAATATTAAGGATTAAGTATTTAAAACAATCCAAGTTCAAAAATACTTCATAAGTAATCGAGTGGAGTAAAATTCAAGAATGATCAAAACATGGATACAATCAAAGCTAGTATCCGAATAGATATTTTGGACAAAAAGAAGAAATTTCATTTTTCTATGAATAGTGCCGTATTAAGTGAATAGTCTCAGTATCGTGAATAATGTATGGTCGTATACATGAATAGTAACTCGACACCAAAAGATAGAAATTTCACAAAAAACATCTTCACGCTTAAGTGAATAGTACTCGTAATAGTAACTTCGTGAATAGTAACTCATGAATAGTAACTCGTGAATAGTAACTCATGAATAGTAACTCGTGAATAGTAATCCCGACATGAAAAGTTCCAAATTTGATAAAAATTTCCAACCAATATTTCGGCATAATGATATTGAAGAAATAATATCATTTTCGAATAAAATAACATCCCTTACCTCGAAGACAAAGATTTCTAGTTGAAACAATCGAATATAGGCTATGACTTGAACTTGCAATCAGTATAGCAATACTCAAAGTATACTCAAAATACTCACAAGAATACGCTCGATAATATAGAGAGAGAAAACTTCAGTTTCTGGTGTGATTTTCAATTCTAACCTAAGCACCCTATTTATAGGAAAATGCTTAGAACACCAAAGTAGAAAATTTAATAAATTAATATTATTATTATTTCCACAACTTCCTACGCACCAAGAATCTGAATTCAGCTATTAAAACACATGCAAGAACCACACTCAAATCACCAAAAATGTTTTTCATATTAAAAATATTTTAAACTTCCAAAAATCAATTATTTCGGAGCTTTGAACTTCAATAATTCATAATAAATAGCCCTTTTATTAGAAAATTCGAATCTCGCGACTTTTTATAGGAAATTCAATTCTCTACTACTTTACAAAAGAATTTTTTTCCAAATTCCAAACAAAAATTGACCGAAATCCATAAACGGACGATTTTACAGGCTATAATCAAATTTCGAATTCGATAATTGTGTCCACCAACACACAAAATATGTGTTAAACATTTAATGCCACAAAATACTCTTCATCCCCATATACTCATATATCCCACATTCATTATAAAAATATCACCGATTAATATATTATTAAAATAATATATTTAAATGAATTATTTTATCGAGAAAAAGATAAAATATTAATTTTCAACAATTGTCATTTTAAAAATTTTCTCCATCTATATCCACATAAAATCAATATTTTCCTCATCATATAAATCAATAATTAATTATTCACAAATAATATTACAGAATCACAAGATCTTGTGACCGGTGCCGTTCCTCAGAAAGAGGGGCTTTCGATAAGGATCTCTCTCATTCTTGGCGCAATTAGGTGACCAAACCTCTCCTTGAGACAGAACTTTCTAGACATTGCCAATAATGTTATCCAATAATATTATTCGGATAATATGAATTATTGCTCGATAATAGAAAATCTTGTGTAATGACAATTTATTGAAACAACGATAATATAAAATATCAATCGCAGCATTATTGAATCAATAAAATAAAATACTAAGCAATAATTACTTGTAATAATTATTGAGTAGTGCCTTCTAACGTAAGAATCAATAATTGGTGCAATACTGGTATGCTTCTTGTTCAACAATGCGTATTAGTGTGTTTTAACCACCGGTATTCCAATAGTATATACTTGGTAATAACTACTGTAGTTATTTATAAACAACTTATATTTGTCGTTTTCTTCATCCAATCGCTTTCCGTTATGGGACCCACAAAAGACTGCGCCGTCGTACGAATATTCCCCGATAGTACGAATATTCCACAACCAAACGAATATTCCTCGACAATAATGAATATTTTATAACCACTTGCTTATTCGAAATATTTGCGTATTTTACCCATAACTATCCACATTAATCAAATCAACCCTTACTATTTCAAAATAATAAATAGAGGAAAATAAATTTCTTTTATTAATAATTTGGGGTCTTACAACCTCCCCTCCTTATGAAATTTCATCCTCGAAGTTGACGTACGTACTTGGTGTTTCGAAAAGATGAGAATACCTTGCTTTCATTTCCGTTTCTAACTCCCAGGTCATTTCCTCAATAGCATGGTTTCTCCACAAAACTTTAACTTGTGGTATAACCTCGGTACATAGGACATGTTCTTTCCTATCCAAGATCTTGACAGGTACCTCCTCGTATGTTAAGTCTTCGGCTATCTCGTCCGGTTCTAACTCAATGACGTGGTTCGAATTCGTCCACATATTTACGTAACATCGATCGTGAAAACGTTATGAACACGCGTCGTACTTGGCGGTAAAAGCGAGTCTATAGGCCACAGTTCTATTCGATCGAGAATTTCAAATGGATTAATAAATCGAAGGTTTGAGCTTTCCTCACCTCAATCGATTCTTGCTTTTGAAATAACAACTTCTTGCACCTCCTTCTTCAAATTCATCACTCCGGGTGTGTAGCTTGAACAACTTTAATTTTATCGATTAAAGTCGATTATACTAAATATATCATCACGTGGGTACCTAGAGTTTTCATTTCCATCTCTATTATTTGTAAATTATCTGAAATGAGTCTTTGACAATATCGTTTTTCGTGCTTGTATCGATCTTCTACTCAACACGTCGCCTACCACGTTAAGCTTTTCTAGGATGGCATGGTCGAACATGTCTTTGAAATGAGTCTCCTCTTGAGTTCTTGAAGCTCTTCCCATATTCCTTGCTCCATTCGAATTTTGTATCTCTACAAGTCAGCTACGTTAATGGAATAGCGATTCGAGAATATCCTTGAACGAATCTCCGATAATAACCAACTAAGCCTGAAAGCTACGTATTTGGATTACCGACTTAGGTTGTTCTCAATCGTGACTCATATCCCAACCTTGGATAACGCGTTACAATGACACCTATCGCTTTACTATCGCATGCGATATGGTGTCCCCTACGAGATCGGCTTGGTGCATTCCACAAAGGAAGTCACCGGATAAAGGCTCGGTACCAAATTTATAGTTGAATTTTTAACTCCGAAGTTCAATAGAGCTATTCGATATGAGATTATAGAAATGAGTTTTGTCTTTGGGTTCAAAGTCGATACAAAATTTAATATCGGGGCTTTAGGAGTAAGCCAAGGAATTCTTCAGAAATACGTCGGGAAAATCAATAACAACAGAATATTATTCAAATCGGCGTGTCTTTATTCAAATCCATAACATGGACTAAGAAAACTTGACATCCGTAATAAACGAATGACTTCATGGCTTGATAGGAAAATGTTTGACTACAATAATTTGATTGCTTGAATTCGAATAACAGGTTGCTTAGGAATATAAAAACTAACAACCTTACGAAAGTAATCAATTTCGGCATGATGAGTAGTTAACCTTAAAATCACATCAAAAGCAAATATCTCTATAGAAATACGGTTAATAGGTAATGTGATAGTGCCAACCTGAATCAAGCAAGATTTCTAAACAACGGATGTAATGAAAGTTTCTTCTAATGGAGTCTCCATAAATAGGTCAAAGTCTAATTTCTCGTGAGTCAAGTTCAAACGCGTTGGCCTTGAGCAGAGAGTTAAAAGAATGGGTAGAACAGGTATCTAGTAAGGTATAAACTTCGCAAAAATTTATAATTAACTAACCCGTGCTAACTTCGTTCGGGTTCCTCGCATTTTGACCGTCCACGACAAACGCTCTTCCAAGAACCGTTGACTTTGACTTTTCGGGGACATCCTTTTGAGTCACCATTCATTGGATCCGGGGTTTTGATATCGTCTGATCTCGGCGATATGTCCTTCTTTTCCACAATTATAGCATACCTTAAATTGTTGTGGGGCGGTTTGGGGTGATATGTCCCTCTTTCCGCATTTGTAACATACTGACCGGTGGTCGTTCTCCTCCTCGAACTACCCGATTCTTCTTTGGCCGACGCGTCTTCACACTGGTCGTTGTTGAATCTCCTCTTTTTAAAATCTCCTCCCGACTCGCTTCTTCTATTTTCATGGCCACGATTACCTCCAGAGTGGTTCTTTGCCTTTGTCCGTATTCTTCTTTCTCCACTTTGGTTATCGTTATTACGATGATTGCTATCTTGGTATGATCTTGGTTATGGTCCCTCGGTTGACGTACTCGTTATCTCGCTCTAACAATCCCCGAACCACATCGACAACATCTAAATAGAGAAAAATTTATGAGAAATGAGATCTTGGCGTATCGCCGGTTTCAAACCTCTCGAAACATCCAGCGTCATACGTTCCTCATTCTCCACCAAATGAGGTGCAAACACGGATAACTCCGCGAACTTCGCCTCGTCTTTGGGATATCGTCATGTTATTACGCTTCGATCTAATAAACTCCACTTCCTTCATATAGATGAATACTTTCGAGGAAGTACTTGTCATTGAATCTGCTTCAAACGCGTCTCCCATGACATCTTTGAGTGCAAAACCGGATGGAGTGCGCTTCCTGATTCCCACCAAGATGTCTGCCTCGTTCTGGAACATAAAAAGTAGCGAATGGAACTTTCGTTCTCTCTGTGCATCCCAAGACATCGAATATCTTGGTAATTTGTTTGACCCATGTCTCTTGCTTTAATCGGATCCGGCTTTCCCGAGTTACGGTGGTCCCAACTCTTTGAAGTGCTTGGCTGTGACCACGGTGAATTGCTATCATTTCTTCCTCAGTTTTGAACACGAGTCTCCTCGTGCGATTTTGCATGAACCGTAAAAAGCTTCTAAATGACCCCTCGTTCATCATCTTTACTTTCAATGGTGTTGTTCACAGAGGAGGTACATTGCCCGACTGTTGCACGTTCCCCTCGTTGGTGAGTACAGGCATCTCCACGGTCTCATTTACTCCACTGTTAATATTCTCAGTCGACATTCTCAAATACTATCATAAAATAAGGGTTAATTAAGGAAATCAATATATCACATAATATCCCTATATACTAACAAACTAACAAATAAGCTTAGGTAGGATACACTAGCGAAGGATTTACTCGTCTCTCCCCTCCTAGTTCTATTCCCCGATCTCAGCCAGAGATCATATCCCTAAGCTCTGATACCAACTGTGACGCCCCCAAAATAGGTCCATTCCATCCAACCCATTCTGAGTCGCCAAATACATGGTACAGAAATAACTACAACTTTTTTAATACATTTGTCATGCAAAATACTGTGAGTTTAAATACAATTATTGTCTTCTAGACAATATATATACCCAAATAAATCCCCATCATAATTATTGATACATTATTTTACAAAAATTGTGAGGACTACTAAATAACTCTCTCTAGAACCTTCATTCTATACCCCGACTAGTACTCGCTACATTCTCGCCTCCTGAGAAGAAAAAAATGAACAAAAAGAAAAGGGTGAGCTCAACTAGCCCAAGAAAGAATATTATGACTAAGATAATATACAACAAATTATCGTTAGTCTCCAATAAGGAAAAATCTAATAGAATACAATAGACAACCGGGTTTTAAATCAATCTTATGAGTAAAAATAATAATTCATTAGAAGAGTTAAGTAGAAAATGCAAACTACTATCTTCTATATATATGAATTTAAAAGTTCATCGTCAATATTTTATCCCCAACATCAATCAATATATATACGGAATCAAATATCCATCTTTTGCTCTGAAGCCAAAGATATTCATCGATTAGTCATGTTCATCTAAACACTGCTTATCTTTTACACACTACGGGCGAAAGATATTAATCGATCGTCGTGTTCATCTCAACACTGCTCATCTTTTGCACTACGGGCCAAAGATATTCATCAAGAAATCATTCATCTTTGCACTACACAGACAAAGATATTCGATAATATCATCATTTAGGGTAGAGGATGATGAAAATATTTTAAAAAAACGAATCCAAAGTGAAATAAAAGAACAAATATTAAGGATTAAGTATTTTAAACAATCCAAGTTCAAAAATACTTCATAAGTAATTAGAGTGGAGTAAAATTCAAGAATGATCAAAACATGGATACAATCAAAGCTAGTATCCGTAATAGATATTTTGGATAAAAAGAAGAAATTTTATTTTTCTATTGAATAGTCTTATTCGTGTGAATAGTCTTAGTATATGTGAATAGTGCCGTATACGTGAATTGTAACTCTGACACCAAAAGATAGAAATTTCACAAAAAACATCTTCACGCTTCGTGAATAGTAACTCGTGAATAATAACTCATGAATAGTAACTCGTGAATAGTAACCCCGACATGAAAAGTTCCAAATTTGGTAAAAATTTCCAACCAATATTTCGGCATAATGATATTGAAGAAATAATATCATTTTCGAATAAAATAACATCCCTTACCTCGAAAGACAAGACTTTAGTTGAAACACGGATATAGGCTATGACTTGAACTTACAATCAGTATAGCAATACTCAAAGTACTCACAAGAATACAAGAATAAACTAATATAGAGAGAGAAAACTTCAGTTTCTGGTGTGATTTTCAATTCTAACCTAAGCACCCTATTTATAGGAAAATGCTTAGAACACCAAAGTAGAAAATTTAATAAATTAATATTATTATTATTTCCACAACTTCCTACGCACCAAGAATCTAAATTCAGCTATTAAAACACATGCAAGAACCACACTCAAATCACCAAAAACATTTTTCATATTAAAAATATTTTAAACTTCCAAAAATCAATTATTTCGGAGCTTCGGAACTTCAATAATTCATAATAAATAGCCCTTTTATTAGAAAATTCGAATCTCGCGTCTTTTTATAGGAAATTCAATTCTCTACAACTTTACAAAAGAAATTTTTTCCAAATTCCAAATAAAAATTGATAAAATCCATAAGCAGACGATTTTACAAAGCTATAATCAAATTTCTATTAATAATTGTGTCCACCAACACACAAAATATGTGTTAAACATTTAATGCCACAAAATACTCTTCATCCTCATATACTCATATATCCCACATTCATTATAAAAATATCACCGTTAATATATTATTAAAATAATATATTTAAATGAATTATTTTATCGAGAAAAAGATAAAATATTAATTTTCAACAATTGTCATTTTAAAATTTTCTCCATCTATATCCACATAAAATCAATATTTTCCTCATCATATAAATTAATAATTAATTATTCACAAATAATATTACAGAATCACAAGATCTTGTGACCGTGCCGTTCCTGAGAGAGGGGCTTTCGAATAAGGATCTCTCCTTCTTGGTAGCGCCTTGATTAGATGACCAAACCTCTCCTTAGGCCAGAACTTTCTAGACATTGCCAATAATGTTATCCAATAATATTATTCAGATAATATGAATTATTGCTCTCGATAATAGAAAATCTTGTGTAATGACAATTTATTGAAACAACGATAATATAAAATATCAATGCAGCAATTATTGAATCAATAAAGTAAAATACTAAACAGTAATTACTATAACAATTATTGAGTAGTGCCTTTTAACGTAAGAATCAATAATTGGTGAAATACTGCAGTCTTCTGCTTCAACAACGCGTATTAGTGTGTTTTAACCAATTATATTCCAACAATATTACTTGGTAACAATTACGCAGTTATTTATAAACAACTTATATTTGTCGTTTTCTTCATCCAATCGCTTTTCAAGTTATGGGACCCACAAAAGATCTGCGCTGTCAGTATTTAATATTCCCAAACCGCATCTGAATATTCCACGACACAAAACGAATATTCCCAACAATAATGAATATTTTATAACCACTTGCTTATTCAAAATATTTGCATATTTTACCCATAACTATCCACATTAATCAAATCAACCCTTACTATTTCAAAATAATAAATAGAGGAAAATAAATTTCATTTATTAATAATTTGGGGTCTTACAATTACGGTCGTGATTACAAGAATAGTCTCTGGTCATAATCATACCAAGTCCATCTATGCACCTACAGCCACATATGACTTTCAACATAATATAAACATGAGGATGATGACAATGATATAAGAATTCAATAAAACAAGTTTAAGAATTAATTTATCTAGAAACCAATAACATCCAAACTGTCAACATGATCTTTGCTTTGTAGAGTAAAATTCAAGAATCTGAGAAAGAATATTTCCATGAAAGGATCTTTGGATGAAGCGCAAATATCAAGGATATTCCACTAATTTCATGGAGTATAGAAGTTAAAGTTTTAACCAACCGGGTATAATAAAGAATGGAATAACAAAAGAAATCACCATGCATGCGATAGGCCTTATCAGGCGAGTTATTCTAACGAATAATAAATAACGGAACCGGTCCCGCGTAAAACGCATGACAGACGGTGATGTTCCAATAGAATAATAATAAAGATTTTAACCGGTCCGGTGTAAAACACACAGCATGTGATGTTCCAATAGAATAATAATAAAGAGGCGGAACCGGTCCGGTGTAAAACACACGATGGGATGTTCCAATGAATAATAGAAGAATGTCACCAAGTATAGGGTAAACCACGTATACAGGTTATTCCAACAGAATAATAAGCAATGGAATAACAACAGTTTCTTCATGAATAAGAAAGAATAACACCCCTTACTTTTGGTAGGAGATTGAATACTGCAGTAGTGTAGTAACAAAATACTCTTCTTCTTTCTCTCTTATTCTCTCTATACTTTCTCTCTCTATAGCTTGAATGAATTCTTCAAAAATAATGAAGCACTAAGCCTCTATTTATAGAAGATTTCTAGCTTAGCACCCGCCATGTGAAAAGGCAAGTGGCTTGACGACTGGTGATGTGAAAAAAAGAAGTGGTTTGACGCCTGTAATGTGAAACGACAAGTGGTTCGACGCCTGTAATGTGAAACGACAAGTGGTTCGACGCCTGTAATGTAAAACGACAAGTGGTTCGACGTCTGGTAAAGGTAATTACTATTGACGAAGGTAATTACTATTCACAAAGGTAATTACTATTGACGAAGAGACTCTTAGATGATGACATATGGGCCCCCCATAAAATAATCAAACTTACCACAAACGTCTCATACTTGGACTCTTTATATACATCAAGGATTGAATAAATATTACCACAAATCATTTTATTTTTAATCAACACATATTTAATCTTTCAACAATTATTAATCATTTATAACTTGTCGTCTCCATTATTGATTTAATACTATAACATATTATACGAGATGATCTTTGTGACAATAATTGAATCAATAATATAAGAGATATGATCACGCAAGAATTCTTGTAGTGATAATTGAGCATAGTGAGTGACTTCTCACGTAAGCATCAATAATCAATATCGTGCTACTATACAACTACTCCAGTATTACTTTACTTTTACTACTAGGGTAGTTCAACGGTTTTAACGGTAACACCACCTGCTAAGTTATTTTTATAGAAAGATAATTTTGTCGTTTTAACTAACTACGACAATACTTCCGCCAGTGGGGTCCACTTGATGATTGAGTAGTAATTTAATATTCCCCAAAAAAAAAGAATATTCCCACCAAACGAATATTTTATAACAACTTGCTTACTTCATAAAATTTATAAATATTACCCACAACTATAACATTATATCAAATTTATTCCATAATATTCAAAAATAATATTTATAAAAAATTCATCTTTATTTATAAAAGTTGGGGTCTTATAGATAAAACATTATTGATGGACTTTTAACATGGAGAAGATAATAGACCTGATGGTCTATTTGACTCTTTTAATGGATTGCTCGTTCCGCTGCAACTATGGTTGAAAAGTTTTATCATCTACCATATGTTCTAAATCTCTGAGTTATTATTAATGAAAACTATTGATAATGTAATTATCTTTAGTCATGATATTCTTTACTGGGCTAGTTGTACTCACCCTTTCTTTCACTATTCTCTTCAGGAAATGAGAATATAGCTGGGACGAGTCGGGGAACAGAATGACGGTCCAGATGATAGCAAAAGTAGTCTTCACTATTCTGTTAAATAGTGTGACAATAAATGTAACGAGGACTGAATTTGAGTTTGTATACTGTCTATGAGGACTCCATTGAGAATGAATATTGTCTAGCGAGCGAAATGAGGCACCATGAGAGTTACATACATTGTATTAAAACTCATAGTTAATCGTGGTCGATTATACACGACAGTTCAACAACAGATAATTAAGTTTGTATTTGTATTATGTATCATGTATTTGGCGACTCAAAATGGGTGAAGAATATCTAATTTTGGGGGCGTCACAAATATCCCTTATCGTAAAAGAAGAATATTCCGACTGATAGGGTGAGGATTTTTTTAAAGAAAACATATACTATGTTCTTCGCTCAAAGTTTCTTAAAACTCTTAAGGAAATACGCTCAAGATTATAGAAGGAGAATTCTCTGAACTTCTGGTGTGATTTCAATTCTAACTAAGCTTCCTATTTATAGGAAAATGAAATGCATAGTAACTAATCCATGAACGGTTCAGATTGATTTACTTTAATCTGACGGTCCATGTTTAAAGCAAAATTTTTTAAATAAAATATAATATATTCTATTTATATAAAAGATTTTTACTATGCAAACACTATCACAGGCACTATGCAAACACTATGCATAATAAAATATAATATATTCTATTTATAGAATAACTTTAATAAAGTATTACATTTTATATAAAAAGATGTTTCGCTTTATTACATTAATAATACTGAATAAAACAAAACTTCTAAATCAATAATAATTGAATCAAATAATGTGAGATACTATGCGGCAACTATTGTAGCAATAATTGAACAAAAGCGAGTGACTTCTCACATAAATATCAATAATCAATACCGGTATTATTATTATCTGACAACAGCGTATTCTTCAGTACTTTTTATTACTGAGTAGTTCAACGAAGATCAACGGTAAAACTTTCGCCGTTATTTTCAATAAAATATTTTTGTCATTTTCTCAATCCGACAATAATTCCGTTGTGGGGTCCACCAAAGATTGTACCGTCGTACGGATATTTCCCGATAAAAAGAATATTCCCCAACCAATCGAATATAATATGACAACTTGTATACTTTATAAAATTTATAAATACTACCCACAACTATAACATTATCTCAAATTCACATCATAATATAAAAAAAAATTATTTCGAGAAAAATTAATTCTTTAATCATAAAATCTGGGTTCTCACAATCTCCCCTCCTTATGGAATTTCGCCCTCGAAATTTATGTACGTACCTGATAGTTTGAAGAGATGAGAATACCTTGCTTTCTTTTCAGATTGTACCTTCCCGGTTATATCCTCTGTATCATATTGTTCATCTCCTGTATTTCAGATATCATTTCTAAAATATACTTTCAAAACAAAGGTTAATTTACATATCACAAATTGTCAACTTATCAAGTAAAAATTTCGGCTTAGGTAAGTCACACCCTAGCGAAATATATTACTTGTCTCTTCCCTCCTAGTTCTAGACTAATATCTCCGTCAGTGACTATATCTCTATAACATCAATCACTAATTCCTGTCCACAATCATATGAATAACTCATAATCATAATTGTGATTCTGAATTCCTTTTCGCACCCAGGAATAAGATAATTTACATCACCTATCTTTACCTGAAACATCAAAAATCATCCTGGAAAAGCGAACGTGGTAGCTGACGCATTAAGTAGAAAATCATATGCAAGTACGAGTGCGATATTGTCAACGCAAAGGCCCATTTTGTGTGACTTGCAAAGAATGGAGATAGAGTTAAAGACTCGAGGACGCGTGTGATGATAGCGAGTATCTGAGTAGAACCGACTTTAATCGATAAAGTTAAAGTTGCTCAAGCTTCTACGGACACGGAGCCGATGCGTATGAGGAAGAAAGTGCAAGAAGGTCTTTATCTTAGGAAGCAAGAATCGATGAAGAAGGAATACTTGAGTCAACTCCGGACTTTGTGTTCCTAACGACCACGATTTAAAGTATAATATCATGATGGAGCGCACAACACACCATTTGCAATCCATCTCAGGAGTACCAAAATGTATCATGATATTAAATATACATTTTGGTGGAGTAATATGAAGAGAGAGATAAGCTGTTTATCTCAAGGTGTCTAACTTGTCAACGAGTTAAAGCGGAGCATCAAGTACCAAAAGGTCCATTGCAACCACTTGAAATTCCGAATGGAAGTGGGAGCACATTACCATGGATTTCAGTTCTGGGGTCTTCCTAAGGTTTCTCAAGGCATTGATGCGATTTGGGTCATTGTTGATAGATTGACCAAGTCTGCTCATTTCTTACCGATCGAGAAACTTATACACTTGAACGTCTTGCTCGTATGTACATAAAGCGAGATTGTAAGAGGCTCGCATGGTATCTTGGATCCATAGTTTCGATCGAGACCCAAGATTCACTTCACGATTTTGGGTTAGTTTGCAAAAAGCTATGGGCACAGACTTCACGATTTAGCTCGGCATATCATCCTCGGGGCCAGACGGACGATCGGAGAGGACTATTCAAACTCTTGAAGATCTATTAAGACTCTGTGTCCTTGATTTCAAGGGAGTTGGGACAAGTTCTTACCATTGGTGGAGTTTTCCTACAACAACAGCTTATCGTTAAGTATTGGCATGGCTCCATTCAAAACACATGTATGGAAGAAAGTGTCGTTCTCGAAGATCTTTGGGATGAGGTGGGTGAAGCAACGTTGTAGGGACCAGAGTTGGTACGTATGACTACGAAAAAGATTCAAACGATCCGACAACGTATAAAAACCTCACAAAATCGACAAAAGAGTTATCTTTGATCTTCATCGAAAAGGACGTGGAATTCGATATAGGAGATCATGTGTTGTTAAGAGTTGCTCCATGGAAAGGAGTTACAAGATTTGGAAAGAGAGGAAAACTTAATCCTCGATTCATCGGTCCATTTTAATCCTCGATCGAGTAGGAACGTGGCTATAGACTCGCTTTTCTGCCAAATATGTCTCGTGTTCATAACGTTTTTCATATATCTATGTTACGTAAATATGTGAAAGACCCGAACCATATTATTGAGTTAGAATCCGGACGAAATAGCGGAAGATTTGACGTATGAAGAGGTTCTGTTCAAATTTTGGATAAGAAGGAACATATTCTACGCTCCAAGGTTATACCTCAAGTCGAAGTTTTGTGGAGGAACCACGATGTTGAGGAAATGACTTGGGAGTTAGAATCGAAATGAAATCAAGGTATCCTTACCTCTTGACATACCAGTACGTACCCTAATTTCGAGGGCGAAATTTCATAAGAAGGGAGGTTGTAAGACCCACTTTTATAAATAAAGATGAATTTTTCTATAAATATTATTTTTGAATATTATGGAATAAATTTGATATAATGTTATAGTTGTGGGTAATATTTATAAATTTTGCAAAAGTATGCAAGTTGTTATAAAATATTCATTTGGTGGGGAATATTCTTTTTGTTAGGGAATATTCATACAATGACTCAATCATTGGTGGACCCCACAATGTAATTATTGTCGAATTGAGAAAACAACAAAAATATTTTATAAAAATAACTACGGAGGTGTACCTGAATTAAAAGCATTGAACTACCCTATGGTAAAAGTAATAAAGAATGTCTGGCGTGGTTGCGTAGTAGCACACCAGTATTGATTATTGATGCTTACGTGAGAAGTCACTCATTATGCTCAATTATTGCTTTCATGAATTGCGCATCATATCTATTATATTATTGATTCAATTATTGTCACAAGATCATCTCAGATAATATGTTATAGTATTAAATCAATAATTGAGACGACAAGTTATAAATGATTAATAATTGTTGAAAGATTAAATATGTGTTGATGAAAAATAAAATGATTTGTGGTAAGTTTGATTATTTTATGGGGGGCTCATATGTCATCATCTAAGAGTCTCTTCGTCAATAGTATTTACCTTCGTCAATAGTAATTACCTTCGTCAATAGTAATTACCCTTGTGAATAGTATTTACCTTCATCAATAGTAATTACCTTCGTCAATAGTAATTACCCTTGTGAATAGTATTTACCTTCGTTAATAGTAATTACCTTTACCAGACGTCGAACCACTTGTCGTTTCACATTACAGGCGTCGAACCACTTGTCGTTTCACATTACAGGCGTCAAACCACTTTTCTTTTCACATCATTAGTCGTCAAGCCACTTGCCTTTTCACACGGCAGGTGCTAAGCTAGAAATCTTCTATAAATAGAGGCCTAGGGCTTCATTATTTTTCATGAATTCATTCAAGCTATAGAGAGAAAGTATAGAGAATATAGAGAGAGAAAGAAGAAGAGTATTTTGTTACTACATTCTTTGCGGTATTCAATCTCCTACCAAAAGTAAGGGGTGTTATTCTTTCTTATTCATGAAGAGAATCTGCTGTTATTCCATTGCTTTTTATTCTGCTGGAATAACTTTTGTATCGTGGTTTACCCTATACTTGGTGACATTTTTCTATTATTACATTTGGAACATCCTGCACTGCATGTGTTTCTGGGGACTGGTTCCATTCTTTATTATTCATTGGAACATCACATGCATGCGTTTCTGGCGGACTGTTTACATTATTTATTATTACTGTTGGAATAACTTTTGCTGTCTGCGTCTATCGCATGCATGGTGATTTCTTTTGTTATTCTATTCTTTATTATACCCAAATGGTTAAAACTTTGACTTCTATACTCCATGAAATTAGTGGAATATTCTTGATATTTGCGTTTCATCCATGATTTTCTCATGGAAATATTCTTGATCATTCTTGAATTTTACTCTACAAAACATGTCATCATGTTGATAATTTGACGTTAATAATTCTGGATAAAATAATTCTTGAACTTGTTTTATTGAATTCTTATATCATTGTCATCATCCTCATGTTTATGTTATGTTGAAAGTCATCTGTGGCTTTATAGTGCATAGATGGACTTGGTATGATTATGACCGAGAGACTATTCGGTTGTAATCATGGCCAGTAATGTTACAAATGATGTGATAAAAATCCTCGATGGTAGTAGTGCATTGGTGGACGATTGTTGGCATGATCATGACCATTAATGAATACACAAATATTCTTGGCTTGTAGTGCATGAATAATTGTGGTCGTGATACTAAAGAATATCCTTGGCCGTAGTGCAGGGGTGATTCGATGATGTGGAATATTTATTAAAGCTGAGTCTCAGCTATATGATTGATAAAAACCTTTTAAAACCTAAAAGATAGTAGACTTTATTTTCTACTTGACTCTTTTAATGGATTGCTTATTCATTTAGATTAAACTGGTTTATCTATTGTATTTTATCGGTTTAACATTGTTGAAGACTATTGATAATTTATTACGCATTATCTTAGTCATAATATTTCTTCTTGGGCTAGTTGAGCTCACCCTTTCTTTCACTTTATTCTCTTGAGAAATGAGAATATATTTGGGACGAGTCGGGGAAGCGAGTGATGGTCCTGAAGATAGCATTAGTAGTCCTCACTATTACGTGAAATAGTGTGATAATAATTGTAATGAGGACTCCTTTTTGAGTTTGTATAATATCTAGTAGATTTATATTTGTATTTAAACTCACGATTTATGTATTAAGTTGTATTTAAATTACGTACCATGTAAGTGGCGACCCAAGATGGGTGATGTATACCTAATTTTGGGGGCGTCACAATAATTAACAGTTCCTCTTTGCACTATAGGCCAAAGATATACAACTGTAAAACAAATAATGCTGAGACTCAGCTTAATAGTATCACGACCACGAATTATACATGCATTATAGGCTAAGGATATTCGTGTTTTCCATTACGGTCATGATTATACCGAATAATCCCTAGTCATAATCATACCAAGTCCATCTATGCACTACGGCCAAAGATGACTTTTACCACATCATTAATAACATTACGGTCATGATTATACCGAATAATCCCTGGTCATAATCATACCAAGTTTATCTATGCACTACAGGCCACAGATGACTTTCAACATAATATAAACATGAGGATGAGGTATTGACGTATACAGGATTTCAAACCTCTTAGAAACATTCGAGTCATTCGCTCCTTATTATCGACCAAATTGGATGCAAACTGAGATAACTCCTCAAGCTTAGCCTCGTACTACGATATGGTCATATTATTTTGCTCCATTTCTTATCTCAACATTTTTAGATGCCATTTTCAAACACTGTTGTGACGCCCCCAAAATAGGTATACAACTTAATTATACAACAGTCGTGTAAAGTACGACAAAATACAAGCTGTGAGTTTTAATACAAATATTGTCTTCTAGACAATATCCACTCTCATAAAATGTCCTCATTACATTTATTATCACACTATTTTATAGAATAGTGAGGACTACTAAGACACCATCTCGGACCATCACTCTGTTCCCCGACTAGTTCCAGCTATATTCTCATTTCCTGAAGAGAACAGTGAAAGAAAGGGTGAGCTCAACTAGCCCAGCAAGAAATATTATGACTAAGATAATGCAGAATAAATTATCATTAGCCTTCAACAATGTTAAACTAATAAAATACAATAGACATCAAGTTTAACTACAGCGGATTAAGCAATCCATTAAAAGAGTCAAGTAGAGAATAAAATCTACTATCTTTTATGTTTTTAAAAGGTTTTTCATTACTTTTATCGCTGGGACTCAGCTTAATAAATAATCCACATCATCCCTGCACTACGGCCAAGGATATTCATTAGGGTCACGACCATAAATTCCATGCACTACGGGCCAAGGATATTTGTGTATTCATCAATGGTCATGATCATGCCAACAACTGTCCATCAATGCACTACGGGCCAATGAAGACTTTTACCACATCACTTGTTACATTACTACCATGATTACAATCGAATAATCCTCAGTCATAATCATACCAAGTCCATCCATGCTCTCTACGTGCCATAGATGACTTTAAAAAAAATATAAACATGAGGATGATGACAATAATATAAGAATTCAATAAAACAAGTTCAAGAATTAAGTTATTCAGGAACTAATAACGTCCAAATTGTCAACATGATCTCGCTTTTGTAGAGTAAAATTCAAGAATGCTCGGAAGAATATTTTCATGAAAATATTGGATGAAGCCTTGAAATGTCGAGATATTCCACTAATTTCATGGAGTATAGAAGTCAAAATTTTAACCAACTGAGTATAATAACGAATGGAATAACAAAAGAAATCACCATGCATGCGGTACTTCACATAGACAAGGTTATTCCAACGAATAATAATAACGGAACCAGTCGGTGAAAATCATACCGAAGCGGGATGTTCCAACGAGAATAATAAAGAATGGAATAACAACGAAAATCACCATACATGCGGTACTTGATGGCAGATTATTCCAACGTAATAATAAATACGAATAATAAAAAGCGGAACCGGTCCGGTGTAAAATACCTGAGCGAGAATATTCCAATGAATAATAAAGACAAAACCCGGTCCCAAGTAAAGCATGATGCGAGGATGTTTCAACGGAATAATAAAGATAGAATAATAGAAATGGAACTAGGTCCCACAGAAAACACGCACGTGATATTCCAATGAATAACCGAATAATTAAAAGCGGAACCAGTCCCATTGTATATAGATGCATGTGATATTCCAACAGAATAATAAAGACAGAATAATAGAAGAATGTCACCAAGTATATGGTAGACCACGTATACAGGTTATTCCAATAGAATAATAAGCAATAGAATAACAACAGTTCTCTTCATGAATACAAAAGAATAATATTCCTTACCGTAAAAGAAACTGGATAAAGGAAAAGAAAGTTAGCAGACTTCTCTTCTTATTTCTCTCTATAACTTTCTCTCTCTAGAGTTCAGTGAATTCGTAAGAAAATAATGAAGGAATGAGCTTCTATTTATAGAAAAATGGAATGCATAGTAACTAACTCATGAACGGTCCAGATCGATTTACTTTAATCTGACTGTCCATATTTAAATTAAAATATTTTAAATAAAATATAATATATATTATATATATATATATATATTATATATTATATATATTATATATATATATATATAACATGTGCCCAACTAATCACATAATACACTTCCATCAATAAATGCCTTCCTTCACCAATTTGTCAATAAAGTTATATATATATATATATATATATATAAGTTATATATATATATATATATATATATATATATATATATATATATATATAACCTTAATAATACCCCTCCCATCCAAGCAATCCAATTCCCTTTGATTTTTTTCGTGAACCACCCCATTATTTCACTCAACATGTAAGGCAACATTTGCCCCACTTATTTACCAATATTATATATATATATATACACTGAATAACTTTCTACCGATTATTTTGAAAAATGGGTAAATGGGAATCCAAATAATAAGCAAAATTTACAATAACTATTTCATAAAAATCCTATCAATATTTTTAACAACATTTATCATCATTATTATAATTCACAATATTAATCGACCGAATTCGTTCCGAGAAAGAGGGCTCTCCAATAAGGATTTCTCCCTATTGGCGCGCAATTAGGTGACCAAACCTCTCCTTGGCAGAACTTCTAGACATCGTTAATATTGCAATTTATAATATTACTAACTCTGTCATTTCAATTATTGATTATAAAATATCAACAATAATTGAATCAAATAACGTGAGATACTATGCAACAATTAATATAGCAATAATTGAACAAAATTGAGTGACTTCTCACGTAAGCATTAATAATTAATACTGTGTGTATTCTTATGCAACCACGCCAGACATCGCATACTTTACTACCGAGTAGTTCAACAGTATTAACGGTAAAACTTCCGCCGTTATTTTCATAAAAATATTTTTGTCGTTTTCTCAATCCGACAATAATTCTGTTATAGGACAAATGATTGAGCCGTTGTACGAATATTCCCTGCTAAACCGAATATTCCCCGACCAATCGAATATTATTTAACAACTTGCGTATTTTACAAAATTTATAATTATTCCCCACAACTATAACATTATATCATAATATTCAAAAATGATAATTATAGAAAATTCATCTTTATTCAAAAAGTTTGGGTCTTACAACCTCCTCTTCTTAAGAAATTTCGCCCTCAAAATTAGGGTACGTACCTGGTATATCGAAGAGGTAAGGATACCTTGACTTCATTTCAGATTCTAACTCCCAGGTCATTTCCTCAACATCGTGGTTTCTCCACAAAACTTTGACTTGAGGTATAACCTTGGAGCGTAAAATATGTTCCTTCTTATCCAAGATTTGAACAGGTACCTCTTCATACGTTAAGTCTTCCGCTATTTCGTCCGGTTCTAACTCAATAATGTGGTTCAGATCTTTCACATACTTACGTAACATGGATATGTGAAAAACGTTATGAACACGAGACAAACTTAGCGGTAAAGCGAGTCTATAGGCCACAGTTCCTACTCGATCGAGGATTAAAATGGGCCAATGAATCAAGGATTGAGCTTTCCTCTCTTTCCAAATCTCGTAACTCCTTTCCATGGAGCAACACGTAACAACACATGATCTCCTATATCGAATTCCATGTCCTTTCGATGAAGATCAGCAAAACTCTTTTGTCGATCTTGTGAGGTTTTTATACGTTGTCGGATCGTTTGAATCTTTTCCGTAGTCATACGTACCAACTCTGGTCCCAACAACGTTGCTTCACCCACCTCATCCTAGCATACTGGAGAACGACACTTTCTTCCATACAACGCCTCGAATGGAGCCATGCCAATGCTTGCTTGATAACTGTTGTTGTAGGAAAACTCCACCAACGGTAAGAACTTGTCCCAACTTCCCTTGAAATCAAGGACACAGAGTCTTAATAAATCTTCCAGAGTTTGAATAGTCCTCTCTGATTATCCGTCCGTCTGAGGATGATATGCCGAACTAAATCGTAAATTCGTGCCCATAGCATTTTGCAAACTAACCCAAAATCGTGAAGTGAATCTTGGGTCACGATCAGAAACTATGGATACTGGCATACCATGCAGTCTTACAATCTCGTTTATGTACATACGAGCAAGACGTTCAAGTGTATATGTTTCTCGTATTGGTAAGAAATGAGCAGACTTGGTCAATCTATCAATAATGACCCAAATTGCATCTATGCCTTGAGAAACCTTGGGAAGACCAGTAACAAAATCCATGGTAATGTTCTCCCACTTCCATTCTTGAATTTCAAGTGGTTGCAATGGACCTTTTGGTACTTGATGCTCCGCCTTGACTCGTTGACAAGTTAGACACCTTGAGATAAACAATGCTATCTCTCTCTTCATATTGCTCCACCAAAATGTATGACGAAGATCACGATACATTTTGGTACTCCCAGGATGGATTGCAAACGGTGTGTTGTGAGCCTCCATCATGATTTTATACTTTAAATCAGGGTCGTTAGGAACACAAAGTCTAGAGTTGACTCAAAGTATTCCTTCTTCATCGATTCTTGCTTCCGGCATAGCACCTTCTTTCACTTTCTTCCTCATACGCATCAGCTCCAGGTCTATAGTTTGAGCAGCTTTAACTTTATCAATTAAAGTCGGTTCTACTCGTATATTTGCCATCATCACGTGGGTCCCTGGAGTTTTTATCTCTATCTCCATCCTTTGCCAGTCAAACAAAATGGGCCTTTGTGTTGACAATATCGCACTCGTACCCGCATATGATCTTCTACTCAATGCGTCAGCTACCACGTTCGCTTTTCTAGGATGGTATTGGATGGTATGATCATAATCTTTCAATAATTTAAGCCAACGTCGTTGTCGCATGTTGAGTTCCTTTTGAGTGAAGAAATATTTGAGACTTTTATGATCCGTAAAGATCTCCACTTTCTCCCCATACAAGTAATGCGTCCAAATCTTTAGTGCGAAGACAACAGCTGCCAACTCTAGATCATGAGTAAGATAATTCCTCTCATATTCTTTGAGTTGTCGTGAGGCATAGGCTATGACTTTCCCATGTTGCATGAGAACACATCCTAACCCTTTTCCCGAAGCATCACTGTAGAAGACAAATCCCTCCGAACCAGATGGTATTGTCAGAACAGGTACTAAAATGAGTCTCCTCTTGAGTTCTTAAAAACTCTTCTCACATTCCTCGCTCCAACCGAACCTTGTATCTTTTCGAGTCAGCTGAGTTAGTGGAGTAGCGATTCGAGAAAATCCTTCCACGAATAGCCGATAATAACCAGCTAAACCGAGAAAGGTACATACTTCGGTCACTGATTTAGGTTGCTCCCAGTTTTGAATAGCTTCAATCTTTCTTTGGTCAGTCAATGATATTCCATGACTTGATACCACGTGCCCAAGGAATGCTACTTCCTCGCCGAACTCGCATTTCTTCAACTTGGCATAAAGCTTATATTCACGAAGCTTTTGGAGTATCGACCTCAAATGTTGCTTTCATGATCTTCACGGGTTTTGGAATATATGAGGATGTCATCAATAAAGACGACCACAAAGTGATCCAAATATTCCTTGAATACTCGGTTCATCATATCCATGAAGGCAAAGCGGGTGCATTAGTCAATCCAAAAGACATGACTAGGAATTCATAATGCCCGTCTCGGAGTTCGGAAGCCGTCTTTGGAATGTCATCGGTTCTAATCTTCAATTGGTGATATCCTAACGAAGATCAATTTTGAAAAGAATTTGGCGCCTTGCAACCGGGTTAAACAGTCATCAATACGTGGCAATGGGTACCTATTTTTTATGGTGACATGATTCAACTCCTGATAATCAATACAAAGTCGCATACTCCCATCTTTCTTTTTCACGAATAGAACAGGAGCACCCCAAGGAGAAGTACTAGGACGAATAAAGCCAATGTCTAACAATTCCTGCAGTTGTGTCTTTAACTCCTGAAGTTCAATATGAGCCATTCAATATGGGGCTTTGGAAATGGGTTTTGTACCGGGTTCAAGGTCGATACAAAATTCAATTTCACGTTCTGGGGGTAGGCCAGGAAGTTCTTCAGGGAATACATCAAGAAATTCATTAACAATAGGAATATCATTCAAAACTGACGTATTTTTGTTTAGATCCATGACATGAGCTAAGAAAGTTTGACATCCATTTTTTAATAAACGAATAGCTTTATGGCTTGAGATGACAGTGATTGATTTTAATGGTTTGGTTTCTTGAATTCGCATAATAGGTTGGTTAGGAATATGAAAGCTAACAACCCTACAAAAACAATCAATTTTTGCATGATGTGTAGTTAACCAATCAATCCCTAGAATTACATCAAATGCAAGTATTTTCAATGAAATAAGATCGACAGGTAACGTGCGGGTGCCGATTTGAACTAAACAAGAATTATAAACCGTGGATGTAATGAAGGTTTCTCCCAATGGAGTTTCAACAGATAAATCAAAGTCCAATTTCTCCAGAGTCAAATTTAAACGTTGAGCACAAGTAAGAGAAATGAAAGAGTGGGTAGAACCAGTATCAAATAAAGTATAAACTTTGCTAGAGTTTATGATTAGCTTACCCGTGATGACCTCATTCGGGTTCCTTGCTTTCTCGGAGGTCACAACAAACGCTCTCCCTTGCACTACTGGTTTTGACTTTTCTGGGACGGCCTTTGGTGCCTCCATCCTAGCTGAACTTGTCTTTGGTGAACGACAAAATCGGGCCAGGTGACTTTCTCTTCCACAATTGTAACATGTTTTGGATGGCATCTCACAGTTGGAACTGATGTGTCCCTCTCCTCCACACTTGAAGCATATGATAGGTGGTCGTTCTCCTTCCTTAACGACAGGTGCTGATGTTGACGTCTTTCCATCATTGTTGAATCTCCTCTTTTAAAATGTCCATTCTTATTATTTTGGCCATGATTACCACCGGTGGTTACCATTTCGCCTGTTGATTCCTCCACGCTTGTTGTCACCGCTCGATGATCGCTTTCACCGGGTATTATCATTTTGTTGGTTGCTCTCTCTTGGTTGGGTTGACTCATTATCACGCTCAATAATCGAGCCCTATTAACAACATCCTAATACAAACATAGTTTATGAGATATAAGATATTGACGTATCTCGTGTTTCAAACCTCTTAAAAATATTCGTGTGTCATTCTCTCTCGTTATCAACCAATGGGACGCAAATTGGGACAACTTGGCAAACTTGGCTTCGTACTGCGACACGATCATGTTATTTTGCTCCAGTTTAATGAACTCTACCTCTTTCATGTGACGAATACTTTCGGGAAAGTACTTGTCGTTAAACAGTTCCTGGAACTTCTCCCAAGACATCTTCGGTCGGCGCAGTCGGGTATGTTTCTGATTTCCACCAAGAATCTACCTCTGCACGCAACATGAAGGTGGCAAAGGGAACCTTTTGCTCCTCAGAGCAACCCAAGACATCAAATATCTTGTTGATCTGTTTAATCCACGTTTCCGCCTTAAGTGGTTTTGGCTCTCCAAAGAACTCTGGTGGTCCTAGTTCCTTAAACTGCTTGGCGGTGACCATCCGAGAGTTGCCGGTGTTTCCACACTCGCACTTTGGATGAGAGCCGCTCTCACTTTGATGTTGCATAAATTGCATGAAGCCTCGGAACATTCCATCGTTCATATTTTGGTCAGTGTTGTTGTTTGCTTGAGGATTGTCACCTTCCTGATGCACATTTTCCTGACTATTAATCTGTGGAGACTCAATGGTCTCCAGTGCTCCATTGATGTTCTCAACGTTCTCGGATGCCATTTTCAGATACTGCCACAAAACAAGGGTTAATAAACGTATCACATATTATCCCTATACTCTGACGAACCAATTAAATAACAAATAAACTTAGGTAGGTCATACTAGCAAAAGAATTCCCCGTCTCTCCCCTCCTAGTTCTTGTCTCACATCTTAGCCAGGGATCATATCCCTAAGCTTTGATATCAACTGTGACGCCCCCAAAATAGGTATACATCACCCATCTTGAGTCACCAAATACATGGTACAAAATTCAAATACAACTTAATTATACAACAGTCGTGTAAAGTACGACAAAATACAAGCTGTGAGTTTTAATACAAATATTGTCTTCTAGACAATATCCACTCTCATAAAATGTCCTCATTACATTTATTATCACACTATTTTATAGAATAGTGAGGACTACTAAGACACCATCTCGGACCATCACTCCGTCCCCCGACTAGTTTCAGCTACATTCTCATTTCCCGAGAGAACAAAGTGAAAGAAAGGGTGAGCTCAACTAGCCCAGCAAGAAATATTATGACTAAGATAATGCAGAATAAATTATCATTAGCCTTCAACAATGTTAAACTGATAAAATACAATAGACATCAAGTTTAACTGCAGCGGATCAAGCAATCCATTAAAAGAGTCAAGTAGAGAATAAAATCTACTATCTTTTATGTTTTTAAAAGGTTTTTCATTACTTTTATCGCTGGGACTCAGCTTAATAAATAATCTACATCATCCCTGCACTACGGCCAAGGATATTCATTAAGGTCACGACCACAAATTCCATGCACTACGGGCCAAGGATATTTGTGTATTCATCAATGGTCATGATCATGCCAACAACTGTCCATCAATGCACTACGGGCCAATGAAGACTTTTACCACATCACTTGTTACATTACTATCATGATTACAATCAATAATCCTCGGTCATAATCATACCAAGTCCATCCATGCTCTACAGGCCATAGATGACTTTAAAAAAATATAAACATGAGGATGATGACAATGATATAAGAATTCAATAAAACAAGCTCAAGAATTAAGTTATTCAGGAACTAATAACGTCCAAATTGTCAACATGATACTGCTTTGTAGAGTAAAATTCAAGAATGCTCAGAAGAATATTTCCATGAAAAATACTAGATGAAGCGCAAATGTCAAGGATATTCCACTAATTTCATGGAGTATAGAAGTCAAAATTTTAACCAACTAAGTATAATAACGAATGGAATAACAAAAGAAATCACCATGCATGCGGTATTTCAGTTTAGGTAAGTCACACCCTAGCGAAATATATTACTTGTCTCTTCCCTCCTAGTTCTAGACTAATATCTCCGTCAGTGACCATATCCCTATAACATCAATCAACAATTCCTGTCCACAATCATATGAATAACTCATAATTATAATTGTGATTCTGAATTCCTTTTCGCACCCAGGAATAAGATAATTTACATCACCTATCTTTACCTGAAACATCAAAAATCATGTTTATACCAACTGTGACTTGTATCCCTTAACCTGGATAGCACCTCACAATGATACCAATCAACTTGCCACCGCAGAACGACGTCCCCTACGGAAAGTCTGGCTTTGGTGCATCCCAAGACTTGGAAGTCACCAGCAAAAGGCTCGGGGCTCTTTTCTATGGCTTTGATATCAACTGTATAACCAATAATTAACAGTTCCTCTTTGCACTACAGGCCAAAAATATACAACTGTAAAACCAATAATGCTGAGACTCAGCTTAATAGTATCACGACCACGAATTATCAATGCACTATAGGCTAAGGATATTCGTGTTTTCCATTACGGTTATGATTATACCGAATAATCCCTAGTCATAATCATACCAAGTCCATCTATGCACTACGGCCAAAGATGACTTTTACCACATCATTTATAACATTACGGTCATGATTATACCGAATAATCCCTGGTTATAATCATACCAAGTCCATCTATGCACTACAGGCCACAAATGACTTTCAACATAATATAAACATGAGGATGAGGTATTGACGTATATAGGGTTTCAAACCTCTTAGAAACATTCGTGTCATTCGTTCCTCATTATCGACCAAATGGGATGCAAACCGAGATAACTCCTCAAGCTTAGCCTCGTACTGCGATATGGTCATATTATTTTGCTCCATTTCTTATCTCAACATTTTTAAATGCCATTTGCAAACACTGTCACAAAACAAGGGTTAATTATCATAACACATATTATCCCTATACTCTGACTGACCAATTAAATACCAAATAAACTTAGGTAGGTCATATTAGCGAAAGAATTCCCCGTCTCTCCCCTCCTAGTTCTTATCTCACATCTCAGCCAGGGATCATATCCCTAAGCTTTGATACCAACTGTGACGCCCCAAAATTAGATAATCATCACCCATTTTGAGTCGCCAAATACATGGTACATAATACAAATACAAACTTAATTATACAACTGTTGAACCGTCGTGTAGAATACGACCACAGTTAACTATGAGTTTTAATACAATGTATGTAACTCTCATGGTGCCTCGACTGCCTACTAGACAATATCCATTCTCAATGGAGTCCTCAGAGACAGTATACAAACTCAAATTCAGTCCTCGTTACATTTATTGTCACACTATTTAACAGAATAGTGAGGACTACTTTTGCAACCATCTGGACCGTCACTCCGTTCCCCGACTCGTCCCAGCTATATTCTCATTTCCTGAAGAGAATAGTGAAAGAAAGGGTGAGCACAACTAGCCCAGTAAAGAATATCATGACTAAAGATAATTACATTATCAATAGTTTTCATTAATAATAACTCAGAGATTTAGAACATATGGTAGATGATAAAACTTTTCAACCATAGTTGCAGCGGAACGAGCAATCCATTAAAAGAGTCAAATTGACCATCAGGTCTATTATCTTCTCCATGTTAAAAGTCCATCAATAATGTTTTATCCCTGTAAATAAACCACATCATCGAATCATCCCTGCATTACGGGCCAAGGATATTCATTAAATCATCAATGGTCATGACTTATACCGAATAATCCCTGATCACAACCATACCCAGTCCATCTCTGCACGTAAGCCAAAGATATACAACAATTAAACCAATAATCAACAATCCATCTTTGCACGTAAGCTAAAGATATACAATTCAATAATCAACAGTCCATCTTCACACGTAAGCCAAAGATATACAATTCAATAATCAACAGTCCATCTTCGCACGTAAGCCAAAGATATACAATTCAATAATCAATAGTCCATCTTCGCACGTAAGCCAAAGATATACAATTCAATAATCAACAGTCCATCTTCGCACGTAAGCCAAAGATAACTTTTATCACCATATAAGCATGAGGATGATGACAATGATATAAGCATTAATCAAATTAAAACAAAGATAAATATTAAAGACTTTAATTTTATCCAATTATTATCAATCACATAATAACTTCATAATCTAATATTATTAATATCATAACAATATTTTAATCACTTCTTAAACTTATAAACAATTTATTTCAATTGTTTACACTTTACCAACTAATGCATTTAATCCTACAAAGAATGCCATAATCATAAGATTTCATCACCAATAATCAAATTACTTATCAACAATCTACATATACCTTATATAGGATTTCCAAGCCATAAAATCCTATCTTCCAACTTTGTTACTTCACATAACACATTTAACTCATATATTTGTAACTAAACTATTTTCATGAAAAATACCAAATCAGTCCCAAAAATATTTCTTTTCTGGAATTTAACAGAATATAGTCCCATAATGAACAAATATTTTTCTCGGAATTTTTAAAATTCAATTACTATTTTTCAAAAATCAATTTCTAATTAATTCCTTAAGAAATTATCTACCTCAAGGTTAACTCCAAAAATCCCCAAATCTTGGCAGGACCTTACACATGTTAATGTGAGCCTCCAGCTTAAATTTCATGGTCATCGGAGTTGTAGAACTCCAGTTATAGCGTTTTTCGTCAGAAAAACCTAAATATTGAAATGGTCATAACATGCTCATTTTAAGTCAGAATGATCTCATTTTTGGACAGGAGGTTCTTTATACCATATAATTTCATGTTCCAAAAGGCCAGAATTTTTCTCATAAATTAAGTGGCCGAAACAGTCCCTCTAAAATCATGGCAACAACTTTTTTGGAAATTTTCAGTTTCCGACCCCTTTGCTAATATCAGTCCACACGAAAATCTACAACACCTTTTCTAGTGATTCCACTTGGATAAGTTAGGTAACTAATAGATCTAACTCTAGGACTTGACCATACTCAAAAATTCAAAATATAATAGGAGATATGGTCATTTGAATTTCATGTTCCGTTTTCACCAAAATCTGATTTTTCAACCTTTTGTGATTTCTAAGAAACTTTCATGTTTTCACATAATAACCAACATAACTCATCATGAAAATGACATATAACTTAATAAAACAAGTTCAAGAATAAATTTTAAAGGTTTATAAGTTAATTTATCCTGAACTCAATAATGTCCAAATTGTCAACATGATACTTCTTTGTAGAGTAAAATTGAAGAATGCTCAGAAGAATGTTTCCATGAAAAGATACTAGATGAAGCGCAAATATCAAAGATATTCCACTAATTTCGTGGAGTATAGAAATCAAAACTTTAACCAACTGAGTATAATAAAGAATATATGAAACTGTAAATGGATTTTCGCCGCCATGCGGTAATTCACGTATACAGATCATTTCCACAATCTAATAAGGAATGAATACAAAGGATCATTCACCAAGCATGTGGCAATCCACATAGACAGGTTATTCCAACAGAATAATAAAGAATGTAATAACAGAAGGATTCACCATGCATGCGATAGAGATCGCACAGACATGTTTATTCCCAACGAATAATTAATGCGAATAATAAATATGGAACCGTGTCGGTGAAATTCATAAGCGAGATATATTCCGGCGAGAATAATAAAGACGGAATAATAAATGAAACCAGTCCCACGTATATAAGATGAGATGTGATATTCCGGCGTAATAATAAAGACGGAATAATAAAATGGAACCGAGTTCCTACGTATAGCATGATGACGGATATTCGATGTAATCATAAAGACGGAATAATAAAATGGAACCGAGTTCTACAGATATAGATGATGCAGAGTGATATTCCGATCCAGAATAATAAAGACGGAATAATAAAAATGGAACCAGGTCCGGTGTAAAACACACAGAAAGGATATTCCAACAGAATAATAAAGACAGAATAGTTGAAGAATGTCACCTAGTATAGGGTATTCCGCGTATACAGGTTATTCCAATAGAATAATAAGAAATGGAATAACAACAGTTCTCTTCATGAATATAAAAGAATAACATCCCTTACCGTAAAAGAAGAATATTCCGACTGATAGGGTGAGGATTTTCTTAAAGAAAACTTATACTATATTCTTCGCTCAAAGTTTCTTAAAACTCTTAAGGAAATACGCTCAAGATTATAGAAGGAGAATTCTCTGAACTTCTGGTGTGATTTCAATTCTAACTAAGCTTCCTATTTATAGGAAAATGGAATGCATAATAACTAATCTATGAATGGTTCATGATTGATTTACTTTAATCTGACGGTCCATGTTTAAAGCAAAATCTTTTAAATAAAATATAATATATTCTATTTATATAAAAAGATTTTTATTATGCAAATACTATGCGGGCACTATGCAAACACTATGCATAATAAAATATAATATATTCTATTTATAGAATAACTTTAATAAAGTATTCGCTTTTATATAAAAAGATTTTACTATGCAAAACACTATCGTAATAGAATATAATATATTCTATTTATAGAATAACTTTAATAAAGTATTATGTTTTATATAAAAAGATGTTTCTGTTTTATTACATTAATAATACGAATAAAACAAAACTTCTAAATCAATCATAATTGAATCAAATAATGTGAGATACTATGCAGCAACTATTGTAGCAATAATTGAACAAAACTGAGTGACTTCTCACATAAATATCAATAATCAATACCATGTGCTACTATGCAACAACGCGTATTACTGTACTTTTATTACCGAGTAGTTCAACAGTATCAACGGTAAAACTTCCGCCGTTATTTTCAATAAAATATTTTTGTCGTTTTCTCAATCCGACAATAATTCCGTTATGGGGTCCACCAATGATTGTACCGTCGTACGGATATTTCCCGACAAAAAGAATATTTCCCAACCAATCGAATATAATATGACAACTTGCATACTTTGCAAAATTTATAAATACTACCCACAACTATAACATTATCTCAAATTCACATCATAATATAAAAAAAAAATTATTTCGAGAAAAATTAATTCTTTATTCATGAAATTAGTGGAATATCTTTGATATTTGCGCTTCATCCAGTATCTTTTCATGGAAACATTCTTTTGAGCATTCTTCAATTCTACTCTACAAAGTATTATCATATTGACAATTTGGACATTATTGAGTTCAGGATAAATTAACTTATAAACCTTTAAAATTTATTCTTGAACTTGTTTTATTAAGTTATATGTCATTGTCATGATGAGTTATGTTGGTTATTATGTGAAAATATGAAAGTTTCTTAGAAATCACAAAGGGTTGAAAAATCAGATTTTGGTGAAAACGGAACATGAAATTCAACTGACCATATCTCCTAATATATTTCGAATTTTTGAGTGTGGTCAAGTCCTAGAGTTAGATCTATGAGTTACCTAACTTATCCAAGTGGAATCACTGGAAAAGATGTTGTAGATTTTTGTGTAGACTGATTTTAGTAAACGATGTAAAAGCTGGAAATTTCAAAAAGGTTGCTGTCCAAAATTTGAAGGGGCTGTTTCGGCCACTTAATTTATGAGGAAAATTCAGGCCTTTTGGGAAATGAAAGTATATGGTATAAAGAACCTCCTGTCCAAAAATGAGCTCATTCTGATTTAAAATGAGCAAGTTATGACCATTTCAATATTTAGGTTTTTCTGACGAAAAATGCTATAACCGGAGTTCCACAACTCCGATGACCATGAAATTTAAACTGGAGGCTCACATTAACATGTTTAAGGTCCTGCCAAGATTTGGGAATTTTTGGTGTTAAACTTGAGGTAGCTAATTTCTTAAGGAATTAATTGGAAATTGATTTTTGAAAATTAGTAAATAAATTTTAAAAATTCTGAGAAAAATATATTTTCATTATGGGACTATATTATGTTGAATCCCAGAAAAGAAATATTTTTGGGACTGATTTGGTATTTTTCATGAAAATGGTTTAGTTACGAATATATGAGTTAAATATGATATGTGAAGTAACAAAGTTGGAAAAATATGATTTTATGGCTTGAAAATCCTATATAGGGTATATGCATATTGTTGATGAGGGATTTGATCATTGGTGATGAAATCTTATGAGTATAGCATTCTTGAATGATTAAATTCATTATTTGGTAAAGTGTAAACAATTGAAATAAATTGTTTATAAGTTTAAGAAGTGATTAAAATATTGTTATGATATTAACAATATTAGATTATAAATTTATTATGTGATTGATAATATTTGGATAAATTTAAAGTCTTTAATATTTGTCTTTGTTCTCAGTTAATTAATATTTATATCATTGTCATCATCCTCATGCTTATAGGGTGATAAAAGTTATCTTTGGCTTACGTGCGAAGATGGACTGTTGATTATTGAATTGTATATCTTTAGCTTACGTGCAAAGATAGATTGTTAATTATTGGTTTTATTGTTGTATATCTTTGGCTTACGTGCAGAGATGGACTGGGTATGATTGTGATCAGAGGTTATTCGGTATAAGTCATGACCATTGATGATTTAATGAATATCTTTGGCCCATAGTGCATGGATGATTCGATGATGTGGTTTATTTACAGGGATAAAATATTATTGGTGGACTTTTAATATGGAGAAGATAATAGACCTGATGGTCTATTTGACTCTTTTAATGGATTGCTCGTTCCGCTGCAACTATGGTTGAAAAGTTTTATCATCTACCATATGTTCTAAATCTCTGAGTTATTATTAATGAAAACTATTGATAATGTAATTATCTTTATTGGTCGAGCGGGGACTATAGGGAAAGAGTAAGATGGTCCGAGACTGTTGAAGTTTCTCAATACATTATAAAATGGCATGACATGCAATATATAATTGCATTGAGGACCTAAGATGTGTTTGTCGCGAAATATTTAATTTTGGTGAACTATAATAGGGTGAAGCGAACCCAACTTTGGAAGGGTGTTTTGTCACTATCATACAAAATGTCTAATGACATACAAACTCGTGTTATCATAAAACAAGGTTGTGCACATTCTCTTGCTGAGTATATCTACGAGCACTACCTATATGATCTTAGAGTTTATTTGAAACATAATTTCCACTTGGAGACAGTGGAGATAGTTATATGCCAAGAGAGGACTCGCCATTGGAAAGAAAATGATAGTAATCTTCTCGTGTTTCTTTGGGGTATATTTGGTCAACCAAGGACAATTCTGTGGACATATGATATCTACCATAACCTAGACGCATGGCCTCCCATGTACGAAGGTTTCATTGAGCACTTCCCAAAGATTTTAATTCCAAAAATAGTTTTTGATTATACTTTTATGTAAAGTACCATTGTAAGGTTGTGGTCGAGGCACCATGAGAGTTACATACATTGTATTAAAAACTCATAATTAGCTATAGTCGTATTCTACACGACAGTTCAATAGTTGTATAATTAAGTTTATATTTGTATTTTGTACCATGTATTTGGCGACTCAAAATGGGTGATGAATACCTAATTTTGGGGGCGTCACACCTTTATACTAAGGTAACCTTTTTTTTATGAATATTTGGTTACCTACAAAAATTAAAATGGTTACCTTTGTATGAAGGTTTGGCTACCAACTGCAGCATATTCAAAATAATTTTATTTTTTAAAAGCGTGGCAATATCTTTATACTAACACTAACCGGCGACGACCAGCACCGCCTCAACCCCACCCTCATCGCCTCCATCCGCTCGGCTCTCTCCCAAGCCAAGTCTCACTCCACCCGCAGCTCTGTTCTAATCACCCTAGCCCAAGGCAAGTTTTTCTCCAACGGTTTTGATCTCAAATGGGCTCAATCCTCCGGCTCCGTCTCAGGCGCCCAGGACCGACTTCTCCATATGGTCGATTTATTCAAGCCGGTGGTCGCCGATCTGATTTCTCTTCCCATGCCGACGATCACCGCGATTCTGGGCCCCACGCCATGGCATGATGATCTTGGCCATGAGCCACGACAACGTCCTCATGAGGCGCGATAAAGGCGTTTCTACATGAGCGAGATCGACATCGGGATGACGCCTTAGGATTATTTCAGCGTTGGTTAGGTCTAAGGTGGCTACACCGGCGTCGCGGCGGGATGTGTTGTTGAGAGAGATGAAGGTGGAGGTTGCGGTGCGTCTGGAAAGGTGTTGGCGAAGAGGAAGTATACGGTTGCATCAACAACAAATAGAATATGCACATATTGCACTAATTATGTAAATAAAATTTTAAATACATTAATTGTGTAAATATTTAATGAGTGCACTTTTGTTATAATTATATTTTTAAATGTACTATAAAATATAATTGTTCCTGAAAAATAAAACTCAAAAATCGTATTTTGACGGGCGGGACCTAAGACCGATTTTTGTCTAGAGAGAAAGATCAAAAGGAAAAGGGTAACTTAAGGTCGGCTTATATTTAATGTTTCCCACCAGCACCTGCCAGAACTTATTAGATGAACACCCGAAACAAAGAACACAGTAATAGTAGTAGTGATATTTATGAGAGTTGATAGAAGTTAATTAAGAATATGGAAGAGATGACAGCTAGAGAAAATTAATCAAGTAGTGTACGTGTCTGGATTTTGAATAATATTTAGGCTATTAATTAAATAAAAACAATCTATTTTATTTAAGTAAAATATTAGTACTAATTAATTGTGTTGTAGTACAATTTATTTACGAATGCTTTGTCTTGATAAATTAAATATAACATTTTATAAATTTTGATTTCTGTACTGTCCAAAATAGGCAATTTTACAATTACAACTCTCAGCCCTCTATTATATAAATACAACAAGAAGTTTATATAAAGAAAATTGATATTTTTACAAGAAAATACGATTTTTACCACTATTATATATATATATATATAATGACATTTTTATGTAAAAATGATATTAATTATCTATTTTAAATTGCTTGAAAATAAAAAAATAATTTAATCTACCTGCCATTATTCAACATGAAATATATCCCTAAAGTTGAGGCTATAGGCTGTTTTTGCATGGGAATGATCAATATTCCTTCCACTCTTTTAACTCCCCCGTCCAGTCAAACTCACAAAGCTCCCATTTGTCATATAAATCCCATTTCTCACCATTTTCTTTCCTTCTTGAAAACCCATTTTACCATTTTGTGTTTCTTTCCTAGTTTCTTGAAATCCCACTTCTCCGTTTCTTTTCCTTCTTAAAACCCCCATTCCACCATTTTCACACTTCCCCACCTGATCTACCTTCTCCTCCCCCCCCCCCTCTACAAATTAATTAAAACCTTTCTTTCCCAATATATATTTTCCATTCACTCAAGTTAAGATTTCACAAGCCCAAAACTTCAACATCTCTCTCAAACTCATAACATTATCTTCTACAAAAAAATCAAGAAACCAAAAACAAACAAGGGCCATGTCAAATAATTCCAGAAATGAGGTAACAATGGAAATAGAACAACAAAAACCTCAAGAAAACATTGAAATACTAGTAAGTAGAGGATTGAGTCCTTTAAGTAAGACCCTTTGGAAAGAGAAAACAAAAAACGAATTCATAGGCGATGTTTCGGCCCGTTTAGCTTGGAAGGACCTGACGGTGATGGTCACTCTTAGCAATGGCGACACTCAGAATGTTTTAGAAGGGCTAACCGGGTACGCCGACCCCGGAACCTTTACGGCCCTCATGGGCCCGTCTGGTTCCGGGAAATCTACTTTGCTTGATTCGTTGGCCACCCGCCTTGCCTCCAATGCGTTTCTTTCCGGTAGTATTTATCTGAATGGGCGTAGAACAAAGCTTTCTTTTGGGACTGCTGTGAGTCTTCATATATATTTTGCCTAACCACTGTTATGTTATGGTTCCCTCAAACATTTATTAAGTTATTTACATGATTTTTATTTCTTTTTTAAACTGATCATTCAGGCATACGTAACTCAAGATGATACCTTGATTGGTACTCTTACAGTCCGTGAAACAATTTCATATTCAGCTCGCCTTCGTCTCCCTGATAAAATGGCTTGGTCAGAAAAGCGCTCATTGGTTGAATGTACAATCATAGAAATGGGCCTTCAAGACTGTGCAGATACAGTCATTGGGAATTGGCACTTGCGAGGGATTAGTGGAGGTGAGAAGAGGAGAGTTAGCATTGCCCTTGAAATCCTGATGAGGCCTAGATTGCTCTTTCTTGATGAGCCAACAAGTGGTCTTGATAGGTAAAAAATCTCAGATCCGAACGGCAATGATCTGTGCGTAAATGAGAGTTCTGTTTGACTCGTGTGTGTTGAGCTTTGCCTAGCATGTACATACTTACTTTTATTTTGATTCCAAGGATAAGGGATATTTCATTTAGAGCTGTAAATGAGTTAAACCGAGCTTTGCTTGCTAAGAACAAGTTCGACTAAAAGTTAAACTAGCTTGAGTCTAGCTAAGCTTTTAAATGAGTGTGAATATGGTGTTCGAATATGACTATAAACGAGTCGAACTTGAGCTCGAGAGCCTAGTCGAGTTTTAATAATTATTGAATGTTAAATGATTTTTGATTGCAGTGCTTCGGCATTCTTTGTAACTCAGACGTTACGAGCTCTTTCTCGAGATGGAAGGACTGTCATAGCCTCTATTCATCAACCAAGCAGTGAAGTTTTCCAACTTTTTGATCGTTTGTACTTGCTTTCCGGAGGAAAAACAGTTTACTTTGGTCAGGCTTCAGAAGCTTATGAGGCAAAAAAATTATCTACTTTCTTATACTTTTTTCTGTGGGTATTAAATTTCCATACGAGGAACATTAATTCCACCAAAAGAGTCTCATTTTCTTACCCTAAAATTTATGAGTGTATAGTTTAGTAGTAATGCCACTTACCACATAATTCTGACGTTCAATATGTTTCAGTTCTTTGCACAAGCTGGATTTCCATGCCCTGCCCTAAGGAACCCGTCTGATCATTTTTTTGCGGTGCATTAATTCTGATTTCGACAAAGTCAAGGCAACTCTTAAAGGATCCATGAAACTACGGGTATCAAATTCTGTTCTTATGATTAGTCAATTGCCTCACACTGCTATAAAAATTGTATATACTAATAGTTCTGGTAACAAAAGTGACTTTGAAACTGGCCGGGACACTAATTTTTCAACTGTATTTTGTTAAATTTTCCCATGCTAAGTTTGAGGCAGATGGCGATTCTCTGAAGAAGACGACGACAGCTGAAGCTATCCGAATTCTTACTAATTTCTATACTTCATCTCAGTACAATTACTCAGCAAGAGAAAGGGTTGAAGAAATGATCAAACTTGTAAGTGTCTGTTTTTCCTTTATATATCTAGTCATTAGGAAAATATTGTTGTAAATTTCTTGATTCCTCGTGATATATTTAACCAATTTGATCCTTTGTATTCGTAATTGTTGCGCAGAACGGAACTGTGCTAGATTCAGGAGGCAGCCAAGCTAGTTTCTTGATGCAGGCCTTTATCTTAACTAAACGTTCATTTGTTAACATGTCAAGGGACTTTGGCTATTACTGGCTGAGGCTTGTGATCTATATTTTGGTCACTATCTGCATAGGAACCATATATTTGGATGTCGGAACGAGTTACAATGCCATTCTGGTATTTATCTTTACTATTACCCACTCTAATGCTGGCATTGTTGGTATTTATGTTTAATTTTCTCTATTAATTCCTATTTGCAATGGTACTTACAGGCAAGAGGATGTTGTGCTTCTTTTGTGTTTGGATTTGTCACATTCATGTCCATTGGTGGATTTCCGTCCTTTGTTGAAGATATGAAGGTGCGTATTACCCATCTATACATCCAGAAATGAACGTCACAGTTGACTTTTTTACTTTCTAACACAAAAATGTTTGCGTGGACTTACCAAAACAAAATTTGCTCAATAATATTTTCCCAAACAAATTTTAGCACTTCAATATTGGAAAACTCGATATATATAGACTCTCATTTCGGGACAGAGTTTGTAATATGTACTGATATTTTAGGTCCGGGATGAGTTTGTTATGCTGTTAAACACTAAATGTATACAGGTTTTTCAAAGAGAAAGGCTGAATGGGCACTATGGGGTGGCTGCATTTGTGCTCAGCAACACAATATCTGCAATGCCATTTCTAATGACGATTACTTTAATTTCTGGAACAATTTGCTATTTCATGGTCCATCTTCATCCGGGCTTCATTCATTATCTCTTCTTCCTCTTGTGCCTCTACGCGAGTGTAACTGTCGTAGAGAGCCTGATGATGGCCATTGCCAGCATTGTTCCCAACTTCCTCATGGGAATTATCATAGGTGCCGGAATTCAGGTAATTTTTTTTTGTACTTAATTAAATAAATACTCGATTTACTTGTGTTATAATTATATTTTTTATCCACATTTTAGGGGATATTCATGCTAGTGTCTGGCTTTTTTCGACTCCCTCATGATATTCCAAAACCGGTCTGACGATACCCAATGTCTTACATCAGTTTTCACTTCTGGGCTCTTCAGGTATATTATTACCTATACTCCCTATTCTGTCCCAATATTAGTGACCCATTTTTTGTATTTAGAAAAAACTATTTTTAGGCATATTAATGTTATTATTGAATAAAGCTACGTGCAAGTGCATCTATGACAAACCTTAATAAAATGTTCATTACAAACACGTCAAGAAATAAAATGTCAAAAGTCATATAGGACTCTCATTTTGGGACTGGCGTATTATTTTGTTTGTATTTGTTGCAAATGGTACAATGATGAACCTAATGCATATAAATGCTGCTGCTGTTGATGATTCTATATATAGGGACAATACCAAAATGACCTAGATGGATTAGAATTCGACAACCAGACGCCCGACGACCCGAAAATCAGTGGCAGATACGTATTGGAATACGTATTCCAAATCGACGTGCATCGATCAAAATGGGTGGATCTTGGAGTTATTTTCAGCATGGTTGTGATATACAGGATAATATTCTTCATAGTGATCAAGATTAATGAGGACTTGACCCCTTGGCTAAGAGGTTACATGGCAAGGAGGAGAATGCAACAGAAGAATGGAAACCTGAATACTACAGTGGCTCCATATCGGCTTACTCAATCCCCTACATTGAGGAACTATGTGGCTAATAAAGCTAGTAGGAGTAAGCAAGGGAATGGACTTGTTTAATAACTTCTACCAACTTATATAGTCCATTTCTACATAGTTTATTCTACTTTTTTTTAAGAGTAAAATTCGTATGATCAGTCGCTTTTGATTTGGCAAAAAAGGGTCTAACCCCATTGTGGTTATAACATTTTCAGTGTTTGGTTTAATCAGTCAACTGAACTTTTAAAATTTTAAAACGTTAATTTTGTTTTTCTTTTCATGCCTCTTTGTAAACAAAATGAACGTGGAAAAAAGAATAGTTTAAAAATGCTTGGAAGAAATAAAAATAAAAATAAATATATTACTTATATGGTTAAAAAGGTTAACTAAATAAAAAAACAAGTCTCCATGGTTCGGATCTTGGAGATAGTACATTTGAATTAAATATTTAGGCCCACGTACAGTTGCACAACAGGTTTGTCTGGCCTGATCTTATCAGGCTTTAGCTGTTGACCAGGTCATGCCTTGATTTTGGGCCTTAAGGCCAGACCTATCTCATAAAACTTTGATCTGATCAGGTCTGTAGGTCAGGTCAGGTTTGGAGCATGTTGATTCTTCACTTTTTTTTAATGTCCATGTGGCCTAGGGTAGTGGGACTCGTGCCTGGTTGGCAGTTAGCAGCTTAAGGCAATCTTTTCCACTTAGTTTGTTATTTTTTATTTTTTGCTCCTTTTGGTCCAAATATCCAATCAAATCATCATCCATCATTCTATCAATTCTCATCCAAATTTCAATTTCCAAGGCTCCAAAGTTCGGACAATACTGAATACTCCACTCCATATTTCATGCTAAGATTACTAATATGTTACTTAATAAACTAACTATTAATATTAAATTTGAATTAACTAACTTAGTAACTTATGAATATTAAATAAACTAAGTAGTACATTAATATTAAAATTTAATCAACTAGCTTATTAATATTAATACACTAACTAGTATATTAATATTAAAATTTAAGCAACTAATTTATTAATATTAAATAAATTAATTAATATATTAATTAAATATAATTACTATTTATAATAAATCAATAATGAATAATTAAAATTTTAAACTTGATTGATGTATTACTTAAAATAATGTATTACAAACTTACAACTAACAAATTACAACAATGAATAAGTAATAATTTATTGAATTACTAATTTGATGAATAATTATAAGTTTGTAACTTTAAAGTATAACTTAAACAATAATAAAAAAATGAATCTACATTATAAATATTTGTCTTCAAAATTTTTAAAAATGTCTTCAAATCTTCAAAAAATATTTGTCTTTGAATCTTCATAAAATATATCTTCAAATCTTCAAAAAATATATCTTCAATCTTCATGGATTTTTATTTTCTATAGCCTCGCCCGACTTTGAGATCTTCCGAGCTATCTTGATCGCTATTACGCCTTGTATTCTTCTCTTTGTGCGGAAGATAATCTCTATAGCAAATACATATCTCCAACGAATCTGGACTAAGTCTACTTTTTTTCATCTAGTACTCGCGGATAAAGAAAAACAAGATTCCGGGCTACTGATTACTAGCTTGGATAGTTAGTAAATCACGAACCATGGCGGTCAAAAAGTAGGATATTGTCGGTTATGATTTTTTCAAAATGCAAGTATATCAAAAATTTCAAATTCTTGATCGGTCATAAAACTTCTAAAATCAATACTACAATATAAACCAAGTTCGTTTAAACTGCTTGTGTGTGATGAAGTTTTTGGTTTTTTTTATAATGATTTTAATAATGATGAATACTTAGAAGATGAAGGGGCAGGGGGTGGTTCATGTGTAGATGTAGCATATATAGACTCATATTGTCTATAAAATTCAGCAAATATATTATTAAAATTTAGTTTAATATAATCAATATTTTTAGTACCTATATTTTCTACTATATCTTCTAAAACACTTTTCACACCTTCTAATTTTACTACGGGGTTTAACGTCAATTGCACAAATAATAACAAAGAGGTATGTATTCAAAATATTTTAAAAAATTTCTTTCATACTAAAAATAAGGTTACTCCAAAAGGATCATATTTATATTGTTGAAATATATTTGTTATTTCCAAACATGCAAATAGAACATGATGAATTGTAGGATAATAAAACCACTTAATATTTTTGTGTGTTTTTTGAAAATTTAAGATTATTTAAAAGTTGACATAATAAATCCTAGTCTTGATTTGTTATTTCATGATCTGTTTGTGTTATAAAACTCCATAAGTATATTTTGACGTTTATAAACATCTTTAAATAAATCATATGTACTATTCCATCTAGTGTTATTATCAAATTTTACTCTTTTAAATTTTTCACCTCTTGTATAACAAAAAGTTCTAAAATCTTGCATTCTTCTATTTGAACCATATATATAACCAATCATAAAATGAATTTTATTTATTGTCATTTGCAAGTAATTGAATTCAGATTGTACAATCAAATTTATTATATGGCATACACATCTAACATGAAAAAATACACCATTTACTACAGGTTTTAAATCATTTTTTAACATATTAATAGAACTAGTATTATTTGTTGCATTATCGAAAATAATACTCATTATTTTATCTTTAATTTTGAAAGTACGGATTATGGACATAATTTGAGCATATATTGATTGACCATTATGTGGTAATTCAAAATATTCAAATCCTATAATTCTTTTTTGCATAAACATATCAGAATCTATCCAATGAGCTGTAATACAAATATAGCTAATTCCAGGTTGATGATTAGCGTACCAAGTATCACAAGCTAAACAAATTTTATCATCAAAATTATCAAAATATTCAATTAATTATTCATTTTTAGCTTTATTACATAATTTAATTGCATCACGTTTAGTAGTCATTCTACTTACTTGTTTATATTTTGGTTGCAATGCGCCTTGAATGTAGTTTGCAGATAACGCCGCATCATAAAAAAATCAATAATAAGCTCCTTCTCGATCACCAACTTAGCTTGCCACTCCTTTTGTAATAGTTGATCGTAACTCCAACTGTGACCAGAACGATTAATTTGTGATTGAGAGCTTTCATCAGTTATTTTATGCTTCTTCAAACACGACTCATAGTGACGGAGTAATGTGTTATTTCCTTTAACCCCGAACAAGTTGTTACATATTTTGCATTGGGCTTTTTTAACACCTTCCACAATCCACATTTCGATGAAATGATCCCAAACAGTCGTTGTATGTTTGGTTTGCTCGTCGATAGGACGTGGAAATATTGTACTCGAACCCGGAACGACACTTTCGGGCATAATGATATTTGGATCATTTTGAAAAAATGGTGACACTTGTGGAATGTTGGAAGAATCCATTGTAATAATATAAATGTACTAATAAAATAAATATTGTGATTTATGTGTATACTAAATTATAAATATATATTATATAAAATTATAAAAATTATACCAATGATACAAATTTAGAATTTGAGCTTGCAGTATGGTGTTATTGTTATATCAAAGAATAGAGAGAGAAAGATGTGAGGAGTTGTAATTTTTGTGGAGTAAATTATATGATTTTTATAGTGAAAAAAATAACCGTTAGCAAAATTATAGCTGTTACGATAATACGATTAGTACATGAAAATTTATTTAAATTTTGAAATCCAAATTCTGATGAAATTTTCATAGATGTGATGGATTGATAGATGGATGAGAAGGTGTGTCAGCCTTTTTTTTCCCCCGTTGGTCATTGCTAAATTGTCAATATACATAGCAAATATATGAACTTCTTCAAAACATTAACTCAAAATACTAGTCTGAAAGTAGAGTAGTGATTAACTACATGATTGATGTTTCCTTTTTCGTAGATATAATGGGGCTATTATATATATATATATATATATATATATATATATATATATATATATATATATATATAATAGCATGCATTGATGCCTTGATGTGAAATTAGTGAACAATCACCAATCACTTATTTTTGGATGTTTGCACATTTTAAAGTTTAAACCGCTGAGTACTTGAGTCTCTTTTGCTTCTTTTTTTAATATATAATCATAGGCGTTAAAAATTTGGCACCGTGGATGGTGGTGTTGAGTATTAAATTTGTCTTTTAACTTTTTTTTCAATGGCTTTTTTGGGTTGGGTTTGGAAGACAACATTTTAATTAGACAACAACTAATAAGCCAGCAAGCAGGCCAGGCCTGTTGCGTCGGACCAGGCCAGGCCCAGGCCAGACTCAGGCCAGTCCAGGTCGGGCTTTGGACCAGGCCGATCCAAGCCAGATTTTTGTGCTTAAATGGAAGCCTTTTTAAGCCTTTCGCATCAGAAGCTGCCGGTCAGCCAAGACCAGTCGGGTTTTGACGAGCCCAGCCCAGTTTGGACAAAGATCGGTAGTGAGGCCCTTAGGCCTTTTGTGCACCTCTAGTCCCATGTAAACAAGTTTCCAACAATTGCTAAGCACATGGCCTTAATGGCCAAACAACTCCCAACATGCATTCAGTCAAGGTGAGGGGTTTCAGCCTCTCACTTTTCTCTCACCACATTCACAACACATATGTATATGATACAAATGTATATATACGGCACACACACGTGCATGTATATATATATATATATATATTGTGACACCCCCAAAATAGGTATACATCATCCATTCTGAGTTGTCAATACATGGTACAGAAACAACTACAACTTTATTAATATAACATAAAAACTGTGAGTTTAAATACAAATATTGTTATCTAGACAATATCCATACCCAACTAAGTCCTCATTACAATTATTGAAATATTATTTTATAAAAATGGTGAGGACTACTAAACAACTCTCTTCTAGAACCATCATTCCATACCCCGACTCGTACTCGCTACATTCTCGCCTCCTGAGAAGAAAAATGGAACAAAAAGGAAAAGGGTGAGCTCAACTAGCCCAATAAAGAATATTATGACTAAGATAATATAAAACAAATTATCGTTAGTCTTCAACAGGGAAAAATCTGAGAGAATATAATAAACAACAAGTTTTAGATCAATATTCGCAGCGGAAATAATAATAATTCATGAAAGAGTTACGTAGAGAATGAAATCTACTATTATCTATGAATTTAACAAATCCATCAATGATATTTTTATCCTCAGAACATCAATCAATGCACATCTTGAATCATATATTCATCTTTGCACTATAGGCCAAAGATATTCATCAGTTGGTCATGTTCATCTCAACACATGTTCATCTTTGCACTACGGGCCAAAGATATTCATTATATAATCATCAATATTTGCACTACAGGCCAAAAATATTTAATAATATCATCATTTAGGACTGTGGATGATGAAAAATATTTTAAAGAAAACGAATCCAGTGAAACAAAAGAATAAATATTAAGGATTCGTATTTCAGCTATTTCATGTCCAAAAATACCTCATAAATAATCATAGTGGTGTAAAATTTAAGAATGATCAAAACATTGATACAATCAAAGCTAGTATCCATAATAGATATTTTGGACGAAAAGGAAAATTTTCATTTTTTTTATGAATAGTGTCAGATTCGTGAATAAATAGTCAGATCGTGAATAATGGTCGAGATATCGTGAATAGTAACCCCGACACAAAAAGTTCCAAATTTGATTAAAAGTTCAAATCAATATTTCTAAGATAATGATATTGAAGAAGATAATATCATTTAAGAAGAAAATAACATCCCTTACCTCGAAAGAATAAGATTTCCGACCGGAATATCGGGTATAGTCAAGGAAGGAACTTGCACCATATAACACTCAAAGTATCAAAATACTCACAAGAATACTCTCAAAATATCGAGAGAAAGAGAGAAAAACTTCAGTTTACGGTGTGATTTTAATTCTAACCTAAGCCCTATTTATAGGAAAATGCTTAGAACACCAAAAGCGAGAAAATTTAATAAATTATTAATATAATAAATTTGAATTCCTACGCCCACTTTTTTGTTCAAACTTCAAAGAACACAAGTAGCCCACCTTACAAAACTTACAAAAAACGTTTTCATAATTAATTAATTTAAAACTCCAAAAAATAATAATTAATTAATCCTGAACTTCAATAATTCACAATAAATAGCCCTTTTGTCAGAAAAATTCGAACCTCATATCTTTTTCATAGGAAATTTCATTCTCTACAACTTTGCAAAAGAAAATTTTTCCAAATTCCAAATGAAAATTGAATCCGAAATCCACAAACCAGGCGATTTTACAAGCTATCATCAAATTTCAAATCGAGAAATGGGGTCTCACCACATGTTTAACATGTTTTTAACATTTATTGCAACAAATATACTCTTCCTCCTCATATACTCATATATATCCCACATTCATTGTAAAAATATCACCATTATTATATTATTAAAATATAATAATGAATTATTTTATCGTAAAATGATAAAATATTAATTTTCAACAATTGTCACATTAAAAATTTTCTCCATCTATATCCACATAAAATCAATATTTTCCTCATCATATAAATCAATAATTAATTATTCACAAATAATATTACGTAATCACAATATCGACAAACCAGTGCAGCTTCCTGTGATAGAGGGGCTTTCCAATAAGGATTTCTCCTCATCGCTTGGCAATTTAGATGACCTAACCTCTCCTTACGTAACTTTCTAGACATTGCCAATAATGTTATCCAATAATATTATTCGGATAATATGAATTATTGCTCTGATAATGGAAAATATCGTGTAATGACAATTATTGAAACAACAAGAATATAAAATATCAACGCAACAATTATTGAATCAATAAAATAAAATATCGAACCAGAATTATCGTAATAATTATTGAGTAAAGGCCTTCTTCACGTAAGAATCAATAATTGTGCAATATCGTAATGCTATCGTGTTTTAACCAATCGAGTATTTCAACAAGATAATCTAGAATAACTACGCCAAGTATTTATAAACAACTTATATTTTTCATTTTCTTCATCCAATCGCTTTCAGTTATGGGGCCCACATTGGTCACGCTATCGCATTTAATATTCTCCGGTAAAGAAGAATATTCCACGACCAACCAATATTTTATAACCACTTGCTTATTTGAAATATTTGCGTATTTTACCCATAACTATCCACATTAACCAAATCAACCCTTACTATTTCAAAATGGAGGAAATTCAATTTTATATATATATATATCAGCTTTCTTCAGCGAACTAGAGGGATCGAAATAAGAACAAACCGGCTATAACGATGGTTTTTTCTGTCGCTATAGCATAGAAAATCGGCTTTCTATGTTATAGCAACGGAAAAAACCGTCGCTATAGCCGGTTCGTTCTTAGTTCGCTCTCTCTAGTTCGCTGGAGAAGCGAACTATATATATATAGGTAAAAATTGAGGTACACATCTATGTAATTTATAAAATTACACGGTCTACGATCGGAGAGTAGTCCACGATAGTAGAGTGAATTCACTCTACTATCGTAGAGTAGTCTACGATAGTACAGTGAATTCACAAATCGTGGAGTGACTACTCTACGATCGTGAACCGTATAACTTTAAAAGTTACACGGCTGTGCATATATATGCATATTTTCCATATATATATAAATTGTTTTGCCCATAAAGAATATTTGAAGGATTTAGTTTTGAAAATTATTTTTAAAAGAAATAAGAATTATTATTGCCTTAGGAAATTTACTATATGAATCAATTTCTTTAACACTTGATATTAGATTATCAAGGTCAAAAAGAAATTTAATAATAGTTCAAAAAAATATTTTGGTCGAGATAAATGAGATAATTAAAATCATTTTAATATTTTAATCATATGGAGAGAATTCTACCTATTTGACTTATTTACCTAATTTGTTATCATCAAAATAAAACAAGAAAATTTGGAGACCTATCGGCCTTATATAGGCACCCTAGGTCTGTCGCAGGTCCATCTGCGATAGCCCTAGGGCGGGGCCACCTGCCTCGATTTTCATGTCGCGACATCAATTTTTCGTGTTGTGTGTTAAAACGTTTATAACTTTTAAACCGAGAAGATTTAGAAAACGTGTTACCAATTCGGAAAACTCTTTTCAAGAGCTACATAATAGCATCAAATTTGATTAATTTCGAATTCGGAAAGATGGAGAAAAAGAAAAAAAATCATCCTTCTATATACGCGGATTAGTCGCTCAATGACGCTTTTATCCTCTTACTACTGTTAGAGAAAAGATGTGTAAATTTTGAATGTCTACACGATGATAATTTGGAGCACTAATATGACTCACTTTTATAAATATAGAAGTCGAAAGTTCTATTATTGTTACACCAGACAAGTCTAGAAGGCAATGATGAAGATTGAAGACAATAACTTATCTCACCTCCCCCACCTATCCAAAAAAAATTAAAGCAGAGGAAGAGAATTAAAATATATTTATATAGTATTTTAAGATTTAATCTTGTAGTTTATTCATCTTTTAAATTATTATTTTTTATATCTTGAACATCTTTTGTGGCATATAATATATACCACCAAGTAATTATTGAAACTTCTATAGTCAATTATTGTGGCATATAATATATACCACCAAGTAATTGATTGGAACTTTAAAACTATTAAATTCTAAAAGTTATTAAATATAAAAATATTACTATCCCAATTCCAAAAAATGAGTTGACTTTTTAAGTCAATTTACAAAATTTAACTATCAAATTAATATGAATTTGTTATAAAATTATGTCTAGATTCATTATATAATGGATGTCTAGTAACTCCCATGTCCATCGAAGTTTTGTAACTCACTGACTCTTGAGTTTTGTAACATCCTAGTAGTTATGTTAGTATTGATGTTATTATATCTATATATAATAACATTTGTAAAGTAAAGGTGAGATGGACATATACAATTACAAGATATGAAATGAGAATGCTCCTCCCTTGATCATCATCTTTGTTCTTCATATTATATATTAATCTTTTATAATACGTTATCAGCACGATTTGCTTCTCACTTTCGCCTTAAAGCGTAGATAATTATATTTGGTTTATTGGTAAGAAGTAGAAGGTATATTTATCTATTATTTATACAAATTATTAATATACTTTTACGCATGTCTTCAATATCGATGTTGTAGGATTACGGTGACTATGCTTTCATTTGAAAGCATGGTGGCCTAAACAGTCTATATTTGCTCATGCTGGATTTGATTTGTTAAAGCATGCTAAGTATAACTAATTTCAGCTTTCACCGGTTGCAAAAGTCGAGAAATTTGTTAGTAAGGGATAGTAAGTAATTAATCGTCTGACTTTGTTTTGGTTTTGGAAAATGGAAGACTCAATCGCGCTTACTTGGAACCTATAGAAAAATAGAAATTAATTGGAGTTCGTGGATGCTTTTAGATTTCACCATGGTGGTAATCGATGATAATATCACCTCAATACGTATAAATTGTTTACTTTGATTTAGGTTCATGAGATTAGTAGCCTTAACATGGGGTGAGATTTTCTTTTAGTTAAATTATGTTATCTCGCCACCGCTTAAAGATTTGTAGTGAAGTCGATTACACCGTCATGATTTTATCTATCCGATAAATTCACCAACTAGTTGAGCAACTTTATAACAATTAATGTGGCAAAATTCTTAACCCTTCTTTTCAATTTGAACCAAGTAATCGCTTAGTAACATTGGTGAAAGATAAAGAAAAAAAAACAAGTAAGCATTCAAAGTGTAAACTTTCTTGATTATTCGCCCCGACATTACTTGTCTCTTTATGGTCGGGTCCATAGCTCGTTGATAGAGCATTTGATCGCATCAAGAGGAACACCCGCCATCGCCATATCAATTTGATAATAATAGCAAAGATAGTAACTAACATAAATAGAATCTTACATTGCAAAGCTTCATATCCATTTGGACCTCGCTTTGGGTCATAAAGAAATATACTTAGTAGTGTTGGCTTGTTATTTAGTTTTAGTAGAAAAATTTAGTTTCAGTATTTTACCGCATTTCTATAAATTGTTTCATTATAATTAAAACCGAACATATATAATTATTTAATTTGATGGAAAATATGTTTAGTTATTTAATATTCAAATTTTATAAATTTGAATTTGTTGCCTTTGATTTATATCGAGCAAAGAATTGTTTGTAATGGAATCTTGATGTTGAGATTCATATAAAGGCAAAGAACCTTGAGATACAATTAAAGTTAACAATCATGCATCTCTCGTAGGATCATGCAAAATTAATTATTTTTATTCGCTATCATCTCCATAAAAAAATTGATAAAGACATGTTAAAAAAAAAAAAAATATTTACTATATTTCATGCCTCAATATGCTCCTCGTAGTAGCAATATTGTGAGTATAAGTTCATAATATATTCCCTCAAGCGATAAAGGAAATTATATTCTAGAAGTGATATCATTTCTTCTAGTGGTCAGATAAAATAATGAGTTTTTTTGAAAAATCAACAATCTAGCTCGACTCTATTCATACATTCCGTGAAGTGAATGGAACCTCATTTGATAATCATAGAGAAAATTATGATTGTGGTTATGGTAGTAGACGTGAAAGGAATAATCAATATAGAAAAGGAATGTACCGTCGTCTCTAAACATTTGGTATATAGATTTGTACCAAGACTCCATAAAAGAAAAGAAAATGGAATTGAAATAAATTTTATTGTTCATAATGATCCTCAAGATCCCATGGATTATTTTGACTTTTCAAATGGAGTGGATATAACTCATTTTGATATCTATGGTTTCCTTGATTTTATGTTGATAAATGTTCATACTAATTAATTATTTTTATTTCATTATATTATGACATTATATTAAGTATTTTATTACATGTTTTATTTATGTTTCAAGTAATAAAGTTAAATTTATGTTTTGCATATATGAAGTCAGTATGGGCTGTAAGCTCATCAAACTTAATTAAAGTCTCCGGAAGAGCGATTATAATATCAAAGAAAGAGCACAAAACTTTGTATTGATGATTCTTTATAATCTTCCGAGGCAAGCGTAAATTTTGCTCGCTTTTTAAAGATATACGTTATAATGGTCATCCATCAAGAACCGTAAGATTCTTCAATTTAAGGAATTCTCATGTGTCGCTTGTTCTCAAGGCAAATTGGTCATTAGACCATCACCAAATAAATTTGGGATCAATCTCCAAAGTTTCTAGAACGTATTCAAGGAGATATTTGTGGGCCTATTCACCCACCAAGTGAACCATTTAAATATTTTATGGTTTTAATAGATGCATCTACAAGATGGTCACATGTGTGTTTATTATCAACTCATGACTCCGGCGCGCTTGCGAGATTATTTTATTAAATTATTAGATTACGAGCACAATTTTTTGAATCATACAATCAAGACTATTCGACTTGACAATCTCGTGAATTTACATCCCAAACATTTAATGATTATTGTATGTCACTGGGATATATAATGAACATCATGTCGCCTGTGTTCATACTCAAAATGGTCTTCATTGAATCATTTATTAAACGCCTCCAGCTTAATTGCAAGATCATTGCTCATGAGAACAAAGCTTCCTGCCTCTGTTTGGGGGCATGCTATTTTATCAAGGCAAGAAGAATTTCTTATATTACTTCAATAGTATCGCCGTAAGCTCATATTAGAAAAGTCAGAATTTTCTCTTCCGGGATATATTATACTAAAATGAGAATAGTTGAAATAAATGTTGTAATACACCGTAAATATATAATACACCGTAAGTGTTCGATCAAAAGATTTTTATTATTTAGCGTGATCATATTGATCATCCAGATCAATAATGTTGCATCAATTATTGAAAACTCCCATGAACATCCCGTAAGTGAACCGTAAGATTCCTTTACTTGTTGATTATATCAAAGTAAATTAATTACCAATACATGCTTGGGGTCATGCTATTCATAACCTCAATAAGTGATATTTTTAAGGTACAATTTGAGGATTGTTATTTTAATGAAACAGCCTTCCCACCATTGGGGGGAAAAGTCGTCACTTAAAGCACGACGTTAGATCATTGCCTGAAGTACGATGGGAGATTAATTGAAATGTTTCAACGTTATTTAATCTTGATCCTTATACAAATCAATATGAATTAGAAGTTCAAAGGATAATTCATTTGCAATGAATTGCAAATTAATTACCGTAATTATTCACCGATAATAAGAAAATAGTGATATATCACATTCTAGCTACTAATACTTAGCAGAGATTGATGTCCTCGTAGACAATCAATTAATGCAAAGAGTAATTTGAATCTAAGTCACACCAAAAACATGAAAGAATGATCTGTTAAAGATAGAATTTCCCGTAAGAAGAAAGTACAAGAAAAACAAGTCATAACCTTTATAAAGAGGCTATACCCATGAAACAAAGCTATAAAATTTATCAATCTATCCAAAACTTATGAACAAAAATCTCCAGAATAAAACTCTTGAAGAGTTATCCTCAAGAGGATCAAACCGAAAATAACGAGATCTCGATACATTATGTATATACAGAGACGATATATTGATAGAAATAAAATCATTATTCGACAACATATTTTCATATAATTTGCTATGGATATTACTGTAAGTAATGATCATCGCCGATGAATGTAGAAATATTTGGCCAATGTAGAAAGAGGCGATTCAAGCGTAATTAAATTCACTAAGTAAATATGAAATTTTTGGACTCAGAGTCCTAACACCTAAAGGTGTAATGCTCAGAGAATACAAATGAGTATTTGTACGAAATAAGAAAAATAAAATTATATGGTACAAAGCGCAACTTGTAGAAGACAAGATTTCTTCGCAAAGACATGGTATTAATTATGAAGAAACATATGCTCCTCGTAATTGACACAATTACATTCTGATTTTTAATTAGCTTGGTAGAAAGAGAAATTAATGGATGTCATTACATCATATCTGTATGGATCATTATATAATATATGAAAATCCTCAAGGATATAAAATGCCCAAGCATATAATTCTACATCTCAAAATATGTATTCTATTAAGCTACAAAGATTTTTATACGGGTTAAAGCAATCCGTATGCATATTGTTGTATAATCGCCAAGAGATATCTTTTGAAAGAAGGATTTGAGAATAATCCAATTTATGCATGCATTTTTATCAAAAGATCATAACTGGATTTGCTATTATTATCAGATTTATTGATGAAAGATTTTGCTCCGTAAGAGTCGACAAAAAATAACAAATTTGAGATGAAAGATATCGAAAGATAAATTTTTGTCTTGGCCTACAAATTGAACTATAGAATTCTTGTACACGTAAAAAGTCCTCAAGTAACTTTACATGAATAATGTTAATCCTTTCGAGTACTCCAATGATGGGATTGGTCACTTGATATCATGAAAAATCCGCTTTTGACCACAAGAAAATAATAAAGAAACTTTTGGTCTTGAAGTACCATATATTAGGTCCTCAAGATCTTAGGTAATTGATACTTTGATGTATCTTGCAAATTTATTAAGACTTGATATAACATTTGCGCTTAACTTACTAGCAATTTATAGTTATGCACCAACTCAAGATATTGTAATGAAATTAAACATATTTTACGTTGTCTTCGTGAGACTATTGATTTGGGATTATTTAATCCAAATGGTAATAGAACCAAACATATTGAACCAAAATTATTTTATACACACGAGCCCCGTAAGAATGGCAATATCGATCATGTGATAATTTGGTTGATATAATCATTAAGTCATTACCAACTATGATTTTGAAGAAGATGGTGCACAATATCGGCATACTCGACTTAATGATATTTTTACCATGAACAATGGAAATTCTATGTACTTATAAAGGGGAGTAAAAAGGATATATATTTTGATTGTACTTTTTTCCTTCGCTAAGGTTTTTTCCCAATCGGATTTTCCTTTGCAAGGTTTTAATGAAGCAATCCCAAGGCACTAGAAGTTATACAAGAATATTGTACTCTTTCCTTCGCCAAATTTTTTCCCACCGGGTTTTTATTTGGTAAGGTTTTTAACGAGGCATATTCTTAGAAAATTGTTACAAAAGAACTCCATCCATTCTCAGATGAAGACAATGTTGCATGTATAGCTCAATTAAAGGAGGATACATCAAAGATAATCTAGCGATCAACTCGCAATGTTTCAAGGATCATACCGCAATATTGGAATGCGACAAATCAAGAACTTAAGTATACATTCATGAGGGAAGCTAATGCGCACGCACTTTTTTCCTTAACCAAGGTTTTTTCCCATCGGGTTTTTCCTGTAAGGTTTTTAATGGCGCAGCCTTTCAACGCGTATTTATCTATACAATGTATATCCAAGGGGAGTGTTATAAAATTATGTCTAGATTCATTATATAATGGATGTCTAAGAACTCCCATGTCCATCGAAGTTTTGTAACTCATTCATTTCGAGTTTTGTAACATCCTAAGTAGTTATATTAGTATTGATGTTATTATATCTATATATAATAACATTTGTAAAAAGAAAGGTGAGATGGACATATACAATTACAAGATATGAAATGAGAATGCTCCTCCCTCGATCATCATCTTTGTTCTTCATATTATATATTAATCTTTTATAATAGAATTCATTTAATTATAAGTAATATTTTCTTAGTCATTATAGATTATCTAAAATATATTATTAATTAACAAAACAAAACTATTTTAGAACTTAAATTAATTGCATCAATTCTAAATTATAAGATTCCTTAAACTGACTTTGAAAAAAAATTTAAATGAGATTTATTTTTGGTGTACTGGAAAGAATACTTACCATAATAAAATTGATATAAACAAGTTTAAAATGTTAGAAGCAAAATAATTTATTTTACTTTAAAAAATAGACAATATGATCATATATAATTGTGTATATTTTATTTATGTATAGTCTTCAAAATTACGTCATTTTGATAAATTTATTTTTTTTAAAAAATAATTTTTCTTTTCTCAAATCAGAAATCAAAAATAAATCTACCAGAACGACGTAATTTTAGCTGATTATACACAAATAAAATATACATAATTGTGTACGACCATTATTCCCTTAAAAAATCTATCTTTTGGTGGTCAATACCATTTTAATCTTAACCAAAAAGATACAATTTCCCTGTTCCAATAGTTTTTTATCTTTTACTTCTAAATATTATAAAGAATCTATTTTAAGAGTATTGTTATAAAAATTAAATTACAAAATAATGTATCAAAATATAATTAATTAATAATTACCATACATAAGCAGATATGATCGACCATTACTTATTTGCTTTTAATATTTTTTTTTTAAAAAATTGTTATTTTCACAATTAAAAATTAATATTTTTACAAGATTCTCTTACATAAGTGTAACATATTTATTACGTGTATGTACATCTAAATATAAAATTAATAAAACTTATAAGAGGACCTTCACACCTCTTTCCAACCAGTATAAACCCCGGATCCGGTTAACATTAAATTTATAACCAAACCCATAAATCCCACCTCTTACAAAACCCCAAACACGCGGCAATTCGACCCCTCACGAAAAACCCCAAAAATAAACAAACTGTCTTCCTCTTTTAGTCTACACCTTTCATCGCTTCTTTTTTTTTTCCAGATTATTATCCATATTATTATTATTATTATCCATAACTCATAACCCCATAACCCCACCCACATTTATTCTTGCTTTTTGCCGTTTTTATGTCCTTCTCTCTTCAAGCGTTTCAATTCAATCTCATCTTCAGAAATTTTTCATTTAATTTTTTGTTGTTTTGTATATAATAATTATCTCTAATACCCAACTAATAAATCCCATTAATTAATTTATAGATAGAGTTTTTGAGACGGGTTTTCAATTGTTTCCTTTAATGCTTCATTCATTTTCAATCTTTCTTTTTCTCTGTTTATTTACTTATTTACTTCTATTTTGGATTCTTATTAACAATCTCATTAATTTCCTTTCTTTTTCTTATTTTCTCCTACCCTTCAACATTAATTGACTTCCCATTTCTTTTTCTTCTGTAATATGGAAAGTCAAGATTATATTTGATTATATATTTATTATACACACACATATATTTAGATAAGAAGAAAAGTAATCTTATTTTCTGTTTGTAGATTAGAGATGAGAATTGATTTATATAAACCTAGTTGGGGTTTAAATGGTGGAATCAAAAGTTATTGCATAGAATTGGTAATAGTGTTATAAATAGCAGAGCAGAGTAAACTGAGAGAGAACATAACAGAGCAAATTGTGAAAAAGAAAGAACTAACTGTGTTTTTGTTTAGTGATTAAAAATGGCAGCTTTTTCATCAACAAGTGTGCAGTCAAATCTGGAGCGCTTGCTTCATTCTCTCACTCCAATTGTACCTTCAAAACCAATTCCGCAGGTATATATATATATATATATATATATATATATATATATATATATATATGGGTCGAATATTTGTGATTTGATGATGAATTTGTGTCTGATTGTGTTTCTTTTTAATTAATGAAAATAAAAATTTTGTGTTCTTGTTGTGTGTACAGAGTTGATGACTGGATTCTGATATATATATATATATATATATATATATATATATATAACTTGATTTCATTTTGTATTTTCATAAATTGGGAGTTTATTTTCCCTCTTTCTATTTTTCTTTTATAATTCTGCACACAAAAAATTGTTATGTTATTGTGTTTTTGATCTAATTAACAAAACACAACTGATTTTTTGAATTTCTAATGATACCTTTATATCCTCTTTAACTTTGAAAAAAATTACTCTCCGATCCTGGGACGCTACCTCCTCGTTCTCTGGCAATCTTCCCTCCGGCACGGGTGGCACGGTACGGCTATATTTTTATATTTGTCCTCCGATTGGGACCCACCTTACTCTTTTGCGATTGAAAACTATGTGGAAATATAAAAAATAATTGCAGAAATATCAATCTCCTTTTATATATGCTTGCATTTTTTCTTTTGGTATGCCATTTACGTTCTTATTTCTACCTTTAAATTGTTAAGGAAATAAAGTCTGGATTTTTATTTTTGTCGGAAAATTTTATGATTTTGTTATGGGTGATGGTAATCCTTTATGGGTTATTGTAACCTTTTAATGGTATATAATTTTTATAATCAATCATTTGGTCTATCTTTATACATTTCATGCATTTTAAACTTCAAAAAAAGAAAAGAATAAAAGAATCCGAATTTATGAACTTTTACCGGAATGCTTCTAGTAAAATGTGAAGGTCTATGGCTTCTTTTGAACTCTCTCCATTGGGATTTTTTTTTTGTCTATTCTTAGTATTTAAGTAAAAATGTTTTTTTCTAATGGATGTAAAATTACTGAATTTTTCCCGGCTTTCCATAAGAAGGATAAAAAAATTGAACTGAGATGAATCTGTCATTTAGCATGTAATTAATGATAGAAGTTTTTTATTAAAAAAATAATAATAAATAAAGGATAAACAAAAGTGATGTGTCAACATTTTTGATCTAATTGCTCTTATTCTACTCAATGTTCGAAAAAGCTAAAATCGGTACGAGGCGTTTTTCTCTGGGCTATGCGAGGCGTAAGCCTCAAGGCGGAGCGAGGCGGAAGCCTTGATTTAAAGACCTAAAAGTCCCCAAAACAATTTATATATGCGATAATAGGAATTATAAACAATTTACATAAATATGTAAACAATTTAATTAAATTGTTTATATAAATATGTATAAATATATAAATAATTTAATTTATATAAACAATTTAAATATGTAAACAAATTAATTTACATATTTATATAAACAATTTAAATATGTAAACAATTTAATATATATAAATATTTACATATTTATATAAACAATTTAAATATGTAAACAATTTACATATTTAATTTATATAAACAATTTACATATTAAATTAAATTGTAAATTATTAATATGTATAAATATTTACATATTTATATAAACAATTTACATATTTAATTTAATTTACATAAATATGTAAATAATTTAATTTATATAAACAATTTACATATTAAATAACAATTCACCTGTAGTAAAAAAAAAAATTGCCTAAGATCATTAATTGAAATTTAAAACATATTCACAAAGAATGTTATTACTTACTAGTTATTACTTGATTTATCAGATATACATTAATACATATGATTGTTATATATATATAATTAATAATTGTAATAAAAAAAATTGTTATTACCAGCAGAAGACTAAGGAGACAATAAAAAAAACCGTGACAGAGAAGACGAGAGAGAACGAGAGGGAGAGAAGAAGAAGACGCAGCAGCAACAACCAGAAGAAGAAGAAGACGACGCAGCCAGCAGAAGAAGACGACGGAGAAGAAACAAACCAGTCGCTAGTTGATCGGATGTTGGATGTTGGATGTTGGAAGTCGCAGTTCTGAAGAAGGAGGAAGTCGAAGTTGCAAGTCGCAATTGTCAAAGAACAAGTTTTAGGGCTTTTTTTAAAATCAAATCAAGGCGCAAGCCTTGACCCGCCTCGAGGCGCAACGCACTGAGGCGTAAGCCTTGGCCAAATAAGGCGCAAGCTTCTGCTTTTGTATCTGATGCGGTAGCCTCGCCACAGCTTCCTCCCGCCTCGCTACGAGGCGCGCCTCAAGGCGTACGCCTCAAACGCCTTTTCAAACATTGATTCTACTACATACTACAATTATCCATTTTTAATATTTGTTTGGAATGTGGGCAGAGTTGTATTTACGAGTTGAACAAAATGTGGAACCCTATTGGTAAGCCAATTTCTGAGTACTTCACTCTGGGGGATCTCTGGGATTGTTTTGAGAAATATAGTGCTTGTGGTTGTGGAACAAAAGTAGTACTAAATAATGGGGAGGATGTGGTGCAATATTTTGTACCATATCTATCTGCGATCCAAATATTCACTAGCAAATCTCCAGAAAGTATAAGGTATATAGGCTCGCCTCATTGTTCCATTAGTACCTCCACACGAAAACATTATATATCCTCATGGTTCTCTCCGAAGAATTCTGAGTGAGACCCACGTACATGTGACACTGGCTCATGCACAAATACCAAATTTCCATCGAAAATATCATTAATCCATGTGGAAATATCAGTTCCCTTCTTATATTACGCATGAATGGCTATTGAAATTTATGTGTAAATGCTCTTTCTCTTGTAGGTGTTTAAGAGAGGATTTTGATGGAGATGAACTCGACAGTGAGTTTTGCAGTGACGAAAACGAGAGTGATAAATTCTCGAGGTCAGTGAGTAACAATTCTAGTAAGGGTTGGGATGCCTCTTCGGGAGATAGTAACATTGACCATGAGGATTTATTTCCAATGAGGGATTCCCTAACTAACCTTTATTTTAAGTTCCATGACTCGTGCCCACCATACTGGAGGATTCCAATCTTTGACAAGGTAAATATTCTTATAACTTTTACTCTAATTCTTCTTCTGATTGATCTTGAAAAACTTATTGTTTAGTTGGGAATGCCCTTGTTATTGTTTACGCAATGTAGATAAGTGAGCTTGCTGAAGAACATCCTGGGCTTATGACATTAAAGAGCACTGATCTGTCCCCAGCCAGTTGGATGGCAATTTCCTGGTGTGTAATTCCTTATTGTAGAAAAATATGTTCTCTTGGTTGATTCATTTTTAAATTTTATTCCCATTGTTGACAAAACCTTAACACTACAATTACTGATGTAATATCCCCTCTGTTTTACTTTACTGCTTATGAAATATTGTCTTTTCTTTTTTGGAACATTAAATATATTCTTTTCAGTATTATCAGTTGATGATCACTATCACGTGTTATTTAGTTTTAGAATATGTTCAACAAGGACCACGTTATTTTGACCATAAAATCATCTTCGAATGCTAAATTATTGAAAAAAGTAAAATGAAACAGTGAATAGATGTAGTTGTTATAGTGCAAATGAAATTAGTACTATGAAAGTCCTGTAATATATCTTGATACAGTGAATATATTTTTTCTTTTTGAGAAATCAGTATTAATTAGTAATAATATTGATTAATATTGTTTCTTCTCTTTCATTTTTCCTTTTCAGCCTCTTCAAACAGTATGTATAATAGGCTTTCTTAATATAAATGAAAACTTAATTCACTAGATTCTTGTTTCTTGTCATTAGGTATCCTATATATCACATTCCTGTGAAGGGAACTGTGGAAGACTTGTCAGCAGCCTTCCTCACTTTCCATACACTGTCGTCATTTTTCCAAGGTTAATCACTATCTATATCTGCTCTGCATTTCTTTTTTAAAATGTGTCCGTCTTTGCTAGATGATAATTTGATTGGACTTGGGTAAGAAATAATTATTTACAAAAAACGAGTGATATTATATAAATAATTTGATTATTTAATGTGTTAACATTTTGTCGCATGTTGTATTGTTCGTAGAAGTGTTGCAGAGCTATCTGAGTTTATGCATGCATTTTATGTCTGTCAAAATTATAAACAAAATCAAATAGCTTTTTCGTGATTTCATATCATGGTGGACTCATCACATCCTTGTTTTTCGAAGGGTCTATTTATTTAATAAATGATAATGACATGCTTTATTTCTTGTAGAAAACTACTAAGCCCTCGTGTGAATAATATATTGTCCTTTGATTTGGATGGTCCATAGCCTCAGAATATCTGAGAGATTATATGAATATTGAATTTACGTTACCTTCTTTTTTATTGTATAACTATATTAGACATTTTTCTTCAATGACAATGATTAAGCATATTGGTATGAGATTAATCTCGTTAGGCCCTTTTGGTGGGAGATCAACTATTATGCATGGAATCGGCATACTTGGTAGCTGTTCTAGGAATATCAATACATCATGATGAAAACTACAATGACATTCCCTTTTAGGCCTTGGCATCGTCTGACAATCTATTATTTGAAATCTACTTATTTTCCTGGCATGATCATTTCAAATATGTTCTGTGCCCATCAAAAAATAAAGTCAAATATGTTTCTGATGGGTTGATCTAGTCTATTTTGGTAAATGTAAAACAATAATATCAACCTTGTTGTTTATTTTAGATGATGTTGTGGATGTTGCTGATGAAGACAATGGCATATCTAATGTTCAAAGCTGTGAAACGGGCAGTCCAACAGTATCTCTCCCTCCATTTGGACTGCCCTCATATAAGCTCATAGGAGACATCTGGTTCAACCATGGGGAGCTCGACTATGCGAGGTTGTTTGACCTCCAACGCGCCGCTGATTCCTGGTTGAAGCAGCTTGATTTCGAGCACCATGATTTTAAATTTTTTACAATGAAAATTGACCATGTATATTTTGATTGATTTTGTTTTCCATGGGGCTTATGGCAGTTGCCTGCACAGAGCAGGCTAATCTGCAGCCTTTAGTTTACCAAGTTTAGGAGTGTTTTTTTTCCCTCTTCTTTTTGAAGGGGAAAAATTTACTTCAAAGGTAGCAAGGTAGTGAAAATTTTAGTTTGTTTTTAGGAAGATCTGTAATAAGTAATGGGCCCTTCTGTAATTTATACCAATTTCATATATTGATAAGCTTCACAATTATAAGTTGGCATAAATTTATAGTGACACATAATAGAACTCTCATAATAAATAAGTGTTGCACTTATGTGAGAGAGAATTTTGTGAAAATAATAATATTTTAAAAAAAAATATATTAAAAACAAATAAGTAATGGTCGATCATAATTACTGGGTCTGATCATAATTACTGGGTCTGCTTATGTACGGTGATTATTAATTAATTATATTTTGAAACATTATTTTGTAATTTAATTTTTATAAAGACAATTCGTATTTGTAACAATACTCTTAAAATAGATTCTCTATAATATTTAGAAGTAAAAGATCAAAAAATATTGGAACAGGGCAATTGTATCTTTTTGGTTAAGTTAAAATATTGACACATTGACTCGTGGATTATTTCTTTTTAAGACAAATTTATTATCTCTTCATTCCTTCTCAGAAGTAGATTGGGCTGGCAATAAAGATGACTATACCTCTAGGAGTGCCTATATTATCTATCTTGATCTTCATCCTATTCCTTGATCATCTAAGAAACAATTTACTGTTGCTAGGTTATCCACAAAAGCTGAGTATCGATCAGTTGTTGTTACTGTTTTCGAAATCAATTGGACTTGTTCTCTTCTCACATAGCTTAGTGTCACTCTCTCTACACCACCTGTTATTTATTGTGACAATGTTGGGGCTACCTATCTCTGTTCTAATCCAATCTTTCATTCGCGCATAAAACATGTGGCAATTGACTATCACTTTATTCGGGATCAAGTTCAATCAGGTGCTCTTCTTGTTATTCATGTCTCCTCAGCAGATCAACTTGCATACACTTTTACCAAACCGCTTCCACGAAGACGCTTCCAAGAATTAAGGGTCAAGATTGGCGTTTCCTCCTGAGCTCCATCTTGAAGGGGCATATTAGAGAATTAAATACAACAGATTGTAATCTCCTTGTAATTAGTTGTAATCCCATAATTTTTGCAATTTGTATCATTGTAATTAATTGTAACCCTATAATTCTTGCAATTAGTATCCTTGTAATTAATTATAATCCCATAATTTTAGGATAGTTGCCTATTTAGGTACTTGGGCAACACTCAATCTTATATATATATATATATATTATATGAAAAATTCTTAATTAATGGAATATTTCTCTCTCTATTTTCTACATGTTGTTTTTCAAAAAAAATATTGAGACAAACATAAAAGTCTAACTTTAGGACACGTTATACAGCAACCCTCTATTGGTCCAGTAATATGGGACTAGGATGTCATATTTCAACACATTTTAAATCTAAACCATGAAATAGAGACTCTTCAATTCATTTAAAATGGAAAGAATCCTAATTCGTAAAATGTAGGGAATGAAACCTAAATTTTGAAACTACCCACATATTATTGAATTAGGATCCTCTCCATTTCAAATTAATTGGAGAATTCTCATTTCATGGTCTAAATTTTAAATGTATTAAAATGTGACATTATAATGATGAGAGAAATAATAATGAAAAATATATAAAAAATAAAAATTCTTTATTTTATTTAAAATGGAGAGGATCTTAGTCCACAATCCACATTTTACACGCCATTCGTTGGTATAAAAATAAATAAAGTCCAGTATCATCCTTCTAAAACTCACATGATGCTATATGTTTACAAGAATTTAAATACAAAATCTTAGTATTACCTTTTTAAAATAATATAGATGGATAGATAAATAAATAATCCAACAATCATCTCTTGGTCTAACCAGAGCGAAGTCACGTAGAAGGGTGTAGGATTAATTGATCCCATAAACGCCATAATATATATATATAAATATATAAAAATATGATTAATTTAGAGTAAAAAAATTAAATTTGATATAGATATAAAACTTCAATCTTGAGAAATTTTCTAAAAAATTTAATTATTCACTGTAATAAAAATTTTATAACTTTCTAATTCTATATTATTTATAAGATGTATGCATATTTTAACTCTAAATAAAATCTTTAAAATAAATAATAATATAATTTTTATTATTTTAGATTCAACTAAGAAATTTAAATATTTGTTAACAAATTTGGTGATAAGTTTATATTCACTACGAGTAGACACTGTAATGAAATTCCTTCATATATAATGTTATTATTTGATATATTAACAATATTATAACTTAATTTCCAAATTTTACTATACAAAATAAAAAATCAAAATTATTTAAAAGGATAAAATACAAATAATTATAAAATAATTATTTATAAAATATTTATTTTTAATTTTTATGCCCAATTTTTATCAAAAGGGATTTGGTTAGTATGTGAATTTCATAGTAAGTTTACTTCATATTCAATACAGTGCTGACACATAAATAAGAATGATCTCTTCCCCTACATATCAATTATCAATATTATATTAAATATGAATCGAACGTACCATAAAATTCATACTAACGACTCCCATACAAAAGAGTCCAGATAAAATAAAATCCAGCATCATCCGTTCTAGTTTGTACAACTCACATGACATAATGGCATCATGCTATGTGTTTACATCAATTTATTCTCCACATAATGGTCATACGACTCATACTGAACCCCACCATTTTACTTCCACATCTCCCCCTTTCCCCAACACGCGGCGACTCGAGCGCTCAGACACCGAACACCTCTCTTTCTCTCTCTACTTTCTCCGCAACAAACCCAACTCCGTTTGTTTTTTTAGTTTCATCATCATCTCCTACTAGTTCCTTCCGTTGTCTTCTTCTTATTCTTCATTACGTTCCACCTCATTTACTCTTCTTTTTTGCTTTTTTCTGCCGACTGCTTCTTTTCAATTTCAGCTTAATACCCATATGATTATTTTTTTTTAATGAGATTTTGTTGTGGAGTTACTAATTCAACTATCTTCATCCCAACTAAATTAGAGATGGGCTTTCAAGTGTTTGATTTAATGCCCCACTCAGACTCACTCTTTCTGTTTCTCAGTTTCTACACTTATTTACTTCTGTTTTGGATTCTTTTGTTTAGTAAACTCATTAAAATCTCTTACCCATTAATTTTAATGGGCTTAGTTCACATTTTTAGTTGCTGTTGAGTAATATGAAATGCCAAGATTATATGGATATGTATGTATATAAGAGAGAGAGAGAGAGAGAGAGAGAGAACAAAAAACTACCCATGTCATCTAATTGTCTTCTTGTAGATTATAGGTGGGAATACAGAAGTGTAATTGATAGGGGCAAACCCTGTGGGTTGAAAAGGTGGTATCAGAATTTAATTCACGACATTGCTACTGTACAAATAGCAGAGCAAGCTAGAAGAGAAGAGGCAGCAAGCTTAACTTCTCATAGAGATATAACTCAGACTTTTGTGATTATGTTCTTTTATTTGTGATTAAAATGGCAGGCTCTTCATCAAATGTGGAATCAAATCTTGATAAGTTGCTTCAATCTGTAACACCCATTGTTCCTTTGAAACCAATTCCTGAGGTAATTTACTCTGATTTACTGAATTTATGTTATTTGAGGTTGAATTTTAAGTCTGCTTGTTGTTGTACACACATTCTAATCTTTTTTTTCCCACCTGCTCTAGCTTCTCTTTTTTCGTGAATTGTGTGTTTCTGCTTTTCACTTTCTATGTATTTGGCTATTGTAAGGGTCCATATTAAATGGCTTTCTTTTCATTTTTAAGTGCACTATATCTTAAAATGGTAAGAGAATGAAAACTAGAATTTTATTTTACTTATATGAAAGTTTCTTTCTTAACTATTTGACTTTCATGATTTGTACTTTTGAAGACTGTTAACATTTAAAAGAGTTAAAAAAATCAATAAATTATTTGATATTTCTTTCTATTTGGAATTATTGCCTTCTAATTTGAAATGCAAAGAATAGAAAGAATTCAGCATCACTTTTATCAAGAAAGCATTGATTAGGCTACTAGTAAAATGTATATTCTACATCTTCTTTTGTACTATTTAAAGTTACGAGACTTGAGAAGAAACCATTATTTTAGCAAATAATTATAATTTGAAGTTCTTTAAAAGGGCAAAGGGATTTCAATGTCAGTAGTTTTGATCCAATATTTCTTATAGTGGTCCAAAATATGAATATTGATTTTTTAACTTTTTGGTTTTGTTTGGTGATGGCAGAGTTGCATCCATGCTCTAAATAGAGTATGGAACCCTGTTGGGAACCCCATAACTGAGTACTTCACGCTGGGGGACTTGTGGAAACGCTACAAGAAGTGGAGTGTGTATGGTGTTGGAACACCTGTAACACTAAAGAATAGAAAGGACGTTGTGCAATATTTTACTCCTTATCTATCTGCTATTGAAATCTTTACCAACAAATCTCTGGCAAATATAAGGTATACCAGCTCACCTCTTTTGCAGAAATTCTTAGTCTGACCGGCAAATTTCTTATGTTACACGTAAATTGCAAATGAAATTAACTATTACGTGCAGTCTCTCTTGTAGGAGTCTAAGTGATGATAGTGATGAAGATGAATCTGAAAGTGAGTACTCGAGTTATGAGGATGAGAGTGAGAGTGATAAGCTCACTAGATCAGCTAGTAACACCTCCAGTAATAACTCTAGCGACAACTTTAACAAGGCTTGGGATGTCGATTCTGAAGATTCAAGCATCAACCATGATGATTCATTGCCCACAAGGGACTGTCGCCGTAACCTTTACATTAAGTTTCATGATTCATGCTCTCCATACTGGAGGATACCGTTGAGGAACAAAGTAAACATTCTTATACCATTTTTTCTTTAGATCTTATTGCATGTGATCTTTAAGGGTTACCTTTTGGCGTGGAATACACGTGGAAAATTGAAATCCTGTTTATTACCGTTAATAATGAATGCCCTAATGATTGGTTTGTCTGATTCAGATAGAGGAACTCGCAAAAGATTATCCAGGCCTTATGACATTAAGGAGCACTGATCTGTCTCCAGCCAGTTGGATGGCTGTCGCCTGGTCGCGTAATTCTTTATTGTAAAATATGTTCCCGTGCTAGACATGTTTTTAAATATTTTGGTATTGTTAAAAAAATTCCAAGCACTGGTATCAATGATATTCCCTTCTTTGTTTGGCTCAATGTGTATGAAGTATATATTTTTCTTGCTGTCAGTCGTTGATACTCTCGGATAATAGTTATCATTGGAATCTGTTTAAGCTCGATGACTATATTTCAACCAAAAATCATTGTTGGTCAATATTAAGTTCTTGTCGCCTCTTCTTTTTAACTTAAGATATTCTCATGCAAAGTTCGCTTGTCGTATAGCGGTAATGAAGCGGTAATGAAGTAAGTCGTTGATCAAAACTTTTATTTGTCGTTTTTAATCATTGATTGTTATGATGCTAGAATATTTTAAAAACATAAATTTTTTTGTTTTCATGCTTTGATTATGTAAATGGGCATGTATCGACTCCCAAAGAGTCTATTTGCTTTGGAGTAAAAGAAGGCGGTTTTATCAAAAACTCGGTAATGAGGCTTGATATAGTGAGTTTTGTTTTTGTTGTATTTTCTGTATATGAAATTACTTGGGGCAGAGTAAAGTGTGAGGTTCATATTGTTTCTTTATACTTTATCATACAACATTTAGGGTCAATATCTCTTCCTTTTTCTTGTTACCCTTTTCCTTCTGAGCTCTAAAAACAGTATATCTTTATAACAGTGTTTTTGGTATAACAAAAACATGATTTATTTATTAGATCTTTTTGTTGTTCATTAGGTATCCTATATATCACATTCCATCTAAGGAACCTGTGAAGGATTTATCTGCAGCCTTCCTGACTTTTCATACTTTGTCCTCATATTTCCAAGGTAAATGTCTTATATTTTCCAACCGTTGGGAGTATAAATAAATGTCAGTATGTACAGAAGCCACGACTCTTGTTATGGTAATTCTGTGTTTACAAGTTTTAACTTATAATTTGTAGCTTATCAATCTTAGTAGTTAATAACTACCTTATCAACTACACAACAGCATGGTTAGGAAGTCACATTTATGTATACGGAAGTGTGTAAATGCACGCGGGTATGTAGCCACGCAGTTTGATCACTGCTTGTCGTATCTGTCCAGTCTCTTGGTAAACTATTATGTCTCATGTCCTTTAATTAATCAAGAATTTGTACAAACTCGTACATTGTTTGAGGCTTGCACAAACCATATACTCATTTTCGTGTCAAAAGAATGGTACCAAAGATTCAAGCATGTTTCTAATAGGTTTATGAAATTGTGAATTTAAGTTTCTACTTATTAGACACGACACAAACACCACCTACTTTGACGGTTTCATTCATTTGAGGTCATAATGGATCAATATTGTTCTTTGGCTCATCCGACGGTAATGGGGCATTGTTTGAAAATCTTCCATCGACATTCAAACACGGTAAGTTTACAAATTACCATATTAAGATATGGATGTCCAAAATAGCATTTGAAATCTTTCAACATGGATCTTATTTTTTTATATACAAAACGTTAAGCATTTAGATATCACCACTTAGAGCGAGATTATATGACGCTTATCCGGAAAACTCCAATTAATAGGCTTCCTATTTGTGTGAGTAGTCATTTCTCTTCTAATTTTGAACCACACTTGGAACTCGCAACCTGATATATATATATATATATATATATATATATATATATATATATATATATATATATATATATATGGGTTTCATCTTTTTACACAACCCTTTTTGGTATGTTGAAATGTGACTAAAAAAAAAAATCAACGAGCCCAAAAAGGGTTGTTTCATTATGAGATAATATATATATATATATATATATATATATATATATATATATATATATATATATATAACGGTATTTTTACACTTTTATATAGTGACTATTAGTAAGTGTTTCATTATGAGATAATCTAGTCAAGAGCTTTTTGGTTACTTCTTCCTGGTGTGAACCGAATGTTTAAGTACATACAGCAGTCATCTTTGTGCTGCATACTTGCTAGCTGTTTTACCAATAACAATGTGTCAGGTGCGCAATAGGCAACTACCACGACATTCCTTTTTTAAATATTTCATTTCCTCGACTCTGAAATCACCATGTCAAAATCAGGTTTGACTTTATTTTGGAAAAGGTTTCAGCAATTTTTGTTGGTTTTTATTGAATTATTAATCTAATTATGATCTCCAAGTGCATTGTTCAATAATTTGATTTGTTGTGAAATCATATATCTTGACTCCTGTTGATCTATTCAAAACTATCATTAACCTCGTGCTTTTTCAGAGAGTGATGTGGATGCTCCTAACGAAAACAATGGAAAATCAAAGGAGGTATGCAAGCCAACAATGTCTCTTCCACCATTTGGCTTGGCCTCATACATGTTGATAGGGGATGTGTGGTTGAACCGCGGAGAGTCTGATTATGTGAGATTGTTTGATCTTCATAGAGCTGCGGATTCCTGGCTAAAGCAGCTTGATTTCACTCACCATGATTTCACTTTTTTTACTATGAAATCGAGTATGCAAGTTGAACAATCTTAATTTTGTCGGGTCTTCCAGAAACTGCTAGGGGAGAAGGTAATGAATCTGTTACATTGGGGTGTTTTTGTTTTCATTTTCTTCTTTTTTGAAAAAGAAACCCTTCATGAAGACTAGTGAAGATGAGTTTGTAGTGTTGCTGTAATGGTTAAGCCTTTTCTCTGAATAAGATTCATGTAAAAGAAATAATTTTGGTTTATATTTCATTTGTCTCGGTTTAGTTTGTTCTGTGCTGGTACAGTTGATGTCTTAATACGGGAGTATTAACTTTTATTAATAATTTTGGTCGATCTCTCTCTCATCTAATATCGATTAATCAATGCTAACTTACCATTAACTTCACGGTAATCGGATCCTCTTAATACATGCATACACATAATAAAAAGGTGTGTGAACAATCGATCATGTAGATTTCATAATTTACTATTAACTTCACGATAATCGGATCCTCTTAATACATACATATACATATAATTGAAAAAGGTGTGGATGAACAAATTTTTTTAAACATTTTTCAATACTACTTTTATAAACATGTAGATTTCATAATTTGCAAGAACAGAATTAAATTGTTGGGGTAAGTACTATCATCACCACATAAGATCAATACTTCTTTCAAGTGAGCATGAATAACTGCATAAGGTTCATACACTACCAATGAATTTTATTTTTAATGAATATAAATTTAATGTAAGAAATATTAGAATATAATGTAACAAAAGATTTAAAAGTGATTTCAATTCCCTTTCTTGAATTTCATACCAACCACTCCCCTATTTTAGACATGTTTTTGAGACTACACCACATGTACTTTGACTATTATGTGGTGACAATGTTCCCTCCCAAATTACTTGTTTTAATTGGCTTTTTATGATAAAATTAATCAGTTTAAGATTAATAATAAAACAAATGTATTAGAAAATTTAAAATTAAATAAGTTTGACTTTGATATTATATTCGATGTACTTTCTTAAGATAATAATTTTATACATATATCTAATAAATTTATCAATAAATTTTGATTATAAAGATAGTCAATTTAACCATAAATACTTAATTACAAGGTTTTCATATCCGGACCTGTTATTGAAACGGAAAAGGTACCGAGTAGATGAGTCACTGGTCCAATCTATGATCGAACCGTTATTGACCTAGTGATATATAAAAATATTTATTAATAATTAATAAAATTTTAAAAAATCTCATTTTTTATGAACTAAAACATAATAAAATTGAGTTATAATATTACTAAAAGTGGTTAATTTTAATATTATTTTTTTTTTGGGTACAAACATAAAAAATAAAAAAACCGATTTATTGGGTCAATTAACCGATTTTACCAGTTGAACCACCGGTTCGACCAGTGGTCAACCAGGTCAAGCAATTTTTTGCCAAAAAAAATTTATTGGTTCAAACTGAATTGCAGTGTCGATCAGTTCCGATTTTAATCGGTTAAATTGACAGTCCGGTCCAAATTTTAAAACCATGACTAATGATGACAAATAAAATTGAACAGAGGGAGTAACAGATACAGATAGTGGATTTAGGTGGCAGCTCAAATCTTGAATAATATGTGAAGCTTGAATGCGCAGACGAAAATTAAATGAACATTTGGGATGTATTACTCATTGCGGAGTAAGTAGATACATTTTACAATCGTGGGAATTCACCTTAGCATATACCTTACTCTTCACTGACCAATAACTCCGGTGCTGCAGTAGTAAAATTACAATAAACACAAGCATTACCATAAAAATTACTAATTTAATATCAATATTTGTATTTAATTTATTTAACAAATCTTACCGCCCATAAGTCACGTGCATTAACTACTGTTGATGGATGGAGGCCTATATCCGACCAATAAGCAATTATATAAGCTGCTGAAGCTCCTCTGTTCCATAGGACTACTGCTACTCTATTCTTACTTAATCTGCCTGCCCAAATCTGCATTTATTTATTCATTTATTCATTCTTATAATATCAATAAATATATATATATATATATATATTTATATATATATATACAATTATGTATACATATGAATCCATAATTATGTGTTCATCCGTCGCTATATAGACAGAATAATATGACGTTAAATCCACGTCATAGCCTTCAAAATCATTCATCATAATCGATTATGTAATACATGAGATGTATACGTATTTTTCCCCATATAAATAATACTCCAATATAATAAAATGTTAAATGGTACCTCCAAATTTCCTTTTGTTTTAACCTTTTTCCCTTGAACTCCAAGTTTATCTGTACTCAAGTGTAAATAATGAGTCGGAAGAATAAAACAAATATTTTCAAATTGAGAATATATATATATATATATATATAATAAGAAGTAATTTTTAAAAAATGTAGTCTTTTATTTATTTACCTTGATTAACTGCAATAACTTCTTTATTGCTAAGTAATCCAAAGGTTACATTGTCCATTTCTCGAATATCGCATCCAATTAGCAGGGGTGCCTATAAAATAATTATTTTTGTGATATTTTTAATTTTACATAACACAAGAAGATAATATATATATATATATATATATATATATATATATATGAAAAATGATCCATAACAAGTAATTACTATAAATTAAAAATGGGTAAACATCATCATTAGCGTCTAATATAAGAACAAACCACCGGCATTAGAACTTAAAAATTCACATCTGCTACTATTAATAGCGGACGACAAGTTACGTCCGCTACTAATAGTAGCAGATGTCACTGAAAATATTATCGTCATTTGTTACGGATCTGAATTTTTCAGTTCTAATTTTAGCCGTTGATTTTTATATTGAACGATAGAGATGGTGTATGTCTATTTTTTATTTATAATAAATATATGTTATGGATCATTATTATATATATATATATATATTATAAAATTCTCAGAAAAAAAGACAATTGAACAGTCATTTCAAAGAACTTATGAGCTATCAAATAATATAAAAAAGAAAAATTGAACAAATAAGTACTACATCAGTTTGGTTATATTATTGAAATTTGGTCACGGACTTACTGATACCTTAGCTAATGCCCATATGCTGAAATGTGAACGATATTCTGCAGCTGTCATTCCTCCATTTCCAACCTCCAACATGTCAGGATCTACAGCACAAATTACAACAATGTCCAGCTCATTAGCCTACATTTCCATTTCAATTTTTGAATTTTTTTTAAAATATTTTAATGAATAATAATTCTAAATATTTTTTAAATCTACTAGTGAAAAATTGATTCATTCTCGAGGATTATATTTGTGTCGCTAATTGTGTATTAAAATAATTTTATTTGTTTCGGTTGATAAATCTTATATATCAATAAAATTTGAAATATTCAATTCAAAATTAATTGATAATTAATTAAAATAGTCGGGTTAAATAAAATGTCTCCGAATTTATTTTTCCGATATGGTTAAAATTTATTTACCATTCCATCCACCGGGGCCAGCATAAGACGCCCATTTATCATTTTGATCTGCTAGAGAAGTCATGCTATTGGAAAGAAAATAAGGGGGTGAATCAGATATTTACCAAAATAAATTTAAAAAAAAAACATTTAGAAATTTCAAAAAAAAATAATAATATTAATATGTATGCATTTTAAAATATTTGTTTTACCTATTCCAATTATCAGATATATCTCCAGTTGTTCTCCAGCTGTTTCCAATGCCTGGGGCCCAAGTAGCAGGGTCTTCCTGGCCCCATTCACATAGTGAAAAGAAGATAGGTCTTCCACATTTTTGTAAAGCTTTGGCCATTATGGGATACCTTACAATAATATTTGAACCAAAATCAAACATATAGTAATAGTAGTCGATGTAGCTCGAAATAGTATCGTCATCCTTTACTAATAATAACAAACGTGAGTTTTTTAGTTCTAATCTCAGCTATTAGTTCCTATATTGAATGATATAAATGATTTAAGCCTAATTTTGATCTATAGCAAATATATACTATAAATCATTACATATATATACAGTCTGTCTCTTCAACGAGCTGATTTATTGACGAACCGACTATGACAACGATAGAAACTGTTGTCATAAATTCAATAACCGATAAATTTTCCGTGTATATATATATATATATATATATATATATATATATATATATAACTCTTAGTGCCACAAAAATAATTTCATTTGCAAAATTTTCAAACTTTAAAGAAATATTTTATTTAATGATTTTCCCCAAATATAATTAATTTTTAGTTTAATAAAGGTAGCATAATAATGAAATTGTGATGTTAAGCTTGAAAGCATTGTATGTATTAATAATATTATATTATATACCAATACCAACACAAAATAGCATGGACTCTAATTATAAAAACACACAAAAAATTGACTAATGGAACTTTATTGTAAAACTAGTGGGAGTAATTAACGTCTTAAACCAAATACCTTTCTTTAGCACTTGTGTTTTTGTTGTTGCAGTTATCATACTTCAAGTAATCAATTCCCTGTCAAGAATAATGAATTTAATTTAGCCCCAAAATATTAAAGTAAGTTAGTAAATATTGGACATGAGTGCTTTACAATTTCATATGTTCACAAAGAGTTTTTTAGAGATCCTATTATCATGAAGTTAACTTCACGATAGTTGATTAATCGATTAATACAAGATCTTGACATACAGGGAGAAAGATCACCTCCCGCCTGCGTGTCGACATTGTATTGGTCAATTGATCAAAATTAACTTCATACTAACCACTTCCAATTTTTCTATTTCTAGATCTGGTTATCATGAAGTTAACTTCATGGTAAGTAGATTGATCGATTAGCCAATCACAATCTTTGACACATACGAGAGAGAGATCACATCCCGCGTGCGCATGTTTATTAATCGTATTAATCAATTGTTTAAAGTTAACTTCATGCAAATCACTCCCGATTTTTCTATAACAAGTCCAAATTCAATACTTTATTCATATGGTAATTTTATAAATAAATACAAAAATTGAACTTACCCATGAAGCAAATGTCCTGGCATCTTGTTCTTCATGTCCCAACGATCCAGGCATTTTATTACTACATGTTTGAATTCTGCAAAGAAAAAAGCATATGACAAAGAAATATAAATATTGTCATACGAGAGTTTTCTGCTGAATTACGACTGCGACATCGTTAAAATATTATCAATTATAATTATTTACGTAACTCGCGACTAAAAAATCGATAAATAAAGTCGTAAGATATATCATTATTCTCGTCATAATAAACTATATTTAAAGAATTAAAGGATTTTTTTTATTTATATTTATTTGTCAATAGAAAAGTTATAGCAAAAAAGTAAGTATAAAAAAATTATAAAATAGTTTCTTGTTGAAAAATATAGTATCTTTTTATTTATACAGACATTTTTTTTAATGACAGTCATTTTAATTTGATAGAAATTAGCGTTACCCAGCATCGGAGTAAATCCCAATCTTCAATCCTTTGCTATGAACATAATCTGCTAATACTTTAATTCCAGAAGGAAATGTTGAGCGTTTAGGCACCATATTTCCCTGTCAAAATCAAAATTTCAACAAATTTGCAAATTTAATAATAAACGAGTCGAGTTGAGCCCAACTATAACTTATTTAATTTGATAAGAATCATGAACACATAATTTATTTTTAGCATGAATATATTGGTATTATTAGGATTATATCATACACACGCACGCAACACTAAAGAATTAACACATGAATTTACGTGATTTCCTAAAATCGGGTACGTTCACGGGAGCGGAGAGAGGTGTTTTTTAATTATCTCCGCTTTGTTCGGTCATTTCGCTTCCCTCACTCCGCTCCACTCCGGCCTTTTTCAGAAACTTTCAATATCTTTCATACACACCATATGAATCACAAAGTTCCAACATGTATTTATGTATCTATATAGACGTTAATATATATACCTGGTCCGGATCTTAAGCTTAGGGTTGTAAATGGTAATCGGAAAATTCGTATTCGTCCGCATCCGTATTCGAAAAAAAGCAGATAATATTCGCATTTGAAAAAAAATGGATATATACGTATTCGGTTTAAAGGTATCCGTAAATAAACGGATACGAATACGGATATAGGCGTATTCGTATTCGATTAACATCCGTCCGTAAATATATCCGGCAGATACGGATATCCGGAATCCGATATCCGTATCCGAATAACTTTTATATATATATATATATATATATATATATATATAGACACACACACACACACACACTTAATATTTACATTAATTAAGTTATTAATTAATAATTTACCTATATAAGTTGTTAATAATTTAATATATACATATATATATATATAATATATATATGTATTTATTAATAACTTACATTCATTGATTAATCACTTACATTCATTTATATAAGTTATTAATATATACGTGTGTATATATATATATATATTAATAAATCATAACTTAGATTCATTAATTAATCACTTTAACGTATATTCAAAAATAAAAGTTCTCATAAACGTATTATTAAAGTTTTAATCAAGTATTTAAGAAAAATAATTAAATATTCAATGTAAACTTTTGAATTTAATTATAAATATTCGTATACACTACTAAGATATTTATCCACACACATAAAATAGACATATCTAAATATTAATAAGTAGAGCATTCATTTTGAAATTTAGAATTTCAAAATGATGAAAACTTATTTGAATTGTAATTTAGAACATTGATATTGTATTTAAATATTTATTAAAAATAAACAAATAAATATTCATTCATAATTAATAAATTATATTTTAAAATTCATTATTTTTTTATTTTAGTTATAGGCTGTAAATGGTAACCGGAAAATTCGTATTCGTCCGCATCCGTATTCAGAAAAAAGAGGATATTATTCGTATTCGGAAAAAAATGGATATTATCCGTATTCGGTTTAAAAGTATCCGCAAATAAACGGATACGGATACTATTGTATCCGAATTCGTATATATCCGTTTACATCCCTACTTAAGCTCACTCCTTATCTAACATACTTTGCTCACCCCCTTTAGCAACGGACCGGACGACGATTCGATCCGTCGCTATAGGTTCGGTCCGTCGCTATATGTTGTCCGTTACTAAAAGCTAAGACGACGGTTTTATATATAGCGACGGACCAAATCGTCGTCCGGTCCATCGCTTAAGAGGTTGAGTAAGGTATATTAGATAAGGGGTGAGCTTAGGATCCGGACATTATGTATATCCTATATTAAATCACTAATTTTTAAGGTATAACCCTTTTTAACTCAACGGATAAAATTTTCACTTTGATAAATAAAATAAAAAATGCATACAAAATATTGGAGTAGTACCTGGGAATCTCTATTAAGTTCTGCCCAACAATCATCTGAAATATGTTTAAAAAAATTATAATATTACGAGGAGATTAATTAAGGAAATCGATATTTTTATATTAATTTTTGATATTTTTACACGTAGAATTAACTGATATATCGATTTTTATTAGTTAATATGTGAATTCTACGATATAAAAATATTAAAAATAATATAAATATCAATTCCCATTAATTAATTAATATATCAAATTTTTATTAATTAATATGTGAATTCTACATATAAAAATATTAAAAAAATAATATAAAATATCAGTTCCCATTAATTAACTGTCATTCTATATCTATGTATTAAATGTAAAAGTAGTGTTTTATCTTACCTAAATTTATATATTTGTATCCTGCTGCAGCTAGCCCCGTTGATACCATTGCATCCGCTGTTATTATTAAATAAAAGAATAAAAATTACTTTTAAAAATACACTCTTTTTTTTTCAGTTTTTAAAACGTATAATATAAATAAATATTATTTTTAGTGACGATATCAGCGATATAATTATTTATAATAATATAATATTTTTATTATTAAATGTATTTAAGTGAAATGCGTAGGGAAGAAGAAATATCACCTGTTTGCCGGATCATTTGCTCATTAATGTTACATTGAAAATGGTTCCAGCTATTCCATCTGATCAATTACCACAAATAAAACAAGTGACCATTTTGCACAATTTATTTTTTTCAAAATTCTTTTTTATATGGACTATATATATATACACAGTTATGTATTATACAATCAGATTATGACGACGGATTTTTTGAGATATGAGAACGATTCACCCGTCCGTCAGAAATCAGAATCCGGAATAAATTATAATGACGGTCATGATACCCAAATAAACTGTCATTATATCCGATCATGTATAAGATACACCATATGTATATACTTTTTTCCCTTTCTATATTGATTATGATTTATGACAATTCTCAACTTAGATAGAGTCTTGCTATTGTATTGCGAATTTTTTTACTAATTTACGATTGCGAGTTATATTATAAATAAGATTATAAAACTGGTCTATTAAATAACATATCTGATTAAAAAATTTATAAATAATAATTATATTTGTAACTGACAATAAAAAAAAGTAATATATAACTGTAAAATAATTATTTTTTCTTGAAATATTATAGATCACCCAATTTGTTTGACACCCGGTGACCCATCGAGGTTGTTGGTGGGGTTTACCACCGACAGAAAGGTGGCTTAATGCAGTGATGTAATCTTTAGTGGATCCAATAATGGAGATACACCATATCTCTACCTCTAAATTGCATGTTTGAATCTAAATTAATTTTGCAGAATTAATAATATCGTTTGTTATGTCGTTTTACTTGAATTAATATTAATTAATGTGACAAGGAATCGAGACTTATTATGAATCACTACTTGACCTATGCAGTGGTCCATTTCATTTAAAAAAAAAATTATAAAATAAGATTGTTGATATTGTCAAATATTTGTGCTGCCAAAATATATATGTATAGCGACATTTTACTGAAACAACATCCGAATTTTCAACGACAGTACTTATTGAACAACAACTCTCGATCAAAAATCTCAAGTCCGAATCAAATCAAATTTATTTAAATAAAGCCTTAAACCACTTGATCTTCTTTATTATCTTAACCCATCATAACTCACGCAAGGCATGAATGCAATGTTAGTAATTTAATTCCTTATATACACAATAATTTTTTTCATATTTTTCGTAATTTAATTTCACACTTATATACACAAATAAATTTTTCTCTATTTTTGACAAAAAATATTAATAAATTGAAATTTTACACTTTATTGTTAAAAGACAATATAATTTTTACTCTGATATTTCTAATGACAAAAATTATTATTGATTATTTAGTGACAGTCGTATTATTTTTTTAAGGAAGTGGTTAGCATAAAGTTTATTTTTAGATAAGTTGGTTAATTAGCCACCAGAATACTGACACGCATGCGAGACTCTATGTGTCAGTATTCTATTGGTCAATTGACCAACTTACTATAAAATAAACTTCATGCTAATCAGATCCTTTTTCTAATGACCATTCTGACGCCATTACTTTTACCCTGCAATACCAAATAGCTTAAAATAAATAATAAAATTGAATTAATCTCGAGATTAATTTTGCCAAAATAAAAATAAAAAATCTTTGTCTTGTTAATTATAATTACCAAAAGGAAAGAAAGGGTTACCCCATTTGAGGTGATCGGCCGAGTCCGTTAGCCAAAAGGTTCCTGCGGATCTGCTCTCTGAGATTAACGGGTGCAGCCATCTGATCATTTGTTAATGTCACCTTCATCTTCATCTCCCCAGCTGCAGCTTCAATGCCATTGCTTGAAAACAACAAGAAGAAGGAGCAGCAGCATATTACAAGTGAATTAGCTATAGATGAAATATTATAGCCCATTTAATTGGGACAGCTTCTCCACCCTCTCCAACTAAAACCTTGAAGAGCACACTACTAAGAGACCAGATATATGAATTGAAGGACTTAATTGAGATTTTATAAATGAGAGTTGATTCCTAGTAAATACTATCATCTTATCTACACCATCCATTTATCGTGATTTAAAAATATAACTACCTTATGGATTGTTTGTTTACGTCTGAATAAATCTAGAATCTGACCGATTAAATTATTTATTCGAATTGTTTGTTTTATAATTTTTAAACTATGAATGTGTCTAAACGATTCATCCAGAGAATTGTGGCTGAATCAGTAATAAGTAGTGTTGAATGATATTTTTATCTACTTACAACAATAAACAATTTAAAATTATATTTAATATTCGTCTTCTTTTTTTACTATTGTCAATAAATTTTGTTATTTACAAATTATTTTTTGATTTTTTCTTTTACAAATTGGTTGGTAATCAATTTAATAAATATTATTGTAGTCTTTTATTTTAATTTTATGGACTAATAGAATATTGTTTTAAAAAATAGTATTTATTCCTAAAATTATATTACTAATAATACATTACTATTTAATATTTCTTAAATGGAATTGCTTATTTATAATTATATAATAATTTTGCATGTTTATAATAGTCCGTAGAAAGTTTAAAATAGGAAAATACACGTATTTAGAAGTTTAAAATGCAGACAGTTATCAAGTACATCATTTCATTCTATATTCAAAGTTTTTATTTCACTCAACTCATTCAATTCTATTATAAATTTAATTTTTTTATTTAATTTTATCAAATAATATCTTAGTAAAATATCCATTTCAATATATCCATTTCAATAAATGAGTCTGTCATCATCACACCTCCTTTTGTAGCGGTGGATACATAAATTTTGTATGCTTAACTATTAAGATATTAGAATGAATAATAATAAAATTACTCCTCTATTTTTAAAAGATTATCGTTTAAAGCTTTGATATATAGATTAAAAAATATTATTTATCAAGTAAATTTTGTATAAAATTCTATCACTACTCATTTATGGAAAGTTAAAAATTATTAATATAAGAGAGATAATTTTTTAGTATAATGAGAGAAGGTAGGGGTAATATTATTATGAAAAATAAATAATTTATTCTCCTCAAAAGTTATAAACGATAAACATTTTAAAATAAATTTTTTCTTTTAAAACGACAATCTTTTAAAAACGAAACGAGTATTACTCAATAAAATTAACATATTTTTATCTCAATAAAATTCTTTGTTTAGATAAATATTGAACTATATATGAGCTCAAGGTGGCAGTCCAATTGGTTATAGACGTTGGTGGAATCAAAGGGCTCTAGGGGGTCTTATCACCCCCACGCTGTAATATTTGGGAGTTATTTATTTTTATTTCTCTTTCTTTTTTTATGTATTTTTTTTTCTTCTTTTCTTTTTTTTTAATTTTATTTTATCATCAAAGTGGGGCAAAAAAAAATGATAACAATTTTCTCTGTAAATTAATTAAAAATAAAAAACTAAAGAAATAAAATAATTTTTTTGGATCCCATTATAGTGATCATAAGTGCACTTATAGTTCTATCCTATCAAAATTATTAATTCTCTCTTTTATTTTATTTTTGTTCAATTTCTTCTTTCAAACTAATTAATCACATGAACCACAATATAAAGTTGAATATATAATATTATAATTTATAATTTATCTATAAAAGTAGCTAATCGGTTAAGTAAAAATTTTAAAATCTGATTAATAGTCTCATAGTTTGGAGGAAATTAATTAATATATATATATATATATATATATATATATATATATATATCTGGGTCCGGATCTTGAAATTTCCTTTATCCAAATCACTTTCAGCTCACCCCTATTTAGCGATGGATTATTGATGGTTTGATTAAATACAACCTGTTGCTCTATACTTTTTGCGACACTATATGTTGTCTGTCGCTAAAAGGATGACAACAATTGTATGATAGAAACAACCGTCATCGTCAATCCGTCGTTAAAGGAGAATAATTGAATTGAATAAATGATATTTAAGATCCCACTTATATATAAAGTGTGTATTTAAAGCCATTAGGATCACAAGTCACAACTCAAAGGTTGACAAGGATTGTAATAGGATGTTATGAAATATTATAATTGAGCAAAATAAATTTATAAGAAACACTCTAAACTTCAATAAATAAATATTTTTTATTAATATATTTTAACCCCCTCTAAAAATATTTTGATTCCGTCTCTGGTTATAGAGCCACCCAAGTCCCAACAATGAAGATGAGCTTAAGGTAGTAGTCAATTGGTTATAGACCCACCCAACTCCCAAGTCCAACAATGAAGGTGTGGGTTCAATCCCATACTGTCCCAAATAGTCAAGGCAACTGCAATAATGTACTCCTTTCCTTCGAAAAAAATTATAGACATATTTTCACTTTAAATCCATGCAAATATTAGAGATATTTCCTTAATTTTAATTATAAATATTAATAATTTTTAATATGTTATTTATATTTTAGATGGATTAACTACTTTTAAATCTAATTAATGTGAAGGGCATGTCTAAGAAATAAATTTTCTTTAAAACCTCCCCTTTGCTTCTCTTTTAATGTTTTTTAATTGTCTTTCTTGTTTTTATAGTGGCTTAACTATAGTTTTTTTATTTTTTAAATTTTACAATTTAAATCTAAATATTCTTAAATTTTATATATAAAATTTTAAGGTCACCCTAATGTAACAAATAATTCAAATGTATTTTAGGTATTTTGGAAAACAATTTTGACTCTTGTGCAATGATTTAAAATAAAATGATTTAAAAAGAATTAATTCAGGTTTAAATTTTCGAGGGCTATTTATTACAAAAGATTAAGAGAACCACTTTTATTTAGGTTTAAATAAAATGGAAAATTTTAAAAATTTAAAGTGTAAGCCCTTTATAATTTCAATTGGACTGATAACCACATCAAGAGGATTTATCTCTTCTTCCTCACAAAATCCCCATATTCAAAACCCTTGTTGCAAGGAAAAAAATAATGTCCCAATCCCTTTTCAAATCATTCCTTAAACTCCCAAGAATCATTATCAGTACAAACTCTTCTGTTCTTTCAATCCCTTGTTATTCTTCTAATTTTTCAAAGAATCTTTATCTTCCCAATCCAACAAGAACAATATGTATACTAAGAACAATCAAGTGCTACAGCAATAATAGCACTAATAATAGTAATAGTCATGAAATTGGGTCTGGAATTGGGTTTGGGCGAGAATTGTTGGGTCTGACGGACGAGCAGCTGTTAAGCCAATGTGACATGAGCACCTTCAAGTCTTCGGGTCCCGGCGGTCAGCACCGGAACAAGCGTGAGACTGCTGTTCGTCTCAAGCATCTTTCCACCGGAATCATTGCCCAGGTTCGTTTATTGATTTTTTTTTAAGTTCTTTTTGCTATTATTATAGTTGTTCCAGTTTTATTTTGATATACAGTTACTGGATTTTTAGTATTTGGACATTTTGTGTAATCCATGTTTTTTTGACTTTTTATTAATTTATACTATTATTCTTTGAGAAAAGAGAATGAATTATGTGATCGAAACTGAATTTTTGAATGCTGAAACTGATTGCAGTTTTGGCACAACTAAAAGGCCTCAGTTGTTTGGCCTTACAAGTTTTGTCTATAAAGCAGCAGTGGTTGACCTGATGCACAAATAAATAAATTGAAGATAGAATGTAGGAAGTCTGAGGCTTTATTTGGAACTCCAAGGATAAGACAAAAAATGGAAACGAAATAATGAACGCAAAATTTATGTTGTTCATTGCACATAATTTTAACATTAGACTCTCTCTCACAAATTAAGTGAACGGGTTTGTATTTCAGGATCCAAATAAGTGAGGATTCTATCTAAACCCTTTTTCTCTTTCTATCAAAGGGTTATTATTGAAAGTAATCCAGTCATACCTAATCACTTAATTTAGACTGAGGATGGAATTCTTGATATTGATATATTTGAAAGTATATATTGTTTGACCTGTTACTGTATTCATTAGAAGGAATTTTACTAGTTTTTTACGTGTCTTTTCAAGAATGGGATAGCTCATTGGCTCTTTTAGTTCTAAAACAGTGTGTCCATCACAAAACATTCCCCCAAAGAAAATTGTGAATTTTGACCTCAAAAATGATCTCAGGCTGGTAAACCTTATTTAATATGGTAGGTCTTTAAATCAGAGTTTGATATAGTAATAGTTAAGCCCCCAAAATCTCGCCCTTATCAATAGTTATGACTGGTTGCATATGTAATTTCATTGTTATTTTTGATAATATTCTTGTGCATAGTATAAACATATTATCTTCCTTGTCTTACCTATTGTACTTGGCTGAAATTAACTTGGCAAATCTGCAAATGTTTTTTGCTTTATTATTTGTTCACTCCCATTTGGACCGTATTAATATGGATTTTTGCTTTATAGGCAGCGGAAGATAGATCACAGCACATGAATCGTGCATCAGCATTAACTCGCTTGCGTACTCTATTAGCTCTTAAAGGTATGATTTTCCTTGCATACTTGCAGTATCTCTAACTCCTGAAAGAGGCAACATTACTTTAGTATGTTACTAGGAAAACCAACTTTAAACAAGACAACTAGGGTTACCCTATTACCAAATAATGTTCTATAGTTTACGGTTAGGAAAAAAACAATTTGAGATGAAGAATGGATTTATGGTTGAATTTGTTGAGGCCTGTCTTAACTTCTGTTGGGAATGTAGGGTACTGAAATTTTTCCAGCCTGTGGAACTCAAGTATTTTAGGTTTACAATAAAATATTGGGCTAGGTTTTGGTTTAAGGGATCAAGTGTAGAGTTAGAGGCTTTAACTGCAGTAAGAAAGAAATGTAATAGTGTATAGTTTCTTTGATGGCATTGTGAAAATAACTTTATAATTTCTTTTTGGTTCCTGATCATTTAGATTTGGCCTATTTAAGGAAGATCTTGGCTGACAACAATACAAGAAGTATAGGCCTTCTGAAATCTGAAGAGATCTTTATTCATCAACTTGTTTTATTGTTTATATCTGATGAGATGTGTGCCCATACAGAAATAAGGAAACCTTTTCTACGAGGAAAGTATTTCCTAATCCTATAAGATAAGAATCTCCTAAATTATTAAGTTTTCAACAATTTAAAATAAGTGACTTAAAAAAAGCGATTACTAAATATTTTAATAACTTCAGTAAATTAGGGGAACCGAAATACCCTTCTTTTAGAGAACTATGGTAGTTGTAATGATTTTCTTTGACCTTAGTGGTCCAGCTTTTCTGATGTCTACACTGCTAGTTTTCTCTTATGCGTACACATAGTTGTTCAAACAAATACTGAAGAAAATACTGTTGTACTCAGTGTCAGTCACACATTGACACACACAAGCATATGCGTCCTAAAACGACAGTAATCAAATATAATGTTGCTCTTGCTTCTATTTACTGATACCTTCTTATTCTTTTGAGCTAGTCAGAAACACTATAGATCTTGACACGTATACACCTCCACAAGAGCTTCTTCAAATTCTTCCAGCAAAGTCTACCATCAGAGGATCTGATTGTGGCTCACAGATTGGCCCGAAAAATCCTAAGTTTGTTTTGGTGTGCCTTATCCTTCTTATCTTCTGCATATTTGTATCACAATTTGAAGCCTTTAAGTTTCTTATTTGAGATCAGTTCAATAAAGATCTGAGTAGTAGTGATTAATCATTTTCTTAATCTACAGGGAATGCAAGCTTTGCTAGATTTAATTTGTGCAGTAGATGGTTCCGTTGCTGATGCAGCAAAGAAGTTGGGGTACAGAATAATAACTTCAAAACCTTTCATTATTTTCATTAATTAGGCTATTCAGAGTCTTATAAGGATCCACTCTAAATCTTTTTGAGTGTTCTGTTATTATGTTGGGTTTTAATACTTAATGACATAGATATAGTGGCTGAGTTTGGGGTCATATTTTGACATCTCAGCCACTCAACTTTCTAATATAGCAGTTAATTTCTATTGCAGGCTTAGTACTGGGGCTCTATCACGGTTGATATTATCAGATGATTCTCTTCGAATGGCAGTAAATGAATTCAGGACATCTAAGGTTAAAATGCTTATTTATAGGAAATTTATTCTCAACTCTTTTCATTTGTTCTGATATTGAATTCCCCTGTATGAAGATTTGTATAGGTGACTAGGTGTTTGTGTGAAGTAATCAGTGCTCTCTGTTTTGATCTGAATTTTATCAGCTAACTGTCATTTGCTGTACATTGTACTATTTGGCCTGAAAGATCATGTTTGGTTGACATCTTGATAGTAGTGAAGACATTGAAGCAGATAGTAATCATAGAACTAGGAGATTCAGAAATCAAAGTCTCCTTACCAACTTGATTAATATATCAATACCAGATACTCGTATTGTTGTACATACATTCCCAAACATGGTACTCTTATCTACTTATACTCTTTGGCGACCGAAATATTCCTTTGTTGTTTTACCTATGTTGCACGAATATCAATACTCTAACTTAGTATTGAATGTTCAAACATCACATTTAAGTAAATTATCTATAGAACAATTAACTTGTTGATTAAACTGAAAAACTTCTAACAAATTTAGTTTTGCATTTAGATTCTAAGAGAATTTTTAATTATAAACACTCGTAAAGATACCCTAGTATACCGTGTTTTAGTATATGTATGTAGCGTATCAGCCTATCAGGTACCCATATTGGTTTCACGAACCAAACGAACCACGTTCCAGGTAACCCAACATCCACATAAATTCAATATTTTTCTGGTTAAGTAAAGAAGATTACTTATCAAAAAAAGAAAGGAAAAAGAAGTTAAAAGTACAGAAGATCATATTTACTACGTTATCTGGATTAGGCTGAAATATTGACGTAGCTGTTGCGTTGTTTCTCAGTCACCTAATATTTTGGCATCAACTGTTACAAATGCCCATGAAATTCATGTTATGGTGATTAAGAGTCAGATGGGACATGGTAGTATGATCAAACTTTTCTCTTTTGGGTAACCTAGATGAGTTTCCTGACTTCGGTTAACAATATTTTTTCTTTAATAAGTAACTTGAGTTTACAGTACTTGAAAACTGCCCCCATTTTTTTTGTCCCTTTGATTATTTTTCATGGACTTCTTCTCAAGGTATCCCTAGGACTCCTTAGGATCTTATGAATGTTTGCGGAAGGTAGGCTCCCAGCATGGCTTGTTTAAAGTTGGCTTAATATTAACGTAGTTGTTCCGTATGCTCGTCTCGATATTTTTGTGCTTTGTTTTTATAGGAAATTATTTTGAGAACATCAACCAAACACTGGATTAATGAGGAATAAACATTGTTTACTGTAGTCGATAATTTATGCTATCAAGTATTTTTAAAAACTTAGTTTTAGTTCTTAGTGCTTTGTCATTGCTGCCCAAGTAATCCTGGGTGGTGGGGTGTGTGGGGGTGGGGGTGGAGAAATGGTTATCATACAAACTCTATTCTTAGTGCTCTATATAAAATGATAAAGATTTGTAACTATGCAGGGAATGAAGCCTCTCAAATAGCTCTTTTCAGAAGGCAGTTTTATGTTTCAGGTACATTTTGATCTTCTTGCTTTCTCATTTTCTTTTTCCATTCAATTTATCTATTTCCTGCAGTTGGAACTTACATACTTTTAATTGATATTAAGACGATAGATGCTGCATCTGAGAGTATAGCTATGTCCATGCTTAGAAACACAAAACAATACAGAAGTTAAAAGAGAAAGAAGGAACCCTCTACTTTTATGAGCTTTGGCAGCTGCATTATGTTGCAGGTCTACCATGCAACATTTCAATAGAACTTAAAATAGCAATCGGGTTCTTATATCAGGTGGTTTTCCATCTGATAAGGCTATATTTGGGGCTGCGGGATTACGGCGGTGTCCATTTGGAGGAGGATATTAGATATTTTAATTTACACGAGTACTTTTCACTAACTTGTCGATTTTTGTGCTTAATGGTATGAAAAGCGTTTCAACCAAGACTTGATGTTAATATTTCATATTTTTTATTTTTAAGTATGAAATTTCATGAGGTTTTGATAATATTGTCTAATTTATAAGTACAAAGGTGAAGCACAAATGCTTTTATATATATGGTGTTATAGACAATCTGGACCCATATGGTTGCAATGGCAAGGGCTATGAACTATGAGTCTTAAATTTTATAATGTGAAATAAAGAGTATATTTGTATAAACCCCAAGGACAAATTGGACAAAACACTATTTTGAACTGGGTAACTAAGAAATCTGTGTCAAATTTATTTCATTTTATTACCCATGAAATGAATATAAAATGCAAAAAATTATTCATATTGATATATTTTTGAAATATAAACTAAAAGAGGCCCTTGAAATTGAAAGGTATTATGATTTTCTGCTGGATCAGGGGTCAGACAGGTCAAAAATATTTCAACTTTCAGTTATGCCATGTGTAATTAATGTATTAAACAAACAGGTTACTATATTTTAAAAGGATAAAACAATGCCTAAAATTAATATAACACAACTTAGTTATAAAATCATTTTGTTAAATTCCCTCTTGCCTGCTCTAATATTCCCTCGAGAATACAACAAAGAGGTACTTTATAACTACATATCTGGTACCAAATCTTTCCATGTTCTTGAAGCAAAAAAACTAGCCTAAAAGAAAACGACAGAAAAGTGAAAATCACGATGACCTAAACTGCAATATAACTAGGAAGACGTTTCAAATACCACACAAGGGTTATTGTGTGTGTGTGAATCTAGACGAGAAATCGAACATAAATATGATAAAAGGGTTTTCAAGGCTTCCACAATTTCAAAGTGCAGTCTTCACCATATGTGGCTACTAGGTTCCTGTGCGGGTGGTGAGTTATCCCGATTACATCCTTCTCATGCACCTGCCAGAATGAAGAGATACATAGACTTCAATACACCGATATTGATTTCACACAATAAAATTTGCCAATATATACTAAGAAAATCGATGCAACTCCTTTTTGTCTCACAAATTTCCTTTACTTTTTCTTTTTATTAGTTTTTTTCTTTTATCTTAATCCTTTCCTACAACTGACACCCATAGTTATTACACATTTAGAAGCCCAAATACACACGCTTTACCTTGACCGAAGGACCAGGAAATATGATCACCAAAAGAAAGAAAATGATAAACAAACATTTAAAGGATACAGAAATTTAACATAAAAACCGGAAGGAAAAATGGAATGATGTAAATTAATCCTATATGCCCGCCCAGTAAAATGATGAAGAAAAAATATATAAAATTTAACTTGATTAAACATCTTTGAGAAAGACCAAAACTTGTTTGCAGCTGAAATCACAATCAAACATGTTTGTAGAAGAGAATTAGCTTCCAAATTAAGTACTGATTCTTGTAATAGTATATTCAACTAATTAAGGGCAATCTCAATAGAGCAATTTCAAAACCACTACGGCTCCAAAAAGAAAAGCTTACCTTCATTAAATGTTCCAATTTGCCAGAGTGGTGACTAAAGCAGTACATATTTCTGCACATAGATCACAAGCCAATCATTATGCAACGTAACTTCTATAATCAAATGCTTAAGATGAAGTACATAATAACAATAATGAGCACTGTTTCCGTCATTCTTAACATACAAAACTTTCTCTCTCCTGGTATTTCATTAGCAATAATTCTATAACCTTCAATTGGGAACGTAAAAGATTGTACTATTTATCTAAAAAGTAACTTTATCAAACATATAGTTCATATATTTTGTGTAGAACATGCTTTAAAAAATCTTCAGTCTTCTGAACCGTCACCATAAGACTTCAACTAAGAAAAGTTAGATGACAGCCAGTAAAGGGCATACAAACAAATGTATAAAATGACAACCAATATCCTTCAGAATAGAAGAAGGAAATAATTTAAAAGAAAAAAGAAAACTAATTTACAAAAGGACAAAATTCCATCTAAACAGGAGCGCGAGGAGCTTTGCTTAAGCAGTACCTGTCTTCACCAACACAATAAATCCATTCCCCTTTAGGTGATACACAAGCTGCCACAAAATCACCACCTTCTCTTTTACCGGAGGAGAAGCTCTTAACAACCTGCATAAACATCATAAAGAAGCAAATTACAGCATAACAAGTTCAGTTGCAGTCCATTCACGGCAAAATAAAAACTGTGAGCGAGAGAGAGAATCAAATTTCTGAAAAAAGTGATGAATTTAACTACGAAGCATCATCAAGATATGTAATTTTTAATATTTCTGCTACATGCTAAAATAGTCCAACGTTTTCAAACCATTTTTTCAAAAATTTTTGTTTTAATATTCAAGAACAACACTGGGGTAGGTCTCATAAAGGTGTTGACCAATCCATATCATTCAAAAGATGACACCTTTTTCCATAACTACTTAACCCATTGTGATATATAATTTTAACCCTATACCATGCCAGATGTAGTTAGGCAGGGTGATCCAACCGCCCAACATTTTGTATGATTCAAGATAAACTTTAGGGGAGGCTGCAGTTGTTATTGCTAATAATATTTTTGAAAAAAAAGGCATTTATTGTAAGCCAAGTTGAAAACCTATTATGCATGACTGTTGCTAAGCAACTCGCATATATAGAAGCCAGAAAAACAAGCTGACAGCCCTGCTTCTAATTATTTTCTTTCATTTTTTCAGTGTGTGATATATATCCCTATTCTTCCTATTTTGCAGGTGTTTTTATTTTGTGACCAATAAACAAACCAGAATAACAAACGAAAAATGAAAATTTGCTTCTACTTGTCCTCAGAATCCTCAGAAAAGTGAAATATGCCATTCCCCCCCACCCCACCCCACCCCACCCCAAGCTTTGACAATACTCTTATTGCCTACATCTCCTTGCTCCCTGTTTGAATTTCCCTTTCTCATTTTTTTCCCCATCTTTGAAAACAGTCTCTTTTTGCTCACACCATCTACTCTTGTTAGAACTTCCCTTAGAATCTTTAGCTAAACCAATAGTCTTTGACACATTCTTTCTCAATCTCTATTCTAATATCTTCTGTCTCTCCTTTATAATTAACCTTCTATGTCTTCTTAATTTCTCTATTGCTCCTCTCCTCTCTTCCTTTCTCTTTTATGTATAGCTTCTGGGTTTTTTCAAAATGATGCCATAGGAACATACTCCTGCTCTAGTTTGTATAGGGAATAAGAATAATTACCTGTCCCTGAAGTGTCATGAGGTAAATTGACGATGTCTTGTTACACACAATAATGTGATCTGTGTTTTTTGAGAAAAGATGAACAGAATTTACAGATGCATCACCCCCCTATCCAAAAAAAGAAAAAGAAAAAAAGAGAGAAGTCTGGAGTTAAATACAGTGGGGGAAAACAAGCAATCTAATTTTATAGAATCCATGAAAGATGCCTTTCTCATGGATTCTCATGGAAAGAAAAAAAAATACCCTTAGCGGAGGTGGTGGTTTAAATGTATGCAGGCAGTCTGTAGTCTTCACGTCCCAAACCTAAATTGAGTATAAAACATATATCACACACACTGATTAAAGAAAGAACCTTTTCACAATTGGGTCCTTACGTTACAAAAGATACAGAGAACTAACCTTGACTGTGCAGTCACTGGATGCAGTGATAACACGAATTCCATCATGCGTAAAGATGGCATCATTTACATAAGATGTATGGCCACGGAATTCTTTTAGCAACTTTCCTGACTTTAGTCCATGTATTCTACATCAGCAGTGGCAGAAAACTTCATTAAGTTTAGTGAAGAAGAGAAACATATATATCAGTGTTCTAAAAATCCCCCAAGTCGTCTACGTGCTAGAGTACCGCCTCGATTTGGCTGGGCGCCAAGGCCCCCACCTAGGCAGAACTAGACCTCTACTTTGAAGCTCTACAAAGAAATAATTTTTTTTAGGTCATCAGAAATTGTTTTTTTAGGGTAATTTTTCATGTAAAATTTTAAAAAATTATGTATATAGATTGTATTGTATAACAAGTATGTATAATAGAAAAATAAATAAATGAGACCGCCTAAGAAAATGCCTAGTCCGCCTAGGCAAACACCTACGCGCTGGGAGCCCCTTCCACGTCCGCCTAGCAACTTTTAAAACACTGATATATATATATATATATATATATATATATATATATATATATATATATATATATATACGCATATTAAGTTCATAATATTTAGCTCATAATTGAGGAATGTATTTAATGTGGCTAAAAAAGGATATGACCATTATACAGAATATAAAGATATTATAGCACCCTAATCCAAAATATGATATCTAAAAAGTGAACAAGGTGAGCTAGATAAAGGTGAGCTTAAGATCCGGACCGTATATATTTATATATATATATATATATATATATATATATATATATATATATCAGTACGCATATGAATAATACTGATAATTGAGGCAATGTAATTAATGTGGTAAAAAAGGATAGACCATTAACAAAATATATATACTACCACCATTCCAAAATATGATATCACAAAGTGATCTTATATTTTGGAAGAGAGGGAGTACTATTTACCAGTACTAAAAGGTTGCATTCAGAGACATCAATTTCAATTTACTTATAAAAGTATATATTTAGCTTTTTAAAAAAATCTACTATTGACTTTCACAACGTATGCAGACAAATGTTATGTCCTTGTTGATATGAATTGAAAACAACTTAGGTTTACAAAGGTAATAGAAAATTTGAAATACTTGCAATGAAGGGTTCCAGTAGTTGTAGATTTGTAGGAGTCTAGTCCAAGAGTGTCTCATCCATGATTTGAAAAGAAAAAAAAATGAGCCTAAAAGTTACACAAAAGCACAAGATTTGAAGTTCATGCTCCGAAGGAACATAAAAGATGTAACCGCAATATTTCTAGGTAAACATACCACTAAAATAAGCATATCTTTCCACAGTTCAGATTTGTTTAATTTTCATTAGTATCAAGTCATTGATACACATCACCAAATAATATGAAATTTTACATGGTCTCATATTTTTTTATATTCTTCATTTAAAAATTTTGATGTGGAAGGAAATTATGTCATATGCAAACATTATTATTCGTCTTAAAAAAATTAAAATTTTAAAATAAATAAATAAAGAAGAGAGGTTGAATTCCAAACAAAGTGTTCAACAATACCTTGCAGTTCCATCAAATGATGTGCTTAGCAGCTGAGTTCCATCTCGAGAGAAGACGAGACTTGTGACACCCTGAGAATGTGCACGTTCAAGTCGACGCAAGCATTGACCAGTTCTTATGCGCCAAACCTATAACCATAATACGAAGTAAATAGTTACACTAATGTTTTAATTATTAAACTTCCATTTATTTCACATATATTAAAGAACACCGCCTAAAGGGGGTGATGTCATTCTGTCAACAAGTACTCTTTCCTTGTCCATCTCCTTTTCCTTTACCCTTTACCTTTTTCCTTTTTTCCTTTGGCTGTAGGAAAGAAATTGCTAACCAGAGAAGCTGAGGAAAAGAGATTTAACTACAATTTTAACTTACTTTAATTTTTCCATCTTGAGACCCAGATGCAAGCATCTCCGAATCTCTACTAAAATCGACACAAAGGACAGCATCCTCATGCATCATGAATGTTTCCTGCAGAAGTCAATTACACAAGTTCAGAAAATATGCAAAAGAGTATTTAAAGTGAAGATACAAATCTAAAGTACTTGTACATTTATATTACACGACATTATTTTGTTTATTTCATTTATTTATTTTGGTGTACCAAATATATAAGTACACCGTTAGGCACTAGTTTATCCTACAATTAGTCCTAGGATTACAATCCAATGACTATATTTTTACTCTTAAGGCTAATTAATAGCTCAAAAAGGGGGTACATTTAATACCACATCCCCCTTTGAAATTATGTAATCCCTCATACGTGGCTTTTAGAAAAGAAAACATAGTCCATGAGATTGTAGTCTTAAGATAAAATAGTGTCTAGAGGTATAATACAAATAGTCAAATCACATCCATCATTACTCCAAACAAACACGGCCTTATGGTTTTTACTTGTCCTCCAAGTTGTAAATTTACTATATATACAGATGTAATCTCATTTATTTGAGAAAGAGTTCAAATACTATTGATTTGATATTAAAAATATTGCTTTTATTGTGTATTTTGTTTTTGTACCAATCCTACGTGGGGATAGGTACTCCTAACCTATTCTTTCTTCATCCCAAAAAATCTATTATTCTAAACTTGTCCTACATCACACTTTAGTTCCAAAGAATAATCTTGAGAAACCTATATTAGAATATACAGTTTCTAAATGTGTTGTTTGAATATTATAAAATTTGCTCCCAAAGAAAAAGACAACACTCCATTTGGGACCAAGGGAATACTAATTAAGAAGCATCTGCAAACAAATTGTTTGTAAGAACCTTTTTATTGACTTCATGTGGATTTAAAACCATTACTATATTAGAGCGACAATAAGATATTATTATAATGGCATAAGTTTCTTTCAAATATTTTCTCGAAGGGAGATGGTGCCAAACTGTAAATTGTAAACTCTAATCACAGAAAGCAACAGTGTATGATAATAAAAAATGAGAGAAGAAAGCTACAGTAGTCAACAGAAAATTAGGCAGACGAGCAAGCAACAAATAAACTCACTTCAGCCTGATACTGGAGATCCTTCTTAAGTTTTCCACTAATATGATCCCAAACCTGGTATGCAACAGATTATAGGAAACAAATCAATAAAATGGACCATTCGATCTTACAATAGTAAAGAGTACATTGAAGCACATATACCTCAATAAATCCATCAACAGAGCAAGAAACAAGAAACTGTCCATCTGGTGAGAACCGAGCACATTCTGGGTGGCTTTTTTTCCCAAACTGCAGAACACCACCAGATATCAATATAAAAGTTTTCTATAATGGTTATAAAGCATGAAAAACTCAACACAACAATATGAAGAACAAATACAACTAATAGGAAGATGACCAGACAAAAACACTTTTCTTTTCCCTTCTGATAGTTTGTGTATATCCAGCACCGTATTATCAACAAATTGTCCATTGAAATTATGATTCTTACAAGAGAAGTTCTATGATGATACACAAACTATATGTCCACACAAAAATTCAGCTCAACTGAACAACGCAACAAAGTCTTTTAACCCAAACTAGGTGGGGATATATACGAAGAAGAACTATCCACAAATAATTTCAATTGCAAAAAGTTCATGTTCATTACGGCTATCAATCTTTCTGGCACCAAAAAATAATTATCTTGGTGATTGTATTCTTGGAGTGGATAATACTCAACCCGGTCAATCACAAGAACATAAATTGTCTATCCTTTTTTCTCAGATTGGAGTGTCCTCAAATGGGATTTTTTTCAGCCATTCCCAACTAGTTTGGGATCAAAGGCATTGTTGAGATGAGTTGTGGAGTATGTTCTCATTCTAATTGGATCTTGTGAAGCGAACCGCCTCTATGGAATGAATTTTTCCAATAGAATAACACATTATAAATTTTAATTATGAAAGAAATATGCATGTTGAATCACACCTACAGGTCCAATTAATCGGATATTACTCTTATAAAAAAAATATTACCAGATATTAATGTCTAACACAATCCCTGATCTTCTTTCTTCCCAAAACTTGAATCACGCGTCACAAAAGTATAGATATATATAAGAAAATAAGTGAAAATCACAAGCAGGAAAAGTACTTGGTCATAATCATATGGATATTTGATTAATAGACTCTTAAACTACAGTGTATACATCAGCGAGGACTAAATATGCATGGACTAAGAAAAAAAATCGAAACAAAGTGTGAGAGGAGAAACGATTGATTCTGTACATGTATATCAAACAATTTGGTTGTGTATCATTAGTACTATATATAAAATTAGTTCAGTTTTTTTATCACTGTCTTAGGCTACTGCCACTCAAGCCCACTAGAAAAATAAAAGCTATTTATTACTTCTTTTTCGGAGTATTAAATTTTACATAATGGTATTACCAACATTACATTGGCACAAAGCATTCTGTTTTTAGATAGAAGAAAGATTTATTAAAAGAGAGAATATTTGAAGGAAAATGAGGATGGGAATCCTCCTAGAAACAAAAGTTGAAAAATATTATATAGTTAATGCAGTACTTCCCTCCAAATCCTATGTAAGTCTGAAATTTTGAACTATATGAAGCATAGTTTCTCACTTTGTAAAACAAGTAGCCATTTTAAAACCTTATAACACAAGCTATCTAACCAAGAATAGCTCACACTCATCAATGAAACTACTGATTATCAGGAGGAATAAAGTTACCAAAACAAAAGATAATAATACAAAAATTGCAAAAGCACATTTAGCACAACAGATTCAGCAAGTATAGACAGCCAAAAGAAATAGATTCAGCAAGAATAAAGTCCTCATTTATATGATGTGACGATGTCACAAGCATTATTGCTGCTCCAAGCTGATCAACAAATAATGATCATTCTAATAGAATGAGATATATTTATGACTTGCCTTGATAGTATGCCCGAGACTGGTTGGATACATATCATCTACATCTTGCTTCATAGCAGCTGTTCCTCGAAACAAGTCAAACTGTGTTCCAGGTGGAAGCAACCCTGAAAGCACCAACAATAGACTCTTCATTAAAGATATAACAGTGCTATTAAATTTGCATAGCTGTAGCTAAGCACTAGGTTTTATCCTAAAAAAATACTAAACAAGTAGCCTCAAAAGACAAAGCCGGCATCTAGGAAGATTTGCATTTAAGAATTAGTACTTCCAGTATACCTCTCTCACAGCAAATGATGAGGAAGATAAGCTAGAGACAAACAATGTTTTATATTCACAAAAAGACAATGTGTATGATATATGCAACGTTGACAAGTTCAAACATTTAAAGACTCGGATGAACCATAACTTTTTTAGGTGAAGAGACTTTAACCATCATTGCTAATGGGACCTGTCACTTATCAAAATTAGCAAGAAAATTATAATATTTAACTCTAACACACTCCAGCATTAACATCTTGAAGTAGAGATAATGAAAATCTTAGCAATCCCTAGTGGTATACAAAACAAGAGAGATGATAAAAACAAATCTGGTTATATAAAACAACAGAATATAAGGGCCTCATGAAATTAATATAACAACAGTGAGAAGTTGATAGCACAATGATCCAACAAAGTGGCAATAGCAGCACCTATTAAAAGTTCACAGGCATCCCTGCATTGAGCACTTTGTTTTTCCATGTAAATACACGCTCCCAGCATATAACCACTTGAAGTGCTGGCCTGAGTCACAATTTGTGTGCAAGTGTTCTAAAATCCCTACTAGGCCCTCCCTTGCTAGGCCCCCTGATGCCTCACCTAGGCCACCTGGTGCCTCACCTAGGCCCCCTGGTGCTTCACCTAGTCCCAAAGCGGCAAAAAAATCCCTCCAGAAAATTAAGCAGGCCTAGGTGGGGTCTAGGCGAGAGGTTTTTTTATTTTAATAACTACCCAACCAGATCTTAATATATTTATTTTTCAAATGATTTACCATATTCATAATACATGTTGTAGCATATCAAATCACAACAAGAAATGAACAATATCAAGTCAAAATGGATAATTTTATTATAGCTGTAATTTTTTGAACTTGTACCAACTTCAAATTATATAAATGATGATACATTTATAATATTTAGTTTAATTCAATATAATTCTTAAATTTATGTTTAGTTTCTTAAGTTTTAATATTGAATTAAATTCTTGAAATTTTAAATTTTATTATTTAATAGCAATCTTGTTTATGAATAAAACTAATACGTTAAAAATATGTTTGAATTTTGAACAATTGCATGTTTGTGTTTGAACTTTGACATTAACAATATGGATATGTGTTTGAACTTTAAGCAAATGCCTTTATTATCTTTATTATAAATTGTTTTGCTTTATATTATTGTTTTGTATGGATAAATATAAGATAAAATATTAAAATTAGCTTAAAATAAAAAATCTCGCCTAAGCCCCCTAGGCGCTAGGCCCCCCTCGGCCGCCCGCCTCCCGCCTAACGCCTTTTAGAACATTGTCTATGTGCAGCTACTCACAGATGATCTTTTGCTCAAGTTATCTCAGTTACAAAACTTGGTTGCAAGAATGGGAAGCTATATATCAATTGATAAGTAGAGTCAGGAGTGTTGATCAATTCAAATCCAGGGCTTAATTTAGTTTTATCCCTAATTTAATTCAACTAAGAAGAGTAGCACAGTTGTACTTGCTCATACTTATTATTACATAAGGATATGAAGATGTGAAGGTTTTTTAGACTTCTAACCTTGGTGTTGCTGCCACTTCAGAGCCTGACCAATCAAAGCCATTAGCCGTGATGGAGGAACCACAGACACTTCTGCTGCAAGAGCTGTAATTGCAATATAAAAAATATAAATTATTAGCAAGGGGGGTGATGCACTCCATCTGTAGATAAATTACATGTAAAAAAGTTCCATATTATTAAGCATATTTTAAGTGCAAAGCAGTGTAGATAACTTAGCAATGTCAAATCCCCAGAAACTCCATCTCTTCATTTAAAATTTGAAATTCATTACTGGCCAAATACAGATATATCATGTGTCATAGATTTCTAGTATTAAGGGAATCTCTCCCATATTAATTGTAGCAGTCCAATTACTTTAACTGTCTTGTACAGCGTATTTCCTAATTATATCTTCATTAAATATCAGAAAATAAAATGAAATAGAACATAAAACGCATTACATCTTTGTTGGGATTTCAACTCGATCACAAAGCTCATGCATCAACATACTGTAGAGCTAAAGAATAATGGGGAGAAGAGGGTACAACCTTGGGCAATTTGTGCACGTCGTTTCTCCTTCGTTGAGTCTTGATAAGCCTGTACATGATGCATGTAGTATTAGTTTGTGAAACCATCAATCATCAAACACAAACTACAGAACTAATGTTGAAATTCCATCATTATAATGGACATCTGAGTTTCAATTTTGATGTGAAACTATTGTTAAAATCCCCCATGTTTTATAAAGATAAATAGGATTGGGATGTGGTAGCTTCTTTAATGGTTGAAATTGTACTTTAAATATAGCTTATAAACAAAGGAAAACATAGACATGACTTTTAAAAAGACAAAAGAAAATACAATGAATGAATAGAAAAGAAAAGAGAGATGGAGAGAGAGAGAGAGAGAGAGAGAGAACAAATAAATGAATGGAAAAAAAAGGAGAAATCAGAATCCTTCAATGAGAGCAGTAACAGTAAAACTTCTAAAGTTGAACAAACTCACAAAGAGAAAGAATACAACCCTTTAAACCTAATAAAAAAACACGAAAAAACCTTTAACATTACCCAAGAGAATGTGGAAAATCTCAAGAAGTAACCAAACTAGTTCACTGCTAATGTATATGAACAACTTCACTAAATGATGTCACACACAAAAATACTGCTAAGTAATTCAACCATGCTCAAGGACCTAAACCAACAAATATATTTTCTAATATAAGAAAACATATAGCTAACAAATTGAGTTTTGTTCCAACAATTCAATAAGGATCTCCTATACTTTTTGTGATAAAATGGGACAGCAACAAGAAAGCATTAACAAGCAGGAAAGCATTCCACTTAAAACTTCTAGTCTGACACTGAGTAATCCAGTTATGATTGTGATTCAGACAGATATATAATGGGAGACATACAGGGGCAGAGAGAGAATTGTTTTAAATTATAAATTAATTAATTTAAACAATAAAAGACAGGTAACATATAGCAAAGGAGAAAAGTTGGAAACCATAATAATGAAACAAAAATTGTTAGTAATTTGAGTAAGAACGCTAACCTCATGGGGATCAAAATAAGTTCTAACAAGAAGATGCTCAAGCCGCAAGTATCTTTCAGGTTGCTCCTGTTTCATGACACCCATTGCCTGGGTTTGCCTTAATATAGCACGTGCAGTGTCCATTTCTCGAAGTTCAATCATTTCTAGAACAATCTACAATAAGTAGTGATCGCACAGCAGCATAAAATTGGTGCCATAAGCGGAAAAAGGGAAAAAATAAAGAAATGACAAATTGTTTGTCTTCTTATTTCATTCATATAAAACTAGACAACTAGGGAATCCCCAGGACCCTGCTGCAGCAAGTCTGGGTTGAACATAAAGCAAACTAAGAAAACTTGATGCTTGTAGTGGATTCATTTAGTTTTAAAAAAAAAATCTGCCACATTTAAACCAACATATCGACGTAAAATTACATGGGACTGAATACTTGCACTACAGAAATATCTCAAGTAGATGGGTAAAGTTAAGCGATATGGTGATATGCAACCACATGAATTGTGAAAATTTAGAGGGGGGAAATGAAGTAAGAGTATGGTAGCCTCGCTTGGTGGTATAGTCTGTCAACTGTAACACAACACTCGCACTAGGTTAGACTTGAAAACCATATTCACCACCTGACCTAAATATCTAGACAGTCAAGTGGTGGTTGACGGCCTATACAAATATGTATATTGTATAAATAAATTGTCTATATAACAGAGAGATTGACACACTTTTCCTGAGAAGTCACGTGCTAGTTTGCTACGTACCTGCTCATACAAATCCTCTAGTTTCTTTCGTGGAAGCTTGAGTTGTGATACTTGAGGCAAAACTGCATCCCACCTTCCACTGTTAATATCAGCAACAAATGTTTCAAGGCTGTCTACTGTATTCAAAGAAACCTGACACTCATTTTGCAATGTTTGGAAAGCTTGGTGTAAAGAGTTTTCCTTGCAAAACTGAAGAACTATCTTAATCACACTGCATGAAATAATGTAAATGCTACATCAGATTTCTTCACCTTGAGCAGTTAAACTATGTAGGTATTGCACATACGAAAAGGGGACCTCAGCATTAACACAAGTTATGCATTAGAACTATGGAGATGAAATAGGACAAAACCCATGAGGTCACAGTCAATAACCTGGAAAACAGACTGCATGGCAAATTTAAATATGTGGAAGTCGACAACCACCATCTTAAATGAAAAACTCAAACTAGGAATTAAAGCTTGCTTCACGCGTTCAAATATGTGGAAGTTGACAAGCACCAGCTTGAATAAAAATGTAAACAAGAAATTGCATAAACTTTTGTACACAAGCTCAACTACCCGTGCGAAGCACAGACTGCATGTGTGGAGGTTTTCTACAGTTATTATTAAAATAATCAATTGAATGTAGTAGAGATATATTTAGTTAGGTAATTAGTTGACTTTTATAGTGTAAGTTTCTTCAGTTAAATATCAAGGCTAACAATTGAATTAGTGTAAACAGTTAGGACTAAAACGATAATTACTATATTATATTTTTATTTAGGTAATTAATATAATTATATGTTATGGTTAATAGTATTGACAATCTAAATATAATTTTTTTGAAAATACTAATTTGAACAGAACTTTGAGATTCAAGTTTTAATAAATTTTAGTTTAGTTATGGCACTAATTTAATAAGGAATCCACTTTATTATTATTCCACTAAATCCGTGGCTAATATTAATACAATTAAACTGTGTGTCTGCGTGATATGATAATATTTCAAGTTTTAATGAATTCTAATTTAGTTTTGACACTAATTTAGTTAAAAATTCCACTGCTAATATTAATAAAATTAAACTGCATAATATATAAATATTTCAAGTTTTAATGAATTTTAATTTACAGTAAGCTATTAAGTACAACCCTACAGCCATCCTGCAACTCTGTAGTTATGACCAAATTTATTATCCAAAGTTTTCAAAAACCCAAGTTTACTTAGTTAAAAAACTGCAAGTTTAAAATGATTTTCAAAGGGAGTTAGAAGAGTTTCTTCTTACTAGTTTCAGGGCTTTGGTAGAAAGCATGATGTAAGGTGCTACGATAGTGTGGTTGTCTTGCTATTTTATGGAGCATTTGGATGTAGAGGAACAGGTTCTTCATGACCAGCACCAGTGTTCTAAAAATCGTTAGACGGACCTAGGCGGCGGAGGGGGTGCTTAGCGCCTAGGCGGTGGCTAGGCATTTTTCTAGGCGAATTAGGCATTTTCTTAGGCTATTTCATTTATTTTCTATTGTATATACTTGTTATACTATACAAAACATATAATATATGTATTTTTTTAATTTTACATGAAACATTACGAAAAAAACAATCTTTTAAGGCTTAAAAAATTCATTTAAGTATTGTAGAGCTTCAAAGTAGAGGTATGATTTTGGCGGGGGCCTAGGCGTTTAACCAAATCAAGACAGTAGAGGAATGCCTAGCGCCTAGACGGGGATTATTAGAACATTGACCAGCACATGCCATTTCATCTCCTCCAATTCTTCAGCTACTGGTGCATTTAGTGGGATTTAATATTCTGATGTATTAAAGGGCTGGAAGTCACTCTTCTAAGAGTTCTGTAATTACTTTCTAGTTTCACAATATTCTCATCCTCCTCTTACCTTTTTGTAGTCTTTCCCTATTATATTTAAATATTCTTTTCCCTATTACCTAAAGTAGCTCTGCCTCAAACCTTATAGGGGTGGTTGCAAAGTAAAACATCGTCGTCATCCCGTGTATTTAGACAAATGCAGATGCAACACGGATAATGTTAGGAGTTCAGATAAGAAACAGGATAATGAGAATCCCGAAAATATGACTTTAGAAGATGACATCATTTTCAATCCATAAAACAGATATTAACTTTGATCTTCCAGTGTAACTTCTATCAAGTCATCAACTCTTCTCTGATGCAGAGCTAGAAGCTCTAGCATCCGATATATATCTTTTGAAAACGGCTTTGAATCATCACTTGATACAAATTCTTGAACCACATTATTGACCTCAATCAGGCTGCATCCTGGGTTTTTCTTCATGCTCTTACTTCTTATGAATTTCCTCATTCTTGAAACACCATCCCACTTTCCAAGGTCTGCATAAATGTTTGAAAGTAGAACATAGTTTCCTGTATCATCTGGTTCAAGCTCTAGGAGGTGCTCCATTGCAATAACAGCAATGTCAAGATTTCCATGAGTTCTGCAAGAACTTAATAAAGAACCCCAAATCGCTGAATCTGGCATCATCGGCATACTCTTAACAAGTCCAAGAGCGCGATCAAGGCAACCAGTACGTCCAAGAAGATCAATAAAACAACCATAATGCTCAATACCTGGCTCTATGTTATACTCGTTTCTCATGGAATCGAAGTACCTTAACCCTTGATCCAAGAAACCGGCATGTGCACAAGCTGATAAAAGACCAACAAAAGTGATTTCATTTGGTTCAACCTTTGCCCTCTGCATTTCATGAAACAGCTGAATTGCTTCGCAAGCTTTCCCATGATTTGATAATCCTACAATCATAGTACTCCAAGAAATCACATCCCTTTCATGCATACGATCAAACAGCCGCCAAGCTTGGTCTATGCTCCCACATTTCGCATACATTTCAATCAAAGCATTACATATACAAGTCTTCTGTAAAAACCCATTTTTATCTGCGTAGAAGTGAATCCATTTACCTAACTTAAGAGCTCCCAACTGCGAACATGCTGGCAAAATCGCAATCAAACTAATCCAGTCAGGTTTAACGCCAACCACTTGCATCCTCCGGAAAACATCCAAGGCATCTGCATAGCACCCGATTTGGGTGTACCCAGAAATCATTGTTGTCCAAGAGACTATAGATTTTATTGGCATCTCTTCAAACAGTGCTCTTGCCTTTTTCATCTGCCCCAATTTAACATGCCCACGAATGAGACCGTTCCACGAAATCACATCTCTTTCAGTCATTTCCTCAAACAATTGATGTGCATCAGTCACATTATCACACTTTATATACATATTCAACAGTGAATTCTCAATCACAGTATTACACATTAGCCCAAATTTAAACACATGCCCATGAACCTGCTTACCCAGATAATGGCTCAGAAGTCCTCCACATGACTTTATAACAAATGGGTAAGTGAATTTATTAGGAAAATTTGGGTCTCCAACTTGTGGGTGTCTTAGCATTTGCTTGTATACATTGATTGTAAACACATTTTTGTGGTTATGTGTATAGGCTCTAATCATGGCATTGTATAAGTGGTTGTTCGGGTCCATCACCTCCTTGAAGAGTAGACTTGCATAATTTATTTCCCCATTGTGATCACATATATCCACCATTTTTGTCACCAAGTAGTTGCTTTGTGATAATGAGAACTTGACTATTTGGGCATGTATTTTCTTCAATTTCACCATGCTTGCGCAGTTTAGCAACATGGGTACAAACATATCTTCCAAAATTCTGATAGTCAAGATACTTGTGTGAACCGCCATAAACACTGAAAGTGATCAAAATCTTCCTTTTGTGTTTATCTTCCAAAAGGGTGCTGCTTTTGACCAGTCCTAAGGCTTTTGGCGTACTGTTTAAGTGTATGTTTTGGATGCAGGGTCAGTATAGATTTCTGATTGATTGTAGGGAGGGAGGGGGAGGGGGAATGCACCAAACTTTAAGGTCTATCTATGAATAAGCTGCAAAGATTTGATAATTAAAAAGTACTACTAATCGTCATATTCGTTGATTTCAAAACTTAAACCCAACCATATCAATTTTTAATTTTGGGATTTCGCAAATTGATTTCAAAAAGTGAAAAATTGTATCTATAATTTCGGAATTGAGATAGTATTAGAATGTGTAAATATCAAGAAAAATGCTAAAGTAAAGTGTAATAAACTGTCAACAAACAGATTTTTAACCCTTTTGTTGTCTTTCAATTGAGGTTTCTTAACAGCCATACAGAAACCCAAATAATTTAAAAAGACAGAGAGAAATTAAAACAATTGAGGAGTAGAATAGAGCTTACTCTCGAGCTTCGATTTCTAGGGTAGACATTGATTAGATGCCGGGGCAAAAACGGATCTTTTTCAACTCCAATTCGGACCTTATCAGTGAAGTATTCGAACAGAAGAACTATAAGTATTTTAAGATATCAAGTTTCAACAAAGCTAATTCCTTTCAGTTCGACGTTTTCGTCTTGCCTAAACTCGTGGGGTTTATCGTTTATGATGTCAAAAGAAAAGCAACGCTGATAGAGTTGGAAGTCCTTAAATTTAGGGGTTTTTTTGTTTTCTGTTAATAAGTTGCCTATTCTGTGATAGTCCTAGGGTTTTTTTGTTTTCTGTTAATAAGTTGCCTATTTTATGATAGTCCTATTCTCTAGAGTAGCGCTGTTAGTGTTTGAATTCTTCTCAGTTAGAATTATCACGTTAGTAGCTATCTACGTGGGCTGCAAGTTTTTTTCGCTTCTGTTTTGTAATGGCTGTTAAATAGTCAAAGTTGATTATCAATAAACTAAGTCATTCAAGTCCATATTCTTCTTGTATTCAAATTTCTTAACATTCTGGTATCAGAGCCAGGTTTGTAGCCTTCTTGAGTGACTTGAAAAAAGAGAGATGAGTGAAGAGAAAGATTTCACGCAACTGTCCATACCACGCTTGATGGGCACTATGACCATTGGGCAATGCTCATGGAAAATCTGCTTTGAGGTCGAGGATTTTGGAAGTCGGGTTCAGACGGGTTATCTTTGAGCCACAAGGCGAGCAAGCGGTACGGAGCGAACAAAGACAATTGGAAGAGGTGGAGCGAAAAGACCAAAAATAAAGAATTACCTGTTTCAAGCTATTGACAGGACAATTCTAGAGCAGATTCTGGAGAAACGCATCTCGAAAGATATATGGGACTCAATGAAAAAGAAGTTTGCGAGCAGCCCGGAGTGAAGCCTTATGACCCTTGATCGTTGAGAAGAGATTGGAAGATCATGGAGATGAAGGTGGGTGAGACCATCACCGAATACTTTGCTCGAGTTATGAATCTGTCAAACAAGATGAGAAGCAATGGAGAGGATATGAAGGATGTCACTGTTGTGGAAAAGATTCTCAGGACTCTCACTGAGAAATACAATTACGTGGTCGTTTCAATTGAAGAGTCCAAGGATATTAACTCACTCACAATCGATGAATTACAAAGTTCATTAGTTGTGCATGAGCAAAAGTTCAATAGAAATAGCAGTGGAAATAGTGGAGAGGAACATACTCTAAAGGTGACTCTCGATGAGAGAAACAAAAGAGGTCGAGGGAGAGGCAATTTCAGAGGTAGAGGAAGAGGGCAGCAAGGATTTAACAAGGCTACTGTGGAGTGTTACCGTTGTCACAAACTCGGTCACTTTCAGTATGAATGTCCCACCTGGGATAAACAAGCAAACTATGCCGAACTAGACGAACAAGAAGAAATGTTGTTGATGGCCTATGTTGAAGATATTGGAGCAAGCAGAGAAGAAATTTGGTTCTTGGACTCGGGGTGTAGCAACCACATGTGTGGTAACAAGGTCCTATTCACTGAGCTAAATGAATCCTTTCAACATACCGTGAAATTAGGCAACAACACAAGGATGAAGGTTTCAGGAAAAGGGAATGTCAAGTTGGAGGTAAATGGAATTAATTGTGTTATTGGTGATGTATTTTATGTACCGGAGTTGAAGAACAATCTCTTGAGCATAGGACAACTACAGGAGAAAGGTCTTGCAATTCTTATTCACTCCGGGAAGTGCAAGATATATCACCCACAGAAAGGCCTTATCATTCAATCCGAGATGACAGCCAATCGGATGTTTGTTTTGGTTGCAAGGATTCAACCAACTTTGTCCGACTCAAACCAAGAAATTTGCTTCAACACTACAACACAGGATCTTATTCACCTCTGGCATTGCAGACTTGGTCACATTAGTAACACAGGATTACAAGTCTTGCAACGAAAGAAAATAGTTCATGGGTTACCTCAACTTCCAACCTCAAATGTTGTGTGTGTTGACTGCTTGAAAGGCAATCAACATCGTGAACCTATTCCAAAAAGGAGCACTTGGAGAGCAACTCAAAGGTTAGAACTCATTCATGCCGACTTATGTGGTCCAATTTCTCCAACTTCAAATAGTGTAAAGAAGTATGTGTTGTGCTTGATTGATGATTATAGTCGAAAAGCTTGGTCTTATTTTCTAAATGAGAAGTCAGAGACATTTGTTGTTTTTAAGCTTTTTAAAATACTTGTTGAGAAGGAAACTAGTCTTGCCATCAAATGTCTACGAACAGACTGAGGAGGAGAATTTACATCAGCCGAGTTCAACAGTTTTTGCAAAGAAAATGGAATTAGAAGGCAACTAACAACTGCATACACTCCTCAACAGAACGGAGTTGCAGAAAGAAAGAACCGTACGGTGATGAATTCAGTGAGATGCATGTTATCTTAGAAGGTGATTCCAAAGCCTTTCTGGCCTGAAGCAGTAAAGTGGACTGTCTATGTGCTAAATCGGTGTCCCACTGTGGCCTTGAAAGATACAACACCAGAAGAGGTTTGGAGTGGTGTGAAGCCGTCAGTTGAACATCTGAGAGTCTTCGGATGCGTGTGTCACGTGCATGTACCTGATGTGAAGAGAACAAAATTGGAGAATAAGAGTATCAGTTGTGTTTTTTTGGGGATAAGTGATGAGTCAAAGGGTTATAGGATTTATGATCCCATGACAAAGAAGATAATGACTAGCAGAGATGTTGTTTTTGAAGAAAATAGAAAGTGGGATTGGGACAAGAGTTATGAGCAGCAGGTACTAGTTGACTTAGAATGGGAAGAAAGTGAGAACGAGGTGATTGAGAATCCGTGTCGTTGATGATGAAGATGTGGTGGTATCTCCCTCGAGCTCGAGTTCGGAAGAAGCCTGAAATAGAGGCTACCAATTTGGATGGATGACTACGTGAGTGGAGAAGGCCTTTTAGAAGGTGAAGCTGATGTGAATTTGTTAAACTTTGCTTTATTTACAAATGCAGATCCTGTGAATTTTGAAGAGGCCATGGAAAGTGAAGATTGGAGGAAAGCAATGGAGACCGAGATCAAATCCATAGAGAAGAATGAAACATGGGTTCTCACTGATTTACCTGAAGGAGCGAAGCGAATTGGAGTCAAATGGGTCTACAAAACAAAGCTGAATGAACATGGTGAAGTAGAGAAGTTTAAAGCTCGGTTGGTTGCCAAAGGTTATGTGCAAGAGTATGGGATCGATTATTCTGAAGTTTTTGCACCAGTGGCTCGGATGGACACAGTGAGAATCATTCTTGCTCTCGCTGCTCACAAGAATTTGAAGGTGTATCAACTTGATGTCAAATCAGCATTTTTGCACGGTGAATTAATGGAGGATGTGTATGTCGAGCAACCGAAAGGTTTTGAGAAGAAGGAGGAACTCAACAAAGTTTATAAGCTAAGAAAAGCCTTATATGGACTAAAACAAGCCCCTCGAGCTTGGTATAGTCGCATTGAGGCCTATTTCTTAAGGGAGGGATTTGAGAAATGTCCTAGTGAGCAAACACTTTTTGTCAAGACAAACATCCAAGGTAAATTGTTGATCGTAAATTTGTATGTTGATGATTTAATTTACACTGGGAATGATGATGTAATGATGAGGGAGTTCAAGGATTCAATGATGAAGGAGTTTGACACGTCAGACTTAGGAAAAATGAGATACTTTCTCGGTTTAGAAGTACAACAATTGCAGGATGGGATCTTTATCAGCCAAAAGAAATATGCAATGGATGTGCTTAGGAGGTTTGGGATGGAAAATTGCAATGCAGTACTGAATCCTATAGTTCTAGGGTTCAAGATTTCGAAAGATGAGAGCGGGATTAAGGTTGATGGCACCTTCTATAAGCAGCTTGTTGGGAGTCTAATGTACTTAACTTCTACTCGTCCAGACTTGATGTACGCAGTAAGTTTGATTGCTAGATACATGTCTCAACCTACTGAACTTCATCTTATGGCTGCAAAAAGGGTGTTAAGATATGTGAAAGGGACTGTTGGCTTTGGTATTCTTTATAAGAAGGAGGCAAATGGTGTTTTGACAGATACACCGATAGTAATTATGCGGGGTGTTTGGAGGATGGGAAGAGCACTTCGGGGTATGCATTCATGATGAGCTCGGGGGCGGTGGCTTGGTCATCTAGGAAGCAACCGATTGTAACTTTATCTACAACGGAGGTTTGAGTTTGTGGGCTTCTTGCTGATGTGTCTTGTCAAACAATATGGATGAAAAGGGTACTTAAAATGCTTGGATGTGAAGGTGATAAGTGTACAACTATTTTCTGTGACAATAGCTCAACAATCAAATTGTCCAAAAATCCAGTGATGCATGGAAGAAGCAAGCATATTGAGTACGTTTTCATTTCTTAAGAGATTTGTCCAAGGAAGGAGTAGGTGCAACTAGTTCATTGTGGTTCACGAGAGCAAATTGTTGATGTTACGACAAAGCCATTAAAGTTTGGAGCGATTTCAAAAGCTTGAGGTCTCTTGGGGAGTGTCTGAGTCACCAAAAAAGTAAACTAAGTTATGCAGCTTAGTTTAAGGGAGGGTATGATAGAGTTGGAAGTCCTTAAATTTAGGGGTTTTTTGTTTTCTGTTAATAAGTTGCCTATTCTCTAGGATAGTCCTATTCTCTGAGAGTAGTGCTCTTAGTGTTTGAATTCTTCTCGCTTAGAATTACCACGTTGGTAGCTATCTCGTGAAATGCAAGTTTTTCTAAACTTCGCTTTGTGTAATGACCGTTAAATAGCCAAAGTTGATTATCAATAAACTAAGTCATTCAAGTCCATATTCTTCTTGTATTCAAATTTCTTAACAAACGCGAGGGTTTATCAACGAAAAACATTACCTGGACTGAAAAATAATTAATTTTAAAATTAAAAAAAAAATATTAGTCTAATCTCGCTACTTTATATACAACCACTCAACCAGGTTGGAATAAATTATAAATTTAGATGGGTAAATAAAAAGATATAAAAAATTAATATTAAAAAAGATAAAATAGTAATACATTTAAAATTGTAAAAAAAATAAAAACAAACACTCCTCAACTGTGTAATCCAAAATCATTGACAGACATCACTCTCCGTTTATAATATTGAACAACTCGTTTAATAATATTTATTATAATTTTAATAATTAGTAGTAAACTTTTAATATAATTTTAATAAAATAAAATCCATTTTGAATTTTGACGAAAAAACACAAGCACAGTTTAGATTTATTTTAATTAATTTAGACGGGAAAAAGTGGTGGGAGAGAAATGAAGAGAGAGAAGAAATGAAAGCGAGATTATTGAAATAGAGAGAAAAGATTTCATTACGTTACGCCGTGCTTGAAGACACGAACAATTACTAGTCTTAAATATTTGATGGGTTTATTATGAATACATGTTGCTTCACATAGTAATTGATATGGCTTCTTCTGCCCATATGGTTTCATACAATCCAGGTAGGGTGGAGTTTTCACGCCACATATCAATATAAATCTACATTTGTTATAATAAATATTACATTTTAACTCTTGCGTCATGTTTGTGGGTAAGCAAAGCAACAATAAGTTATATAACTTATGGTGGTGTATGACTTGACAACTCCACCTTAAGAGCATCAGTTTTAGTTAGGCATTTTAGGGCAATGCGTAAATTCTATGAGGTTCCTAAAATTATACTTTCTCTATTTTAAATTATAATATTATTTTTAATTTCAAATTTTAATTTTGAGATATTTTCAAACTAAACAATATTATCAGCTAAACAATTATTTGCTACAAAAATTGTTATGTCGTTAAATATTAGAAATTAATAAGATCTATATCGACGATTTTTATTGAAAATATCATTTTTTTTTATTGTAAATTTATCGATTTCCTAAATATAACACTTTTATCTCTAAGTATAAGTTGTTGGAAAAATAGCAGTAGCACTAGCAATAACAGAACCAGTAGCAGAGCAATAACAGTACCAATGGCAGTATTAACAAGAATAAACAAACAGTAAAATTGGAACAACTTAGCTTGTAGATGATAGAAACCGAGGTGTAGCGAAGCGCTACTGTCCTAAAAAGCGATTGCGCCCCCACTGAAAGCAATTACAGGTACAAATGGGCTACTGGCGGCCACTCTCCAGGATTCAACGGTGAAGTCTCCGATTGTGTGTACTCACAGAGGGAAACTTTGGACTTGTCTATGTGGATTGCCCAATTAACAGAATTCACACACACACGCAAGAAAGAACAGAGCATATCAGTAGGCTACCTGAGTGCACCCGCATAGCATAATCCATCGGATTGGCACCCCCCCTGTGCGGGCGTATCATGCGCCCCCACTGAAAGCAATTACAGGTACAAATGGGCTACTGGCGGTCACTCTCCAGGATTCAACGGTGAAGTCTCCGATTGTGTGTACTCACGGGAAACTTTGGACTTGTCTATGTGGATTGCCCAATTAATGAAATTCACACACACGCAAAAAAAGAACAGAGCATATCAAGAAAGCTACACAGGTGCACCAAGATAGCATAATCCATCGGATTAGCACCCCCCCTGTGCGGGCGTATCATGCACCCCCACTGAAAGCAATTACAGGTACAAATGGGCTACTGGCGGTCACTCTCCAGGATTCAACGGTGAAGTCTCCGATTGTGTGTACTCACAGAGGGAAACTTTGGACTTGTCTATGTGGATTGCCCAATTAACAGAATTCACACACACACGCAAGAAAGAACAGAGCATATCAGTAGGCTACCTGGGTGCACCTGCATAGCATAATCCATCAGATTGGCACCCCCCCCTGCGCGGGCGTATCGTGCGCCCCCACTGAAAGCAATTACAGGTACAAATGGGCTACTGGCGGTCATTCTCCAGAATTCAACGGTGAAGTCTCCGATTGTGTGTACTCACAGAGAAAAACTTTGGACTTGTCTATGTGGATTGCCCAATCAACAGAATTCACACACACACGCAAGAAAGAACAGAGCATATCAGTAGGCTACCTGGGTGCACCCGCATAGCATAATCCATCGGATTGGCACTGTAAGACCCTAACTTTTATAAATAAAGATGAATTTTTTTATAAATATTATTTTTGAATATTATGGAATAAATTTGATATAATGTTATAGTTGTGGGTAATATTTATAAATTTTGCAAAGTAAAGCAAGTTGTTATAAAATATTACGTTTGGTGGGGAATATTCTTTTTGTCGGGGAATATTAAATGCTGACGGCTCGATCATTAGTGGACCCCATAACTAAGTATTATCATAGTTAGAAAACGACAAAATTATCTTTCTATAAAAATAACTGCGGCAGAGGTGTTACCGTTAAAAGCTGTTGAACTACTACCCTAGTAAAAAAAGACGATGAATACACGTAGTTGTATAGTAACACGATATTGATTATTGATGCTTACGTGAGAAGTCACTCATGTAAGACCCCAAAATTTTTTATATATAAAAGGAATTTCCTTTATTTATTATTTTGAAATAGTAAGGGTTGATTTGATTAATGTGGATAGTTAAGGGTTAAATCGCAAATATTTTAAAATAAGCAAAGTGGTTATAAAATATTCATTTTGTCGGGAATATTCGTTTGGTGCGTGGAATATTAAATCTTGTCGTCTGGGAATATTAAATGCTGACGCTAGCGACCATGTGTGGGCCCCATAACGGAAAGCGATTGGATGAGGAAAACGACAAAGTTTGGGTGGTTATAAATAACAGGCGTAGTTATTCTGAATTAAGACCGTTGGAATACCCGTTGGTTAAAATATATGATGTCTGGCGTGGTTGCAAGATGGCACGGTATTGCATGCATATTGTTGAATTATTGATCCTTACGTGAAGGCACTACTCAATAATTATTACGATAATTCTTGCTCGATATTTTATTTTATTGATTCAATAATTCTTTGCGTTGGTATTTTATATTATTCTTTGTTTTAATAATTGTCACTTTTGCATTATTTCCCATTATCGGATCAATAATTCATATTATTTGAATAATATTATTAGATAACATTATTGGCAATGTCTAGAAAGTTACATAAGGAGAGGTTTGGTCACCTAATTGCGGCGCCCGATGAGAGAGATCCTTATTGGAAAGCCCCTCTTTCTGAGGAGCACTGGTTGTCATAATTGTGATTACGTAATATTATTTGGGAATAATTAATTATTGATTTATATGATAAGAAAATATTTATTTGATATGGATATAAATGATGGATTATATGTGGTTATAATTGAAGGATTTAATGTTGAGGTGTTTTATCAAGATTTTGTGGAATGGAGGTATTAAAAATCAAATCGGTATTTTTTACGATATATTATGTGAGTTATAATTTTTAATCGTAGAATTGGATCGTTGCGATTTTTGGATATGTTATACATATATAAGTTGAGTATATGTCCACAAATTTTGAACCGATTAAAATGAGCGTATAATTTATTATGAATTTTAAGAGGTGGTGATTAGAAATTAGGTTATAAATGATTTTGGTGGAAAATTCTAGAATTGGTGGGCCCCACTTTTGGTTGGTGAAAAAATGTGCTCAATTGAATTTTCAAATGTGGTGGGTGGAAATAGTAGCGAGTAAAAGCCATCGGGTTTGCGGAGTTAAATCTGCTTGTGGCTAACATTTTCCTATAAATAGAGGCTAAGTTAGAATTGAAAATCACACGAAAACAAAGTTTTCTCTCTTTCTCTCTATATTATTGAGCGTATTTTGTGAGTATTTAGATACTTTGAGAGTTCTTTATTCGATCAAGTTTCATTCAAAGATCACTTGAGCCTTTCCTTAGAAATCTTGATTCTTTGAGGTAAGGGATATTTTTTTTTTTCGTAATGATATTATTTCTTCATATCATTATCTTTGAAATATTAGTTGGAACTTTTTATCAAATTTGGAACTTTTTCATGTCGGGGTTACTATTCATGAGTTACTATTCACGAGTTACTATTCATGAGTTACTATTCACGATTCTTATTCACGAGTCTACTATTAAGTAAGCGTGAAGATGTTTTTTGTGGAATTTCTATCTTTTGGTGTCGAGTTCTTATTCACGTACTATCACGACTTTATTCACGATACTGGCTTTATTCATAGAAAAATAAAATTTCTTCTTTTTGTCCAAAATATCTATTACGGATACTAGCTTTGATTGTATCCATGTTTTGATCATTCTTGAATTTTACACCACTATGATTATTTTTGAGGTATTGTTGGACATGGATAAAACAAAGTACGAATCCTTAATCCTTAATCCTTGTCATTTTGTTTCACTGGATTCGTTCTTTAAAAATATTTTTCATCATCCTCAGTCTTAAATGATGATATTATTGAATATCTTTGGCTGTGGTGCAAAAAGATGAATGATTTCTGAAGAATATCTTTGGCACATGGTGCAAAGATGAACATGTGTTTAAATGAACATGACCGACTGATGAATATCTTTGGCCTTTAGTGCAAAGATGAACAGGTGTTGAGATGAACATGACCGATTGATGAATATCTTTGGCCTGTAGTGCAAAGATGAATATTTGATTTGAGATGAATATTGATTGATGTTACAGGGGATAAAATATTGATGATGGACTTTTAAATTCATAGATTATAGTAGATTTCATTCTCTACGTAACTCTTACATGAATTATTATTTCCTTCTGCGAATATTGATCTAAAACTTGTTGTCTATTGTATTCTATCGATTTTTCCTGTTGGAGACTAACGATAATTTGTTGTATATTATCTTAGTCATAGTATTCTTCTTTGGGCTAGTTGAGCTCACCCTTTTCCTTTTTGTTCCATTTTTCTCTCGGGAGGCGAGAATATAGCGAAAATGCGAGTGGGGTATGGAATGAAGGTTCTAGAGAGTTGTTTAGTAGTCCTCACCATTTTGTAAAATAATGTATCAATAAATGTGATGAGGATTTATTTGAGTATAGATATTGTCTGAAGATAATATTTGTATTCAAACTCACGATTTTTGTTGTAATAATAATAAAGTTGTAGTTGTTTACATACCATGTATTTGGCGACTCGAGAATGGGTGTTGTGTATACCTATTTTGGGGGCGTCACGGTTAATATCGAGCTTAGGGATATGATCTCCGGCGGAGATCGGGGAATAGAACTAGGAGGGAGAGGCGAGTAAATCCTTCGCTAGTGTGTCCTACCTAAGCTTATTTGTTGGTTGGTCATAATATAGGGGTATTATGTGATTTGTTAATTTATTTAATTAACCCTTGTTTTATGATAGTTTTTAAGAATGGGCTGCACGAGAGCGTTAACAATGGAGTGAATGAGATCGTGGAGACACCTCTAATCGCCAACCGGGATAATGTGATGTCGGTGAAGAAGGAATTAGAGATATCCATGTGGTGAGTGAAGAATTGATAGTTGCACCTTAGATAGTCGCAGAGGTAACGGTGAGAGTGAGGAAGAAGAAGAAGAAGAGGTACACAAGAGAGTTTATTAGAGGTATTTTATGATCAAAATATAGAATTGCAAAATCGTATTCATGAGTTAGAAGAAGCGAAATTTGAAGAATTGCGAGCGATCGTGGAGCAAAAGGATGCAACGATTCAAGCTTGTGTTACCCGATATGTGATGCTTGAATGAAGCACTTTTTGGCGAGTATAAGATGATAAAATTTGGAATCTGGTGAAAGAAGAAATAAGCGAGCGAGTGAGAATGAGTGATGCATGGGTAAAAGCCGCACGACGCGTTGATATTATGGAAAGAGATGTCCAATCTAAAAAGAAAGATTTAACGATGACGGGAAGGCGTCGGCGGCATCGGCACCAATGACAAATTCTAGGGAAGAGAACGATCGCCGGTTAGATCTTTCTGAATCATGGAGAGGAGGGACATATAAGGTCAAACTGTTCAAAGCCTTCCAAGATATGTTTTAGTTGTGGAAAAGATGGTCACATAGCTAGATTTTGTCCTATAAGCGAAATCAAGTCCGGATGGGACGTTGGCACCAGAAAGCGGATCTGAGAAAAGTCAAAGTCAACGGTTCTGGAAGAAGCGTTTGTCGTGGCCGGTCAAAATCGAGGAACGAGCGAAGTTAGCAGGTTTAGTTAATTATAAATTCTTGCGAAGTTTATACCTTACTAGATATCTGGGTTCTACCCATTCTTTTATCTCTCTTTGCTTTGCGCTCAGCGTTTGAACTTGACTACGGAGAAATTAGACTTTGACTATTTATGGAGACTCAGTTAGGAGAAACTTTCATTACATCCGTTGTTTAGAAATCTTGCTTGATTCAGTCAGCACTATCACATTACTGTTAACCTTATTTCTATAGAGATATTTGCTTTTGATGTGATTTTAAGGTTAACTACTCATCATGCCAAATTGATTGCTTTTGTAAGGTTGTTAGTTTTCATATTCCTAAGCAACTTTTGTTATTCAATTCAAACAATCAAACCATTGTAGTCAAACATTTTCATATCAAGCCATGAAGTCATTCGTTTATTACGGATGTCAAGTTTTCTTAGTCCATGTTATGGATTTGAATAAAAACACGTCGATTTGAATAATATTCTGTTGTTATTGATTTTCTGACGTATTTCTGAAGAATTTCTTGGCTTACTCCCAAAGCGATATTAAATTTTGTATCGACTTTGAACCCGGTACAAAACTCATTTCTAAAAGCTCATATTGAATGGCTCTATTGAACTTGGAGTTCAAAATTCAATTATAAATTTGGTACTGAGCCTTTATCTGGTGACTTCCTTTGTGGAATGCACAAAGCCGGACTCTCCGTAGGGGGCGCCATATTAAATGTGATAGTAAAGCGATAGGTGTCATTGTAACGTCTTATCCAAGGTTGGGATATGAGTCACACGATTGAGAACAACCTAAGTCGATGTCGAAATCGTAGCTTTACAAGCTTAGTTGGTTATTATCGGAGATTCGTTGAAGGATATTCTCGAATCGCTATCGCAACTTTGGTGACTCGTAGAGATACAAAATTCGAATGGAGCAAGGAATGTGGGAAGAGCTTGAAGAACTCGAGAGGAGACTCATTTTGGACACATGTTACGACCATGCCATCTGGAAAAGCGAGCGTGGTAGGTGGCGTGTTGAGTAGAAGATCGTATACTGAAATCTGAGTGCGATATTGTCAAAGACTAATTTCAGTATAATTTACAAATAATAGAGATGGAGATGAAAACTCTAGGTACCCACGTGATGATATCTGGTATAATCGACTTTAATCGATAAAGTTAAAAGCTGCTCAAAGCCATAGCCGGAGGTGATGCATATGAAGAAGAAAGTCAAAGAAGGAGCTATTAGGAAGCGAGAATTGATGAAGAAGGAATACTTGAGTCCACTCTAGACTTTGTGTTCTAACGACTCGATTTGAAGTACAAGATTATGATGGAGGCACACAATACACCATTTGCAATCCATCTGGAAGTACTAAAATGTATCGTGATCTTGACATACATTTTGGTGGAATAATATGAAGAGAGAGATTGCAAAGTTTATCTCGATGTGTTTAACTTGCAGCGTGTAAAAGCGGAGCATCTAGTACCTAAGGGTCCGTTGCAACCACTTGAGATTCCGAAATGGAAGTGGGAACACATTACCATGGATTTACGTTACGGGTCTTCCTACGGTTTCTCGAAGGCATCAATCTTATTTGGGTTATTGTTGATAGATTAACCAAATCTGCTCATTTCTTGCCGTCTGGAGACTTATTCCTTGAGCGTCTTGCTAGTATATGCGTAAATGAGATAGTGAGGTTGCATGGCATGCTGTATCCATAGTTTGGATCGTGACCCAAGATTCACTTCAAGATTTTGGGTTAGCTTGCAAAAAGCTATGAGCGCAATTTGCGATTTAGTTAGGCATACCATCCCCAAGCAGACGGACAATCGAGAGAGGACTATTCAAACTCTTGAAGATATATTAAGACTTCTGTCCTAGACTTCAAGGCGGTTAGGATAAGTATTTACCATTGGTGGAATTCTCCTATAACAACGATTATCGAGCAAGTATAGGTGTGGCTCCATTGAAGCATTATATGGACGAAAATGTCGTTCTCGATATGTTGGGATGAGGTGGGTGAAGCAACATTGTTGGGACCCGAGTTAAAATACGATATGACTACCGAAAAGATCCAAATGATTCGACAACGTATACAAAGCGCACAAAGATCGACAAAAGAGTTATGGGATCTTCATCGAAAGGACGTGGAATTTAGTGTGAGGGATCATGTATTATTATTGCGAGTTGCTCTATGGAAGGGAGTTACAAGATTTGGGAAGAGAGAAAGCTCGATCCACGATTTATTGGTCCATTCCAAATTCTTGACCAGAGTAGGAAATGTAGCCTATAGACTTGCGTTACCTCCAAGTATGTCTCGTGTTCATAATGTGTTTCACATATCGGTACTTTGTCGATATGTGAAAGACCGAACCACGTTATAGAGTTAGAACAGGACGGACGAGATAGCCAAGAAGACTTAACGTATGAGGAGGTACTATCAAGATTTTGGATAGGAAGGAGCATGTCCTACGCTGTAGAAAGGTCATACCACAAGTTAAAGTTTTGTGGAGGAATCATGCTTTATAGAGGAAATGACACAGGAATTGGAAAGCGGAAATGAAAGCGAGGTATCCTCACCTTTTGAAACACAGTATGCGTCGTCGTCGATTTCGAGGGACGAAATTTCATAAGGAGGGAGGTTGTAAGACCCCAAATTTTTTATATAAAAAGGAATTTCCTTTATTTATTATTTTGAAATAGTAAGGGTTGATTTGATTAATGTGGATAGTTAAGGGTTAAATCATAAATATTTCAAAATAAGCAGTGGTTATAAAATATTCATTTTGTCGGGGAATATTATTTGGTGGTGTGGAATATTAAATGCTTTGTCGGGGAATATTAAATATGTGGTAGTGACCCATGTGTGAGCCCCATGTGAAAGCGATTGGATGAGAAAAGCAGCAAAGTTTGGGTGGTTATAAATAACTGGCGTAGTTATTCTGAAATTAAGGCATTGGAATACCGGTGGTTAAAATCTGATGTCTGGCGTGGTTGCCGCGATGGCACACGGTATTACATTGCAGTATTGTTGAATTATTGATCCTTACGTGAAGAAGGCACTTACTCGATAATTATTACGATGAATTCTTTATTCGATATTTTATTTTATTGATTCAATAATTCTTTGCGTTGGTATTTTATATTATTCTTTGTTTTAATAATTGTCAACTTTGATATTTCCCATTATCGGATCAATAATTCATATTATTTGAATAATATTATTAGATAACATTATTGGCAATGTCTAGAAAGTTACATCTAAGGAGAGGTTTGGTCACTAATTGCGGCGCTTGATAAGGAGAGATCCTTATTGGAAAGCCCTCTTTCACAGGAACCGCCTGGTTGTCATAATTGTGATTACATAATATTATTTGGGAATAATTAATTATTGATTTATATGATAAGAAAATATTTATTTGATATGGATATAAATGATGGATTATATGTGGTTATAATTGAAGGATTTAATGTTGAGGTGTTTTATCGGTATTTTGTCGGAATGGAGGTATTAAAAATCAAATCGGTATTTTTTGATATATTAAATGAGTTATAATTTTTAATCGTAGTTGGATCGTTGCGATTTTTGGATATGTTATACATATATAAGTTGAGTATATGTCCACAAATTTTGAGCCGAATAAAAATGAGCGTATAATTTATTATGAATTTTAAGAGGTGGTGATTGAGAAATTAGGTTATAAATGATTTTGGTGGAAAATTCTAGAATTGGTGGGCCCCACTTTTGGTTGGTGAAAAATGTGCTCAATTGAATTTTCAAATGTGGTGGGTGGGAATAGTAGCGAGGTAAAGCCATCGGGTTTGCGAGTTAAATGCTGCTTGGTAATTAACATTTTCTATAAATAGAAATTTAAGTTAGAATTGAAAATCACACGAAAACAAAGTTTTCTCTCTTTCTCTCTCTATATTATTGGCGTATTTTGTGAGTATTTAGATACTTTGAGAGTTCTTTATTGATCTGAGTTTCATTCAAGCATCACTTGACCTTTCCTTAAAATCTTGATTCTTTGAGGTAAGGGATATTATTTTTTTCGTAATGATATTATTTCTTGATATCATTATCTTTGAATTATTGGTTGGAACTTTTTATCAAATTTGGAACTTTTTCATGTGGGGTTACTATTCATGAGTTCTTATTCACGAGTTACTATTCATGAGTTCTTATTCACGAGTTCTTATTCACGAGTACTATTAATGAAGCGTGAAGATGTTTTTGTGGAATTTCTATCTTTTGGTGTGAGAGTTCTTATTCACGTATCTGGCCTTATTCACGTATCTGACACTATTCACGATATCGACACTATTCATAGAAAAATAAAATTTCTTCTTTTGTCCAAAATATCTATTACGGATACTAGCTTTGATTGTATCCATGTTTTGATCATTCTTGAATTTTACACCACTATGATTATTTTTGAGGTATTGTTGGACATGGATAAAACAAAGTACGAATCCTTAATCCTTAATCCTTGTCATTTTGTTTCATTGGATTAGTTTCTTTAAAATATTTTTCATCATCCTCGATCTTAAATGATGATATTATTGAATATCTTTGGCACGTAGTGCAAAGATGAATGATTTCTGAAGAATATCTTTGGCACATAGTGCAAAGATGAACATGTGTTTAAATGAACATATTAGATCGATGAATATCTTTGGCTTTTAGTGCAAAGATGAGCAGTGTTGAGATGAACATATTGATTGATGAATATCTTTGGCACTGTAGTGCAAAGATGAATATTTGATTTGAGATGAATATTGATTGATATTCTGAGGGATAAAATATATGATGATGGACTTTAAATTCATAGATTATAGTAGATTTCATTCTCTACGTAACTCTTATGAATTATTATTTTTATGAATATTGATCTAAACTTGTTGTCTATTGTATTCTATCAGATTTTTCCTGTTGGAGACTAACGATAATTTGTTGTATATTATATTAGTCATAGTATTCTTTCTTTGGGCTAGTTGAGCTCACCCTTTTCCTTTTTGTTCCATTTTTCTTAGGAGGCGAGAATATAAGCGAGTGCAGTGGGTATGGAATGAAGGTTCTAGAGAGAGTTGTTTAGTAGTCCTCACTATTTTTGTAAAATAATGTATCGATAAATGTGATGAGGATTTATTTGAGTATAGATATTGTCTAAAGATAATATTTGTATTCAACCTCACAATTTTCTTGTTGTAATAATAAAGTTGTAGTTGTTTACATGCCATGTATTTGGCGACTTCGAGAATGGGTGTTGTGTATACCTATTTTGGGGGGCGTCCACTTCATTATGCTTTCGATTATTACTTTCTGATAATTCTTTGCGTCATATCTCTTATATTATTGATTCAATTATTGTCATAAGTATCATCTCATATAATATGTTATAGTATTAAATCAATAATTGAGACGACAAGTTATAAATGATTAATAATTGTTGAAAGATTAAAAATAAAATGATTTGTGGTAATATTTATTCAATCCTTGATGTATATAAAAGTACATTATGAGGACGTTTGTGGTAAGTTTGATTATTTTATGGGGGCCCATATGTCATCATCTAAAAGTCTCTTAAATCGATAGTAATTACCTTTACCAAGCGTCCGAACCACTTGTCGTTTTCACATTCAAAGCGCCGAACCACTTGTCGTTTCACATTACTGATGAACCACTTTTTTTTTCACATCACCGATCGTCGAAGCCACTTGCCTTTTCACACGTAAGCGGTCTTAAGCTAGAAATCTTCTATAAATAGAGGCCTAGTGCTTCATTATTTTCACTTAATTCATTCAAGCTATAGAGAGAAAGTATAGAGAGAAGAAGAGAAAGAAGAAGAGTATTTTGTTACTACTACTGCTGCGTTATTCAATCTCCTACCAAAAGTAAGGGTGTTATTCTTTTTTTTTTCATGAAGAGAAGCTGTTGTTATTCTATTGCTTATTATTCGTTGGAATAACTTTTGTATCGTGGTTTACCCTATACTTGGTGACATTCTTCTATTATTACATTGGAACATCACATGCGTGTGTTTCACACCGGACTGGTTCCGCCTCTTTATTATTATTCTATTGGAACATCACATCATGTGTGTTTTACACTGGACTGGTTAAAATCTTTATTATTATTACATTGGAACATCACATGCATGTGGTTTACACGGACACTGGTTCCGCTTTATTATTACATTTGAACATCACATGCATGTGTTTTCACGGACACTGGTTCTATTCTTTATTATTACATTGGAATATCCATGCATGCGTTTCTGTAGAACTTTGATTAGTTATTTATTATTACTGTTGGAATAACTTTTTGTCTGTCTTGATACATCGCATGCATGGTGATTTCTTTTATTATTCCATTCTTTATTATACCCGGTTGGTTAAAACTTTGACTTCTATACTCCATGAAATTAGTGGAATATCCTTGATATTTGCGCTTCATCCAATATCCTTTCATGGAAATATTCTTCTCGATATTCTTGAATTTTACTCTGAAAGCACTATCATGTTGACAGTTTGGGACGTTATTGGTTCCTAGATAAATTAATTCTTGAACTTGTTTTATTGAATTCTTATATCATTGTCATCATCCTCATGTTTATATTATGTTGAAAGTCATCTGTGACACATGTAGTGCGTAGATGGACTTGGTATGATTATGACCGAGACTATTCGATTGTAATCATGGTAGTAATGTTACAAATGATGTGGTAAAAAAATCCTCGATGGTAGTAGTGCATTGATGGGCGATTGTTGGCATGATCATGACCATTAATGAATACACAAATATTCTTGGCGTGTAGTGCATGAATAATTGTGGTCGTGATACTAAAGAATATCCTTGGTAAATAGTGCGAGGGTGATTCGATAATGTGGAATATTTATTAAAGTTGAGTCTCATTTATATGATGATGAAAAACCTTTTAAATCATAAAAGATAGTAGATTTTATTTTCTACTTGACTCTTTTAATTGATTCTTGGTTCATTGTAGTTAAACTTGATGTTCATTATATTTTATCGGTTTAACATTTTGTAGGCTAATGATAATTTATTTTGCATTATCTTAGTCATAATATTTCTTCTTGAGCTAGTTGAGCTCACCCTTTCTTTCAACGTTTCTCTTTAGAAATGAGAATATAGGCGGGACGAGTCGGGGAGCGGAGTAATGGTCGAAAGGATAGCATTAGTAGTCCTCACTATTCGTGAAATAGTGTGATAATTGTAATGAGGACTCCTTTTGAGTTTGTATGATCTCTAGTAGACAATATTTGTATTCAAACTCACAATTTATATCGTATTGTACCTGATTGTTATATTAGTAAGTTGTATTTAAATTACATACCATGTATTTGACTACCCAAGATGGGTGATGTATACCTAATTTTGGGGCGTCACGGTTAATTATCGAGCTTAGGGATATGATCCTGGCTAAGATGTGAGAATAGTACTAGGAGGGAGGCGGGGAATTCCTTCGCTAGTATGACCTACCTAAGTTTATGTCTTATTTTATTGGTCGGTCGAGAATATAGGGATAATATGTTACATGTCAATTAACCTTTTGTTTTGTGGCGATGTCTGAAAATGATATCCGAGAATGTTGAGAATAGCGATGGAGCACGAGCGATCGTTGATTCACCACATATCAATAATCGGGATAATGTGCATCGAAGCGACAATCCTCATGCAAACAACAACAACCTTGACCAAATGATGAATGATCAAATGTTCGGAGGCTTTATGCGATTCATGCAACAATGATGAGAGCGACTCTATCCAAAAGCGTGGGTGGAAACACGAAAAATTCTCGGTGGTCACCGCTAAGCAATTCGAGGAGTTGGGACCACTTTGGAGTTTAAGGAGAGCGAAACCACTTACGGCGGAAGCATGGATAAAGCCAGTTACGAAGATATTTGATGTCTTGGGATGCTCAGGAAGCAAAAGGTTCCTTTTCTTGCCTTTATGTTGCTTTCGGAGGCGGATTCTTGGTGGGAATCGGTAAAAGCGTACTCGACTTCTTTGTCTTGAAGATATCTTGGGAGAAGTTCCATGAAATCATTTCAACGACAAATACTTTCACGAAAGTATTACGCCACATGAAGGAGGTGGAGTTTATCAAGTTGGAATAAAACAATATGGCCAGTAGTCGTGATACGAGGCAAAATTTGCGGAGTTATCACGTTTCGTCCCACTTGGTGGATAATGAAGAGAGAATGGCGCGAATGTTTTTAAGAGGTTTGAAGCGGAGATACGTCGACATCTTATTTCTCATAAACCGTGTTTCTATTCGGATGTTGTAAATAGGGATCGATTAGTGGAGCGCGATAACGAGTCAACCTTGACTAAAAGAAGCGGAAAGCGGCAAAATTATAATACCGGTGAGAGTAGTCATCGAGCGGTGACAACAAGCGTGGAGGGAATCAACGGGCGGATATGGTAACCACTTGGTGGTAATCGGGCTAAAACAATAAGAATGGACATTTCAAAAAAGAGATTCAACAATGATGGAAAGACGTCGAGACCAAAGACCCGTTGTTAAGGAAGGAGAAAGACCACCTATCATATGCTTCAAATGCGGAGGAGAGGGACACATCGATCAAACTGCTCCATGCCGTCAAAAGCGTGTTATAATTGTGGAAGAAAGGTCACTTAGCTCGATTTTGTCGTTTCTAGAAGACAAATTCAACTAGGATGGAGGCACCAAAGGCCGTCCCGAAAAGTCAAAACCGGTAGTGCTGAAGAGAGCGTTTGTTGTGACCTCCCGAGAAGCAAGGAACCCGAATGAGGTCATCACGGGTAAGCTTATCATAAACTCTAAATGAAGTCTATACTTTATTTGATCTGGGATTCTACCCATTCTTTTATTTCTCCTACTTGCGCTCATCGATTAAATTTGACTCAGGAGAAATTAGACTTTGACTTATCTATGGAAACTCCGTTGGGAGAAACCTTCATTACATCCACAGTTTATAAAGTCTTGTTTGGTTCAAATCGGTGCCCTCACATTACTGTCGATCTTATTTCATTAAAAATACTTGCATTTGACGTGATTACAGATTGATTGGTTAACTACTTATCATGCAAAAATTGATTGTTTTAAATAAAGTTGTTAGCTTTCATATTCTAACCAACCTATTATCTAAATTGAGCGACCAAACCATTAAAATCAATCACGGTCATCTCAAGCCATAAAGCTATTCGTTTATTGAAAAAGCGGATGTCAAGCTTTCTTAGCTCATATCACGATTTAAACAAAAATACGTCGGTTTTGAGCGATATTTCTATTGTTAATAAATTTCTGACGTATTCCCAGAAGAACTTCACAGCTACCCAGGCGTGAAATTGAATTTTGTATCGACCTTGAACCCAGTACAAAACCTATTTCCAAAGCCCATGTCGAATGGATCTATTGAACTTGAGGAGTTAAAGACCCAACTACGAGAATTGTTAGACATTGGCTTTATTCGTCCTAGTACTTCTCCTTGGGGTGCTCTGTTACTATTCGTGAAGAAGAAAGATGGGAGTATCGACTTTGTATTGATTATCGGAGTTGAATCATGTCACCATCAAAAATAGGTATCCATTGCCACGTATTGATGACTGTTTGACCCGATTGCAAGGAGCCAAATTCTTTTCAAAGATTGATCTTAGTTACGGATATCACCAATTGAAGATTAGAACCGTGACATTCCAAAGACGGCTTTGAAAACTCGAATGCGGGCATTATGAATTCCTAGTCATGTCCTTTGGATTGACTAATGCTCCTAACTTGCCTTCATGGATATGATGAGCCAGAGTATTCAAGAATATTTGGATCACTTTGTGGTCGTCTTTATTGATGACATCCTTATTTATTCCAAAAGCCGTGAAGATCATGAAAGCAACACTTGAGTGACACTCCAAAAGCTTCGTGAATATAAGCTTTATGCCAAGTTGAAGAAATGCGAGTTACGGCTTAAAGAAGTAGCATTCCTTGGGCACGTGGTATCAAGTCATGGAATATCTGTTGACCCAAAGAAAGATTGAAGCTATTCAAAGTGGGGCCTTGAAAAGTATGTATACACACAAGCCAATCATGTTTGATGATAAAGCATATACTTTGTAACAATCTTATTCATTTATTAATAAAAAGTATTAATTTATTAAAGGCTTTTAATTATCTACGTGATCTTTGTTTTATAATATGTGATAAACCCATAGTTTTAAGCAATGCTTTTAGAATAATGATGATGATCATTCTAATGAGATCTAAATTTTAGAAAGCTTAAAACTAAAATAGTTCCCAATCGTTGGATTACTAAATTGGGGATTAGTAAATTCGGATAGATTGGTACATCGTTGCTTGCTCATTGGATGAGGATGATTGATCTCATGATCATTTGTGTGGAACACTTAAAAGCAAGTATGTAGGTGCTTATTAGAGAATAAGTTCAATTGAGCGTTGGCTCATTGAGGAATACCTAATGGAGTTTTACTTATGCATCAATAGGAATTCATGTAGTGATAGTAGTACAAGTGATCCTTGGACTTGAGATCATCATAGTATCTTGTGTATGATGAGTTATACTTTGACTTATTCCTTAAGACCCTTAGGGTATATCAAAGGTATGCTTGGGTATAACAAGTTGTACATGGAGATAATGTATGATCGATAAAGAATCTACCACTTCTAATAAAAGAAGAAATGTCTATGTGATTCGATAAATGACAACCCAGTAGTCCTCGGCAATGGCGAAATGAAATTAGAAAGGAGTTTCTAATTTGCATTATTTGAGTTGTGCATTTAAGGATCGAAATACATATAATTAAATAAAATAAGACTTGACGATAATTCCATGTCTTATATTTAATTGGGACATTGTATGGTGGAAGGATTGAATTGTCTGATAATTGGCGCCCCCAAAATAGGTATACACAACACCCATTCTGAGTAGCCAAATACATGGTACAAGAAGCGAAACTACTGACTTCAATAATACTGAATGTCGTGTGAAATACGACAATATATCTTAATGAGTTTAAATATAATATTGTCTTCTAGACAATATCCACATCTGAAATAAATCCCCATCATAATTATTGATTCATTATTTTACAAAATGGTGAGGACTACTAAACAACTCTCTAGAACCTTCATTCCATACCCCGAGTAGTACTCATTACATTCTAGCCTCCCGAGAAGAAAAATGGAACAACAAGGAAAAGGGTGAGCTCAACTAGCCCGATAAAGAATATTATGACTAAGATAATATACAACAAATTATCGTTAGTCTCCAACGAGGAAAAATCGATAGAATACAATAGACAACAAGTTTCGAGATCAATATTCGCGGTGAAATAATAATTCATAGAAGAGTTACGTAGAGAATGAAATCTCTATAATCTATGAATTTAGCACCGTCCATCATCAATATTTTATCCTGTAACATCAATCGATATTCATCTCAAATCAAATATTCATCTTTCTTACTTTCAGGCCAAAGATATTCATCAATCGGTCGTATTCATCTCAACACTGTTCATCTTTGCACTAAAGGCGAAAGATATTCATCGATCGATCATGTTCATTTAAACACTGCTTTCATCTTTGCACTTTCTGGGCCAAGATATTCTTGAAAATCATTCATCTTTTACCTTCGGGCCAAAGATATTCAATAATATCATCATTTAAGGCGAGGATGATGAAAATATTTTTAAAGAACAAATCCGGTGAAACAAAATGACAAGGATTAAGGATTAAGGATTAGTACTTTGTTTTATCCATGTCCAACAATACCTCAAAAATAATCATAGTGGTGTAAAATTCAAGAATGATCAAAACATGGATCTGATCAAAGCTAGTATCCGAATAGATATTTTAGGCGAAAAGAAAAATTTTCATTTTTAATTGAATAGTCTTAAATGATTCGTGAATAGTCTTGAGTATCGTGAATAGTCTTAGTATCGTGAATAGTAACTCAAGACACCAAAAGATAGAAATTCTACAAAAAACATCTTCACGCTTCATGAATAGTACTCGTGAATAGTAACTTGTGAATAGTAACTTCGTGAATAGTAACTCGTGAATAGTAACTCATGAATAGTAACCCCAACGTGAAAAAGTTCCAAATTTGATAAAAACTTCGGATCGACATTTTGAAAGTAATGATATTGAAGAAATAATATCATTCTGAAAAAATAATATCCCTTACCTCAAAGAATTAGTACTTGGAAGGAAAGGTCGGAAGTGATCTTGAATGAAACTTGTCTTTGACAATGAACTCTCAAAGTATCTAAATACTCACAAAATACGCTCGATAATATAGAGAGAGAGAGAATCTTTTGTTTACGGTGTGATTTTCAATTCTAACTTAGCCCTCTATTTATAGGAAAATGTTAGCCCGTAGCGAGACTTGACTTCGCTACGATGGCTTTACACTCGCTACTATTGCCACCACCACATTTGAAATAAAATTCAGCACATTTTTTCACCAACCACAAGTGGGGCCCACTCAATTCTAGAATTTTCCACCAAAATCAATTATAACCCTACTTTAAGAATCAAACACCTCTTAAAATTTATAACAAATCATTCGTTCATTTTAACGGTTCAAAATTTGTGGACATATACTCAACTTATATATGTATAACATATCCAAAAATTACAACGATCAAACGGTCGGATTAAAAATTATAACCCCATGATATATCTCAAAACTCACGATTTAATTTTAATACCTCGATCAGATAAAATCTTGATAAAACACCTCAACATTAATTCCTTCATTAATAACCACATAAATAAATCCATCATTTATATTCATATAAAATAAATATTTCCTTATCATATGAATCAATAATTAATTATTCACAAATAATATTACGAGAATCAATTTATTACAATGACGGTAGTTCCGGAAAGAGGGGCTTTCGATAAGGATTTCTCCTTCTTTGTGGCGCAATTAGGTGACCAAACCTCTCCTTGATGTAACTTTCTAGACATTGCCAATAATGTTATCTAATAATATTATTCAAATAATATGAATTATTGATGCGATAATGGGAAATCTTGTGCGTTGACAATTATTGAACAACAATAATATAAAATATCAACGCATGACAATTATTGAATCAATAAAATAAAATCTTTGAGCGATTAACTCTTTGTGAAAATTATTGAGTAGTGCCTTCTTACGTAAGGATCAATAATTCAACAATCATTGCGCAATCTGGTAATAATCTCTTCGTGCGACCACGCGTATATCGTATTTTAACCAAGGGTATTCCAACGATCTTAACGAATAACTACTACTGAGTTATTTATAACCACCCAAACTTTATCGTTTTCCTCATCCAATCGCTTTCCGTTATGGGGCCCACATGGGCTGCTACTTGCAGTCGCATGCGAATATTCCACAACAAATCTGAATATTCCACGACCAAAACGAATATTCCCAAGCAAAATGAATATTTTATAACCACTTGCTTATTTTGAAATATTTGCGTATTTAACCCTTAACTATCCACATTAATCAAATCAACCCTTACTATTTCAAAATAATAAATAAAGGAAATTCCTTTTATTTAAAAAAAAATTAGAGTCTTACAATAACTATTTACTCAAAGGTTCTTTAATGATTAATGTTGAAATCTATATTATCCGGAAAGTCGTTGATCGCTTGGGAGGCTTATCCCTATTGTAGAATAAATATTATTTATTTAAATAAATTAATTGTTTAATTTATTTATTTAAATAAGATTAAATTGTTCTAATTGATTTATTCACAATAGGTTTAATATGGAGAACCTAAAGGGTCACACCATAAAAGGAAGAATAATTATTTAAGAAGTTAATGGCATAATCGTAATAATATATTATGTATATTTAATTTAATCTATGGTGATAGAATAAATTAAATAGCTTAATATTATTATTTAATATTTTAGAAATATTAAATATAAATTAATAAGAGAGTCTTATTAATATTATTACAATTATTATTATTTTAATTTCTAAAGAGTTTAGAAATTAATTTAATATAAGTACTCTCATTTATTCCTAATTGGATTAGGAAGGAAAATTAGTTAAAGGAGTTTAATTAATTATCCCTAATAAGATTAGAGAGCTTAATTAATTAAAAGAATTTAATTATTTAAATAAAACCCAATTCCTTAATTGTTAAGGTGGGTTGCCCACATCTATAAATAAGAGGAGTCTTATTATGGGTGTGGGTTGTTGACTTTTTCAATATACGGCATAATTCCAATTTGTTGGAGAGTACGCCCTTTCTATAGAGATAGAAAACTAGGGTTGAGCTAATACCCCTTCTTCTTGGATCTTTATTTCTCCTTGGTGGATCACCTCTAGAGGCCAAACATATGCGTGGCTAATGTTGATCAAAGGAAGGAACAAAACCCCGGTAGATTCAAGTTGAACGCGAAAGAATTTGGAGGTGAACTTGTACCTGAGGAAGCTCGATCTTCAAGGGTATGATTTTATTCTTTATCTTTTCGTTTAATTAATAATTATGCATAAAGGGTGATCCGGGTTATGGTTTGTAAATTTTTAAACTCTGATTTTTACTCGCTTCCGCTTATTTATGCAATTTGATTGCGTCCATGAATATTACAAACCTAACAGTGGCATCAAAGCCAAACCTTTATGCAATTTGATATGTATATTGATATGTGTTTAGAACAATTTAACTGGGCATAATTTTATTGTATAAAATTTATTTAAAAAAAAAAAAAAAAAAAACCGAATCACGTTATTAATATATATATATATATATATATATAATAACGTAGAAATCTCTTCTGGCGGGCATCTAAGGCAATAAGGGACATGCACGGATTTTAATGAAAGAAACATGATCCTTTTTATTTTTTATTTTTTTAAGTCTTTATGCAGCGATCCTATGTTGTAAAAGTTACGAAGATTAATAAGGAGCTTAAATTATGCAATGATTACATGAATTACACTAAAGACCGAATTTTTTTTTTAAATAAAAGGAATTTCCTTTATTTATTATTTTGAAATAGTAAGGGTTGATTTGATTAATGTGGATAGTTAAGGGTTAAATACGCAAATATTTCAAAATAAGCAAGTGGTTATAAAATATTCATTTTGTCGGGGAATATTCGTTTGGTCGTGGAATATTAAATCTTTGTCGGGAATATTAAATGCGTACTGACGTAGCGACCATGTGTGGGCCCCATAACGAAGCGATTGGATGAGGAAAGCGACAAAGTTTGGGTGGTTATAAATAACGGCGTAGTTATTCTGCGTTAAGGCATTGGGAATACCGGTGGTTAAAATCTGATGTCTGGCGTAGTTATGCGATGGCTTACGGTATTGCGCATATTGTTGAATTATTGATCCTTACGTAAGTGAAGGCACTTTACTCAATAATTTTCACGATGATTCTTTATTCAATATTTTATTTTATTGATTCAATAATTCTTTGCGTTGATATTTTATATTATTGTTGTTCAATAATTGTCAACGCATAAAGATTTTCCATTATCGGATCAATAATTCATATTATTTGAATAATATTATTAGATAACATTATTGGCAATGTCTAGAAAGTTACGCCAAGGAGAGGTTTGGTCACCTAATTGCGGCATGATGAGAGAGATCCTTATTGGAAAGCCCCTTTTCTGAGGAGCGGCTGGTTGTCATAATTGTGATTACGTAATATTATTTGTGAATAATTAATTATTGATTCATATGATAAGGAAATATTTATTTTATATGAATATAAATGATGGATTTATTTATGTGGTTATTAATGAAGGAATTAATGTTGAGGTGTTTTATCGATATTTTATCGGATTGGAGGTATTAAAAATTAAATCGGGAGTTTTGAGATATATTAAGGGGTTATAATTTTTAATCCAAGTTGCTGATTGGATTAATATTTTTTTGGTATGTTATACATACATAAGTTGAGTATATGTCTACAAATTTTGAGCCGTTAAAATGAGCGAATGATTTGTTATAAATTTTAAGAGGTGTTTGATTAGGAAAGTAGGGTTATAATTGATTTTGGTGGAAAATTCTAGAATTGAGTGGGCCCCACTTGTGGTTGGTGAAGAAATGTGCTGAATTTTATTTCAAATGTGGTGGGTGGCAATAGTAGCGAGTAAAAAGCCATCAGTGCTTGTCAAGTCTGCCTTGGTAGGGCTAACATTTTCCTATAAATAGAGGGCTAAGTTAAATTGAAAATCACACCGAAACAAAGTTTTCTCTCTTCTCTCTATATTATTGAGCGTATTTTGTGAGTATTTAGATACTTTGAGAGTTCTTTGTTCAAGTCTGAGTTTCATTCAACATCACTTGAGCCTTTCCTTCCGGCAATCTTGATTCTTTGAGGTAAGGGATATTATTTTTTTCGTAATGATATTATTTCTTGATATCATTATCTTTGAAATGTTGATCTGAAGTTTTATCAAATTTGGAACTTTTTCATGTCGGGGTTACTATTCATGAGTTACTTATTCACGAGTCTTATTCATGAAGCGTGAAGATGTTTTTTTTGTGGAATTTCTATCTTTTGGTGTTCTGAGTTACTTATTCACGTGTACTGGCCTTTATTCACGATATCTGACTATTATTCACGAATCGGCACTATTCACCTAGAAAAATGAAAATTTTTCTTTTAAATCTAAAATATCTATTCGGATACTAGCTTTGATTGTATCCATGTTTTGATCATTCTTGAATTTTACACCACTATGATTATTATTTTGAGGTATTGTTGGACATGGATAAAAAACAAAGTACTAATCCTTAATCCTTAATCCTTGTCATTTTGTTTCACTTGGATTTGTTCTTTAAAATATTTTCATCATCCTTAGTCTTAAATGATGATATTATTGAATATCTTTGGCCAGTAGTGCAAAGATGAATGATTTCTGAAGAATATCTTTGGCACAGAGTGCAAAGATGAAGCGGTGTTTAAATGAACATGGCCGATGATGAATATCTTTGGCCTTTAGTGCAAAGATGAACAGTGTTGAGATGAACATGACCGATTGATGAATATCTTTGGCTCAGTAGTGCAAAGATGAGCGGTGTTTAAATGAACATGATCGATCGATGAATATCTTTGGCCTTTAGTGCAAAGATGAGCAGTGTTGAGATGAACATGATGGATTGATGAATATCTTTGGCACATAGAAGTGCAAAGATGAATATTTGATTTGAGATGAATATTGATTGATGTTACATGGATAAAATTTTGATGATGGACGGTTAAATTCATAGATTATAGTAGATTTCATTCTCTACGTAACTCTTACATGAATTATTATTTCACATTAACGAATATTGATCCGAAACTTGTTGTCTATTGTATTCTATCAGTTTTCCTGTTGAAGACTAACGATAATTTGTTGTATATTATCTTAGTCATAATATTCTTTCTTGGGCTAGTTGAGCTCACCCTTTTCCTTGTTGTTCCATTTTTCTTCTCGGGAGGCGAGAATGTAATGAAGTCTTAGTCGGGTATTATGGAATGAAGGTTCTAGAGAGAGTTGTTTAGTAGTCCTCACCATTTTTGTAAAATAATGAATCAATAATTATGATGGGGATTTATTTGCATGTGGATATTATCTGAAAGACAATATTATATTTAAACTCATTATATATATTGTCGTATTTCACGACATTTGTATTATTGAAGTTGTAGTTTGCTTCTTGTACCATGTATTTGGCGACTCAGAATGGGTGTTGTGTATACCTATTTTGGGGGCGTCACATTACCTGCCACGGTTTTATATTTTTTTGAGAAAGTTAAGTGGCAACCTTGTTAACGTTATATATATATATTTAATATATATATACGGTTTTATATATATATATATATATATATATTATAGTTATATATATATTATTCTTAATAATTTTAGATTTAAAATAAAAGAGTTTATTTTAATTTTAAAATTAAATTTCATGCTAACTAATTAGAGTTGGAATTTGATTCCATGATAACTAATTGGAGTTGAAATTGGATTGCCTAATTTCCTTAAATAAAGGAGTTTATTTAAATATGGAATAAGATTTCATATTATTCAAAATAAAGGAGTTTATTTGTGAATAGGAAAGAATATCCGTGTTTCCTTTAATAAAGATTTTTTTTACATGGAATTGGATTCCATAATTAATTAAAATAAAAGAGTTTATTTTAATTAAAGATTTTTTACATGGAATTGGATTCCATAATTAATTAAAATAAAGGAGTTTATTTTGATTAAAGATTTTGATTAAAATAAAATAGTTTATTTTATTCAAAATTGGATAAATTAAAATAAAATAGTTTTATTTTGATTTAAATTTGGATTAAAATAAAGGAGTTTATTTTGATTCAAAATTAGATTTTATACTAACTAAATTTGCCCATTAAATGATATCAATATATATATTAAATGTTTATTATTCATGAGATGAATGTTATTTATTGATGCGTATGGTGATGTGTATGATAATAAATGGGATTGATTATGGACTATTGACCAATATATGATTGGATTTTATTTTAGTTGGATGCATGAATGTATGAGTTTTATTAAATGGGGTCTGCGTTACCTCGTCTTCTCTAATTTTTCTTAATGTAAATTCTATTCCCCTCTATGTACTTCCCCTTGATTTGCGATCGAGGTTTCATTTATTTTAAATAGTTTTGTAATAGGAATAGTTAGAATTAATTTTGAAAAATTGGAGATCGAAAGCAAGGCGCTTGAAGACTTGGTTTGTAATGGAGCCGGGTTTAAATGTAATAGTTATATTTAAATATTATTTCTTGCACCCTAGGGTTTGACCTTTTGGTTCACTTGGTGGCTCTAGTGAACCAAACTAGAATAAAAGTCCATAATCAATCCGGGTAGAATATAGTATTCTATATGTGCATGCTTATACTATATATATTATATATTATGCAAACATGCTTCGCATGTTCATTAATATAATAGCGTATTTTATATATATATATATATATATATATATATGTGTGCATCTTGTATTAAACAAGATGAGACAATTAATAATAAATTCCACAATTTTTATATATTAAGTCCTAAAGCGTTCAAAGATATTTGGAATATCGAGCGTCGCCTTCTAGCATGATAAAATTAATAGAGTATTAAATATTTAATATGAGTTTGTTGTGTCACCACAAGGCAAGTATTAAGTATTTAAGATGTTAATTATCACATTTGATGCTTATAAAGAAAATTGAACAATATTGTTTTGTTGTGTCACCAAGGATGATATTTTTCTTTTGAATATATGGAGTGCTAGGTCGGACTTAACTTGGATAATTTTGATTCGGATGTGCCACCACTTGATCAAAAAATAATCTAAGAGGCAAAAGAAAAGGAGTTGTATAGTTGATGTAATTGATAAAAGTTGTCTACCTATTTATTTATATATAGTTTGTTGTGTCACCACAAGGCTATATACATTTGAAATGGGATCCTTTGTAAGACCACGAATTTTATGAAATAAAAGTATTCAATTTTTATAATTACTATTCATGAGTTCTTATTCATGAGATTCTACTATTCACGATTTACTATTCATGAGTTACTATTCACGAGTTACTATTCATGAGTTACTATTCACGAGTTCTTATTCACGAAAGTACTATTCATGAAGCATGATAATTTTTTTTTTCGTAAGAAGGCATTACTCGATAAGCATTACGGTAATTCTTGATCAATATTATATTTTATTGATTCAATAATTGCTACGTTGATATTTTATATAATTGTTGTTTCATAATTATCACGTACGATATTTTTCCATTATCAGAATGAATAATTCATATTATCTGAATAATATTATTGGATAACATTATTGGCAATGTCTAGAAAGTTACATCTAAGGAGAGGTTTGGTCACCTAATTACGCCAGTAGGTAAGGAGAAATTCTTATTGGAAAGCCCTTTCTTTCACAGGAGCTGCACAGTTGTCAATATTGTGATTATGTAATATTATTTGTGAATAATTAATTATTGATTTTTATGATGAGAAAAATATTTATTTTATGTGGATATAGATGGAGAAAATTTTTAAAGTGACAATTGTTGAAAATTAATATTTTATATCTTTTACGATAAAATAATTCATTTAAATATATTATTTTAATAATATATTAATGGTGATATTTTTACAATGAATGTGGAATATATGAGTATATGAGGAGGAAGAATATTTTTGTTACAATAAATGTTTAAAACATGTTAAACATGTCGGTGGACCCATTTCTTGACCGAAATTTGATTATAATCGTAAAATCGTACATTTTGTGGATTTCGGTCAATTTTTGTTTGGAATTTGGAAAACTTTCTTACTGCAAAGTTGTAGAAATTGAATTTCCTATAAAAACTCATGAGATTCGAATTTTCTGATAAAAGAGATATTTATTATGAATTATTGAAGTTAGAAGTTAAAATAATTGATTTTTGAAAGTTTTAATTAATTTTAATAACAAAAACGTTTTTTGTTTTTGTCATTATTAGTGGCTGAATTCAGATGGTCAGATGGTCAGAGTGGGCTTAGGAATTTAATATATATTATATTAATATTTTATTAAATTTTTGCTTTTGGTGTTAAAGCATTTTCTATAAATAGGGTCTTTAGGTTAGAATTGAAAATCACACCGGCTGAAGTTTTCTCTCTATATTATCGAGCGTATTCTTGTGAGTATTTTGAGTATACTTTGAGTATTTCTATCTGATTGCAAGTTAGATTCGGCGTTATTCGATCGAAATCTTTGCTTTTTTGAGGTAAGGGATAGTAAGGGATTTTAAGGGTTATTATGTTTTTAGTTTGAAATTTTTACGGATCTTCAAAATTCGGAAAAATTTGAAATGATATTTGATGAGTTTTGTAGAGTGTGTCCAAAAATGGCGATTTTTGGATGTATAGATTAGGAGTTATGGATTTTATGAGAAAAGACTATTTTAAAAGTAACTATTTATAACTCCTTGTGGTTAACTCCAAAATTGATGAAATTTTTATTGGGAGTACATCTATATAATATCAATATCTTAGTATTAATTTCAAATTTTTATTGGGACTATATATGCGAATCACGAAGGTACTATTCACGAAAAATTGGTTTCTTTTTTAACAAATTATAGTTGATTTATGAATATTACTCTTGAGATTAAATCTAGATGTTTTGATTATATTATTTTTATATAACATTCTTATAACCCTAATGATGATATTTCTCTTTGACTTGAGTGTAAAGATGGGTAGATTATTGGTATGATCGTGACCATAGGTTCTCTTTGGCGATGGGGAAAAAGTTGAATTGTGGTGGTATGATCGCTGACCATTGAATTTACAATTGAATATTTTTAACTTAAGTGCAAAGGTGAATTGATCAACATGGTTATAATTATTGTTATATAACCACGAGATGATTATGTATTTCTTTGATATATATATATCTTTGGCTCGTTGTACAAAGATGACTGTTGTTGAATATCTTTGCTTTGTAGTGCAAAGATGAATTATTGATGAATATCTTTGGCTCGTAATGCAAAGATGACTGTTGTTGAATATCTTTAGCTTTGTAGTGCAAAGATGAATTATTGATGAATATCTTTGGCTCGTAATGCAAAAGATGACTTTTGTTGAATATCTTTTAGCTTTGTAGGGCAAAGATGAATTATTGAAAATATCTTTGGCTCGTAATTCAAGATGACTGTTGTTGAATATCTTTAGCTTTGTAGTGTAAAGATGAATCGTTGATGAATATCTTTGACCCGTGGTGCAAAGATGAATTTATTAAATATGATTATGAGCGAGGCTGTGATTTGGTATAACCATGATATTTGATGTTTCGAGTAAAGGCAATGATGAAAATTATCTTCGTCCGGATGAGAAGAGAATTTAGAATCACAATTATGATTATGAGTTATTCATATGATTGTGGAAAGGAATCACATTGATGTTACGAGGATAAAACATTGTTGGTGGACTTTTAACGTGGAAGACAATAGACTTTATAGTCTATTTGACTCTTTTAATGGATTGCTTTCGTTCATTTGCAACTATGGTTGAAAAGTTTTATCATCTACCATATGTTCTAAATCTACGATTTATTCTTGATGAAGACTATTGATAATTTATTTATCTTGATCATAATATTCTTTCTTGAGCTAGTTGTGCTCACCCTTTTGTTTCACAATTCCTTTCGTAATAATAAAAGTGTAAATTTGGGTCGGCGGGGATAGCGAGGAATAGAATGGTGGTTTATAGATGTTGAGGTGAGGTGAATTTAACTTGGAAGGGTGTTTTGCCACTTATCATACAAGATGTCTAATGACATACAAACTTCGTGTTATCATAAGACATGGTTGTGCTCATCCACTTCTTTGAGTATATTTACAAGCACTACCTATATAATCTTGGTGTTTGTTTGGAGTATAATACCGAGTTAGAGGCGGTGGAGATAATGATATGTCGAAGAGAAGACTAGCCGTTGGGAAGAATATGATAGTAATCTTCTAGTTTTTCTTTGGGGTCTATTGGGTTGACCCAGGATAATTACGTGGCCATATGATATCTACCATTGTGGCGCCCCCAAAATTGGGTATCGTCACCCATCTTGGGTGCGCCACTTACATGGTACATAAATTCAAATACGACTTACTAATATAAGCGTAGGTATACAATCGACATAAAGCGTGAGTTTGAATACAAATATTGTCTACTAGATATTATACAAACTCGAAAGGAGTCCTCATTACAACTATTATCACACTATTTCACGAATAGTGAGGACTACTAATCTTATCCTCTCGGACCATTACTTACGTTCCCAGGCTTCGTCCCGGCTATGTTCTCATTTCACGAAGAAACGGTGAAAAGAAAGGTGAGCTCAACTAGCCCGATGAAATATTATGACTAAGATAATGCGAGAATAAATTATCATTAGCCTTCAACGATGTTAAACGATAAAATACAATAGACAACCAGGTTTAAGCTGCGGTAGGAATAAGCAATCCATTAAAAAGAGTCAAGTAGAGAATAAAGTCTACTATCTTTTAGGTTTTAAAGGTTTTCATCAATTTTTATCATTGAGACTCGACAATAAATAAACCACCACATTTAATCATCCACGTACCCACGGTCGAGGATTTTCATCAAATTATCAATGGTCATGACTATCTTAGAATCACCCCTGGTCATAATCATACCAAAAACTATCCATCATTGCATTACAGACCCCTTTGAGGACTTTTGTCACATCATTTATATCAAGTCGTGATTATCTTAGAATGATCCACAGTCATAATCATACTAAGTTCATCTATGCCGTAAGCGAAAGATAACATAATATAACATGAGGATGATGACAATGACATAGTAATTCAATAAAACAAGTTCAAGAATTATTTAATCCATGAATTATTAACGTCCAAATTGTCGACATGATCTTTGTTTACGTGAGTAAAATTCAAGAATGATCGGAAGAATATTTCCATGAGAAGATCTTTGGATGAAGCGCAATTATCAAGGATATTCTACTAATTTCATGGAGTATAGAAGTCAAAGTTTTAACCAATTGGGTATAATAAAGAATGGAATAACAAAAGAAATCACCATGCATGCGGTGCCCATAGGCGAGTTATTCAACGAATAATAATAACGGAACCGGTCGGTGAAATTCACACAAGCGGGATGTTCAACGAGAATAATAAAGATGGAACCGGATCCGGTGTAAAACACACCGGATAGGATATTCAGCGAGAATGATAAAAGATTTTACCGGTCCGGTGTAAAACACCTGCAGACAGGATGTTCCAACGAGAATAATAAAAAAGCGAAACCGGTCCTGTAAAACACATGAGCGGGATGTTCCAATGAGAATAATAGAAGAATGTCACCAAGTATAGGGTAAATGCAGCGTATCTGAGGTTATTCAATTCACGAATAATAAGCAATGGAATAACATAAGGATTTCACCAAGTATAGGGTATCTGCGCGTATCACGAGGTTATGTATAGGGTATGCCACTTTTACGAGGTTATTCAACGAATAATAGTGAATGGAATAACGAAGTTCTCTTCGAAGAAGAAAGAATAACACCTTACTAGTAAAAAGAAGCTGAATATAGAAGTAGTGAAGTAGCGAAATACTCTTCTTCTTTCATAACTTTCTCTCTATAAACTTCTCTCTATAATTTCTCTCTCTGAGAGTTTGATGAATTAAATAAAAAATAATGAAGGAATGAGCTTATTTATAGGAAAATGGAATGCGTAGTAACTAATCCATGAGCGGTCCAGTTGATTTACTTTAATCGACGGTCCATATTTAAAGAAAAATCTTTTAAATAAAATATAATATATTCTATTTATATAAAAACATTTTACTATGCAAACACTATGCAATCTTATCTGAAAACACTTATCTGAAAACACTATACAACACTATGCGTAATAAAATATAATATATTACATTTATAGAATAACTTTAATAAAGTATTCTATTTTATATAAAAGATGTTTTACATTTTATTACGTTAATAATACTGAATAAAACAAAAGCGTCATTATCATTATAATAATTCATATTATTAATCGTGATAATGGAATCAAACGAGTGACTTCTCACATAAGCATCGATAATCAATCTGGTGTGCTTTCTTGTGCAACCACACGTATTCTTTGTACTTTTACTACAAGTAGTTCAACGAACTACCACGGTAAAACTTCCGCCGTTATTTCAATAAAATATTTTTATCGTTTTCTCGATCAAATGATAATTACATTTGTGGGGTCCACCATGATTGGTAGTTATGCGAATATTCCTGCTAAACCAAGATATTCTGAGACCAATCGAATATAATATAACCACTTGCATACTTTGCAAAATTTATAAATACTACCCACAACTATAATATTATCTTAAATTCACACCATAATATTAAAAATTATTTCAACAAAATTTAAATCTTTATTGATAAAATCTGGGGTCTCACAATCTCCCTCCTTATGGAATTTCACCCTCGAAATTAGAGTGCGTACGATATGATAAAGAGGTGAGGGTACCTTGAATACCTTTATCGTTAAAAATATTAAATTCATCTTCGTGATCAGCGAAGATATTCATTAACAATTCATCTTTTGCCTTACTGCCAAAGATATACAATCAGTAAAACCAATAATCTTTGAGACTCGACAATAGTATCACAACCATGAATTATCCATGCACTTTCTGGCTAAGGATATTCGTGTTTTCAATTACTGATCGTGATTATCTTAGAATAATCAGTAGTCATAATCATACCAAGTCTATCAATGCACTACTGACGAAGATGACTTTTACCACATCAATGAATTAATATTTCATTCTTTGAGACTCACTCGATAATTAATCCATATCATCGAATCATCCACGCTTTACGTGCCGAGGATATTCATTAGTATCACGACCACAAATTATCCATGGACTACGGCGAAAGATAATCGTGTATTCATTAGTATCACGACCACAAATTATCCATACACTACTATTAAAGATAATTGTGTTTTCAATTCTGATTATGATTATACCGAATGATCCTGGTCATAATCATACCAAGTCCATCTATGCACGTAAGCCACAGATGACTTTGAACACATCCATGAATTAATATTTCATTGCTGAGACTCAGCTCAATAATTAATCCATATCGTCGAATCATCCCTGCACTACAGGCTAAGGATATTCATTAGTATCACGACCACAAATTATCCATGCACTACGGCTAAAGATAATTGTGTTTTCAATTACTAAGTTATGATTATCTTAGAATGATCCTGGTCATAATCATACCAAGTCCATCTATGCTGCGTAAGCCACGAGATGACTTTGAACACATCCATGAATTAATATTTCATTCTTTGAGACTCATTTCGATCATTAATTCACATCGTCGAATCATCCACACTTTTCTGTTGCAAGGATATTCATTAGTATCACGACCACAAATTATCCATGCACTACTGCCCAAAGATAATCGTGTATTCATTAGTATCACGACCACAAATTATCCATGCACTACTGTTTAAAGATAATTGTGTTTTTCAATTACTGATTATGATTATCTTAGAATGATCCTGGTCATAATCATACCAAGTCCATCTATGCACGTAAGCCACGGATGACTTTGAACACATCCATGAATTAATATTTCATTCTTTGAGACTCATTTCGATAATTAATCCATATCGTCAATCATCCACGCACTACTGGTTAAGGATATTCATTAGTATCACGACAACAAATTATCCATACACTACGGTAAAGATAATTGTGTTTTCAATTCTGATTATGATTATACTTAGAATGATCCACGGTCATAATCATACCAATTCCATCTATGCACGTAAGCCACGAGATGACTTTGAACACATCCATGAATTAATATTTCATTCTTTGAGACTCATTTCGATCATTAATCCACATCGTCGAATCATCCACGCACTACGGGCTAAGGATATTCATTAGTATCACGACCACAAATTATCCATGCACTACTGACCAAAGATAATTGTGTTTTTCAATTCTGATTATGATTATATAGAACAATCCACAGTCATAATTATACCAAGTCCATCTATGCTCTCTACGAATACGAGATGACTTTAAAAAAATATAAACATGAGGATAATGATATAAAGAATCAATCAAATAAGATAAAGGATAAATATTAAACATTTATAATATAATTTATCCAGGATTCAAGAATATCCCCATGTTATCAATCACTTAATAATCTCATAATCTAATATCATTAATATTATACCAATATTTTAATCACTTCTTAAATTTATAAACAATTTATCTCGATTGTTTACGCTTTACTACATATAATGCATTTAATCATTCAAAATGCCATACTCATAAGATATCATTACCAATTATCAAATCCTCAAAAAAATATGCATATACTACATATAGGATTCTCTAGCCATAAAATCCTATTTTCAACTTTGTTACTTCACATAACATATTTAACTCATATGTTCGTAACTAAACTATTTTCATGAAAAATACCAAATCAGTCCCAAAAATATTTCTTTTCTGGGATTTAGCATAATATAGTCCCATGATGAAAATATATTTTTCTCGAAATTTTTAAAATTCAATTACTATTTTTCAAAAATCAATTTCTAATTAATTCCTTAAGAAATTAGCTACCTCAAGTTTAACTCCAAAAATTCCCAAATCTTGGCAGGACCTTACACATGTTAACATGAGCTTCTAGTTTAAATTTCATGGTCATCGGAGTTATAGAACTCCGGTTATAGCGTTTTTAATCTCAAAACCTAAATATTGAAATAGTCATAACTTGCTCATTTTAAGTCAGAATGAGCTCATTTTTGGACAGGAGGTACTTTATACCATATACTTTCATGTCCCAAAAGGCCAGAATTTTTCTCATAATTTAAGTGGCCGAAACAGCCTCTCTAAAATCATGGCAGAAGCTTTTTCGGTTTTTGCAGCTTTGCACTCCTTTGCTAAAATCAGTCCACACAAAAATCTACAACACCTTTTCAGTAATTCCACTTGGATTAGTTAGGTAACTCATAGATCTAACTCTAGGACTTGACCACATTCAAAAATTCAAAATATAACAGGAGATATGGTCAATTGAATTTCATATTCGTTTTTTCACTAAAATCGATTTTCAACTCTTTGTGATTTCTAAGAAACTTTCATGTTTTCACATACTAACCAACATAACTCATCATAAAACTTACTAATACTTCATATACCCATGATTTTCATTAGTCCAATGCTTTTATTATGACTTTCATCATAATCCTCGTAAATGATCCTTTTAGTTGAAGAAATATTTGAGGTTTTAAGAAATGGGGTTTTGTCTTTGGGGTCAATACAAAATTCGATTTCACGCTTCTAGGGTAGGCTAGAAATCTTCAAGAATACGTCAAGAAATTTATTAATGATATAAATATCATTCAAAATATTACTCTCATCCAAGACTTGGATAGTACATCACATTGATACCAACTGTGACTTCATCCTTAACCTAGATAGCACCTCACAATGATACCTATAAACTTGCCATTTTCATTCACGATGTTGCCTCTGAAAAGTTTGGCTTGGTGCATTCCACACAGGAAGTCAACATCGAAAGGTTCGGGGCTCTTTACTTATGGCTTGATATAACGTGATTAACTTTAGGGTTTGGTTACTTTGAATTAAGTATAACAGGTTGGTTATGAATATAAAAGCTAACAACCTTACGAAAAAGAATAATGAGTAGTTAATCAATCGTTTTAAAAAATTACCTCAAAGGCAAGTATTTTCAAAGAGATAAGATCGACGAATAGCGTGAAAGTGTTTATTTGAAACAACAAGATTAATAAGCGATGGAGGTAACGAAGGTTTCTCCCAACGAAGTTTGATAGATAAATCAAAGTCTAATTTCTCCTGAGTCAAATTTAAACGTTGAACACAAGCAAGAGAGATAAAAGAATGGGTAGAACGGTATCTTATAAGGTATAGACTTCGCAAGAATTTATAATTAACTAACGCGCGTAACTAACCCGTTCGAGTCACTTTCTTTTTAAAGTCATGAAAACGCTCTTCATGAAACCACCGACTTTGTTTTATCCAGTATCCGCCTTTGGTGCCACCGTCCCCAAATGGACTTGACTTTGGTGCACGACAAAATCGAGCTAAATGACCTTCTCTTCTTAAAATTTCCACTTCTATTATCTTGGCCATGATTACCACCGAAGTGGTTACCATATCTGGCCCGTTGATTTCCTCCACGCTTGTTATCACCGCTCGATGACTACTCTCATTTGGTATTATAATTTTGCTTACCGCTTCTTTAGTTTATGCTTGACTCGTTATCGCTCTCCACTAATCGAGCCCTATTTACAACATCCTCCAATAAAAACACGGTTTATGAGAAATAAGATGTTGACGTATCTCCGCTTCAAACCTCTTAAAACATTCGCGCCATTCTCTTCATTATCCACCAAGTGGGGCGCAAATCGTGATAACTCCACAAATTTTGCCTCGTATTATGGACACGGTCATATTGTTTTGTTCCAACTTGATAAACTCCACCTCCTTCATGTGGCGAATACTTTCGGGAAAGTATTTGTCGTTGAAACGACTCTGGAACTTCTCCCAAGATATCTTGATGACAATGAGGTTGAGTATCGTTTCTGATTCCCACCATGTCGCCTCTCGCATGCAACATAAAAGGCGGTAAAGGGAACCTTTGGCTCCTCGAACATCCCAAGACATCAAATATCTTGGTAATCTGCTTTATCCATGCTTCCGCCAGAAGTGGTTTTGGCTCTTCCTTAAACTCCGGTGGTCCCAGCTCCTTGAATTGTTTAGCGGTGACCGTCCGAGAGTTTTCTGTGTTTTCACCTACGTTTTGGACAGGAGTCGCTTTCTCCTGATGTTGCATGAATTCTAAAAACCTTTTAAACGTACCGTCATTCATCAATTGATCAGTGTTGTTGTTTACAGGAGGATTATCGCCATCCTGTTGCACATTGTCCTGATTATTGATCTGTGGAGAATCAACGATCTCACGTGCTCCATTCTTATTCTCAACATTCTCGGATGCCATTTTCAAACACCGCCACAAAATAAGATTAATTGACATGTAACAATTATCTTTATATTACGAATCGACCAATTAAATAGCACATAAACTTAGGTAGGTCATATACTAAGCGAAGGTATTCCCTGTCTCTCCCTCCTAGTACTTTTCTCACATCTTAGCCAGGGATCATATCCCTAGCTCGATACTAATTGTGACTCTGGACACCAACTTGTGTCAAGACCTCACATTAGTACTGTCGACCACCTGCCAAAAAGACGGCGTCCCTACGGAGAGTCCGGCGGTGCATTCCCCATCAACAGAAGTCACCAAATGAGAGGCTCGGGGCTCTTCACACTTATGGCTCGATACCAACCGTGGCGCCCCCAAAATTAGGTATATCGTCACCCATCTTGGGTCGCCACTTACATGGTACATAAATTCAAATACGACTTACTAATATAACTGTAGTATGTACAATACGACATAAACCGTGAGTTTGAATACAAATATTTTCTACTAGATATTATACAAACTCAAAAGGAGTCCTCATTACAACTATTATCACACTATTTCACGGAATAGTGAGGACTACTAATCTTATCCTCTGGACCATTACTTCGTTCCCCGACTCGTCTCCAATGGCTATTCTCATTTCACGAAGAGAACGGTGAAAGAAAGGTGAGAGCTCAACTAGCCCAATAAGAAATATTATGACTAAGATAATGCGAAATAAATTATCATTAGCCTTCAACAATGTTAAACCGATAAAATACAATAGAAACCAGCGGTTTAATCTGCGATGAATAAGCAATCCATTAAAAGAGTCAAGTAGAATAAAATCTACTATCTTTTAGGTTTTAAAAGGTTTTCATCAATTTTTATCATTTGAGACTCGACAATAAATAAACCACCACATTTAATCATCCACATACCACGGTCAAGGATTTTCATCAAATTATCAATGGTCATGACTATCTACCGAATCACCCCTGGTCATAATCATACCAAAAACTATCCATCATTTGCATTACAGAATAATTGAGGACTTTTGTCACATCATTTATATCAAGTCATGATTATACCAAATGATCCTCGGTCATAATCATACTAAGTTCATCTATGCACGTAAGCCAAAGATAACATAATATAACATGAGGATGATGACAATGACATAGTAATTCAATAAAACAAGTTCAAGAATTATTTAATCCATGAATTATTAACGTCCAAATTGTCAACGTGATCTTGTTTAGTAGAGTAAAATTCAAGAATGATCGGAAGAATATTTCCATGAGAAGATCTTTGGATGAAACGCAATTATCAAGGATATTCTACTAATTTCATGGAGTATAGAAGTCAAAGTTTTAACCAACCCGAGTATAATAAAGAATGGAATAACAAAAGAAATCACCATGCATGCGGTGACTTGGCATGACGAGTTATTCAACGAGAATAATAATAACGGAACGGGTCGTCGTGAAATTCACAATCGCAGGATGTTCCAACGAGAATAATAAAGATGGAACCGGATCCGTAAAACACACGAATAGGATATTCCAACGAATGATAAAGATTTTAAACAGTCCTGTAAAACACCGCATGAGCGGGATGTTCCAACGAATAATAAAAAAGCGGAACCAGTCCTGTAAAACACATAGGCGGGATGTTCCAATGAATAATAGAAGAATGTCACCAAGTATAGGGTAAAATCAGCGTATCTGAGTTATTCCAATGAATAATAAGCAATGGAATAACATAAGGATTTCACCAAGTATAGGGTATGCCGCGTATACAGTTGGCTCAATGCATCATGCTCTCATTTATGAGTAACGAGCTTCACCGTCAGCATGAAACTATGGATGCTTCTACTATATTCCTGCACATCAAGTAGTTGATGGTGAGGAAAGTAGGACTGATAGATATCAGATATCTAAGGAGCTCTTCCGATCTAGAATAACCGATGACACTATAAATGCGGATAAAAGTCCTTAACATTATCAATTTGATTGATCAATTAGACAACGAGTTTTGTCATGGATGGAGAGTTGAGCCAAGATTTGATCTTGCACTCACTCCGGACTCCTTTCACAATTGTTGTGAATTTTTCATATAAACAAGCTAGATATCGGCCTCATTGATTTGCTTAACATATTGAAAATGTTGAGAGTCACTTTTCAACCAAGAAAGATCAAGTCTTCTTGGTAGGGGCCAAAGGATCTTACGAAAAAGAAGAACGATTCAAAGAAGGTATATAGAAAGGCAAAAACAAAGGATAATAAGAATAAAAGCGATACGGATAGCAAAGGAGTTTGCTTCCACGCAATAAGCTTTGGACAACGGGAAGAAATCTGCGAGAAACATCTTGCGAGGCTAACCAAAGAAGCTTAGTGAAGTTTCGGTTCACAATACGCTTTTGTTCATGATTTAAATAAATTTTCTTTAAGTCGAGGTTCTACTTGGGTATTGGATACCGACTTTGGTTATCATAAATATAGATTTATGAAGGGACCAAGCGAGTAGAAAGATAAACAAATATAAGTTATCCTATATGCGGAAAATGTAGCAAAGGTTGCCATATTAGCCATAGAAACTTATAGTTTAGCACTTTTCTACTGAGCAAATCTATTAAGTCGATAAGTTGTTATTGTATTCCAATTCTTGTTAAAAACATTATTTTCATTTTATTGTTGGACAATAAATTTTTTGGTATTATAATTAAGAACAATTGTTGTTCTATTTATAATAATAATGTTTCAGTATAAAACCGAAAGATTACTTAATGGATTTTGTATACTTGACTTACGTAAAAATTATTTTGTAAATTGAACAAACTAGTATAAGAAAAGGAGATGATCATTCAAAGAGTTGAATGTGTGTATTTCTTTGAAATACAAGTGCGAATTATTTGAAAGGTTCAAAGAATTGAAGTGAAACAAATTGGCAAAGTATTAAGATTCTTTGATTGGATCGAAGGAATAAATACTTGTGCAATAAGTTTCTAGATCATCTCGAGATGGTTTTCTCATAATGGACACATCCCGATCACGTGATAATTGATTGATGTATCTGAATGGAAAATTCGTACCTTGTTGGACATGGTGCGGTCCATAATGATTTTACCGACATTCCAGTATCCTTCTGGGATAATGTCCTAGAAATGGCTGCATATCTACGAAAAGGTAACCTCAAAATCCATTTCCAAGACTCCATAAAAGTTATGGATGTGGGGAGGATTCTGATCTTAAGTATGTTAAGATAAAGGGTTGTCCAACTTATATGAAAAGGTTTGAAGGATAAGCTTGGGACAAGATTTGACAAATACTGATTTGTGGGACATCCTAAAGTAAGTTTAGGGTAAATGTTCTATAATCCTACTTAGCAAAAGGTGTTTATTACGAAACACGCATTGCTTTCTAAGATAAAGGTGTTTATCATTGAAGGGGGCTAGTGGGAGGATTATAGATCTTGAAGAGTTCATGATCCACAAAACACTATAAGTCAAATAAGAGGAACCTCGTAGATAGACTGTTGTACCACAACCGAATCATAAATGCGGAATAGTCTTCAAGATACCTAGGAGGTATGGATTCATCATGGATGATGATGATGAGAAGTGCGCATAATGAAGATGATGATCCAGAGTTACATATGATGAGGTAAGAGTTTTAGTGTGTACAAAAGGGTCAGTGGGAGCGTCGTGAAATTTCTAGTATTATATGTTGATATACTACGGATGAGGAATTACATACCAATGCTACAATCAGTAAAGATAAAGTTGTCTAAACATTCCTTCATGAATGATTTGGGAAGAGTATCGTAATTGGGGATATAAATCTATATAGATAGATTTAAGAGGATGCTCGACTTAACCCAAGGAACGTATATTCATTTGATGCTAAATTCGTTTAGCATGGCAAACTCCAAGAGATGTCTCATGTTGATGAGCTATAGAGTGTATCTCTCTTTATAGTCCCCACAGACTCCTGAAAAGAGAGATCGCATGAGTGACTATTATGTATGCAGTGAAATATACGAGACACGATGTTGATCGATCATAATACGGAGAAGATCAACCGTAAGACGGTGAAAAACATCTTAAAGTTCTTAACCCAAGACTAAGGATGTGAGCATACATGGTGGGTCCGAATTAAAACTAGAGGGCTTTACAGACTCAAGTTTTTCGTAGACAGACCAAGATGATGAAAAATCCACTTTAAGGTAAAGCGTTATCTTGAACGATGGTGCGAAGAATTAGAAAGGTTCCAAATAGCAAAAGGTTCTTTGGTTTAGTGATAAAGACAAAGTATATAGCTATAAATGAAGGCTGCAAGTTGATTGTTTGGATTAAAAGTTCATTCTGAGAACTAGGAATAGTTCTAAGTCTCATCTTGGATCTAAACATGTGTTGTGGCACTTTCATTTGATTATTAGAATCATTGAAAGATGGGAAATCACTATAGAGATAGTGGACTCTCAAGAACAACATTGCATATCCATTAACTAAAGCTTATCCAACAGCAGGATAATCGTCACTTAGAGAAGAAGAGTATAAGATACCATGACGATTGGCTTTAGTGCAAGTGGGAGATTGAAAGTAGTATGCACACAAGCCAATCATGTTTGATGATAAAGCATATACTTTGTAACAATCTTATTCATTTATTAATAAAAAGTATTAATTTATTAAAGGCTTTTAATTATCTACATGATGCTGTTTTATAATATGTGATAAACCCATAGTTTTAAGCAATGCTTTTAGAATAATGATGATGATCATTCTAATGAGATCTAAATTCTTAGAAAGCTTAAAACTAAAATAGTTTCCAATCGTTGGATTACTAAATTGGGGATTAGTAAATTCGGATAGATTGGTACATACGTTGCTTGCTCATTGGATGAAGATGATTGATCTCATGATCATTTGTGTGGAGACACTAAAGCAAGTATGTAGGTGCTTATTAGAGAATAAGTTCATTTTGAGCGTGGCTCGCTAAGGAATACCTAATGGAGTTTTACTTGCCTGTCAATAGGAATTCCTGTAGTGATAGTAGTACAAGTGATCCTTGGACTTGAGATCATCATAGTATCTTGTGTATGATGAGTTATACTTTGACTTATTCCTTAAGACCCTTAGGGTATATCAAAGGGTATGCTTGGGTATAACAAGTTGTATATGGAGATAATGTATGATCAATAAAGAATCTACCACTTCTAATAAAAGAAGAGAAATGTCCTATGTGATTCGATAAATGACAACCCAGTAGTCCTTGGCCAAGGCAGAATGAAATTAGAAAGGAGTTTCTAATTTGCATTATTTGGAGTTGTGCATTTAAGGATCGAAATACATATAATTAAATAAAATAAGACTTGTGACGGTAATTCCATGTCTTATATTTAATTGGGACATTGTATGGTGGAAGGATTGAATTGTCTGGTAACTATTTACTCAAAGGTTCTTTAATGATTAATGTTGAAATCTATATTATCCTGGAAAGTCGTTGATGATATTGAGGAGGCTTATCCCTATTGTAGAATAAATATTATTTATTTAAATAAATTAATTATTTAATTTATTTATTTAAATAAGATTAGAATTATTCTAATTGATTTATTCACAACCTAGGTTTAATATGGAGAACCTAAAGGGTCACACCATAAAAGGAAGAATAATTATTTAAGAAGTTAATGGCATAATCGTAATAATATGTTATGTATATTTAATTTAATCTATGGTGATAGAATAAATTAAATAGCTTAATATTATTATTTAATATTTTAGAAATATTAAATATAAATTAATAAGAGGAGTTTTATTAATATTATTACAATTATTATTATTTTAATTTCTAAAAGAGTTTAGGAATTAATTTAATATAAGTACTCTCATTTATTCCTAATTGGATTAGGAAGGAAAATTAGTTAAAGGAGTTTAATTAATTATCCCTAATAAGATTAGAGAGCTTAATTAATTAAAAGAATTTAATTAATTAAATAAAACCCAATTCCTTAATTGTTAAGGTGGGTTGCCCACATCTATAAATAAGAGGAGTCTTATTATGGGTGTGGGTTGTTGACTTTTTCAACATACGGCATAATTCCAATTTGTTGGAGAATGACGCCCTTTATATAGAGATAGAAAACTAGGGTTGAGCCAATACCCTTCTTCTTGAATCTTTATTTCTCCTTGGTGGATCACCTCTGAGGCCAAACATATCGCGTGGCTAATGTTGATCGAAAGGAAGGAACAAAACCGGTAGATTCAAGTTGAGCGAAAAGGATTTGGAGGTGAACTTGTACACGAGGAAGCTCGATCTTCAAGGGTATGATTTTATTCTTTATCTTTTCGTTTAATTAATAATTATGCATAAAGGGTGATCCGGGTTATGGTTTGTAAATTTTTAAACTCTGATTTTTACTCGCTTCCACTTATTTATGAAATTTGATTGCGTCCATGAATATTACAAACCTAACAGGAACAACCTAAATCAGTGACCGAAGTACGTAGCTTTCTCGGTTTAGCTGGTTATTATCGGAGATTCGTGGAAGGATTTTCTCGAATCGCTACTCCATTGACTCAAATGACTCGGAAAGATACAAAGTTCGATTGGAAGCGAAGAATGTGAGAAGAGTTTTCAAGAACTCAGTAAAGACTTATTTCAAGACTGTCTAACAATACCATCCGCTCGGAGGATTTGTCATCTATGATGATGCTTGAGCAAAGGGTTGGGATGTGTTCTCATGCAACATGGAAAAGTTATAGCTATGCCTCGCGACAACTCAAAGAATATGAGAGGAATTATCCTACTCATGATCTAGAGTTAGCATTTGTTGTCTTTGCACTTAAAATTTGGAGGCATTACTTGTATGGGGAGAAAGTGGAGATCTTTACGGATCATAAAAGCCTCAAATATTTCTTCACTCAAAAGGAACTCAACATGCGACAACGACGTTGGCTTGAACTGATGAAAGATTATGATCATACCATCCAATACCATCCCGGAAAAGCGAACGTGGTAGTGACGCGTTGAGTAGAAGATCATATGCAAGTCTGAAGTGCGATATTGTCAACGCATGAGCCCATTTTGTGTGACTTGCAAAGGATGGAGATAGAGTTAAAGACTCTAGGGACGTATGTGATGATAGCGAGTATCTGAGTAGAACAGACTTTTAATCGATAAAGTTAAAGCTCGAAGCTACGGACACGGAGGCGATGTGTATGAAGAAAGAAAGTGCAAGAAGGTGCTATATGCGAAGCAAGAATCGATGAAGAAGGAATACTTGAGTCAACTCAGGACTTTGTGTTCCTAACGACCACGATTTAAAGTATAATATCATGATGGAGGCGCACAACACACCATTTGCAATCCATCACGGAGTACGAAAATGTATCATGATATTAAATCATACATTTTGGTGGAGCAATATGAAGAGAGAGAGATAACGTTGTTTATCTCAAGGTGTCTAACTTGTCAACGAGTTAAAGCGGAGCATCAAGTACCAAAAGGTCCATTGCAACCACTTGAAATTCTAGAATGGAAGTGGGAGCACATTAATTACCATGGATTTCATTCTGGGTCTTCCTAAGGTTTCTCAAGGCATAAATGCGATTTGGGTCATTGTTGATAGATTGACCAAGTCTGCTCATTTCTTCCGATACGAAACTTATACACTTGAACGTCTTGCTCATATGTACATAAACGAGATTGTAAGGCCGCATGGTATCTGCGGTATCCATAGTTTCACGATCGAGACCAAAGATTCACTTCCGATTTTGGGTTAGTTTGCAAAAAGCTTTGAGCGCAGGACTTACGATTTAGCTTCGGCATATCATCCTCGGACGGACGGACGGACAATCAGAGAGGACTATTCAAACTCTTGAAGATCTATTAAGACTCTATATCCTTGATTTCAAGGGAAGTTGGGACAAGTTCTTACCATTGGTGGAGTTTTCCTACAACAACAGCTTATCAAGCAAGTATTGGCATGACTCCATTCGAGCGTTGTATGGAAGAAAGTGTCGTTCTCCGATTATCTTTGGGATGAGGTGGGTGAAGCAACGTTGTTGGGGCCGGAGTTGATACGTATGACTAAGGAAAAGATTCAAACGATCCGACAACGTATAAAAACCTCACAAAATCGACAAAAAGAGTTATCTTGATCTTCATCGAAAGGGCGTGGAATTCGATATAGGAGATCATGTGTTGTTAAGAGTTGCTCCATGGAAAGGAGTTACAAGATTTGGAAAGAGAGGAAAACTCAATCCTCGATTCATCGGTCCATTTTAATCCTCGATCGAGTAGGAATCGTGGCCTATAGACTCGCTTTTACTGCTAAGTATGTCTCGTGTTCATAACGTTTTCACATATCCATGTTACGTAAATATGTGAAAGACCCGAACCACATTATTGAGTTAGAACCGGGACGAAATAGTGAAGATTTGACGTATGAAGAGGTTCTGTTCAAATCTTGGATAAGAAGGAACATATTCTACGCTCCAGGTTATACCTCAAGTCAAAGTTTTGTGGAGGAACCACGATGTTGAGAAATGACTTGGGAGTTAGAATCTCAAATGAAATCAAGGTATCCTTACCTCTTCGACATACCGTATGCGTACCTAATTTCGAGGGTGAAATTTCATAAGAAGGGAGGTTGTAAGACCCCAACTTTTATAAATAAAGATGAATTTTGTATAAATATTATTTTTGAATATTATGGAATAAATTTGATATAATGTTATAGTTGTGGGTAATATTTATAAATTTTGCAAAGTAAGCAAGTTGTTATAAAATATTCATTTGGTCGGGAATATTCTTTTTGTTTGGGAATATTCGTACGACTACTCAATCATTAGTGGACCCCATAACGGAAGTATTGTCGTAGTTAGAAAAACGACAAAATTATCTTTCTATAAAAATAACGGCGGAGAGGTGTTACTGTTAAAAGCTGTTGAACTACCCGGTAGTAAAAAATACGATGTCTGGCGTAGTTGTATAAAGACGTAGCACACGATATTGATTATTGATGCTTACGTGAGAAGTCACTCACCTATGCTTTCAATTATTACTACGATAATTCTTTGCATCATATCTCTTATATTATTGATTCAATTATTATCACAAAGATTATCATCGTATAATATGTTATAGTATTAAATACATAATTGAGACGACATGTTATAAATGATTAATAATTGTTGAAAGATTAAAAATAAAATGATTTGTGGTAATATTTATTCAATCCTTGATGTATATAAAGAGTCTATTATGAGACGTTTGTGGTAAGTTTGATTATTTTATGGGGGGCCCATATGTCATCATCTAAAAGTCTCTTCGTCAATAGTAATTACCTTTACCAAGCGTCGAACCACTTGTCGTTTCAAATTACAGGCGTCGAACCACTTGTCGTTTCACATTACAGGCGTCGAAACCACTTTTCTTTTCACATCACCAAATCGTCGAGCCACTTGCCTTTTCACACGGCGGTGTGCTTAAGCTAGAAATCTTCTATAAATAGAGGCCTAGTGCTTCATTATTTTTCACGAATTCATTCAAGCTATAGAGAGAGAAAGTATAGAGAGAATAAAAGAGAAAGAAGAAGAGTATTTTGTTACTACACTACTGCAGTATTCAATCTCCTACCAAAAGTAAGGGGTGTTATTCTTTTTTTAATCATGAAGAGAACTGTTGTTATTCCATTGCTTATTATTACATTGGAATAACTTTGTATACGTGGTTTACCCTATACTTGGTGACATTCTTCTATTATTCATTGGAACATCACATGCTGTGTTTCACACCGACTGGTTCCGCCTTTTTATTATTATTCTATTGGAACATCCTGCTTGTGTTTTTACACCGACTGGTTCCGCTCTTTATTATTATTCTATTGGAACATCCTGGATGCATGTGTTTTTAATTGACTGGTTTCCGCCTTTTTATTATTATTATGTTGGAACATCACATGCGTGTGTTTTACACGGACTGGTTCCGCTTTTTATTATTATTACATTTGGAACATCCTGTACATGTGTTTTACACCGGACTGGTTCCATTCTTTATTATTACGCTGGAATATCACGTCTGCGTGCGTTTTACGCCGAACTTTCCGTTATTTATTATTTCATTGGAATAACTCACTGTGTCTTGATCTATCGCATGCATGGTGATTTCTTTTGTTATTCCATTCTTTATTATACCTAGTTGGTTAAAACTTTGACTTATACTCCATGAAATTAGTGGAATATCCTTGATATTTGCGCTTCATCGATATCTTTTCATGGAAATATTCTTCTCGATATTCTTGAATTTTACTCTACAAAGCGATATTATGTTGACAATTTGGGCGTTATTGGTTCCTAGATAAATTAATTCTTGAACTTGTTTTATTGAATTCTTATATCATTGTCATCATCCTCATGTTTATATTATGTTGAAAGTCATCTGTGGCTTCAGTAGTGCATAGATGGACTTGGTATGATTATGACCGAGAGACTATTCTATGTAATCATCATGGTAGTAATGTTACAAATGATGTGGTAAAAAATCCTCTCGATGGCCGTAGTAGTGCATTGATGGACGATTGTTGGCATGATCATGACCATTAATGAATACACAAATATTCTTGGCCCGTAGTGCATGAATAATTGTGGTCGTGATACTAAAGAATATCCTTGGTGGTAGAAGTAGTGTAGGGGTGATTCGATGATGTGGAATATTTATTAAAAGCTAGTCTCAGCTTATAACTTGATGATGAAAAACCTTTTAAATCATAAAAGATAGTAGATTTTATTTTCTACTTGACTCTTTTAATGTATTCTTTGGTTCCGCTTGTAGTTAAACTTGATGTTTATTATATTTTATCGGTTTAACATTCATTGTAGAAAGCTAATGATAATTTATTTTGCATTATCTTAGTCATAATATTTCTTACTGAGCTAGTTGAGCTCACCCTTTCTTTCACTGTTCTCTTCAGGAAATGAGAATATAGCTGGGACGAGTCGGGGAACGGAGTAATGGTCCAAAGGATAGCATTAGTAGTCCTCATTATTCTGTGAAATAGTGTGATAATTGTAATGAGGACTCCTTTTGAGTTTGTATGATCTCTAGTAGACAATATTTGTACTCAAACTCACAATTTATGTCGTATTGTACACGATTGTTATATTAGTAAGTTGTATTTAAATTCTGTACCATGTATTTGACTACCCAAGATGGGTGATGTATACCTAATTTTGGGGGCGTCACAGGCACCCCCCCCTGCGCGGGCGTTGAAAGTAGTATGCACACAAGCCAATCATGTTTGATGATAAAGCATATACTTTGTAACAATCTTATTCATTTATTAATAAAAAGTATTAATTTATTAAAGGCTTTTAATTATCTACATGATGCTGTTTTATAATATGTGATAAACCCATAGTTTTAAGCAATGCTTTTAGAATAATGATGATGATCATTCTAATGAGATCTAAATTCTTAGAAAGCTTAAAACTAAAATAGTTCCCAATCATTGGATTACTAAATTGGGGATTAGTGAATCCGGGATAGATTGAATACATACGTTACTTGCTCATTGGATGAGGATGATTGATCTCATGATCATTTGTGTGGAGACACTAAAGCAAGTATGTAGGTGCTTATTAGAGAATAAGTTCACCGAACGTTGGCTCGCTAAGGAATACCTAATGGAGTTTTACTTGTGCATCGATAAGAATTCTGTAGTGATAGTAGACAAGTGATCCTTGGACTTGAGATCATCATAGTATTCGTGTATGATGAGTTATACTTTGACTTATTCCTTAAGACCCTTAGGGTATATCAAAGGGTATGCTTGGGTATAATAAGTTGTACATGGAGATAATGTATGATCAATAAAGAATCTACCACTTCTATTAAAAGAAGGGAAATGTTCTATGTGATTCGATAAATGACAACCCAGTAGTCCTTGGCCAAGGCAGAATGAAATTAGAAAAAAGTTTCTAATTTGCATTATTTGGAGTTGTGCATTTAAGAGTCGAAATACATATAATTAAATAAAATAAGACTTGACAGTAATTCCATGTCTTATATTTAATTGGGACATTGTATGGTGGAAGGATTGAATTGTACGGTAACTATTTACTCAAAGGTTCTTTTATGATTAATGTTGAAATCTATATTATCTGGAAAGTCGTTGATCGCTAGGGAGGCTTATCCCTATTGTAGAATAAATATTATTTATTTAAATAAATTAATTGTTTAATTTATTTATTTAAATAAGATTAGAATTGTTCTAATTGATTTAATCATAACTCAGCTTCAATATGGAGAACCTAAAGGGTCACACCATAAAAGGAAGAATAATTATTTAAGAAGTTAATGGCATAATCGTAATAATATGTTATGTATATTTAATTTAATCTATGGTGATAGAATAAATTAAATAGCTTAATATTTATTATTTAATATTTTAGAAATATTAAATATAAATTAATAAGAGGAGTCTTATTAATATTATTACAATTATTATTATTATTTTAATTTCTAAAAGAGTTTAGGAATTAATTTAATATAAGTATTTCTCATTTATTCCTAATTGGATTAGGAAGGAAAATTAGTTAAAGGAGTTTAATTAATTATCCCTAATAAGATTAGGGGAGCCCTTTAATTAAAAGGGTTTAATTAAATAATACCTTATTTTAATAGGTTACTTGATATCTTTATAAGAGGAGTCTTATATCGATATCAAGACTACGTTATAATTCCAATGGTTGAGAGTACGCTCCTTTTCTATAGAGATAGAAAAACTAGGGTTTAGCCAACCACCCATCTTCTTGAATCCTTCTTCTTCCTTGATGGATCACCTCTAGAGGCCAAACACTTGGGTGGCTAACGTTGATCAAAGGAAGGAACCAAACCCGGTGGATTCAAGTTGAGCGAAAAAAATTTGGAGGTGAACTTGTACACGAGGAAGCTTCGGATCTTCAAGGGTATGATTCTTGTTCTTCAATTTTTCGTTTAATTAATAATTGTGTATAAAGGATGATCCGGGTATATGGTTTGTAAAAATTTAAAACTCTGATTTTTTCACGTTTCCGCTTATTTTGTGCAATTTGATTGCGTTCATGAATATTACAAACCTAACAGGCGTATCGTGCGCACACACGCACTAAGGTTTTCTGATCGAAAGTCCGAGAACTATGCTTGGCTTAGCCCAATTCCTTAGCCGTCCTCATGTGCGCGAGCCAATCCCTATTTCCTCAACCATGTTACAAGCCCAAAACCAACATGTACTAATATACAGAAGGAATGTTTACTAAATATACAATATGGGACTTTGTCACAACTATGAATTTTTGGAGCATAACCAACAATCCCCCACATGATCCAAAATTATCAAAGAAAGAAAAATTCAAAAAGAAGTAAGAAGGGCAATGGATTCTAGATACATAACGTCGATACCTTGTGGGTTTGAATCGACACTTAGTGAAACAAGCTCATGATAGTAGATTATAGGTGAACTATATTCTTGAACCTATTATCTATGATACAATCATTTGAACTAGCACACATATCTAAAAATTCTGAATTCACACAAGTCCGCGGTTGGGCGCGTTCTAGGCCATGCGCCATATCCCAGATTTTCATAAAGGCTCTAGAGAGTTTGTCAAAGACTCTCATAGGAAGCGGCCTATACTTCCACCTTTATATAGGTGAACCTGTAAGACCCCAAATTATTAATAAATGAAATTATTTTCCTCTATTTATTATTTTGAAATAGTAAGGGTCGATTTGATTAATGTGGATAGTTATGGGTAAAATACGCAAATATTTGAATAAGCAAGTGGTTATAAAATATTCATTATTGTCGGGAATATTCGTTTGGTCGTGGAATATTCGTGACTGTCGGGAATATTCGCATTTACTACCGTTAGCTTTTGTGGGCCCCATAACTGAAAGCGATTGGATGAAGAAAGCGACAAATATAAGTTGTTTATAAATAACTACGTAGTTGTTACAATTATCTTCATTGGAATACCCGGTGGTTAAAACACACTAATATCGCGTTGTTGAGCAGAAGACATGGTATTGCACCAATTATTGATTCTTACGTGAGAAGGCACTACTCAATAATTGTTACAGTAATTACTTATCAAAGATTTTATTTTATTGATTCAATAATTGTTGCGTTGATATTTTATATTCTTTGTTGTTTGATAATTGTCATTACACGTATTTTTTTTATTATCGGCTAATAATTCATATTATCTGAATAATATTATTAGATAACATTATTGGCAATGTCTAGAAAGTTCGCCTAAGGAGAGGTTTGGTCACCTAATTGTGCGCCAAGAAGAAGAAATTCTTATTGAAAGCCCCTCTTTCCTGAAAGCTACACAGTTGTCAATATTGTGATTAATTCTATGATATTTTTATAATGAATGTGGGATATGAGTATATGAGGAGGAAGAGTATTTTGTGGCATTAAATGTTTAACATATATTTTGTGTGTTGGTGGACCTGAATTATTAATCAAATTTGATTATAGCACAGTAAAATCGTCTGCTTGTGGATTTCTTAATTTTTGTTTGGAATTTGGAAAAACTTTCTTACGCAAAGTTGTAGAGAATTGAATTTCCTATAAAAAGTCGTGAGATTGAATTTTCTGATAAAAGGGCTATTTATTATGAATTATTGAAGTTACAAGTTCAAATAATTGATTTTGGAAGTTTAAAATATTTTTAATTACAAAAACGTTTTTTAATTTTTGAAACTCATTTAACATGTGATTAGGAGGCTGAATTCAGATTGTTAGTGTGTGCGTATGAAGTTGTGGAAAAATTATAATATATTATATTAAATTTTACGCTTTGGTGTTCTAAGCAATTTCCTATAAATAGGGTCTTTAGGTTAGAATTGAAAATCACACCGTAAATCAAGTTTTCTCTCTATATTATCGAGCGTATTCTTGTGAGTATTTTGAGTATACTTTGAGTATTGCTATACTGGTCTGCAAGTTCAAGTCATAGCCTATATATCCGTGTGTTTCAACTAGAAGATCGTCTTTTCGAGGTAAGGGATGTTATTTTCTTCTCAAATGATATTATTTTTTCAATATCATTATCTTTGAAATATTGGTTTGAACTTTTATCAAATTTGGAACTTTTTTATGTCGGGTTACTATTCATGAGTTCTTATTCACGAGTTACTATTCATGAGTTACTATTCACGAGTTACTTATTCATGAGTTACTATTCACGAAGTTACTATTCACGAGTACTATTCATGAAGCGTGAAGATGTTTTTTGTGAATTTCTATCTTTTGGTGTGAGTTACTATTCACGTATACGGCACTTTATTCACGATATACTGAGACTATTCAATCAAAAAATGAAATTTCTTCTCTTTGTCTAAATATCTATTCTGGATACTAGCTTTGATTGTATCCATGTTTTGATCATTCTTGAATTTTACACCACTGTGATTATTTTGGAGGTATTTTTGGATGTGGATAAAACAAAGTACTAATCCTTAATCCTTAATCTTTGTCATTTTGTTTCAATTTGGATTCGCTTTTTAAAAATATTTTTCATCATCTTCAGTCTTAAATGATGATATTATGGAATATCTTTGGCCTGTAGTGCAAAGATGAATGATTTCTTAATGAATATCTTTGGCCCGTAGTGCAAAGATGAACAGGTGTTTAGATGAACATGACCAATCGATGAATATCTTTGGCTCAGTAGTGCAAAGATGAATATTTGATTCCGTATATATATTGATTGATGTTACAGGGATAAAATATCGACGATGAACTTTTAAATTCATATATAGAAGATAGTAGTTTGCATTCTCTACTTAACTCTTCTAATGAATTGTTGTTTCACCGCAGCTTGTTGATTTAAAAGCTGGTTGTCTATTGTATTCTATTAGATTTTTCCTCGCTGGTGACTAACGATAATTTGTTGTATATTATCTTAGTCATAATATTCTTTACTGGGCTAGTTGAGCTCACCTTTTTCCTTTTTGTTCCATTTTTCTTCTCAGGAGGCGAGAATGTAGCGCGAGTACTAGTCGGGTATGGAATGAAGGTTCTAGAGAGAGTTGTTTAGTAGTCCTCACCATTTTGTAAAATAATGTATCAATAATTATGATGGGGATTTATTTGCATGTGGATATTGTCTAGATGGCAATATCTCGTATTTAAACTCACAGATTTATATGTTGTAATAATAAAGTTGTAGTTATTTCGCATACCATGTATTTGGCGACTCGTAAATGGGTTGGATGGAATGGACCTATTTTGGGGCGTCACAATGGTTGGTATCGAGCTTAGGATATGATCTCCGGCGGAGATCGGGGAATTGAACTAGGAGGGAGAGACGAGTAAATCCTTCGCTAGTGTGTCCTACCTAAGCTTATTTGTTAGTTGGTCAGTATATAGGGATATTATGTGATATATTGATTTCTTTAATTAACCCTTATTTTATGATAGTATTTGAGAATGTCGACTGAGAATATTAACAGTGGAGTAAATGAGACCGTGGAGATGCTCTGTACTTACCAACGAGGAGAACGCATGCAGCAGTGGCAATGTACCTCCTGTGAACAACACCAACGAGCGATGATGAACGAGGGATGTTTAGAAGCTTTTTGCGCTTCATGCAAAATCGCATTTGAGTGAGACTCGTGTTCAAAATACGAGGAGGAAATGATAGCAATTCACGGGTGGTCACAAACAAGCGCTTCAAAGAGTCAGGGACCACCGCAGTGCAGGGAAAGCCGATCCGATTATGGCAGAGACGTGGGTCAAACAAATTACCAAGATATTCGATGTCTTGGGATGCACGGAGGAACAGAAAGTTCCATTCGCTACTTTTATGTTCCGTGAATTGGCAGATTTCGGTGGGAATCAGAAGCGTACCCATCCAAATTTCACTCAAAGATGTCGCAGGGAGACGTTTCGAAAACAGTTCAATGACAAGTACTTCCACGAAACTATTCGTCGTATGAAGGAAGTGGAGTTTATTAGACCGAGCGAGAATAACATACGATTGTCCCAAAGACGAGGCAAAGTTCATGAGTTATCCAGTTTGCACCTCATTTGGTGGAGAATGAGGAACGTATGACGCTGGATGTTTCGAGAGGTTTGAAACCCGACATACGTCGGTATCTCATTTCTCATAAATTTTCTCTCTATTCGGATGTTGTCAACAGGGCTCATTGTTAGAGCGAGATAACGAAATACGCTCAATCGAGGGACCATAACCAGATCATACCGAAAATAGCGATCATCGTAATAACGATAACCAAATGGAGAAAGAAAAAGACGGACAAAAATGGTAACCACTCCGGTGGTAATCATGGCCATGAAAATAGAAGAAGCGAGTCTGGGAGGAGATTTAAAAAGAGAGATTCAACAACCACCATGTGAAGACGTCGGCGCCAAGAGTAATCGGTTCCAAGGAGGAGAAAGACCACCAATCAGATGTTACAAATGTGGGAAAGAGGGACATATCATTAAACCGCCCACAATAGTTTAAGGTATGCTATAATTGTGGAAAAGAAGAACATATCGCTTTAGATTAGACGCAGATCGAAACCCAGATCCAGTGAATGGTGACTCAAAAGGATGTCCCGTAAAGGTCAAAGTCAATCGGTTCTCGAAGAGCGTTTGTCGTGATCGGTCAAAATGCGAGGAACCCGAACGGTTAGCACGGGTTAGTTAATTATAAATTCTTGCGAAGTTTATACCTTACTAGATACCGGGTTCTACCCATTCTTTTATCTCTCTTTGCTTACGCCAACGCTTTAAACTTGCTACGGAGAAATTAGACTTTGACCTTTATTTATGGAGAATCCGTTAGAGAAACTTTCATTACATCCGTTGTTTAGAAATCTTGCTTGATCCAAGTTGGCACTATCACATTACCTGTTGACCTTATTTATTTAAAGATACTTGCTTTTGATGTGATTTTAGGGATTGATTGGTTAACTACTCATCATGCCAAATTGATTGCTTTCGTAAGGTTGTTAGTTTTCATATTCCTAAGCAACCTTGTTATTCAATTCAAGCAATCAAACCATCAGAGTCAAACATTTTCATATCAAGCCATGAAGTCATTCGTTTATTACGGATGTCAAGTTTTCTTAGTCCATGTTATGGATTTGAATAAAGACACGCCGATTTGAATAATATTCCCGTTGTTATTGATTTTTCCAGACGTATTTCAAGAATTTCTCGCTTACTCTCTCCAAAGCTTGATATTAAATTTTGTATCGACTTTGAACCCTAGACAAAACTCATTTCTAAAATCTCATATCGAATGGCTCTATTGAACTTCGTGGAGTTAAAAATTCAACTATAGAATTTGGTACCGAGCCTTTATCCGGTGACTTCCTTTGTGGAATGCACCGGCCGCACTCTCCGTAGGGGACACCATATTCGCATGCGATACTAAACGATAGGTGTCATTGTAACGTCTTATCCAAGTTTGGGATATGAGTCACGATTGAGAACAACCTAAGTCAGAATCGAAATCGTGAGCTTTCTAGGCTTAGTTGGTTATTATCGGAGATTCGTTGAAGGATATTCTCGAATCGCTATTCCATTAACGCAATTGACTCGTAGAGATACAAAATTCGAATGGAGCAAGGAATGTGGGAAGAGCTTGAAGAACTCAAGAGGAGACTCATTTCAAACACATGTTCGACCATGCCATCCTCGAAAAGCGAACGTGGTAGCCGACGTGTTGAGTAGAAGATCGATACAAGTACGAAAATACGATATTGTCAAAGACTAATTTCAGATAATTTACAAATAATAGAGATGGAGATGAAAACTCTAGGTACCCACGTGATGATATACGAGTATAATCGACTTTTAATCGATAAAGTTAAAGTCGCTCAAGCTACACACCGAGTGATGAATTTGAAGAAGGAGGTGCAAGAAGTTGTTATTTCAAAAGCGAGAATCGGTGAGGTGAGGAAAGCTCAAACCTTAGATTTATTAATCCATTTGAAATTCTCGATCGAATAGGAACCGTGGACTATAGACTCGCTTTTACCGCCAAGAATGACACGCGTGTTCATAACGCTTTTCACGTGTCGATGTTACGTAAATATGTGGACGAATTCAACCACGCTATTGAAGTTAGAACCGAACGAGATAATCGAAGACTTAACGTCTTTAGGAGGTACCTGTCAAGATCTTGGATAGGAAAGAATATGTCCTATGTATCGAGGTTATACCACAAGTTAAGGTTTTGTGGAGAAACCATGCTATTGAGGAAATGACCGGGAGTTGGAAACGAAATGAAAGCGAGGTATTCTCATCTTTTCAAATACTGTGTACGTACGTCAATTTCGAGGATGAAATTTCATAAGGAGGGAGGTCAGAAGACCCCAAATTATTAATAAATAAAATTATTTTCCTCTATTTATTATTTTGAAATAGTAAGGGTCGATTTGATTAATGTGGATAGTTATGGGTAAAATACGCAAATATTTCAATAAGCAAGTGGTTATAAAATATTCATTATTGCTTGGAATATTCGTTTGGTCGTGGAATATTCAGATCGCTTGGGAATATTCGCACGACGGCGCGATTTTTTGTGGGCCCCATAACTAAAAAGCGATTGGATGAAGAAAACGACAAATATAAGTTGTTTATAAATAATTGCAGTAGTTATTATCAAGCATCATCTGTTGGAATACCCGGTGGTGGTTAAAACACACTAATCGTGTTGTTGAACAAGAAGACACTAGATTGCACCAATTATTGATTCTTACGTGAGAAGGCACTACTCAATAATTGTTACAAATAATTACTGCTCAAAGATTTTATTTTATTAATTCAATAATTGTTGCATTGATATTTTATATTCTTTGTTGTTTCAATAATTGTCATTACACAAGATTTTTTATTATCGAAGCAATAATTCATATTATCTGAATAATATTATTAGATAACATTATTGGCAATGTCTAGAAAGTTCGCATCAAGGAGAGGTTTGGTCACCTAATTGCGCCGCCAGGTGAGAAGAAGAAATTTACTCGAAAGCCCCTCTTTCCTGGAACCCGCCTCGGTTGTCAATATTGTGATTCTCAGTAATATTATTTGTGAATAATTAATTATTGATTCATATGATGAGGAAAATATTGATTTTATGTGGATATAGATGGAGAAAAATTTTAAAATGAAAATTGTTGAAAATTAATATTTTATCTTTTTCTGATAAAATAATTCATTTAAATATATTATTTTAATAATATATTAACGGTGATATTTTTATAATGAATGTGGGATATGAGTATATGAGGAGGAAGAGTATTTTTGTGGCATTAAATGTTTAACACATATTTTGTGTGTTGGTGGACACAATTATTGACCGAAATTTGATTATAGCTTGTAAAATCGCCCGTTTATGAATTTCGGTTAATTTTTGTTTGGAATTTGGAAAAACTTTCTTCTGCAAAGTTGTAGAGAATTGAATTTCCTATAAAAAGTCGCAAGATTCGAATTTTCTGATAAAAAGGGCTATTTATTATGAATTATTGAAGTTCTAAAGTTCTGAAATAATTGATTTTTGGAAGTTTAAAATATTTTTAATTACAAAAACGTTTTTTTAATTTTTGAAACTCATTTAACATGTGATTAGGAGGCTGAATTCAGATTGTTAGTGTGCGTATGAAGTTGTGGAAAAATTATAATATATTATATTAAATTTTCTCTTTGTGTTCTAAGCAATTTCCTATAAATAGGTGCTTAGGTTAGAATTGAAAATCACACCGTAACTCAAGTTTTCTCTCTATATTATCGAGCGATTCTTGTGAGTATTTTGAGTATACTTTGAGTATTGCTATCTGGTGCAAGTTCAAGTCATAGCCTATATCCTGTTTTCAACTAGAAATACTTGCCTTCGAGGTAAGGGATGTTATTTTCTTCTCAAATGATATTATTTTTTCAATATCATTATCTTTGAAATATTGGTTGGAACTTTTATCAAATTTGGAACTTTTTTATGCTGTCGGGTTACTATTCATGAGTTACTATTCACGAAGTTACTATTCATGAGTTACTATTCACGAAGTTACTTATTCACGAAGTACTATTCATGAAGCGTGAAGATGTTTTTGTGGAATTTCTATCTTTTGGTGTTTGAGTTACTATTCACGATACTACAGACTATTCACGATACTGACACTATTCAATCTAAAAATGAAATTTCTTCTTCGTTTAAAAATATCTATTCTGGATACTAGCTTTGATTGTAGATCCATGTTTTGATCATTCTTGAATTTTACACCACCGTGATTATTTTGGAGGTATTTTTGGATGTGGATAAAACAAAGTACGAATCCTTAATCCTTAATCTTTGTCATTTTATTTCACCGGATTCGCTTTCTTTAAAATATATTTTCATCATCTTCTTATCTTAAATGATGATATTATGGAATATCTTTGGCTGTAGTGCAAAGATGAATGATTTCTTGATGAATATCTTTGGCCAGTAGTGCAAAAGATGAACAGTGTTTAGATGAACACGACTAATCGATGAATATCTTTGGCTCAGTAGTGCAAAGATGAATATTTGATTCCGATATATATATGATTGATGTTACAGGATAAAATATCGACGATAAATTTTTAAATTCATATATAGAAGATAGTAGTTTGCATTCTCTACTTAACTCTTTTAATGAATTGTTGTTTCACTGCGAGCTGTTGATTTAAAACCGGTTGTTTATTGTATTCTATTAGATTTTTCCTGTTGGTGACTAACGATAATTTGTTGTATATTATCTTAGTCATAATATTCTTTATTGGGCTAGTTGAGCTCACCCTTTTCCTTTTTGTTCCATTTTTTCTTCTCGGGAGGCGAGAATGTAATGCAGTACTAGTCTTGGGTATGGAATGAAGGTTCTAGAGAGAGTTGTTTAGTAGTCCTCACCATTTTTGTAAAATAATGTATCAATAATTATGATGGGGATTTATTTGCATGTGGATATTGTTTGAGATGGCAATATCTCAGATTTAAACTCACAGCTTTATATGTTGTAATAATAAAGTTGTAGTTATTTCTGTACCATGTATTTGACGACTCAGAATGGGTTGGATGGAATGGACCTATTTTGGGGGCGTCAAAGAACCCATCAAGTGTATACTGACATACACCACCCTTAAGGGCTATGAGTTTCATTAAGAATCTAAATGATTCATCCTATCACAATTTGTCAGTAAGCACCACATACACACAGGGAGAAATATTAATAATTTTAGTGCTTTAATTAAATAATTACATGACTTGTTATTACCCATTGAACCCAATTCATGGGATCTCCAATCACATGGGTTGGGTTTCCATCATATATTATTTACTCAAGATGTTAGCAATAGTCCCATCCCTCTGGATGCTTCTTAGACTACCTTTTTACTCAATCCCTTAGTAAGTGGACCCGCTAAGTTCTTTTCAGACCTTACAAATTCCATGGAAATAACTCCGTTACTGATCAGTCCTCGTACAATATTATGCTTCAAGCGAATATATCTCTGTTTTCCATTATAAACATGGTTCATTGCCCTGCCAATAGCTGCTTGAGAATCACAATGCAAAGAAATAGAAGCAATTGACTTATACCACAATGGTATATCAACCAATAAATTCCTTATCCACTCTGCTTCTGTACCTGCCAATTCTAAAGCAATAAATTCAGACTCCATAGTAGATCTAGCAGTACAAGTTTGTTTAGCAGATTTCCAAGAAACAACTCCTCCACCTAAAGTAAACACATAACCACTTGTGGAGTTTGTTTCATCATTATCAGATACCCAATTAGCATCACAATATCCTTCTAAAACACTAGGATGACCAGTAAAATGTACACCTACATTAAATGTTCCTTTTAAATACCTCATTAGCCGTGACAATGCATTCCAATGTTCTTGTGAAGGATTATGTGTATATCTGCTAAGTCTACTAATGACATATGCAATATCAGGTCGAGTACAGTTCATTAAATACATTACACTACCAATGATTCTAGCATATTCAACTTGTGCAATACCATTCCCTTTATTTTTCTTTAAATGCACACTAGAGTCATAAGGGGTTCCTAATGGCTCTTCATTAAAGAAATTAAATTTCCTAAGAATATTCTCCACATAATGAGACTGTGATAAAACTAAACCATTTTCATGTTTATTTATTTTCATGCCAAGAATCAAATCCGCTTCTCCTAAATCTTTCATGTCAAATTTAGAAGATAAAAACTCTTTAGTAGTTTTCACAACTTTCTCATCAGTACCAAATATTAGCAAGTCATCCACATATAAACAAATAATCACACCACAATTTCCATTGAATCTACTATAGACACAACTATCAGATTCATTTGTCACAAAATTATTAGACAAGAGAGTTTTATTAAATTTGTCATTCCATTATTTTGGCGCTTGTTTCAAACCATATAAAAATTTTACAAGTCTACACACTTTATGTTCTTTACCTGGAACAACAAAACCTTCAGGTTGACACATATATATTTCTTCATTTAACTCTCCATTCAAAAAAGCAGTTTTAACGTCCATTTGGTGGATTATAAATTTATGAATAGAAGCCAAAGCAATTAAAATTCTTATAGTTGCTAATTTAGTTACTGGTGAGTAAGTGTCAAAATAATCAAAACCTTCCTTTTGAGTAAACCCTTTTGCTACAAGTCTTGCCTTAAATTTATCAATAGATCCATCAGCTTTTAATTTCTTTTTAAACACCCATTTACATCCAATAGGTTTACTTCCTCTAGGCAAATTAACTAGTTCCCATGTATGGTTAGACATAATAGAATCTAGTTCACTATTAATAACATCTTTCCAAAAATTTGTATCAATTGATTTCATTGTTTCTTCATAAGTTTTAGGGTCATCTTCAGTTATGAAAGCAGTTATAAAGTCTGGACCAAAAGTTTTCTCAAAACGTTGCCTTTTACTTCTAGTAGATGCAGGTACAGGTTCTTTATCTTTCCTTTTAAGAGGTTCACTAGAAGAAGGATTGCCCTCATCTCTTATTTTCATTGGAAATATATTTTCAAAAAATTCTGCATCCTTTGTTTCCAAAATTGAATTATTTTGATAATTATTAGTTGCGTCTTTAATTACCAAAAATCTATAAGCAGCAATATTAGAAGCATACCCAATAAAAATGCAATCCATTATTTTAAGTCCAATTTTATTCCTTTTAAATTCTGGTATAGCTACTTTAGCTAGACACCCCCACACTTTAAGATAACCCAAATTAGGAGCATGTTTCTTCCATAAATGATATGGTGTAGAATCTATCTTTTTATGTGAAACTCTATTTAAAATATGATTTGCAGAAAGGCAAGCTTCTCCCCTCATATTAGAAGGTAAACAAGAACTAATTAACATAGCATTCATCATATCTTTAAGTGTTCTATTTTTTCTTTCTGTAACTCCATTGGACTGTGGAGAATAAGGACGAGAAGTTTCATGTATTATTCCATTTAGTTCACAAAATTTTTTAAGACTTTCCGAATCATATTCACCTCCACGATCAGATCTAAGTCTTTTAATTTTTCTTTCTAGCTGATTTTCAACTTCCGCTTTATATTTAATAAACATTTCTTCCGCTTCATCTTTAGAGGAAAGGAAATAAATACGAGTATATCTAGACATATCATCTACAAAGAAAATATAATATTTCTTACCACCTCTACTCGTAGTATTTTTAAAATCAGCTAGATCACTATGAATTAACTCAAGTAGTTCAGTTTGCCTTTCAACACTTTTAAAAGGTTTTTTAGCATGTTTTGCTTCTACACAAATTTCACATTTATTAAACTCGGTATTTGCAAGAATAGGTATAAGTTCAAGTTGTTTCAACTTTTTAATAGAGGCTACATTCACATGTCCTAATCTAGCATGCCACATATCCAAAGATTCAACAATATAAGCAAAAGAAGCATTCTTATTATTCAATTCAGCAGAAGCATCGAGTACAAATAAACCCCCATTACAAAAACCTTTCCCAACAAATTCCCCATTACGAGTAAGTACAAGTTTATCAGACTCAAACACAAGTTTAATACCAGCTTTGTTCAACAAAGACCCTGACACAAGATTCCTATGAATATCGGGCACATGAAGTACATCTTGTAGGGAAATTATTTTCCCAGAAGTTAATTTTAGTAAAACCTTCCCTTTTCCTGCAACGTTGGTGGCTCGAGAATCCCCCATAAAAACCTTTTCTCCATTAGTCACATTTTCATAGTTGAGAATTACGTCTCTATTCGCGCAAATGTGTATAGTGGCCCCGGTATCTACTACCCATTCCGTGAAGTTATCGACAAGGTTTACTTCCGAGACAACAGCAACAATAACATCATCGGATTCAACCAAGTTCGCTTGGGGTTTAGGCAGAGAATTATTATTTTTGTTATCTTGCCCCTTGCGAAAGTGACACTTCATAGCAATATGGTCAGGTCTGCCACATATGAAGCAAGGACCTTTAGTAAAAGGTTTCTGAATTTGATTTGAATTGTTGAACCTATTATCCTTTCTTCTCATTGATTTTTGATTTTTCCCTTTGTGGTTTTTGGACTGATAATTTTGGCTCTTCCAATGTGGTTTTTGTTCTACGAGATTAGCTTTGACAGTTTGACTTGGAACTACATCTCCTTTTTCTTTAGCCCTGTTTTGTTCTTCAATATGGATGTGAGCTACTAATTCCTGCATAGTGAAATCCTTAGTTTCATGTTTAAGGTTCATCTTATAATCTTTCCACAAGGGTGGTAATTTTTCGATAAGTACAGCAACTTGGAAATTCTCACATATTTTCATTCCTTCCCCAATGACTTCCCCCACAATTGTCTGGTATGTATGAACTTGATCTATAACAGATTTTCCATCTTGCATCTTAAAATCTAAAAATTTTCCCGCAACATATTTTTTAAGTCCTGAATTTTCAACAGCATATTTAGATTTTAAAGCTTCCCAAATCTTCTTAGCACTTTCATACGAATAATATATCTCAAACAATGAATTAGACAAGTAGTGCAACAAATATCTACGACACGTACGATTATCCTTAACAAAATCCCTTTTATCAGCATCCGTTTTTTCAACAGTTTCAACAATAGGAGTAACATCATTAACAGAAGCAATAACAACAGGAGCATCCATATATAACACATATTCCAAATTCATGGTTTCCAAATAAAACAGTATATCTTTAGATTATCTTTTAAAATTCGTACCATCAAAGCATTCAATCTTAGAAAGGTCCAAGGCAGTTTTCATCTTGTTAATAAACCGACAGTCGCTTTTTAGATTGTTGAAAAAATAGCAGTAGCACTAGCAATAATAGAACCAGTAGCAGAGCAATAACAGTATTAACAAGAATAAATAAACAGTAAAATTGGAACAACTTAGCTTGTAGATGATAGAAACCGAGGCGTAGCGAAAGCTCTTTGTCCTAAAAAAGCTATCCATCAGGTGTACTCACGGAGGGACACCCCCTCACATGGGCATATTGTGCGCACACACGCACTAAGGGTTTCTGATCGAAAGTTCGAAAACCAAGCTTGGCTTAGCCCAATTCCTTAACCGTCCTCATGTGCGCGAGCCCATCCCTATTTCCTCAACCATGTTACAAGCCCAAAACCAACATGTACTAATATACAGAAGGAAGGTTTACTAAATATATAATATGAGACTTTGTCACAACTATAAATTTTTGGAGCATAACCAACATAAGTATATTAAAGAGAGCAGCAAGTAAATTAAAATCGTTTCTTTTCGTCCAAATACCCTAAAATGTCTAAAGTGGGTTAGAGGAATTGAATGGAAGGGTCTGCTTTAAGTGAGTTAGAGGAATGAGTAAGTCTACTATCACATATCGCTCATATATATTGCTCATATATATTATGCAGTATATAACTTGGTTGTATGTGATATAGTAGACTTATTGTAAAAAAATTGAATGAAAAGGTATGCCTATGTTTGCAAAAAATACATAATTAAAATTAAATTATTTATTTTAATTTAACACTGCAAATTATTTAATCTTTTGAGAGTCCATTAATCCCTTAATGTGAAATTATTACTCATAAAGCCATTTAATAATATAAAATATAAGAGACTATTAATCCCTCATTCATTATAAAATTATATAATCCCTCATAAATAATCATATTCGTCGTCGTGTGGTATTTCGTCGTGGTATTTAATTAATTTGGTAATGTCTTGAGAGTCGTGATGATATTAGTGAGAAACGTTTTTATCAGAATGACAAAAAATAATCAAAAGACTATTAATCCCCTTCAAAATAGTGTTAAATTTAAGACACTCAACCATATGTTTTTACAAAACATAGCCCTATGTGCCTCAAAAACATCTGAATTAAATACTAATCAGGATTCTAACAATTTGAAAACCCAGGTGCATCCTTGATTAATGCCATTTATTATTACTTCATTTAACACCGTACAATTAAACTTGCAGCCAACAAGACAGTTACCAACACAAGGAATCACACAACCCATGACTGCCCAAACTTATACATGCATGTAGACAGACAGACTTTATTCACACAACTCCACAAGACTAAACCAAAACCAAAACCAAAACCCAAACCCAAACCCAAACCCAAACCCAAACGCAAACCCAAACCCAAACCCAAACCCAAACCACCCACTTGTCTAGTAATCCTCTGGAGCCAAGGGCTGGTGGGTAGGATGGCGCGGTGCCTGTGCCTCCGACTCGATGATACCATACTCGTAAATCAAACCAGAAATTGCTGCACCCATAAACGGACCCAGCCAATAGATCCAATGGTTCTTCCACCTCCAACCCACCAGAGCCGGTCCGAATGCCCTCGCCGGATTCATTGATGCTCCTGAAAATGGCCCTCCCACTAGTACATTACCTCCTACCATCATTGCGATTGCTAGCGGCGCAATTGTCCCCAAATGGCCTCTTTTTGGATCGATAGCTGTTGCGTAGACAGTGTAAACTAGCCCAAATGTTAAAACAACCTCCATTAGCAATGCGTTCCAGTTGCCCACGCCAGACGCTACGGCAAATCCAACTGGTCTCTGAAGACAAGTATACCAATATACCAAATTATGAGTTTCTAATACACAATTACAAATGGGTAACTATATATGTAATTATATAGTTATTAATAAACATATATATGAGATTCTAAACATATTTTAGTCTTGAAAATATGAAGTTCCCATGTATACTCCTGATTATTTAAAAAGGAAAACGGTTCGAATGTTTTAAATTAATTAAAAGTGATTATGCTTATGAAAATAATCACCAAACAATTTGTTCTAAATGACAAAAAAGTGATGTAATGCATGAGAAAAGTACTTCTCATCTGGGCCCACTTTTGTAAAAGCACGTTTATATAGTTTTAGATTAAAAAAAATAGTATAATTTTCCTAATTTGCCATTATCATTTTATTATCATATCTACTTATCTAGTATCAAATTATTAGCTAATACTTATCAAGGTACATTTGAAAACATAAATGTATTCTTAAAATTTTGTAAATTAAAAGTTGAATTTACTAGTATGTATTAATTACCAGGCCATCAGTAGAAAACCTCAACAAGAGAGAGGCTAAAACAGCACCCAAGAGCTGACCAAGCCAGTAGTAAACGGCACGCACGAGGGAGACTCTGCCCCCGACCAGAGCACCAAAGGTCACTGCCGGATTGACGTGGCCGCCAGATACGTTCATGGCGGAAGCCACCGCCGCAAAAAGCGAGAATGCATGAGCAAGGGCAATCACCACCAGACTTGATGCTCCTAGACCTTTCACACTGTACATCTTATCTGCATATATATGCATGACATGCATTCATGATTAATTAAGGACTGAGTTCTTCTAGGCTACGTACGTACTCTTTTGTCTTATGTTACTATTTTTTGGTAAACACAAAAGGCTTACAACATCTTCACTAAATTAATTAAAGACCAAAATCATGAACATATTACATACACTACGTTGTGTGTGTGTGTTTTAGTGAAGAAATTATACCAAGAGCAAGAACGGAGCCTTCGCCGGCGAAGACAAAGATGAAGGTAGACAGAAACTCCGCCAAGGTGGCTCGCATCGTGTCCACGTGCTCAACATCCTCTGCCCTCCGTAACGCGTATACTCGAGGCATCCTGTTGATCGAGTTACTCCTCCACTTAATTCTTAATTTATCCCGTAATTTAATTCCCCTCAACAATTAATATATATTCAGCTAATTAATTTGTTGCTGCTTGCTTGCTAGCTCTACAAAATCTAGGCAGCTGCAGTTTGTTGCTATAGCTAGAACCAGTTCTGTTTACTTAATTCTGAAGGAAATATGTGAATGGTAAAAAAAAAGATGATGATATATGATATGTAGAAATAGAGAGAGATGGAGGATATATATATATATATATATATATATATATATATGAGGGGTTGTATAAGTTATAGTAGACAAAATGCATGCATGGATTTGGATAAACGTACATAAAGAGAAAGGGACACATGGGAGATGAAGTACTGGTATGCTGACACGTATGTCTATGTGTTGGCTGTTCCTCATCACTTCACCACCTTTTTCCATTCTTCCATATCCACCGTTTAGCTAGAGTGAAGTTATCATTTTTGTTTTACTTAATCTTCATAAATTTTGCATGTCTTTTATAGTACGCAAATATTATATTTATGCTGACATAGTGGCATTACATAATGTTAAAATTAAAAGTTAACTCTAAATCTAGCGTCGCCCCCAGCTTTCTTCTCGGCACTACCTTTATAAGTGGCAAAAAATCTGATTGGAGTCCACACGCTTTACTTATTACATTATTATATTTTTAAAAATTTAATTAAAATTTTTAAATTACACTATTTCGTTACTAAGATTGAACATCCGTTAAATAAGCCTCAGATTTTTTCAGGCAAAATTAAAAAAACTCCATTATAATTGATAAATTTTACTTATTACACAATTAAGTTTTTAAAAATTAAAATTACCCCATTGAAATAATTAATATTTTGAAATTACATCATTCCGTTAATAAGATTAATTAGACGTCCGTCAAATTAACTCATATTTTTTCAGATGTCACTAATAAAAACAGAAAAGAAAATGACATGTCATTCCTACGTGAATTAGGCAGTAAAATCAACTCATCTCCCAACCACGTCTCCAAAGCCTAAATAAAAAACGCAGGGAGAAAACTTATCAAGTATAGAAAAAGATGGTGACACAAGGTGAGGTAGTCTAGCATGATTATTGTGCTAGTCTACACAGGTGTGAGATGAATTGCTACAAGTGATATCAGAACTCATGATTCGATGGGTCCAAGTATCAGGTTGACACTCCAGGCCAGGTGGAGCAAGCTCATGCTTCGATGGGCCCAAGTATCTGATTGACACTTCAGGGTGAAGCATTCGCAGACCGCATGTTACTCAATTCACGCGATGGAGTAAATAAAATTGAGTTAGGTGGAACACAAGATGATCACTCATGCGTTTAGCGCCACACATTAAAGTATGATTTGAGTCGGATGGAACGGGTTCAGGATAACTTTGAAAAAGTTGTTTAGGGTTCACAATGAGCAAATGTTGTACCCCACGTTTGCCTCCACGTTTGCCTCGGGCGAGGTGGAGTGGTAAGGAGGTAATCCAACATACTTATTGGGCTAATCTATACAGGTGTGTGATGAATTGATGTGGGATTGATTATGCAATTCCGCTACAAAAAGAAAAAAAAATAGAGTATGTAATTAATGATAAGTGGGTTATAAACCTACTTATTCGGTATTTTCTAGCTAAGTATATTGCTAATTATCGAGGATTGCTTGTACTTTTCATGGTTTTTGTGTGAATTTGCAAGAAAAGAGCATAGTTGGGCAAAAGGGAGGAAAACAGGAAGAAAGTAGATAATCTGACGGTTAGGTGCGGGGGGCGCTATGATTGAGCTATAGGTCACGCGGGGCGCGCTAGGCTGAGAGGAGCTTATTGCATATAGGGTGCGGGCCGCGTCACTTTAAGAAGAAATTGGGCGCGGAGCGCGCCGATCTGACGATTTTCCTTAAACACAGAAGTTAACTCAATTAAGGATTTGTACTTCCTCTTATGTAATAAGGTTTGGCTATGATTATAAAAGCCAGCGCTTTCTTAGTTTTAGGGGATCTTTCTAATTGACAAATTGGGAGGCTGGACTTTTGGAGCTTTTGGATATTGAATTGGAGACTTTGCGAGATGATTTTGGAGGCAAGATCAAGATCATCGATAAAGTTTTTCCTCTTCCTCTTAATTTAATTTCTGTACTCAAGATGTTTTTCCAGTGATTATTCGTTAGTTTCAATTATGATGATGAACTAGTTTCTCAATTAGGGGTACAATGAAATCTTTTAATTAATTTGTGATAGAATAATTCAATTATATTTATTCTCACTTATTGAGTTGATTATTATATTTTGTGCTTGATTAAATAATTGTTTGGCCAACAATTAACCTGATATCTTTGATGAAATTGAAAGAGGAAATTTTAGATTATATCTGAATATAATAACGCATGAATTTGTTGATTCTTTTTAAGGATAACATAACAGTGTATGAGACAGAAGTACTTATATGCCATGCTTTATGAGTTTGTACTTAATGAATCAGTTATAAATGTCTTGCACGAAAGTAGGAAAATAACTTAAATATGTCTTTTTATTAATCATTGAAAGATGTTAGTAAATTGATAAGCAATCCTATTTAGCAACTCATTGGATTAATTAAGTGGAAATACGAAAAAGCGATTATTGCAAAGTAATTGGGAAAACTGTAATCCAATTTGTTAATCATCTGATAATCAATATTCGCCAATTTAATTAGCTATTAATTACTTTATTTTAATCAACTTTCACAAATCAATTGGAGTGACTGTTTAAGTGGTTTAAGTTAGTAAAAGCTTGATAATTATAATAATTGTTAGTAACAGTTCTTTATGAGTTCGACACTCTTTTTACTTCTTTATTACTTGATTAATCGTGTCCACCTGTACGTATTTATTATTATATAAATCGGACAACAATTAACCATCAATAAGACATTAGTGATGTTCACAAAGCAAACATAAAAAATTGACCCATGTTATGTTTTGTAATTTTTTTTGCATACATAAGAATTAAGATATGTAAGAATTAATATTACTCCTATATTATTTTATTTTATTGTAACATAAATATCCACGTTAATCGCAATTAAATTTTATTTTATAATATAAACTCCCACGTTAGTACCATTATAATTGACTTTTGGGGGGCTTGCCCAAACATAGCTTGTACTATAAATTTTATATTTTGGATTGGGCTTCAGTTTAATATCTGGAGTTCTGGACAAGTTTGTTCGGTAAACTATGGCAGTTAGCAGAAATTTAGCATCCCTCATCGACTTTAGAATAATTATTTTCTTTTTCATTGTTTATTTTATTTTATTTTATTTTTTTGAGATCAACTATTCAATTAATAGTGATAACCCTCTCCTTAGATTCCGTTAATAAGATATCCACAAGCTCACTTATATTAAAATAAAAATAAAAAAATAGACCCACATCTAGTGAGATTCACATATGATAATAAAATTATCATCAATTTCATCGTAATAAGTTCATAGATTTTTATTATATTGATTACAGAAAAATATTGCATTAATCAATATTATAAAAAATTATAGAACTTACGGATTCGATTATAGAACTTCATAATAGTTATTAATCGATTGATCGTCTGATCTTGTAAAGAGAGATTACCTTTATCCGCATGCTGTTTATTAATCGTATCGATCAATCGATTAACTAATCATTACTTAACTTAACAATGCAATATTTTTTATAACTAATGTAATAACAAGCTATAAAATTTATTACGTTAAAATTGATATCAACTTCACCCTAACCGAATCCAACAAATCCACATGTTGATTGTTGTTTTTGTCAATGTGAGGAGATGTCAATTGAATCTTCCAAAGGGTATAAAGAGGTGCCGCTACTACCAGGGATGTAGCCAGAAATTTGAATTGGAGGGGACCAAATTTTTATGAACAAATTTTCAAGCACTAAAAATTATTCATGTGGTATAAAAAGTGAAAAAAAGAGATACCCTAAAGGGTATTTTATGCTCCATAGGGATATATAATACATCTGTCTATAATTTTTTTTTTTTGATAAAAATTCATATGAATATAAAAAAGATATAAAAATATTTGAATATATGAATTTTTATATAATTTAATAATGTCTATCAACGACTTTGTATTAATGAAAGTTCAATAAACCTAAGTCTGCTACACAATTTTAAATTAAATAAAAATTTACATTATCCCATATTTTATATAATCTTTTCATTCGTATAGTTAGATTTTATTGAAAGCTCAAGATAAACTATTTTATGAGTAGAATATGCTTCCTCTATCACTTAAAATTGGTTTAGTTTGATTTTTTTGGTCAAATTAACTAATTTAGAATATCAAAAAAGTAAGCATATTTATTTATAGTAATTTAGACGTAGTTTTTTATGGTTATAATTTCTCTATCTATATTTACTAGAAAATAAGGATTCGGTTAGTATGAAATTAACTTCATGGTAAATTAGTCAATTGACCAATACAGTACTGACATGCAGAGAGAGATCATCTTTCAGCTTGCGTGTCGATAATATATTGATCAATTGACAAGAGTTAACTCCGAAAAAATAATATAAATTTTGATTACAAAAAATGATCAATCTGATTAAAAAAGTCAAACTAAGCCCCTTTTTATATGATAGGATAGAGGGTGTATAACTTGCATACTCTTCTCTCTTTAGTCCAAATAAAATACTCTATATGTCTCAAATTATATTATAAGTATTGATTTTTGAAAGTCAATTTGAGATATTTTCAAATTGAGAATACTCATTAAAAATTATGAAATAATAAAATTTATAACGAGTAATACTTTTTAAATAATTTATTGTGACGCCCCGAAAATAGGTATATAACACTCATTCTGAGTCGCCAAAATATATGGTACAGAAACAACTGCAACTTTATTAATACAATTATCGAGCAAAATACGACAACACTTAAACTGTGAGTTTAAATACAAATATTTCTATCTAGACAATATTCACACCCAAATAAGTCCTCATTACAATTATTGGTACATTATTTTACAAAAATGGTGAGGACTACTAAAATAACTTTCTAAAACCTTCATTCCATACCCCGACTAGTACTCGCTACATTCTCGCCTCCTGAGAAGAAAAATAGAACAAAAAAAAAAAGGGTGAGCTCAACTAGCCCAGTAAAGAATATTATGACTAAGATAATATAGAACAAATTATCGTTAGTCTTCAACAGGGAAAAATCTGATAAAATACAATAGACAACAAGTTTCAGATCAATATTCGCAGCGGAAATAATAATTCATAGATGAGTTACGTAAAGAATGAAATCTACTATAATCTATGAATTTAAAAGTACATCATCAATATTTTATCTTTGTAACATCAATCAATATTCATCTTGAATCAAATATTCATCTTTGCCCTACAGGCCAAAGATATTCATCAGTCGGTCATGTTCATCTCAACACCTGTACATCTTTGCACTACAGGCCAAATATATTCATCAAAAATTCATTCATCTTTACACTACATGTGACGCCCCTAAAATAGGTATACATCGCCTATTCTGAGTCGCCAATTACATGGTACAAAATATAAATACAATCTTAATTATACAACAAGAGAGTTGTGAGTTTAAATACAAATACTGTCTTCTAGACAATATCCACTCTCAGAATAAGTCCTCATTACATTTATTGTCACACTATTTAATGTAATAATAGTGAGGACTACTAGCTAACACTATCATCCCACCCATCACTCCGCTTCTCCGACTCGTCCCCCGCCTACGCTTCTCATTTCACAAGAGAACGGTGAAAGAAAGGGTGAGCTCAACTAGCCCAAAGAAGAAATATTATGACTAAGATAATGCGTAATAAATTATCATTAGTCTTCAATAATGTTAAACCGATAAAATACAATGATAGACATCAAGTTTAATCACAGGTGAACAAGCAATCCATTAAAAGAGTCAAGTAGAGAATAAAATCTACTATCTTTTATGATTTAAAATATTTTTCATCACTTTTATCACGAGACTCATTAAATAAATAATCCACATTATCCATGCACTACTACCAAGGATATTCATTAGAGGTCACGACCACAAATTCCATGCACTACAAAGCCAAGGATATTTGTGTATTCATCAATGGTCATGATCATGCCAACAATCGGCCCATCAATGCACTACTACCAATGAGGACTTTTACCACATCATTTGTAACATTACTACCATGATTATACCGAATAATCTTCGGTCATAATCATACCAAGTCCATCTATGCACTACAGCCATGTATGACTTTCAAAAAATATAAATATGAGAATGATGAAAATGATATAAGAATTCAATAAAACAAGTTCAAGAATTAATTTGTCCAGGAACCAATAACGTCCAAATTGTCAACATGATACTTCTTTGTAGAGTAAAATTCAAGAATGCTCAGAACAATATTTCCATGAAAAGATACTGGATGAAGTGCAAATATCAAGGATATTCCAATAATTTTATGGAGTATAGAAGTTAAAACTTTAACCAACTGAGTATAATAAAGAATGGAATAACAAAGAAATCACCAAGCGCTGCGGATTGCATGTAGACAGTTATTCTAACAGTAATAATAATAATCGGAACGGTCGTCGTGAAATTCACACCGACAGTGATATTCCAATGTAATAATAAAGATGTAACTGCATCCGTAAAACACACAGATAGGATATTCCAACAGAATAATAAAGACGGAACCAAGTCCGGCGTAAAATGTGACGCCCCCAAAATAAGGTATACGTCACCCATCTTGGGTCGCCACTTACATGGTACATAAATTCAAATACAAACTTAATTATACATCCGTGTGTAACATACGACAATACATAAACCGAGAGTTCTAATAGGAATATTGTCATTTAGATAATATCCATACTCAAGGAGTCCTCATTACATTTATTGTCACACTATTTAATGTAATAAATGAGGACTACTAATGCTATCTTCTGGACCATCACTCTTTTCCCCGACTCGTCCCAGCTATATTCTCATTTCCTGAAGAGAACAGTGAAAGAAAGGGTGAGCTCAACTAGCCCAGTAAGAAATATTATGACTAAGATAATGCGTAATAAATTATCATTAGCCTTCAATAAAAGGTTAAACCGATAAAATACAATAGACAACCAGCTTAAATCATAGCTTTAAATAAGCAATCCATTAAAAGAGTCAAGTAGAAAATAAAATCTACTATCTTTTATGATTTAAAAGGTTTTTCATCATCATATATAGCCGAGACTCAAATTTTAATGAATAAACCACAATATCTAATCATCCTCGTACTACTGGCCAAGGATTTTCATCAAATTATCAATGGTCATGACTATACCGAATCACCCCTGGTCATAATCATACCAAAAACTATCCACCACTGCATTACAGGCCACTGAGGACTTTTGTCACATCATTTATATCAAGCCATGATTATACCGAATGATCCCTGATCATAATCATACTAAGTTCATCTATGCACGTAAGCCAAAGATAACATAATATAACATGAGGATGATGACAATGACATAATAATTCAATAAAACAAGTTCAAGAATTATTTTATCCAGGAATTAGTAACGTCCAAATTGTCAACAAGGTAATCGCTTTTGTAGAGTAAAATTCAAGAATGATCGTAAGAATATTTCCATGAAAAGATATTGGATGAAACGCAAATATCAAAGATATTCTACTAATTTCATGGAGTATAAGTCAAAGTTTTAACCAAATGGGTATAATAAAGAATGGAATAACAAAGGAAATCACCATGCATGCGATTGCTTGGATGTATTAAAGTTATTCCAACGTAATAATAATAACGGAACCAGTCGGTGAAATTCACAAGCGAGGATGTTCCAATGTAATAATAAAGATGGAACCGCATCCGGTGGCAAACACACGATAGGATATTCCAACAGAATGATAAAGATTTTAACCAGTCCTGTGTAGTAAAACACACGAATGGGATGTTCCAAATGTAATAATAATAAAGATTTTACCCAGTCCGGTGTAAAACACACGCATGTGATGTTCCAATGTAATAATAGAAGAATGTCACCAAGTATAGGGTAAACCACGATATCTTCGGTTATTCCAATGTAATAATAAGCAATGGAATAACAACAGCTCTTCACATGAATAAGAAAGAATAACACCCCTTACGGTACAACAAATAATATTCCCTACCGTAAAAGACACCGGATATCAAAGTAGTGAAGTACCGTAATACTCTTCTTCTTTATCTCTATAGATTTTCTCTCTATAGCTTCTCTCTATAATTTCTCTCTAGTTTCAAAGTGAATTCGTAAGAAAATAATGAAGGAATGAGCTTCTATTTATAGGAAAATAGAATGCATAGTAATTAATCCATGAATCGGTCCAGTTGATTTACTTTAATCTGACTATCCATATTTAAAAAGCAAAATCTTTTAAATAAAATATCATATATTCTATTTATATAAAAACATTTTACTATGCAAACACTATGCAATACTATGCAAAACACTATGCAACACTATGCATAATAAAATATAATATATTCTATTTATGTAATAACTTTAATAAAGTATTCTGCTTTTATATAAAAGATGTTTCGCTTTATTACGTTAATAATCTGAATAAAACAAAACGTCATTATCGCTATAATAATTCATATTATTAATCGTGATAATGGAATCAAACCGAGTGACTTCTCACATAAAGATCAATAATCAATACCGCGTCTACTACGCAACCACACGTATTCTTGATTTCTTTTACTACCGAGTAGTTCAACAAAGATCCACTAGAAAACTTCCGCCGTTATTTCAATAAAATATTTTTGTCGCTTTTCTCAATCCGATAATAATTACATTGTAGTCCACCACCAATGATTGAGCCGTTAGACGATTATTCCCCTGCTAAACCGAATATTCCCGACCAATCGAATATAATATAACCACTGTGATACTTTGCAAAATTTATAAATACTACCCACAACTATAATATTATCTCAAATTCACACCATAATATTAAAATTATTTCGACAAAAATTTAAATCTTTATTGATAAAATCTGGGGTCTCACAATCTCCCTCCTTCCGGAATTTCGCCTCCGAAATTAGGGTGCGATACACTGTATGATAAAGAGGTGAGGATACCTTGAATACCTTTATCGTTAAAAAAAAATATTAAATTCATCTTCACAATCCTACCAAAGATATTCATTAACAACTCATCTTTGCACTACTGTGCCAAAGATATACAACTATAAAACCAATAATCTTTGAGACGCAGACTTAATAGTATCACACGCCACGAATTATCCATTTACCAATCGCCAAGGATATTCGTGTTTTCAATTACTGATCATGATTATACCGAATAATCCTTGTCATAATCATACCAAGTCTATCAATGCACTACTGCCAAAGATGACTTTTTACCACATCCGTGAATTAATATTTCATTCTTTGAGACTCAAATTTCAATAATTAATTCATATCATCGAATCATCCCCGCACTACGTGGGCCAAGGATATTCATTAAGTATCACGACCACGAATTATCCATGCACTACTACCAAAGATAATCGTGTATTCATTAAGTATCACGACCACAAATTATCCATGCACTACTACCAAAGATAATCGTGTATTCATTAAGATCACGACCACAAATTATCCATGCACTACTACCAAAGATAATTGTGTATTCATTAAGTATCACGACCACAAATTATCCATGCACTACGGCGAAAGATAATCGTGTATTCATTAAGATCACGACCACGAATTATCCATGCACTACGTGCCAAAGATAATCGTGTATTCATTAGTATCACGACCACAAATTATCCATGCACTACTACCAAAGATAATCGTGTATTCATTAGTATCACGACCACAAATTATCTATGCACTACTACCAAAGATAATCGTGTATTCATTAGTATCACGACCACGAATTATCCATGCACTACTACCAAAGATAATCGTGTATTCATTAGTATCACGACCACAAATTATCCATGCACTACTACCAAAGATAATCGTGTTTTTCAATTACTTGTTATGATTATACCGAACAATCCACGTCATCATAATCATACCAAGTCCATCTATGCACCACAGTGCCACGATGACTTTCAACATAATATAAACATGAGGATGATGATATAAAGAATCAATCAAATGAGATAAAGGATAAATATTAAACATTTATAATATAATTTATCCAGATTCAATAATATCCCCATGTTATCAATCACTTAATAATCTCATAATCTAATATCATTAATATTACAACAATATTTTAATCACTTTCTTAAATTTATAAACAATTTATCTCAATTGTTTACGCTTTACCATATAATGCATTTAATCATTCAAAAATGCCATACTCATAAGATATCATCACCAATAATCAAATCCTCATCAAAAAATATGCATATACTCTATAGATCCTCTCTACCCATAAAATCCTATTTTCAACTTTGTTACTTCACATAACATATTTAACTCATATGTTTGTAACTAAACTATTTTCATGAAAAATACCAAATCAGTCCCAAAAATTTTCTTTTCGTGGATTTAGCATAATATAGTCCCATAATGAAAATATATTTTTCTCGGATTTTTAAAATTCATTTTCTATTTTTCAAAAATCAATTTCTAATTAATTTCTTAAGAAATTAGCTACCTCAAGTTTAACTCCAAAAATTCCCAAATCTTGGCAGGACCTTACACATGTTAACGTGAGCTTCTAGTTTAAATTTCATGGTCATCGGAGTTATAGAACTCCGGTTATAGCGTTTTTTCGGAAAAACTAAATATATGAAATAGTCATAACTTGCTCATTTTAAGTCAGAATGAGCTCATTTTTGGACAGGAGGTACTTTATACCATATACTTTCATGTCCCAAAAGGCCAGAATTTTTCTCATAATTTAAGTGGCCGAAACAGCCCCTCTAAAATCATGGCAGCAGCTTTTTCGGTTTTTGCAGCTTTGCACTCCTTTGCTAAAATCAGTCCACACAAAAATCTACAACACCTTTTCCAGTAATTCCACTTGGATTAGTTAGGTAACTCATAGATCTAATTCTAGGACTTTACCACACTCAAAAATTCAAAATATAATAGGAGATATGGTCAATTAAATTTCATGTTACGTTTTTCACCAAAATCTGATTTTTAACTCTTTGTGATTTCTAAGAAACTTTCATGTTTTCACATACTAACCAACATAACTCATCATAACACTTACTAATACTTCATATACCCATGATTTTCATTAGTCCAATTCTTTTATTATGACTTTCATCATAATCCTCGTAAACAGATCATTTTAGTTGAAGAAATATTTGAGGGTTTAAGAAATGGGTTTTATCTTTGGGGTCAATACAAAATTCGATTTCACGCTCTAGGGTAGGCTAGAAGTCTTCAAGAATACGCCAAGAAATTTATTAATGATAGAAATATCATTCAAAATCATACTCGTCCCAAGACTTGGATAAGACGTCACATTAATACCAACTCATGACTTCTATCCCTTAACCTCGATAAAGACCTCACAATGATACCTATCAACTTGCCATCTTCAAATCACGACGTCGCTTACTGAAAGTCCGGCTTTTAAAGCATTCCACACAAGGAAGTCAACAACGAAAGGTTTGGGGCTCTTTACTTATGGCTTGATATGACCATAATTGACTTTAGTAGTTTGGTTACTTGAATTCGCACAACAAGTTGGTTATGAATATAAAAGCTAACAACCTTACGAAAAGCATGATGAGTATTTAACCAATCGATTTCTAAAGTCACATCAAAGACAAATATTTTCAAAGAGATAAGATCGACAGGTAACGCGAAAATGTTTATTTGAATCAAATAAGATTTAAAAACAGTAGAGGTAGCGAAGGCTCCTACTAACGAAGTTTCAACCAATAAGTCAAAGTTTAACTTCTTCGGAGTCAAATTTAAACGTTGAACACAACTAGGTGAAATAAAAGAGTGGGTAGAATCGGTATCTAACACGGTATATTTTCGCAAGAGCTTATGATTAACTTACCCGTGATAATTTTATTCGGGTCCTCGTCACGAGAAAAAACGCCTCTCTCTTAAACTACGGCTTTGGTTTGTGCGGGACGACCTTTGGTGCCTCCATCCTAGTTGAATTTGTCTTCGGTAAACGACAAAATCGAGCTAAGTGACCTTCTCTTCCACAATTATAACATGCTTTGGACGACATGGCACAGTTCGGACTGATGTGTCCCTCTCCTCCGCATTTGAAGCATATGATAGGTGGTCTTTCTCCTTCCTTAACAACGGGTGCTGGTGCTGACGTCTTTCCATCATTGTTGAATTTCCTCTTCTTGAAATTTCCATTCCTATTATTTTGACCATGGTTACCACCAAAATGATAATTTCCCCCACGATGGTTATCGTTGTTCCGATGGCCGTTGCCACCGGTACGATTATTATTGTGTTGTTGGTCGTTACCTTTTGGTTGTGCTGACTCATTATCGCACTCCAATAACTGAGCCCTATTCACAATATCTGAATACAAACAAAGTTTATGAGAAATTAGGTATTGACGTATATCGGGTTTCAAACCTCTTAAAAACATTCGCGTCATTCGCTCCTCATTATAGACCAAATGGGATGCAAACCGAGATAACTCGCAAACTTAGCCTCATCATTGTGACACTTATATATTATTTTGCTCCGACTTGATAAACTCCACCTCCTTCATGTGACGAATACTTTCGGAAAGTACTTGTCGTTGAACAACTCTTGAACTTCTCCCAAGACATCTTGAGTATGTCGATGCTGAGGTACGCTTTCTGATTCCCACCAAGAATCGCCTTCTTCACGCAACATAAAGGTGGCAAATAGAACCTTTTGTTTCTCTCGAGCATCCCAAGACATCAAATATCTTGGTGATCTCGCTTTAACCACGTCTCCGCTTTTAAGTGGTTCTCGCTTTCCCAAAACTCCGGTGGTCCCAAATCTTGAACTACTTAGTGGTGACCGGCCGTGGGTTGCCATTATTTTCACCGCTTTATGAGCAGGAGCCGCCTTCGATCGATGTTGCATGAATTCTAAAAACTTCTAAACGCATCTGTCGTCGTTATTTTGATCGGTGTTGTTGTTTACAGGAGGATTATCGCCATCCCGCCGCATTATTATCCTCGATTATTGATCTGTGGAAACTCAACGGTCTCCTATGCTCCATTGCTTATCTCAACATTTTCGGATGCCATTTTCAAATACTGCCACAAAACAAGGGTTAATTAACATGTCACATATTATCCCTATACACTTGACCACCAATTAAATACCAAATAAACTTAGGTAGGTCATACTTAGTGAAGGAATTTCCGTCTCCCCCTCTAGTTCTTATCTCACATCTTAGCCAGGATCATATCCTAAGCTCGATACCAACTGGCGCGACGCCCCCAAAATAAGGTATACGCCACCCATCTTGGGTCGCCACTTACATGGTACATAAATTCAAATACAAACTTAATTATACATCCGTCGTAGTAACATACACGACAATACATAAACCGAGAGTTCTAATAGGAATATTGTCATTTAGACAATATCCATACTCAAGGAGTCCTCATTACATTTATTGTCACACTATTTAAGAATAGTGAGGACTACTAATGCTATCTTCGGGACCATCACTCTTTTCCCGACTCGTCCCAAATATATATTCTCATTTCACGAAGAGAACAAAGTGAAAGAAAGGGTGAGCTCAACTAGCCGAAGAAGAAATATTATGACTAAGATAATGCGAATAAATTATCATTAGCCTTCAACAAATGTTAAACCGATAAAATACAATAGACAACCAGTTTAATCAAGCGGTGGAATAAGCAATCCATTAAAAGAGTCAAGAAAAATAAAATCTACTATCTTTTATGATTTAAAAGGTTTTTCATCAACGTTATATATTTGAGACTCGACTTTTAATGAATAAACCACAATATCTAATCATCCCCGCATACCACGATCAAGGATTTTCATCAAATTATCAATGGTCATGACTATACCGAATCACCCCTCGGTCATAATCATACCAAAACTATCCACCACCGCATTACAGCCACCGAGGACTTTTTGTCACATCATTTATATCAAGCCATGATTATACCGAATGATCCCTGGTCATAATCATACTAAGTTCATCTATGCACGTAAGCCAAAGATAACATAATATAACATGAGGATGATGACAATGACATAATAATTCAATAAAACAAGTTCAAGAATTATTTTATCCGGGAATTAGTAACGTCCAAATTGTCAACAAGGTACTGTTTTGTAGAGTAAAATTCAAGAATGATCAGAAGAATATTTCCATGAAAAGATATTGGATGAAACGCAAATATCAAAGATATTCTACTAATTTCATGGAGTATAGAAGTCAAAGTTTTAACCAAATGGGTATAATAAAGAATGGAATAACAAAGGAAATCACCATGCATGCGGATTGCTTGATGCATAGCGAGTTATTCCAATGTATAATAATAACGGAACGTGTCGTGAAATTCACACCGAAGCGGGATGTTCCAACAGAATAATAAAGATGGAACCAGATCCGGTGTGAAACACACGTATAGGATATTCCAACAGAATGATAAAGATTTTAACCAGTCCTGTAAAAACACATGCATGTGATGTTCCAATGTAATAATAATAAAGATTTTAACGGTCCGGTGTAAACACACGCATGGATGTTCCAATGTATAATAATAAAGATTTTAACCAGTCCTTGTAAAACACACGACATGTGGATGTTCCAATGTAATAATAGAAGAATGTCACCAAGTATAGGTAAACCACGATATCTTTTGTTATTCCAATGTAATAATAAGCAATGGAATAACAACGATTCTCTTCATGAATAAGAAAGAATAACACCCTTTACGGGTACAACAAATAATATTCCCTACCGTAAAAGACACTTTGGATATCAAAGTAGTGAAGTACCGAATACTTTCTTCTTTATCTCTATAGATTTTCTCTCTATAGCTTCTCTCTATAATTTCTCTCTCTGTAGTTTCAAAGAATTAAGTAAGAAAATAATGAAGGAATGAGCTTCTATTTATAGGAAAATAGAATGCATAGTAATTAATCCATGAGCGGTCCAGTTGATTTACTTTTAATCGACGGTCCATATTTAAAGCAAAATCTTTTAAATAAAATATCATATATTCTATTTATATAAAAACATTTTACTATGCAAACACTATGCGCAATACTATGCAAAACACTATGCAACACTATGCATAATAAAATATAATATATTCTATTTATAGAATAACTTTAATAAAGTATTCTGCTTTATATAAAAAGATGTTTCGCTTTTATTACGTTAATAATACTGAATAAAACAAAACGCGTCATTATCGCTATAATAATTCATATTATTAATCGACAATAATGGAATCAAACCGAGTGACTTCTCACATAAGCATCAATAATCAATACCGTGTCTACTTGCAACCACACGACATCGTATTTTTTACTACCGAGTAGTTCAACAAGATCCACGGTAAAACTTCCGTCGTTATTTCAATAAAATATTTTTGTCATTTTCTCAATCCGACAATAATTACATTGTGGGGTCCACCAATGATTGAGCCGTTATGCGATTATTCCTCGCTAAACCAAGAATATTCCCCAAACAATCGAATATAATATAACCACTTGCATACTTTAAATTTATAAATACTACCCACAACTATAATATTATCTCAAATTCACACCATAATATTAAAAATTATTTCACAAAAATTTAAATCTTTATTGATAAAATCTGGGTCTCACATAACATAAAACACACGTATGGATATTCCAACGAGTAATAATAAAGATTTAAACCAGTCCGGTGTAAAACACACAGACATGGATGTACCAATGTATAATAATAAAGATGTAATAATAGAAGAATGTCACCATATATAGGGTAGGTAGCAGATATCAAAGTTATTCCAACAAAGTAATAAGAAAAGGAATAACAGAAGTTCTCTTCATGAATACAAAAGAATAATATCCCTTACCATAAAAGAAATTGAATATAAGAGTAGTTAAGTAGCAGAATACTATTCTTCTTTCTCCCTTACAGTTTATCTCTCTAGAGTTTCAATTGAATTAAATAAGAAAATAATGAAGGAATGAGCTTCTATTTATAGAAGAATGAATTGCATAGTAACTAATTCATGAACGGTCCAGATTGATTTACTTTAATCGGACGGTCCAAATTTAAAGCAAAATCTTTTAAATAAAATATAATATATTCTATTTAAAATTTTACTATACAAAAACACTATATAATACTATGCAACACTATGCATAATAAAATATAATATAACCTAATTATTATCAAATAAAACGAATAACTTTATAAAAGTATTCTGCTTTTATATAAAGATGTTTATGTTTTATTACGTTAATAATACTAATAAAACAAAACCGAAAGTGACTTATCACATAAGCATCAATAATCAATACCGTGGTGCTACTACTGCAACCACACGATTCTCGTATTTCTTTTCTTCTTTGAGTAGTTCAACAAAGATTAATGGTAAAACTTCTGCCGTTATTTTCATAAAAAAATATTTTTGTCGTTTTCTCAATCCGGCAATAATTACATTATAGGGTCCACTAATGATTGTATCTGCAGTTTGGATATTCCCCGACAAAAGGAATATTTTCCACCAATCGAATATAATATGACAACTTGCATACTTTACAAAATTTGTAAATATTACCCCCAACTATAACATTATATTAAATTCATTCCATAATACTCAAAAAAACAGTGAAAGAAAGGGTGAGCTCAACTAGCCCAGTAAGAAATATTATGACTAAGATAATACAGAATAAATTATCATTAGTCTTCAATAATGTTAAACCGATAATATACAATAGACATCAAGTTTAATCTGCAATGAATATCTGAATCCATTAAAAGAGTCAAGTAGAGAATAAAGTCTACTATCTTTTATGTTTTAAAAGGTTTTCATCAATTTTTATCGCTGAGACTCAGCTTAATAAATAAACCGCCACATCTAATCATCCCTGTACCATTGTCAAGGATTTTCATTAAATCATCAATGGTCATGACTATACCGAATAAACCCCAGTCATAATCATACCAAAAACTATTCATCAATGCATTCTGTGCCAATTTGAGGACTTTATCACATTATTTATAACAATTCATGATTATACCGAATGATCCTCATCATAATCATACTAAGTCCATCTACGCACGTAAGCCAAAGATGACTTTCAACATAATATAACATGAGGATGATGACAATGACATAATAATTTAATAAAACAAGTTCAAGAATTAATTTGTCCAAGAACCAATAATGTGAGACCCCAGATTTTATCAATAAATATTTAAATTTTGTCGAAATAATTTTTAATATTATGGTGTGAATTTGAGATAATATTATAGTTGTGGGTAGTATTTATAAATTTTGCAAAGTATGCAAGTGGTTATATTATATTCGATTGGTCGGGGAATATTCGGTTTAGCAGAGGAATATTCGTACAACTACTCAATCATTGGTGGACCCCACAAATGTAATTATTGTCGGATTGAGAAAATGACAAAAATATTTTATTGAAATAACGACGGAAGTTTTACCGCTGATCTTGTTGAACTACTCTAGTAGTAGTAAAGAACAAAGATGTCGTGTGGTTGCGTAGTAGAAGACACCAGTATTGATTATCGATGCTTATGTGAGAAGTCACTCAGTTTGATTCCATTATTGTCGATTAATAATATGAATTATTATAAGCGATAATGACGTTTTGTTTTTATTCGTATTATTAACGTAATAAAATGTAAACATCTTTTATATAAAAATGTAATACTTTATTAAAGTTATTCTATAAATAAAATATATTATATTTTATTATGCATAGTGTTGCATAGTGTTTTGCAGATAGTGTTGTATAGTGTTTACATAGTAAAATGTTTTATATAAATAGAATATATTATATTTTATTTAAAAGATTTTGCTTTAAATATGGATGGTCAGATTAAAGTAAATCAATCTGACCGCTCAATGGATTAATTACTATGCATTCTATTTTCCTATAAATAAAGCTCATTCCTTCATTATTTTCTTACTTAATTCAATTTGAACTCTAGAGAGAGAAATTATAGAGAAGCTATAGAGAGAAAATCTATAGAGAAAGAAGAAGAAGAGTATTCAGTACTTCACTACTTTGATATCCAAATTGTCTTTTACTAGTAAGGGTATTATTTGTTGTATCCGTAAGGGATATTATTCGTTTGTATTCATGAAGAGAACCTCTGTTATTCCATTCATTATTATTCTGTTGGAATAACCTGTAAAAGTGGTATACCCTATACATAACCTGTATATGCGGCATACCCTATACTTGGTGAAATCCTTATGTTATTCCATCCTTATTTATTCTGTTGGAATAACCTGTATATGCGGCATACCCTATACTTGGTGAAATCCTTATGTTATTCCATTCTTATTTATTCTCATTGGAATAACTCAGATAATGCCAAAATCCTATACTTGGTGATCTTCTTCATTATTCCATTCTTTATTATTCTGCTGGAATATCCGCATCAGTGTGTTTTACACCTTGACACGGTTCCATTGTTTATTATTCCGCATTTATTATTACATGGAATATCACATGCATGCATGTGTTTTACACGGACCTGGTTCCATTGTTTATTATTCAAATTTATTATTACATTGGATCATCCTGCTTGCAGTGAATTTCACCGACCGTTCCGTTATTATTATTACTCGTTGAATAACTTTTCTACATCGAAGTACCGCATGCATGGTGATTTCTTTTGTTATTCCATTCTTTATTATACCCAAATTGGTTAAAAACTTTGACTTCTATACTCCATGAAATTAGTAGAATATCCTTGATATTTGCGTTTCATCCAAAGATCTTTTCATGGAAATATTCTTCTTCGATAAATCTTGAATTTTACTCTACAAAACAAAGATCTTGTTGACAATTTGGGCGTTATTAATTCCTGGATAAAATAATTCTTGAACTTGTTTTATTGAATTATTATGTCATTGTCATCATCCTCATGATATATTATGTTATCTTTGCTTACGTGCATAGATGAACTTAGTATGATTATGACCGAGGATCATTCGGTATAATCATGGCTTGTTATAAATGATGTGATAAAAGTCCTCGGTGGCACTTTGAATGCAAAGGATGATGGATAGTTTTTGGTATGATTATGACCAGGGGTGATTCGGTATAGTCATGACCAGTGATAATTTGATGAAAATCCTTGACCGTGGTATAGGGATGATTAGATATTGTGGTTTATTCATTAAACTAAGTCTTAGTGATAAAAATTGATGAAAAACCTTTTAAAACCTAAAAGATAGTAGACTTTATTTTTTACTTGACTATTTTAGTGGATTGCATATTCCTACCGCAGATTAAACCGGTTGTCTATTGTATTTTATCGGGTTAACATTGTTGAAGACTATTGATAATTTATTCTCGCATTATCTTAGTCATAATATTTCTTCTTGGGCTAGTTGAGCTCACCCTTTCTTTCACCGTTCTCTTGAAAATGAGAATGAAATGGGACGAGAGTTGGGAAAAAGAGTGATGGTCCCAAGATAGCATTAGTAGTCCTCACTATTCTCATTAAATAAAGGTAACAATAAATGTAATGAGGACTCCTTGAGTATGGATATTGTCTAAAATGACAATATTCCTATTAGAACTCTCGCTTTATGTATTGTCGTATATTACACCTACGGATGTATAATTAAGTTTGTATTTGAATTTATGTACCATGTAAGTGGCGACCCAAGATGGGTGACGATACCTAATTTTTGGGGCGTCACAAATAACGCCCAAATTATCGACACGATACTTCTTTTTGTAAAGTAAAATTGAAGAATGCTCGGAAGAATATTTCCATGAAATGATCTTTGGATGAAGCGCAAATATCAAGGATATTCCACTAATTTCATGGAGTATAGAAGTCAAAACTTTAACCAAATGAATATAATAAAGAATGGAATAACAAAAGAAATCACCATGCATGCGGTGCTTGCATGTATAAAGTTATTCCAATGAAATAATAAAGATGAACCAAGTCCTGTAAAACACACGCATGTGATATTCCAAATGTAATAATAAATGCGTAATAATAAATATGAAACCAAAATCGTGAAATTACACCACAAGATATTTAAACGAATAATAAAGAACAAAATAATAAAAGAATTTCACCAAGTATGCGGTGCTTAGATAAACAAAGTTATTCTAACATAATAATAAAGAATGAAATAATGTAAGAAGATCACCAAGTATTGGGTAAATCGCATATACAAATCATTCCACCAAGTATAGGGTAAATCACAAGATACATGTTATTCAAATGAATAATAAAAAGAATGGAATAACATAAGGATTTCACCAAGTATAGGTATGTCATGGCGTGATCTGAAAAGTTATTCCAATGAATAAATAAGAATGGAATAACATAAGGATTTCACCAAGTATAGGGTATGCCACGTGTCTGGTCGTCATGTATAGGTATGCCACTTTTTACAAAGTTATTCCAATGTAATAATAAAGAATGGAATAACATAAGTTCTCTTCAAGAAGAAAGAATAACACCCTCACCGTAAAAAGAACCGGATATAGAAGTAGTGAAGTAGCGAATACTCTTCTTCATTCTCTCTATAATTTCTCTCTAGAGTTTCAAAGAATTCGTAAGAAAATAATGAAGGAATGAGCTTCTATTTATAGAAGAATGGAATGAATAAGAACTAATTCATGAAACGGTCCCGGATCGATTTACTTTTAAACGAACGATCCGGATCGATTTACTATTAAAACTTAAAGCAACGGGCCATATTGATTCACTATTCTAACCTTTAAACCAAATGATCCATATTGATTCACTATTCTAACCTTTAAACCAAATGATCCATATTGATTCACTATTATAACTTCCTACCAAATGATCCATATTGATTCATTCAATCAACTATTCAAAAAATTAGCACATCTCCTCATGGAATAATATTGTACCCAAATACCCGAATGCACAATAATAGAGTGAATAGTAACCGGGTGAATAGTAACTCGTGAATAGTAATTCATGAATAGTAACTCGTGAATAGTAACTGTAAGACCCCGAATTTTATGAAATAAAAGTATTCAATTTTTTTTATAATTACTATTCATGAGTTATTATTCACGAGTTACTATTCATGAGTTACTATTCACGAGTTACTATTCATGTGTTACTATTCACGAGTACTATTCATGAAGCATGATAAAAAAAAAATCGTAGGAAGGCACTACTCAATAATTGTTACAGTAGTTACTGTTCAATATTTTATTTTATTGATTCAATAATTTCTGCGTTGATCTTTTATATTATTGTTGTTCAATAATTGTCATTGCATAGTATTTCCCATTATCAGATCAATAATTCATATTATTTGAATAATATTATTAGATAACATTATTGGCAATGTCTAGAAAGTTCTGTCGAGGAGAGGTTAGATAATCTAATCATTGCTACCAATGAGGAGAAATCCTTATCGAAAAGCCCCCCTCTTTCCTCGAACCGCCTGGTTGTCATAAATGTGATTCTGTAATATTATTTGTGAATAATTAGTTATTGATTTATATGATAAGGAAATATTTATTTGATGCGGATATAAATGATGGATTTATTTATGTGGTTATAAGTGAAGGAATTAATGCTGAGGTGTTTTGTAAGACCCCAACTTTTATAAATAAAGATGAATTTTTTCTATAAATATTATTTTTGAATATTATGGAATAAATTTGATATAATGTTATAGTTGTGGGTAATATTTATAAAATTTGCAAAGTATGCAAGTTGTTATAAAAATTCGTTTGGTCGGGAATATTCTTTTTTTTGTGAATATTCATACAACGACTCAATCATTGATGGACCCCATGAATGTAATTATTGTCGGATTGAGAAAACGACAAAATATTTTATAAAAATAACTACGGAGGTGTTACCGTTAAAAGCTGTTGAACTACCCGGGTAAAAAATACGATGTCTACGCGTGGTTGCATAAGTAGCGCACTCAGGTATTGATTATTGATGCTTACGTGAGAAGTCACTCAATTTATGCTTTCAATTATTACTACAATAATTCTTTGCATCATATCTCTTATATTATTGATTCAATTATTGTCACAAGATTATCATCAGATAATATGTTATAGTATTAAATCAATAATTGAGACGACAAGTTATAAATGATTAATAATTGTTGAAAGATTAAATATGTATTATGATTTGTGGTAAGTTTGATTATTTTATGGGGGCTCATATGTCATCATCTAAGAGTCTCTTCAATCAATAGTAATTACCTTTGTGAATAGTAATTACCTTCACAATATTATTTACCTTCGTCGATAGTAATTACCCTTATGAATAGTATTTACCTTCATCAATAAGAATTACCTTCGTCAATAGTAATTACCCTTGTGAATAGTATTTACCTTCGCCAATAGTAATTACCCTTGTGAATAGTATTTACCTTCGTCAATAGTATTTACCTTCGTTAATAGTAATTACCTTTACCGACGTCGAACCACTTGTCGTTTCACATTACAGGCGTCGAACCACTTGTCGCTTCACATTACAAGTCACGAACCACTTTTCTTTTCACATCATTAGTCGTCAAGCAACTTGCCTTTTCACACTAAGGGTCTTCAAGCTAGAAATCTTCTATAAATAGAGGCCTAGGGCTTCATTATTTTCACGAATTCATTCAAGCTATAGAGAGAAAGTATAGAAAGAATAAGAGAGAAAGAAGAAGAGTATTTTGTTACTACACCGCTAAAGATTCAATCTCCTACCAAAAGTAAGGGTGTTATTCTTTCTTATTCATGAAGAGAACTGTTGTTATTCCATTGCTTATTATTCTCATTGGAATAACTTTGATACTGCTGATTTACCTATACTTGGTGACATTCTTCTATTATTCTGTGGAACATCCTCGCATGTGTTTTTACACCGACTGGTTCCGCCTCTTTATTATTCTTGGAACATCCTGTCATGTGTTTTACACCGGACACGGTTCCGCTCTTTATCATTCTGCTGGAACATCCTCGCATGTGTTTCTGTGCCGACTGGTTCCATTCTTTATTATTCTGTTGGAACATCCTCATGCTGCGGGCTTTTCTGGCGGGACTGTTCCGTTATTTATTATTCTCGTTGGAATAACCGCTTTGCTGTGCGGTCTATCGCGTGCATGGTGATTTCTTTTGTTATTCTATTCTTTATTATACCCAAATGGTTAAAAATTTGACTTGTATACTCCATGAAATTAGTGGAATATCCTTGATATTTGCGTTTCATCTAAAGATCTTTTCATGGAAATATTCTTCCGATCATTCTTGAATTTTACTCTACAAAACAAAGATCATGTTGATAATTTGGGCGTTAATAATTCTGGATAAAATAATTCTTGAACTTGTTTTATTGAATTCTTATATCATTGTCATCATCCTCATGTTTATATTATGTTGAAAGTCATCTGTGGCTGTAGTAGTGCATGTATGGACTTGGTATGATTATGACCAGAGACTATTCGGTGTAATCATGGCCGTAATGTTACATATGATGTGATAAAAATCCTCGATGGCCATAGTGCATTGGTGGGCGGATTGTTGGCATGATCATGACCATTAATGAATACACAAATATTCTTGGCCCGTGAGTGCATGAATAATTGTGGTCGTTGATCTAAAGAATATCCTCGGCAGTAGTGCGGGGGTGATTCGATGATGTGGAATATTTATTAAAGTGAGTCTCACTATAACAATGATGATGAAAACTTTTAAACCTAAAAGATAGTAGACTTTATTTTCTACTTGACTCTTTTAATGGATTAGATATTCCACTGCAGCTTAAACCGGTTGTCTCATTGTATTTTATCGGTTTAACATTGTTGAAGACTATTGATAATTTATTCGCATTATCTTAGTCATAATATTTCTTCTTGGGCTAGTTGAGCTCACCCTTTCTTTCACCGTTTCTCTTGAAAATGAGAATATAGCCGACGAGTCGGGGAAACGAGTGATGGTCCTCAAGATAGCATTAGTAGTCCTCACTATTCGTAAAATAGTGTGATAATAATCAGTAATGAGGACTTTTTGTTTGAGTTTGTATAATATCTAGTAGAGCGATATTTGTATTTAAACTCACGGTTTATGTCATATTATGCAGGTGATGCTTATGTTAATAAGTTGTATTTAAATTCTGTACCAAGTAAATGGCGACCCAAGATGGGTGATGTATACCTAATTTTGGGGGCGTCACATGTTTGATCAGTATTTTGTCAAATTGGAGGTATTAAAAATTACCCGTTTGTGGATTTCAGATATTTTCTGTTTAGAATTTGGAAAAAAAAACTTTCTTCTGCAAAGTTGTAGAGAATTCGATTTAAATGTGGAATGGACATGAAATTCGTATTTTTTACGATAAACTGCCATTTTCTACATGAATTATTAAAGTTTCTGATTATTGTTTAAATGATAAAATATTTTGAAAAATTCTAGAATTGGTTGGTGAGAAATGTGCTCAATTGAATTTTCAAATGTGGTGGGTGACAATAGTAGCAGGTAAAGCCATCAGGTAGCAGGTCAAGTCTACTTCGGCGTGCTAACATTTTCCTATAAATAGAGGGCTAAGTTAGAATTGAAAATCACACCAGAAACATAAGATTTCTCTCTTTCTCTTCCTATATTATCAAGCTTATTTTGTGAGTATTTTGATACTTTGAGAGTTGTTATTCAGTGCAAGGTTCCTTCGGCATTACATTCCTGGTTGTAAATATCGCCTTTCGAGGTAAGGGATTTTAAGGGTTGTTATGTTTTTCATGTTTCGTAACTTTTCAGACCTTCAAAAATTCTGGAAAAATTTGAAATGATAATTTGATGAGTTATCTTGATTGTGTCCAAAAATGGCAATTTTTGGATGTATAGATTAAGAGTTATGAATTTTATGGGAAAATACTATTTTAAAAGAAAACCCTTATAACTCCTTGTGGTTAACTCCAAAATTGGTAAAATTTTTATTGGGAGTACATGTATATAACATGAGTATATTCTGTAAATTTCGGAATTTTTGGACAAAAGTACAATTTATGATAAATGTTTAAATATTCGGTGGTTTTGGCCATATCAAAAATAGTAAATGACTTTTAAAAATTCTGAGAAAAATATATGTTCAATATGGGACTATATTCTGCTAAATCCCAGAAAAGAAATATTTTTGGAACTGATTTGGTATTTTTCATGAAAATAATCTAGTTATGAGTAAATGAATTAAATATGTTATATGAAGGAAGAAAATTGGAAAATAGGATTTTACGGCTTGAGAATCCTATATGATGTATATGCAGATTTTTAATGAGGGTTTTGGTTATTGGTAATGAAATCTTATGAGTTTGACATTTTATGATGATTAAATGTACTAATTAGTAAAGTGTAAATAATTTAATTAAATTGTTTATAAGTTTTAGAAATTATTAAATATTGTTGTACTATTAAGAATATTAAGATTTTGATATTATTAAGTGATTTATAACATTTGGATTAAGGTGTTATAAATATTGATATGGATTTTATTGTGAAAGTTTATCTCTTTTTAGCTATTAAGTTACTATTCACGTATACTAAGACTTATTCACGAATACGACACTATTCACCGAAAAATAAAATTTTTCTTTTTGTTCAAGATGTCTATTATGGTTACTATCTTTGATTGAATCCATGTTTTGATAATATTATTTTTATTATCATATATAACATTTTTATAATCCTGGTGAAGAAATTTCTCCTTGACTTGAGTGTAAAGATGGGTAGATTATTGGTATGATCGTGACTATGGGTTCTCTTTGGCCAGTAGTGCAAAGTTGAATCATTGACTGGTATGATCATAACCATTGAATTTACAATTGAATATTTTTAGCTTAAGTGCAAAGGTGAATTGATCAACATGATTATAATTATGGTTTATATAAATTCTGAAATGATTATGTATTTATTTGAGATATAAATATCTTTGGCCTGTAGGGCAAAGATGATCTGTTGTTGAATATCTTTGGCATGTAATGCAAAGATGACATGTTGTTGAATATCTTTGGCCCGTAGTGCAAAGATGACCTGTTGCTGAATATCTTTGGCATGTAGTGCAAAGATGAACTGTTGATGAATATCTTTGGCCCGTAGTGCAAAGATGAATTTATTAGTATGATTATGAACATGAACTGTGATTTGGTATAACCATGATCTTTGATGTTTCAGGTAAAGACAGGTGATGAAAATTATCTTCGTCCTTGATGAGAAGAGTAATTAGAATCACAATTATGATTATGAGTTATTCATATGATTGTGGAAAGAAACTGTTGATTGATGTTACAAGGATAAAACATTGTTGGTGGACTTTTAATGTGGAGAAGATAATAGACTTTATGGTCTATTTGACTCTTCTAATGGATTGCTCGTTCCGCTGCAACTATGGTTGAAAAGTTTTATCATCTACCATATGTTCTAAATCTCTGATTTATTACTGATAAAGGCTATTGATAATTTAATTATCTTTAGTCATAATATTCTTTATTGAGCTAGTTGTGCTCACCCTTTTGCTTCACAATTCCTTTCAGGTAATAAGAGTGTAGCTGGGTTTGAGCGGGGATAACGAGGGATAGAACGGTGGTCTATAGCTGTTGAGGTTCTTCCTAAATAGTATGAAAATAATTTTATTGAGAACTTTAGATAAGTGTGTCGTATTGTATACGTCATTTGATATTTAATTTTGGTGAACCGAATAGGGTGAGGTGAACTCAACTTTGGAAGAGTGTTTTGCCACTATCATACAAGATGTCTAATGACATACAAACTCGTGTTATCATAAGATAGGGTTGTGCACATCCACTTGCTGAGTAAATCTACGAGCATTACCTATATGATCTTGGAGTTTATTTGAAAAATAATTCTCACTTGGAGACAACAGAGATAATTATATGTCAAGAGAAGACTTACCACTGGAAAAAACATGATAGTAATCTTCTCGTTTTTCTTTGGGGTCTATTAGGTCAACCAAGGATAATTCTGTGGGCATATGATATCTATTATAACCTAGACGCATGGTCTCACATGTACGAAGGTTTTCTTGATCATTTTCCAAAGGTTTTAATTTCTAAAACAGTTATTGACTGTACCTTTATGTAAGGTGTCATTGTGACAAGATAGCCAAGGTTGGGACATGAGTCACAGTTGGTATATATTTGTATTCAAACTCACAACATTTGTTTTGTTATATTTTGCACGACAATTATTGTAATAAAGTTGTAGTTGTTTCTGTACTATGTATTTGGCGACTCAGAATAGGTTGGATGGATTGGACCTATTTTGGGGGCGTCACAGTAACTCGTGAATAGTAACTCGTGAATAGTAACACATGAATAGTAACTCCGACACAAAAAATATCCCAAATATTCGAGTGAACAATACTAGAGTGAATAGTAATTTCGGTGAATAGTAACTCTGACACAAAAAGTGTCCCAAATACTCGAGTGAACAATACTAGAGTGAATAGTAATTTCGGTGAATAGTAACCTATGAATAGTAACTTGTGAATAGTAACTCCGACACAAAAAGTGTCCCAAATACTCGAGTGAGCAATACTAGAGTGAATAGTAATTTTGGTGAATAGTAACCTGTGAATAGTGACTCGTGAATAGTAATTTCGACACAAAAAATGTCACAAATACTCAAGTGAACAATACTACCTCCAGACATCAATTACTATCGAAATAAATGTTTAACACAAATAATTTCAACACAATGAAACTATCAAATTAATCTTTAATCAACACGAACTTATCCATCATTAATATCATAACTCACAATATTTAACAACCAGGTTGTTCCCGGAAAAGAGGGGGCTTTCCGATAAGGATTTCTCCTTATTGGCGCGCAATTAGATGACCAAACCTCTCTTTGACAGAACTTCTAGACATTATAAATATTACAATTTAATAATATGAATAACTTTATCGTCTCAATTATTGATTTAATAAAATAACATATTATGCATATGATACTGTGACAATAATCGAATCAATAATATGAGAGATATGATCAAGAATTATCTTGTAATAATAATTGAGTATAACCGGTGACTTATCACATAAGCATCAATAATCAATACCGTATTGCTACTATGCAACCACGCCAGACATCGTATTTTTTACTACCGGGTAGTTCAACAAAGATCAACCAGGTAAAACCTCCGCCGTTATTTTCATAAAAATATTTTTATCGCTTTTCTAACTACGACGGTTCTTCCATTGTGGGTCCACCAATGATTGTTAATAAATCATGCGAATATTCCCCGACAAAAAGAATATTCCCCGACCAATATTATATAACAACTTGCATACTTTGCAAAATTTTTAAATACTACCCCCAACTATAACATTATCTCTAATCCACACCTTAATATTCAAAAAAATATTTCGAGAAATTTAAATCTTTATTTATAAAATCTGGGGTCTCACAACAAAATTACTCTTCCTCCTCATATATTCGTATATCCCACATTCATTGTAAAAATATCGCCATTATTATATTATTAAAATATAATAATATATTTAAATGAATTATTTTATTAGAAAAGATAAAATATCAATTTTTCAACAATTGTCACTTTAAAATTTTCTCCATCTATATCCACTTAAAATGAATATTTCTCTTATCATATAAATCAATAATTAATTATTCACAAATAATATTATAGAATCACAATCTCTGCAACCACTGGGTCGTTCCTGTGAAAGAGGGGTTTTCCAATAAGGATTTCTCCTCTTGGCGCAATTAGGTAACCAAACCTCTCTTGTATGTAACTTTCTGACATCGCTAATAATGTTATCTAATAATATTATTCAAATAATATAAATTATTGATCCGATAATAAAAATATCGTAGTGATAATTATTGAAACAACAATAATATAAAATATCAACGTAGCAATTATTGAATCAATAAAATAAAATATTAAACAAGAATTATCAGTAATAATTATCGAGTAGTGCCTTCTTACGTAAGAATCAATAATTTGTGCAATACTACGTCTTATCGTATTTTAACCACCCATTACTTTAACAAAGATAATAATAAATAACTACGCCTTTTATTTATAACAACTTATACTTGCTTGCTTTCTTCATCCAATCGCTTTTTAGTTATGGAGCCTTTGGAAGCGTCAAAATGTCTGGTCGCATTTAATATTCTGAACGGTAAGAATATTCCACGACCAAACGAATATTCTCCGATAAAAATGAATATTTTATAACCACTTGCTTATTTGGAATATTTGCGCATTTTACCAATAACTAATCACATTAATCAAATCAACCTCTTACTATTGTAAAATAATAAATAGAGGAAATTTAATTTTATTTATAATAAGTTGGGGTCTTACATTTATAATATTTATTATTATTGTATTAATTAAAATTTAAAAAGATTTTATGTCAATTTTGAATGTATTTTAAAAAGTTAACAATAATCAAATAAAAATAAAATAGAACGGAACGAGTATATAAATATAATCGGTCCGGATCTTATGCTCACCCCTTATTTAGCTCACCTTGCTCACCCTCTTTTAGCGACGGACCAGACGACGATTCTGTCCGTCGCTATATATTGTCCATCGCTATATATTGTCCGTCGCTAAAAGTTAAGACGACGGTTCTATATATAGCGACGGACAGAATCGTCGTCCGATCCGTCGTTAAAAGGGATGAGCAATGTGAGTTAGATAAGGGGTGGACTTAAGATCCAGACCGTAAATATAATTATTAAAAAGATAAAAATTTATTCAGTAACCAACTTAAAAATACGGCAAATGTTTAATGAATATTTAAGGGAATTGATATTTTAACGTAGATATTTTACGTGCTAAATTTTACTTTTACTAATTTGAAAAGAAATCACGTATGGAAAAGAAAGTGCCGTTGCCTTGCCCTGCCCGGCTGCCCCTTTGTTTATCTCTCTTTCTTATTTCGTCGTCTTCTTCAAATTAGGTTTTCTCAGAAGCTTAGTTCAGTTCTAAATTTATCAAATTCATGCTAAAATTGCCACTCTACTATTTGGGTTTCTAGGGGTTGTATACCAAAAAATGGCAGGAAGAGAAGTTCGAGAGTACACTAATCTCTCCGATCCTAAAGGTAAGAAATTTGTATTTATATAATTATATGTTTCGATTATTGTATCTTTATTGTTCTTCTAACTTAATTTACGTGATTACATATTTACTATCTGCAAAGATAAGAAATTGGGGAAAGGGAAGGATAGAATAGATGATGAAGATATCACTTTTCAACGCATGGTTGCTAAGGTTAGCGAATCCTGCTTCTCCTTCCCTATCTCTGTATATATTTTTTGTTTGATATGATTGTACTATTCTTTTTATTGGGTGTATTAACACTTCATTCAAGTGTAAATTATTTGATTTTTTTTTTCAGATTTTCTCTTTTTAAGAGGAACCCTTTAGAAGAAAAGAGTAAAATCCTTTCAGTTTGCTCTTTGTTTTTTTTATTTGGATATGTTCTGTTTGGTATGCAAAAATTGCATTAAATTAATGGTAGAAATTTTCTTATATGAGAATCCGAAGATAAAAATAAATATTTCAATGCATTTACTACATGTTAATTGTCATGTTTTTGGTCAGTGGGTGTAAAGTAGCATACATATAATACGAGCTACAAGGTTGTTTGAGAAATTAATAGTCTTACTCACTTGTATATCCAATGCACAAACACTCGATACCAATGCTATCATGCGGAAGGAGAAGTAGGCGCTAGTCTCACTCGCTTGCATGCACGATCTTAACCGTTTGTGACAAAACCTTGTATGGCCTGTGACACTGAATCAAATCATCAGTCTGTTATTCTCAGTTTTAGTGTTATCTAGTGGTTTCGATATAGGCAATGTTTTTTCCATTTGTGTGGTTATGATAGTACCTTACTTTTAACATTATTACTTAATCGCTCATGCTATGAGGCTTCTTCAAAACTGGTCTGCTAACATTATTATTGACATTTGTATATATTTTTCCTTTTCATTCTCCAATTTTGTCGTCAAAAAGAAAAATAAAAAAAAATTAGGCTGATCATATCCTATATTATCCTCATTGTATTGGATTAGAATTTCTGCGCGCTTCATAGTAGGGGAGAATCTAAGACAATAAATTTTGCTATTCTATGCATTTGTTTTGGACGCTAAGTTCAACGGAAGCTGGTTTATTTGTCCTGTTGAGTTGATGTGATCTGATCTAACTTTAGTAGACCATCACTGATCTTGCTTAGTTTGATTTGAATATGATGCTGGCAGCTATTAGTGATTGAGCTTAAATGAAGGTATCAGGTCCTAAATCTTAACTAATTAGGCCATGAATCTAGAAGTCTTTGCTGGAATCAATGACTGACTTGTAGATTTCTTCACGATAGTAATATAAATAAGAAAAGGTTACATCTACTTGGCCCACATCATAGGCATAATCATCTGCTTCTTCATGTCACCAACTTGGGGGTGGGGGTGGGGGGGGGGGTGGGGGAGGGGGCATCTGTTTCATTTTGTTTCTCTTCTTCGGTAACAATATGCAACTGTAGCGCTGGTAGTACAACACATTACTAAGGTTTTGATATGAGGATGTGTTTGACCATATCTTGCCCTGGAATTTTCTTTCATATGGTATGTTCAAATCTGGGAGAGTTTTCTGATAACATGCCCTGGCAGGGATCTTGGCATCTTCTATCGGGCTGTTGATGTATACAGATGCAAGAGGTTGCTGGTGAACGTGGAGGCTACCTTCATGGACGAGGCGGTATATATGCTCTTCTCTCCCATGTTATTTATTTGTTTAATTATGCACCCACATATGTTATCTACGAATAGTTCTTTAAGTGTTACTTAAGTTGAATATACAGCCTTGGACAGTGATGATCTGCTCTATCTCAAGGAGCAGATGGAAGCCGAGGAGGATGCAGAGCGCCTTCTACGCCGCACGGAGAAACGGGCATTTGCTGCATTTAAAATATCCTTTTTCCAATGTCTATTGAACTTTTCTTTTGCTGTTTTTGTTCTTGTGATATGCCATGGACATACTATTATTTGAATCATAAAGGTGTAACTGCTGCAAACCCCAAGAGGGGAAAAGCCAACCTTGTTAAACTTCTCCAAATTTCATGCAAATTTTTATGACACAAACTCTCTGAGTATATCCTTTTAGACTTCTGTTTGGAAAAAGAGAATTCAGAGGGAGTATTTTCTCTCTTCAGTTCTTAATAGTTGTTAAACATTTAAATTTTCAATTTGGCTTTAATATCTCGTTGCCCCTTTTTGTGTTTACTTGGGTGGATTGAATGAACAAGGGTGCTTCCTTCCAATTGGAGGATAAAAACTACTTGTCATCTAAGGGTAATTCCATAAATGCAGTGAATATAGTTTATCTAATTTTATATGATCTGGCCTCTTAAAGCCATAAAGTTTAATTTCTCCCTCTAATGCCGCAATCATTGTTACAATTTCTTTTTATTTTTTTCTTTTAACTGCTTGAAACAAAGCTGCAAGCATAGCTGATTCTTCACCAGCGTCACTACCCTTGCCACTTCGGGTTGAACCCAAGCCGAAGAGTGGGATTAGGTCTCTATATCTCTGTCTCTCTCTCTGTATGTCGTGTATGTGACATACACAGACGTGCATGTTTAAACACTGTCTAATGGAATTATACTTGCTGTAGGCAGCAAGATTTACTGAAGAAGATGGTGGAGGTAAAACCGAAGCGACAGAGAGTTTCAAGCCCTTTTGATGTTAAGCAGTCAACTCTAATTTCCACCGAAGGTGATTCAACAAACAGTACAACTGAGGCTAATCAGGGGGAGAAAATACCCCCTCCAACAGGACGTGATAAAGCAGAAGATAAAATTAATGTGGACAACCCTGTTAAAAGCTTGCTAGTAGCATATGAAACTTCCGATAGTGAAGAAGATTGATTGGAGAATATGTTTGATATGTGCTAGTTGAACAATTCACGGATTTTTTGTTGAACTATATAGTATGTGATGAGCTCTTTTCTTAGTACAAATATTCCTTTTATTTAGAAGAAATCAGTGGATCACTGTTCTGTGCATTCTATATTGCAACATGGTAGTCATAAATTACATTTATTCATACAATGAGATGAATCTCTTCGTGTTCTTCTGCTTTCATCTTCAACCTTTACTTTGAGTCAACATCTAGAGCTTTTACAGCATCTTAAAGCACCTGAGGTTCTTGTCAATGACCTCGCTGATCTTGCGTCTGCTACCTTAAATTGTTGTTCATGATTGTAATTTGGCTTTTCGCCACCACTGCTGGCTTCATTGTGGTTGAAAGATGCTCCATTTTCAAATAGATCATCCACAGAACGGATATTCCATGGGATTCCAGCCATGTTGTTGTTTTTCCAGATGACCTGTGAAACATTTTAATCATAAGTTTCTTTATATATTACTAATTTTATTTGTTTTCTACTTAAACATGAACTTCTTTGCTGCACTTATTATTACCTCCTTTCTCCCTGTTTTGGGTGCTATAAAAAGGTTTGCTTGACTCTTTACTCTCGGGTTCATGCTTCCCCCTATTGCATATAGTCCCCATCCTTGGTAGAGGTTGTTGACAACATGCGCATATCCAAACCTTACCCTGCACATATTATCCATACACATGTATTTTTCCGACTTATCATGAAAATTTACTGTAGAGTTCTTGAATCTGAAAATGATACGTGAACATACCTTGGCATCGTCTGATGGCAACTAGGGCCGAAATAGTTGAAGGCAACAGTCACCTTCATGTTTTTGTCTCTCATGAAGCCATCATCATGTCCCAAAAGCATAACCTTGTTCTGGTATCTAAACCAGTTGTTTGAAATGGTTACATCCGTAGAGCCCCGAGTGACATCAATGAGACCATCCGGGCAGTCATAGAGCGTGTTATGGTCTATCCAAATCTTTGTTGAGGTTATCATCCTGATTGCATCCCCATCTACATGGCCTATGTTCACCATCTTTGCGTCTGGACCCATTACTGGCCCTGGTCCTTGAGCTTGACAGTCGTGGATTCGTAAACCATGGATGATCACATTGTTCACCTGTTCATTTTGCATATTTAGACTGTAATGGTTATGATTCCTGACCAAAAAAAATGTATGAAATTGCTGACAATATTATTTTGAGTTATCGAGTTAGGTAAGTAGGTACGTACCCTTTGCAGCATTAAGCAGGCGCCGCCTGCAATGTGAACGCTGGCACCTCGTCCATCAATTGTAGTGAAACTGCTAACCAGAAGTGGCCTCTGAAGTTTAATGTTCATGTCCCTTTGGAATGTTACCCATTTCTTCCCTCCAATGTTGGTCATGGCGTACCGTAGCGTGCCTGGTTTAGGATTCATCGGATCGTCACTAGGGTCGGTCACGACGTAGTTAGCAACGTCCGGACCGGCATTGTTGGTCATTTTCCCGGTATAACCGACCGAACAGGTAGCCAGTTTCTGCCTTTGGCTATCCCATTCGGGGTTCGATCTCCAGCAGTTATCGATCACGTTCATGATCTTGTTTGATTTCTTGGCAAGGGCCGGGGTTGAGGCGAGTATGATGATTATGGCAATGGTTAGAACCAAAGCAAGGCGGCATGATGCTGGTCGGCCGCCTTCTGAAGCCATGGGTGGGTATTATTATCCTTTCTATTGAGGGAGAGACTTGAAGAAAGGAAGTTGTGTTTGTGGCGGGAACGAGAATTGGTGAGGGCCTGAGGGGGTTATTTATACAGAGCTAGCTGTTGTTTTTAAGCTTCTATTTTTTTTTTTGGTAAATGGGGTGTTTTTGATAAACATGAATGGTTTAAGATTGGTGTCTGTTGTCTGCTAAATTGGATTAGCTCAAAGTAGTCTGTTCAATTAATCCTGGGATTGACATGTAATAATTATTTAAAGCTATAAATAAATTGCTAATTCAGGATCAAGTAGTAGCTGTAATTTTTATTTTTAGGCATACAATTTTCCTGTCCAACAAAAATATTAGTATTTCACTACTTTTTCGATGACCAAGAACGGATTAATGATATCACAGTAAAGATTAGCTGCATAAACAAAATCAGGACAGTTCATTGCACAAAAAATCAGGATAAATTTAAGCTGAATTATAATTACAAATCTTCTCCATACATAGGATTGATAAATTCATAGTAAACTTTATTGTCTAAATTTATTATTAATAAATTACGAATTACTAAATTTTATATTCAAACGTGTCGTACATAAATATTAATATTTGTAAAATAAAGAACTCAACAATAACCTAGCTCAACTTTTTTCAAACCAATGTACTACATAAAATTCAACAGGACGTATAAAATGCTTGTACCAATTCTCATCATCAACCAATACATAAAAACAGGAACACAAACTCTTAAGTTCATTTCACAGAGAAATTCTCTATCTGCGAACACATTCTTGTTCTTAATACTACTGGAAATTTCGCTTCTACTATTTCCCTTCTCTCTTTTTCCCTATTTCTTGGTATTCCTCTTTACAGTTGTGCTCTAGACTTCGTAAGGTACATAACAGGCTACAAAGGAAAGGGTGAAGCAACACTACTTAGAATTTTCTTCTGATGTTATTTGTTGATCAATCAATAGAGCAACAGGTCAGTTACTTCGTAGGGACGATTGCTTCCATTACTGACTAGAAAGACACCAAATTCTCCTTTAGATGCTTCAACTGCGGTATAGGTAGAAGTTATTTGTCAAAGCCCTGAAAGAAATACTCCCTCCATTTCAGTTTTGATTTACTTAAATAGTTTACAATATTCATAATTGTACTAGCTAAAATAGAATAAATTCATGTCAATTTTGAATTTGAAAATATCTCAAATTGATTTCAAAAGGTCAAATTTGATTTTATTTTTGGAACAGAGGGAGTAGAAAAACAACAGATTATTATGACATTTTCACCAATCTAAAAATAATAATTATTATTTTCAACTAGAGGAAGGCCAGAAAGGGAACATCTATCTCACAAAACACTATAATGTCAAATATCATATATAAACGTAACACTTCTGGAATGTTCCAAATGGTCACCTTTGCACTCACAGAAATTTAACGCTTTCTCCAGACGTTGATAATACCTTCTGCAAAATACTTCAAATTTACCCAAATAGATGATTTCTTCGGAATCTTTTCCATCTGCTTTTCAGTTAAATCTTCCCTATATAACAAAATTCATCAGCTCAACCTCCAATTCATATAGTTTACAAGTATACTTAATAGTGTATATAAAACATGGGCATAGTAATGCACTGATCCACTCCACATGTTTGACCCATGCAATGAGTGGAAAATCAATTATACAAGAGTAATTGCAGGCAAATCATACTATGTACAAGGTGATATAATACATCAGTCAGAACAAAAAATTCTCAACTCGTGTAAATTGGATCACCTGATCAAGTGAATTAGTTATATAATTGATGCACCAGAACATCAGCTGTCGTCCAATTTATGTGTGCAACAACATAGCACAACCTACTTTGCAAAGTGAAATATTCAGAAATTACGAACCCTAGCATGTAAGAGAAGATTCAAGGGAATGCCACCTAATGTAGCCGACTGAGCGCCTTGTGCCATTGTGCGTGCCAAGTAAGCGATGATATGGCGTAATCTCGTTGAAAATGTGCTTGTTGTGACTTATGACACTACACTTTGAAATAACTCAACTAGTTTTGACAATATCTCAACTAGTTTTAACTATATATTTTGAAAAGTTATTACTAACGTATTACATTCTGGATAAATTTATTTTGTACCAGCTATGCGATTCCAAAAACCTACGCCTACTATATTCAGTACCACAAAAGTGATGTTTTTCATTCTCAATTTCGTTTCATCGTGCAGTATCGAACCACGATCTAAGTAACACTGATAAAGAGTCCTGAAGTCGTGATGTCGAGTTGAAGATGGTAGACAAAATCGCACGTCGCGTGCAATTGATAACTTGTCATTTTCAAAATTTAATAATTGGGTTTCACATTGAAAACCTTATGGTGGAATGGATAGCCTACAAGTATAAGACAGTAGCTCTTTGTCTCTCAGGCTTTCTCGCATCATTGTACCCCGTTAATATTTTTATTCAACTTAAAAATATATTCTTCAATCTGATTCATAAGTAATTTTGGATAAACTTGTGTGCAAATTAAGTGACCAGGGAGGTCCAGGCTAACAACTAAACCCTAAGCAACCCCCGTCTCGATATTGTGAAGATACAAAAAAGAAAATAAAAACATACCTCGCAAACATTTCTAAGTCAAGCAACGATTGATGTCTCTCAGCTTTGCTCTTTGAGACATCAATATCAAGAAGAGATTCATAGGGTGTTTCCTCTTTAAGATCCTCTAGTTTCTTGGTAGATGGATATTCAGATGATGGTTGATGTTCCTCAGCTTTGCTCTTTGAGCCATCAATATCAAGCATAGGCTTGCAGGAAGACAATTTAGATTTATTTGAACTTTCATTCCCTGTGTTTGAGGAAGACAATTTAGATTTATATTCCACCTCTTGCAGGATCTTCCTGACAAAATAGAACTTTCATTCCCGTGTTTGAGGAAGACAATTTAGATTTAGCCACCCACCACCCACTTCTTTCTTAATGTAAGAAGCAGTTGGAAACTTTCCTGAATTTCCACTTCGGTACCTGCAAAGAAAGAAAAGTTTCCTTGCTTCAGATACTAGTCAGACAAAAAACTCCTATCGGAAAGTGTGTAATTCATACAAACAAGTGTGCCAAGCCTACCATATTATGAACTATATCGTATTTATAGACGTGTAAAGATGTGTTTGGTGCATTCTTAGGAGTGTCTATCAGGCGCCAGTATCTATTCCTTGTACAGAAAGCTCCTGGTCAGAAGTGATTGTGCTACATAGACAATGCCATGTACCTTTTCATCCTTCTCTTCCTTTCACAGTTACCTTTTCGTTCAGTTCATTTTTGGATCAAGTTTTAGCCCATGTAGCTAGTCAAGTGTCAACAAAGTAATTTTATTACCGCTATGCATGTAACAAGCACAAGAAGATATTTATGAAATGCTCTTATCAACAAAAACATAACCTTATTAACTCCCCCCACACCCCGAATGAGGAAAAATTCTTTAAATTTTTAAAAGAAAGGCAGAAGAAATTAGTAAGAAACAAATTGAATATGATTTAATTAAACAATGCACAGGTAATATTTAAGGAAACTAAATAAAGGATCAAAAGATGATTGATGATTACTTGTTAATAAATTCTTTGACCATAGCTTGGCGTTCATCTTTAGACACCCATTTTCGAATTTTCCTTGGCGAAGGAACCAAAGCGGCAAATGACCTTCCACGGCTCCTAGTATTTGATCCCCACGCAAGATTAGATATCTCTGTTAATGCTGTCGAGCATCCAATATAGTAAAATCAAAAAAATGAGTGTAACAACATTTTTAAATGTGTTAGAGAAATTTAACTAAAACAAGATTAACATTGAACTGCAATTCAATTGCAGAAGATTCTAACAGAACTTTAACTTCAATAATTTAGGATAAATATGGTACAAAAGTAGAGAAATTGAATCACATAATATACTGAAAAAGCAAAACCAAATCAACATTAGCGATTTCGTTAAAATGAATCATCTGATTTAAAGGGTACAGCAGTGATTTTCAGTAGTGAATTTATTTCTGACAAAAACAAAATATGAACAAAATAAAAAAAAATGGTCAGAGTATTGAAGAACGTCTTTAACCTCCTTTGGAAGAGGGCTTTGAGAGAAAGCGAAGACGCCCAGCACTCTGCATCGCTCCACAGTGTTGCTCCTCGTACGACAGCACTAAGCTTTGAGGGTTTTGGGGGTTTTGGCTTTTGGGGGGTTCTTCCAAAAGTTTAACAAAAATCAGATTTTAGCAGTAAAGTATGAATCTTTTCAATCAACTACCTAATACCTGTAGGTTTTTTCAATCTAGTACTAGGCATGGCTCCCATATATTCCCAGTCTTATAAATTTTTATAAATATTTCCATAAGATTTTTCTTATATAAATAGTAAATAGAGTTTACTCAAAGTTATGAAACTAACATTTTCATTTATGAAATAAATATTTCTCATAATGGTTCTATTTTCCACCAAAATTAAAACTTTATAACCAGCAAAATTAATATTTATGGCACACATTATGTATGTGTACTTAAAAAAAAACATAAAAATAAATATTTAAATTAAATTATAAAATATGAGTAAGAAAATATAGGGAAATTTTAAGAATAGAGGCTAGGAAGGAAATAAGTTAAAAAGGTAACACACCTTCAGGAAGTAGTTATTTTCTTTGCTAGCTTTTAATAAAATATATATATACATAAAATGAATCATATATCAACTCATACATGATCAAGTTAATAAAAATATAATAATAATAACAACCATAATAATAATATAGTGAATCATATGCCTATATATATATATTTACACACATATGATGATATATATTTTAATTATATAAATATATAAAGGACAAAATTATAATTTAATTAATATATAACTATTTGAGGGTAGATATGAGACAAAGGAAACAAATATCATCTTCTCCTTATCTCTAGGGGTGGCAATCGTGTTCGTGTCGTGTTAAAATTAGTGTATACATGTGTTTATAGTTCGTTTATGAATAATGTCCGTGTCAAAAATTAATGTGTTTAAAATGATGTTTATGACATGAATCTGTTTATGATACTAATTTGTTTATGAATCGTGTTGAAAATTATCGCCCCTACCCATCACCACGTATAACAATTTTTTCACTCTTAATTCATGACTGGGCGTGGGGTTCGCTATGAAGACATGTCAAATTGTCATCCCTACCAAGTACATAAAAGTTTTTTCAATCTAGTACGTGGTGATCACTGTGAAGACCAATCAAATTGTCATCCCTACTAATTAAGTTAGGGTTGAAAATGAACCCAAGTGGTTTGAAACCCGATTCGAGATAATCGACTCGAAAAATTTGAACGAGACTCGGATTAGATACTTAAATGACTTGAATTTGAATTTATTTTAATACTATGACACTTATGCGAGTTGAATATGAACTACATATTATTCACTCATTTAAATTATCAAATTTCTCACATATTATTAATTCTTACTCGATATAAGTTGGTTGATACTTACTCGTATACAATATCAAGTGTACTTGTTTTATTTAATATATACTCACTCTCTTCCTTTTTAATTGACGTTTTAGAAGAAAATACTAAGATTAAGAAATATAATCAATACTTTGTCTAGATGATTAAAATGAGTATAAAATCTCAATATTTCCTTCAAAATTAATTGAAAAAGTTAAAAGAAATATAAATTAATATTTATGTATGGATAATATGATAAATTAAGTTATTATTGCTTCCTTGAAATCTACAAACGACAAATAAAAATAAATAAATTTCACATCTCTAAAAAGACAAACAAAAAGGAATGGAGGGAGTAGTATTCTACAATTAAATTCTTCACATACATTCAGAAGTGGAATGAGTTTTTATAATGAATATATTTATGTGCACATCCAAAGTATACATTCCAATACACACACAAAGGTGATATACACTCTTTTATGTTTCTTGTACATGTCCACAATTGATTCAATAGTGATAATATCATCTCATTAATTTTTTACAAGAATTTAGATCTAGTTTGAGGAGTTTAAATTTAAATTATTTTAAATAGTTGAGTGAATTAATTTTATCTACATTATCAAATATAAATGATTCAATTCTGATTTGTGTATGTCTCAAATATTTGTGAGTAGCTCAACTAATAAACGAGTCGAGACAAGTCTAACTAAAGTATAATAAAACGAGTCAAATTCGAATATAAGCACAAATTATAAAGTTGTGTTCGAATTCGTATTCGAACACCTTCAAAAAATTTCGAGTGGAATTTGAGTATGGTATTATTCTATTCGATTTGACTTGAGATCATTTTTACCCATATCTCAAGGTTTTTTCAATCTAGTACCTCAATGTTTTTTCAATATGTTACCTTAATGTTTTTTCAATCCAGTATGTTATGTTATTCTTAGAAAGGCACAAAAATATCTAGAAGGAAGTTGAATAGATTTTTTAAAAAGAAATTACCAAATTAATTGATCGATTAAGCATAACGAAACTGTATTTTGAAAACCCTTTAAAGATTAATGGAAAATGTACATTTCTAAATTTAGTGAGCAATGTAGAAATAAGTCACAAATACAAAAAACGCATAGTGATAAAAAGTAAAATGCAAAAAGATGAAAAACACAAGATATTTTTAAGAGGTTCAGAGCACACAAGTCTCATAATCTCTTCTACTTCGCGAGTAGAGATATTTCAATAAGGTGGGTAATTACCGAGACTAAAGTTCACTAAGAACTTTTACACAAGTTATTCATAAAGAATCTTTCAAGCCACACAAATTTGGTTTACAAAGATCACATATATATGACTAATCACTACGAGAAGTTGTTTGTTTTGAGGTGTTGTTAAGTTGCTTTAAGGTTCTATTCGAATAACTTACCAGTGTGTTTCTTGAAATTATAGAGTGAAGCTTATATGAACTCAAATTTTTAGCACTTGGACTTGATCGATTCGTTGCGTCTTTTGCTTGAAAATGTTATCCTTTTATAGAGTTCTCCAGGTGATCTTCCCATTGAAAAGTCACTATTACTCCATTTTTGCTTGAACACTTGTTTTTCAACAATTGACTGGCTTTGAATTATTGCCTGCATGGACCATCTCAAGTCATTTTTTTCAGTACCGTGAACATCGTAGTAACAACCACGTATCCTTTGACTTTGTTAAAATAGTTGTTAGATAGAGCCTTTGTCGACTTGTCCTTATCGCAAAAATCATTTGAGGATAACTTTGAAGGGTCGAGTGTTAAGGTTGATAAACTTGTTACAAAATGCCATTGACTTATCAGACGACTGCACTCTACGATCTGGGCTTCCTTAGAGTGGAAACGTAAAGTGATTATTCCGCTCTACGAATTGTGGTGACTACAATTTGACTTGTACTCTATGATCTCCAACGGTTTTTAATATACTCTGCGATCTTAGTAACATTACCTTCAATTCTATGATCGTCTTCTTCTAATCTTGGACAACTTAGTTATTACAAAGTTTTAACTCTACAAATTTGGATCAACCTTGTAAGACCCCAACTTTTATGAATAAAAATGAATTTTCTATAAATATCATTTTTGAATATTATGAAATAAATTTGATATAATGTTATAGTTGTGGGGTAATATTTATAAATTTTGCAAAGTACACAAGTTGTTATATAATATTCGATAGATCAGGGAATATTCGTACGACGACACAATCATTGGTGGACCCCACAGTAGAATTATTGTCGGATTGAGAAAACAACAAAAATATTTTTATGAAAATAACGGCGGAAGTTTTTCCGTTGATCTTCTTTGAACTACTTCTTTAGTAAAGTACAAAAGATGTACACGTGGTTGCATAAGTAGCACCTTATTGATTATTAATGCTTATGTGAAGTCACTCGGTTTGATTCAATTATTGTCGATATTTTATATGTTATTAAATCAATAATTGAGATGACGAAGTTGTTAATATTATTATTTGCATTATTAACGATGTCTAGAAGTTCTGCCAAGGAGAGGTTTGGTCACCTAATTGTGCGCGAGAAAATCCTAATTGGAAAGCCCCCTTTTCCCTGGGAACGACTTGGTCGATTAATAGTGTGAATAATAATAATGATGATGAAGTTTTGTTTTATTCGTATTATTAACGTAATAAAACAGAAAAACTTTTTATATAAAATAGAATACTTTTATAAAAGTTATTCGTTTTATTAAAGGCTAATAGTAAAATCTTTTTATATAAAATAGAATACTTTTATAAAGTTATTTGTTTTATTAGACACTAATTAGAATATATTATATTTTATTATGCATAGTGTTTGCATAGTGCCTGCATAGTATTTGCATAGTAAATTTTTTTTAAAAGTTATTCGTTTTTTTAGATTATAAATAAAATATATTATATTTTATTTAAAAGATTTTTCTTTAAATATGGACCGTCCGATTAAAGTAAATCAATCTGGACCGTTCATGGATTGGTTACTATTCATTCCATTCTTCTATAAATAGAAGCTCATTCCTTCATTATTTCTTACGAATTCACCGAAACTCTAGAGAGAGAAACTATAGAGAGAAAGAAGAAAAGTATTCTGCTACTTCACTACTTCGATATCAAGTTTCTTTTATGGTAAGGGGTATTATTTCTTTTGTATTCATGAAAAGAACTTCTATTATTCCATCTTTATTATTACATTGGAATAACTCAGTATCTGCTTTACCCTATACTTGGTGAAATTCTTCATATTCCATTCTTTATAATTACATTGGAATATCTTGTTTATCTTACTTACCTTGACCTGGTTCCGTCTTTATTATTCTCATTGCTGAACATCCTGTTGGTGTGAATTTCACCGACCAGTTCCGTCATTTAGTATTCTCATTGGAATAACTCGCCTATCATGCAAGTACCGCATGCATGGTGATTTCGTTGTTATTCCATTCTTTATTATTCTGTTGGAATATCATGTCGATGCGTATTACGCCTGACTTGGTTCCGTTATTAATTATTCTGATGGAATAACCCGTATATGGCGCAAGCATCTGCATGCGTGGTGATTTCTTTTGTTATTCCATTCTTTATTATACTCGGTTGGTTAAAGTTTTGACTTCTACACTCCATGAAATTAGTGGAATATTCTTGATATTTGCGCTTCATCCAAAGATATCTTTTCATGAAAATATTCTTACGAGCATTCTTGAATTTTACTTTACAAAAAGTATCGTGTTGACAATTTGGACGTTATTAGTTCCCTGAATAAATTAATTCTTGAGTTTGTTTTATTGAATTCTTATATCATTGTCATCATCCTCATGTTTATATTATTTTGAAAGTCATCTCATGGCTTTTGTAGTGCGTAGATGGACTTGGTATGATTATGACCGAAGATTATTCGGTGTAATCATGACCGTAATATTACAAATGATGTGGTAAAAGTCCTCATTGGCCGGGTGCATTGATGGATGATTGTTGGCATGATCACGACCATTGATGAATACACAAATATCCTCGGTCCGTAGTAGTGTATGGATAATTTGTGGTCACGACCCTAATGAATATCTTTGGTAGTAGTGCGTGGATGATGTGGATTATTTATTAAGTTTGAGTCTCGATAAAAGTGATGAAAAACCTTTTAAATCATAAAAATAGTAGATTTTATTCTCTACTGACTCTTTTAATGGATTGTATGTTCTCACTGCAGCTAAACTTGATGTCTATTGTATTTTATCAATTTAACATCGCTTGAGGACTAATGATAATTTATTCTCGCATTATCTTAGTCATAATATTTCTTCTTCGGGCTAGTTGAGCTCACCTTTTCTTTCACTTTGTTCTCTTGAAATGAGAACGTAATGGCACTAGTCGGAAAACGGAGTGATGGTCCGAGATGGTGTCTTAGTAGTCATCACTATTCTGTTAAATAGTGTGATAATAAATATAATGAGGACTAAATTGAGTGTGGATATTGTCTAGATGACAATATTTGTATTAAAACTCACAGCATGTATTTTATCGTGTTTTACACGACTATTGTATAATCAAGTTGTATTTGAATTTAGTACCATGTATTTGGCGACTCAAGATGGGTGATGTATACCTATTTTAGGGGCGTCACAAACCTAACATGTTTGATCCCTAAATTAAGTCATTTTACATAATATTCATTTCTTATGAACTTTACAAAAGCTACTTGTATACAAATATATATTTAACTATCATCGTCAAATTAAATATGTTCATTATATATTATAGGTACTAGTACCTAAAAGTTTAAAATTTTAACAATTATGTTTCTTTTTGATTGTTGAGAAAAAATTTCCACAAAAATTTGTATAATTTAGAAAGAGATTGAATATATTATTTTAACATTATAAATACTTTTCCTTTTTTTTTATGTCTTTTAAAATGATTTACTAATGGAATTAGCTCTCTTTCTTTAAGTTGGGAGTTGGAATGCAATAAATTAAATTATGGATTTTGAGAGAACGTAGTATCATATAATTATGATTTAGGTCCTAAGATTGAAAAGTATCTTAAAATTTTAAATTGCAATAATATAGGTTTTAGAAAAAATTACAATAGTGCATATAAATTACCTAGTTCAGAACTATATGTTCTTACATTAAGAGTATATCTCATATATAAAAGGAGAGTTCGAACTCTCGAATTTTAGTACTGCTTTTTTTTTTTTTTTTTAAATAACTAATTTTTTTTAATATTTTATGCGATTAAATTTTTTTCATTATACAATATTTTGGATGCGATTTGGATACATATAACAAAACATGTATGTACAGATTGTACATAAATATTTTGTTATATGTATCCAAATCACACCCAAAACACTGCATTATGAAAAAGTTTCAGTTCCATAAAATATTAATTTTTTTTTAGTTATTTAAAAAAAAGTAAAAATAAATAAAAAAAATAGGGTCTGTATTTTAATCAGGTCCGAGAGTCCGGACCTGATCCTCATTCTATAAAAGGATAATAATATATTTTTTGATTTTATATGTCGATTTCTTATTTGCGAGGTAGATGGATAATTATAATTAGTAATATTATAACGTTATACTCTCTCTGTTCTTAAAAGATTGTCGTTTAAGGTTAATGCACACAAATTAAGAAATATAATTAATACTTAGCGAAAATACTACACTATCCTTATTAATTGTCTCAACCAATTATTCCCCTCCCAATGTTTCTTATTCAATTCAATCAATTACTTCTTATTCAACCAATTACTACTTAGATTATAACATTAAATTGAATAAGAATCATTGGGAAGGGAAGAAAACTTTAAATAGAAGAAAATTTTAAATAAGGGTAAAGTAGAGAAAAATAGCTAATGTGTATTGATAAACTCAAAACGATAATCTTTTTGGAACAAAAATTATTTCCTAAAACGACAATCTTTTAGGAACAGATGGAGTATTTGACATAATAGGTTAATTTTTAAATTATATTCAATCATTCGGTAGAAAACTAACGCAATATATAGCATGACTCTATATAAAATAGAAAATTTTAAATATACTATCTTTCTTTCTGTTTCAAAATATAATATTAATATTAATTTTAACAAATTAATCAAATATATTTTCAAATATAAAAATTAATTTATTTAAATTTATATGATCAGCTTCAACTAATTAAAAAAAGAAAAAGAAAAAGGAGAGTAGTAGTTGATTTGACCCGATAGATACTAATCCGGATAGGGCTGAGCGTTCCAAGGATCCGATTAAACTAGGGTTTATTTATTACGAAATAGCCTATTACACTTATTTCGTAATAGGGTTTCTCTCTTGCTCTGTTTCCTTTTCTCTTTGTTACTCGAAGCAAGCAGCTGCAAGCAACAAACGAAAGAGGAGAGAGAATCGATCCGACTCGAAATCATGAGGCCAATTTTGATGAAAGGCCACGAAAGGCCACTAACTTTCCTTAAATACAACAGAGATGGTGACCTCCTGTTCTCGTGCGCCAAGGATCATACACCTACGGTTTGGTTCGCCGATAATGGGGAGCGGCTTGGCACTTACCGTGGCCATAATGGTGCCGTTTGGTGCTGCGATGTGTCAAGCAAGTTCCTTTTTCATTCTCTGATGCATTATTTTAAGTACTTGTATATCTATGTAGATTTGTATATCGATTATTGAGATGGCCCCTTTTTTGATTTCATTCGAATTGGAATTAAGAAATGATACCACAAAGAAAGTTGGGTAATGGTTTTATTTAGTTTGTCCATGAATCATGCTTATAACATAACTATTTTATTTGATTTGTTTGAAATTCAGCCGTCATTCATCTAATATGCAACTTGGTCTTATTCTATATATTGATGATTGGGTGTTGAGCAGGTGGTTCTGTTAAACCACTTTTTTTCCTTTGTTATTCATATGTTTATGATGTGTTTGATCTCTTTGTTTTTAGGGGATTCATCACGGTTCATTACTGCTAGTGCGGATCAGACAGCAAAGCTGTGGGATGTTAAAAGTGGGGCTCAGCTATTTACATTTAACTTTGATTCCCCAGCGAAATCTGTTGATTTGGGGGTTGGGGATAAGCTTGTTGTGATTACAACAGACCCTTTTATGGGTTCCCCTTCTGCTATTCACGTCAAACACATTTCCAGGGATCCGAGTGACCGTAAGTAACAGACTATTTTTAAGCTTGTTTTTCAGCTTTGATTGCAAATTTCATTTCCTTTGTTTTAAGGTGTTGGGCTTCAAACTTTTGAAGTTTATTGTAATGCAACTTCTGGTTTTATGCCACTTACTAGAGGTAGACAAGCAATAAAAAAAAGGTATTAGAGTAGATTAAAAAATATAAAATTGAGTAAAGATCCCTCTAATGAATACAATTGAGTTATTGTACTTTTAGTATACCTAAAAGTGGGTACCTTTGTTGGGATTGAATTCTAGTTTTGAACATTCCTTATATTTTTCTATAAAAGGCTCTTGTACAGTCGGGCTAAGTTATGACTCGAGTTCAACTCCCAACTGTCTTCTCTTATCAAGGTTTTATGGGGATGCTTTTCTCTTTCCCTAATGTTCATTCCCTACGATCTTTTGTTTTACAGTCTTTTGCTTACTGAACACACACACTCTCTCTTTCTTTCCTCTCCGCTTTTCTTGGTAGAGAAACTTGATGCAAATAATCTGAGGGGAAAAACAAGCAGTCCACAGAATTTATCCATAAAAGAAAATCCTGTGCACTTTTGCATGACTTAAAGGAATATTTTAATAGTGGAAACAAATTGTGAAGAAATCCTTATCTTTTAGAGCATTTTGAGGGGATATAGAGCATTATTTTAATCAAAAATCTTTATAACTTCAGGATTTTCTAGTAAATTGAGACATTTGTACCATATATTTGGCCGATATTTGTGAACAGATAATATATAGTTTACATATCATTGTTTTTCTCAAGATGTTTAGTTGTTGTTGGCTTCATTTGCAGAGATTGGTGACTCTGTGCTCACAATTAAGGGCCCTCAAGGAAGAATCAATCGAGCTGTTTGGGGACCTTTAAATAGAACACTAATAAGTGCTGGTGAAGATGCTGTTGTTCGTATCTGGGACTCAGAGGTACGTGCATTAGAACTTATTTAGTTGTTTGTTTATCGTCCCTGGAGACAAGTTGGGTTATCATATTGAGGTAAACACTTAATCGGTGCAAAATGTAATGGCTGTATGGTTATTAGAGTTTATTTCTGAGTTGGTCCACACTTCAGTTTGTGAGTCATCTTCAGATTTTAAAATACTGTTTGGCATTGTTTTCTTAGTACTTTTCGTTTTCTCAATTTACCTGAAGTTGAATGTTGGATGTTCTTTTCGAACTGACAGACTGGGAAGTTGCTTCATGAGTCTGACAAGGAAACTGGTCATACAAAGACAATTACATCACTTGCAAAATCTGCAGACGGTTCACATTTCCTCACCGGTTCCCTAGATAAATCTGCCAAGGTTACTAGCTATGAACTTTTTGTGAATCACCACTTTTCTCTATAGTCTGCTATCTTTCCCTTGTATTGTTATCGTCTCATATCTCCACAATTTTGATAGCTATGGGACATTCGATCATTGGAACTTATCAAGACCTATAAGACTGAACGCCCAGTTAATGCAGTTACGATGTCCCCGCTGCTCAATCATGTACGTACTGCTGGCACTATCTGTTATTACTCTTATGTCTTTTTTTAAAGAGCTGTTAATGTGATTTTGTATTTTGTGCACGCTATAATTAATTTGTCCATTGCTGCATTTTTTCAGTGGAGTAAAAGTATTATCCTTTATTTTTCGGTTTTCTCCTAAAGCACTTCTGTTTACATTTGGAGCTCACTTCTTGGATATTTGAATTTCAGAAAGGCCATGTCCTTATAACTATTATTACTTTCTGAAATGACAAAATATTTCCTTCTTTGTTTGAAGTCCTTACAATATTAGGGATACCGATTTGGCAATATACATTTATATGAAAATTTTCATTGACATATCTTTCAAATTTAAACTTGTGTTTTTTTGGTGCAACAAATTTAACCTGATAAATAAATAGCTAAATCTATGATATTAGTTTGCAATAAAATTACACTAACATAGAAATAACATAAGAATAACAATAACACGAAGAGAAGATACTTGACAAAAATAAAAGAATAAGAAAAGAAAATTGATTGGTATCTTAAAAATGACAACTAAGAATTAGCAAATTAACATATTATCAAATTAAAAATAAAAATTTATACAAAGTGCACTTGGGAGAAGGCATAAGAAGAGATATACTTGTATAGAGAGGGTTGCAGTAGATGGAACTTGGAAGGTTGTCGTAGGCCCAGATAGGTTCTAGGCTTAGAGAGAAAATCTAGACCAACAGATAGATACAATTGACCGATTCTTTCCCAAGGCTCTTTGTGTCGGCTATATATATTCTTTTAATTTGTGAATTGATATTTTCACAAGTAAAAGTGATATTTTCACAAGTTTCAACTCACATGAATAATAAATGGTTCTCACACTTCTGTGAGAGAGAACTTGTAGAAATATCAATATGTACTTGTGGAAATAGCAATTCTCTTTAATTTTATCCCACAAGATACTGCAAATTACAGAAGAACTCGCTAAAAAAAGTTTCAGATTGACACCTCGGACAGTCCTACATATCCTGATCCGGAAACATATCCATTTTACTTTTGATTTTCTTATTAATAGATAAGGCCAGCTTATGTATTCAACCTTTTCCAAGGTGTATACGCACTGGTTATGTATCCATTTATTCACTGCACATACTGCAGCCAGAATAATGTATCCATGTTATAAGTTTGAGGATGGCTTATGAGCATCTCAAAATGGTGTGTATCCCTGTTCATAAGATGGTTTGTATGGGTTGGTGCAGTGGAATAGTGGATGAGTCTTTGGAGGGTGCTTGAAAGTGGCTCTTTTTTCTTGGACAATGGTTTGTGCGATTCTTAGGCTGAATAATTTGCAGAAGAGAGGTCATGGACTTAGAGTAGATGTGTGATGTGTGGATTTGTGGAAGTGACGGTTGATCACTTACTTTTACAATGTCACACAACTAGGAGTCTCTGAATCATTTTGTTCTGATGTGTGGTATCTCTTGGTTAATGCTGCATTCAATCAGTAAAAGATGTTCTAGGCTTGGCGCAGGATGAGGGTGAGGAAGGAAGGAAAGGAGAAGGCCGCGGGATATGGTGCCCCATAGTAATTATTTGGTAGACAACCTGGAAGGAACAAAATAATCATTATTGGAGGGAATGACAGGCTGAGTAACAAAATAATCGATATTGGTAGGGAAGCACAAGGCTGTTTACTGATATTTGGTTCCTTTTTTTGAGCCTTCTTTTCCTTTGGTTGTATGAGATGTCTGGGTTCCATTGTGGATTTTTGGGCTAATGAAGATATATTCTGGGTGGTTCCTTTCATAGTGTAGAGTCTTTTTACTTGTTTAGGGCATAAACCTATGCTTTGTATTCACCACTTTCTGGCACTTCTAATGAAATTATTTACTTATAAAAAATATTTTATAATGTTCTTTTAAAATATTTCTCCTCTTGACCTTTTGAGGATTCATTGTTACACATTAGTTGTTTCAATGCTATTACACATGGACTTTTCGTCTTATTTTTGACAAGAATTACATTGCTAAACCAGATTGCATGAGATATAGACTTGTCAAAAAAAAGAGAGTTGATATATGAAATATTTTGATTCACCATTTTCTATATCATCTTTGTGAATCAGCTTCAATATATTGCACTTTGTGGAACTGGTAACATGATTCTAGGAAGGTGCATATGAGCTCACTTGCATCCTCATAAAGCAAATAACATACCTGCATCAAGAGCATTTTATGTGCATCAACTTTCAGCTGAATCCGATTCTTCACTGCTTTACAGGTGGTGCTTGGAGGTGGTCAGGATGCATCAGCTGTTACAACAACTGATCATCGTGCTGGGAAGTTTGAAGCCAAATTTTATGACAAGGTAAAAGAACGCAGATATATCAATGAATGAAAAAGGTGGAAGGGTAACCTATTGATTTCTGAACTTCCTTGGTGACAGATCCTTCAAGAAGAAATCGGAGGTGTGAAAGGGCATTTTGGACCAATAAATGCATTGGCATTCAACCCTGATGGGAAAAGGTATTATTTTGTCTCTTTCTGTTACATCACATCACGTGCTGACCTTTTAATATGCTTATCTTTTGTATATTCCTTAAATCTATTTTAAATTTATGTTGAATTGTATGTGGCATTTTCTTCTGTTTATAATCATCTTTAGTTAATGAAGGTAGTTGTTTGTGTCTGTTTATATGGAGTTCGCAAACTTTCTTAACTTATAATAATGCAATTGACAGCCATGTTATTGAAAACTTTTGAGTTTTGAACCTTTTAAGTGATTATTTTGACGAAAAATAATTCTAGCTTTAAACTTTAAACGATCTCTCAAGAATCTGCATCAACTTGTGAGCATTGTCCTTGGACGTATTTTGTGTATTAGCTTCAAGATTCATTACAAAAATGAAAATGTATTACTAGAATAATTTTTCCATGTGGCAGGTTCTAGAGAAATTTTTTCTGCATATATGTATATATAGAATATGCGTACATGCAAGGTTTTTTCCCACTCGTCTTAGGATCTGGGGATTCCTTATCCTCCTCTACTGTTATTCTCTCTGCTTTATTAACAAAACTTTTTTTTTTTTCCAAAACACAGACAAATTTCATTGATTGTCGGTTTATCACTAAGCCACCTACACTTTCATATGATGTCAATGTTCCCCTGCTGTCTAATTCGTTTACACATTATTTCATTTTGAGGGTGTTTACAGATAAAAAGTCCTTTTACCCCAGTAAAATGTAAATAACACACTTACCTTGCCATGGGGTATATACATAATCAGTAAATATAATTTTTTTGAGGGGGTGGAGAGGGGGGGGAGTGGGGGTGGGGGTGTATACAGAATCACTGAATATTATTTTTTTGAATAAAAAATTTCTGAATTAGGGGTGAAAAGAATTTTGATTTTGATTTGGAATAAAATCTAGGTCGAAAAATGGTTAACCGGTTTGAACCTATATTTTTTTAAAAAAATATGGTTCCAAACCTTAACCTACTTAAATAAATAAAATAGTTAATCAATCCATTTGGTTCTAGTTAATATGGGTTGATCTAATAGTTAATCAACTATATTGCCAGGTCTAGACACCAACAAGATGCAGTTTCATTGTCTATTTGTTTATTTTCTTTTAGTACTCGCTTGAACACATTCTGCTTTCTGTAGAATTTTAATGTGATTATATTGCTCAGTTTCTAATACCGAATGTTTTTCCTTACTTTTAACTGTTTTGGTTACAGTTTCTCAAGTGGAGGAGAAGATGGTTATGTGCGATTACATCACTTTGATCAGGAGTACTTCAACATTAGGATTTAAATAAGGTGTTGAGGTTTCAAAATGTTCGGCAGCCTAGGCATTTTCAACATCAATCTATGTTAGGCAATTTTACCAAGTAATTCTTCTCATCCCTGTTTCTGTAGAGCATGGAATGATTGGTGTAGTTAGAAATTCAAATCGCATATGAACCTGTTTGGTTGTAGTTATTAGAATTCTAAAACCCCACATGATACGGGTTCGATTTCGGTTTCGGTTTCGGTTTCAAACCGGTCAACAATAATAATAAATACGTCAAATTCGTCATTATGTATAAGAAAAAAATCCAGATATTACTATGTAATTTCATGAGGAATGGGCAGCAAAAACAATTAAATATTAAACCATTTTACAAATAATAGGAAAAATTGAATAAGAGAAAGTGATATACAAAATTATGAGATTATATTTAAATAATAAGCTATACCAAATGGAACCTATACACTAAAGATTGATAAATTAGTATTCAAAGTACATACATTACACATCGCAATTATTTTTTAAAAATATAATTTATAAGAGCGGTACAGATTGAGCGATGGGGCAGCCTCCTAAAACCGCATTCAAATCGCATATGCAGCGTCTATATATTATTCTAAATACTAGTTTTCAAGGATTACGTTCATATAGAGATAATAATACTAGTAGTGGTGCACAAATGGCCTGCGGCATGTAGCCTGACCTTGATCCGGTCCGAGCCCGACTTGGTCAAAGCTCAATTTGGTCAAAGTCTGAATCGGTCAAAATTCAATAAGTACTATTCTAAATTCTAGTTTTCACATAAAACAGGAAAATAACTCAAAATTCAATACCGATGTCTATATATTATTCTAAATACTAGTTTTCAGGGATTACGTTCATATAGAGATAATAATACTAGGTGACTATTTACCTCCATATAAGTTACAGATTTTGAACCTCTTCTTTGGCTCTTAAGAGTTGAGCATCCAAGGCTACTCCTCCACACCATGCCTTGTTGTGGGGTAGTTTACTTGTGTACTAAAAAAAAAAATACTTGATCACAAATTACACCATGATTTTTTTAAGCTGAATTTATAATGTATTAAACTTACTTTAAAAAAAATATTTAATAATGGTTGTATATTTACTCTCTTTGGTATAAAAAATTAATAGAATAAATGTTAAAATGAGATTCAATATTACACATTAGTATTTTTATAGCCACATGTCGTTGTTGTTGTTATGTCATCAATTTCTGACCTATCCATTAGAGGTAATTAGAAAAAAATTAAAAGTTTAATCGTATAATTGAAAAAATTGAGAAGACAATCTTCAAAGTAGAAAAAAAAATTAAGAGTATAATCTCCTAATTGAAAAAATTGAGAAGATAATCCCCAAAATAGAAAAATATTAAAAATTCAAGGTATTAATCCATATTTAGGCGTATAAGAATATATCACAATTTTTTTGAACTAGCCTGGTTGAAGTGTCGTTTAAATGCAATTTTTTTTTTTTTTTTTTTGAGGAAAATACAGTATCTGATCATCTGAAAATCAGAACTGAAACACACAATTGACATTAAGTATATAATTAAAAGCACAAACTTAGTTTGGTTTAGTTTTAAAAAAACGCTTAACATATTATATTAATATTAAAAGACCGCTTATCATATCACGCGATTTAATTATATTAATATTAGTCGTGAACTTTATTATTAAATTAATATCCTAACTTATTTAATTATTTAAAATTGAAATTTAATAAAGTCACATGATTAATTATATTAATAATATATGTGAATTTGAAACATAATAATTGTAACATTAATTTAAAACTTTTAAAACTTTCATAAATCTATTCAATTAGAATTTCAAGTAAAATTTGTTAATATAAACACTAATATAGAATTTCATTACAAACTTAAATAAAATTAATATCACTGTTTTCTTATAATCATAACTAAATAAATCTACAATAATTCGCTCAAATATTCCGCTTAAAAAAAATTAATTAAAAGAACCTGCAATATATAATTCAATCATTAGTTATTCGAATAAATATTTAAATTTAATAACTACAATTATATTCTTGAAATCACAATTAATTTTTTTAATTATGAATATAATAAATTATTATTTATGCCACCTGTGCGAATCACTTAATTTGTGAGTGTGACTGTGACGCCCTTACAATAGGTATACATCACCCATTCTGAGTCTCCAAATACATGGTACAGAATAAACTACAACATCATTAATACAATTGTCGTGCAAAATACGACAACACAAATACTGTGAGTTTAAATATAAATATTGTCTTCTAGACAATATCCACACTCAAAAAAGTCCTCATTACACTTATTGATACACTATTTTACAAAATAGGGAGGACTACTATAACAACTGCCTTGGACCATCACTCCATACCCCGGCTAGTTCCTGCTAAATTCTCACATCCTGAGAAGAAAAATAGAACAAAAATGAAAAGGGTGAGCTCAACTAGCCCAGTAAAGAATATTATGACTAAGATAATATACACCAAATTATCCTTAGTCTTCAATATGTAAAAATCTGATAGAATATAATAGACAACAAATTTTAGATCAACAACTGCAGCGGAAACAACAATTCATTAGAAGAGTTAAGTAGAGAATGAAATCTACTATCATCTATGAATTTAAAAGTCTATCATCAATATTTTATCCCTGTAACATCAATCAATATACATCTTGAATCAAATATTCATCTTTGCACTACGAGCCAAAGATATTCATTTATATCACCAGTTGATCATGTTCATCTCAATACCTGTTCATCTTTGCACTACGGGCCTAAGATATTCATCAGGTAATCATTTATCTTTGCACTACAAGCCAAAGATATTCATCAAGTAATCATTCATCTTTGCACTAAAGGCCAAAGATATTCATCAAGTATCATCATTAAGGACTGGGGATGATAAAAAATATTTTAGAGAACGAATTCAATAAGATAAAAGGACAAAGATTAGAGACTCGTACTTTAGATAATCTAAGTTCAAAAACACTCTATAATAAATCATAATGGAGTAAAATTCAAGAATGAAGATCAAAACATGGATACAATCAAAGATAAATGCCATAATAGACATCTAGGACAAAGAAGAGAAAATTTTATTTTTCGGTGAATAGTGCCGTATTTGTGAATAGTGCTGTATACGTGAATAGTAACCCCGACACAAAAAGATAGAAATTCCACAATCAAACTCATATCAATATTTTAGCATAATGATATTGAAGAAAATAATATTATTTAAGAAGAAAATAACATCCCTTACCTCAAAATAACAGTATTTTTGATCGAAATATCGGATGTAAAGCCAAAGGAAACATGCACTGAATAGCAACTCTCAAAGTATGTAAATACTCATAAAAATACGCTCGACAATATAGAGAGAGAAAATGTGACGCCCCCAAAATAGGTATACATCACCCATCTTGAGTCGCCAAATACATGGTACAAAATTCAAATACAAACTAATAATACAGCAGTCGTGTGACGCCCCCAAAATTAGGTATACGTCACCCATCTTGGGTCGCCACTTACATGGTACATAAATTCAAATACAACTTACTAATATAAGCTGCTGTGGTATGCAATACGACATAAATCGTGAGTTTGAATACAAATATTGTCTACTAGATATTATACAAACTCAAAAGGAGTCCTCATTACAACTATTATCACACTATTTCACGAGAATAGTGAGGACTACTAATGCTATCCTCTCGGACCATTACTTACGTTCCCACTCGTCGTCCCGGCTATGTTCTCATTTCACGAAGAAACGGTAAGAAAAGAAAGGGTGAGCTCAACTAGCCCAAGAAGAAATATTATGACTAAGATAATGCGAATAAATTATCATTAGCCTTCAACATGTTAAACCGATAAAATACAATAGACAACCAGTTTAATCTGCGGTGGAATAAACAATCTATTAAAAGAGTCAAGTAGAGAATAAAGTCTACTATCTTTTAGGTTTTAAAAGGTTTTCATCAATTTTATCGTTGAGACTCGACAATAAATAAACCACCACATCTAATCATCCCCGTATCACCACGGCCAAGGATTTTCATCAAATTATCAATGGTCAAGCGACTATACCGAATCACCCCAGGTCATAATCATACCAAAACTATCCATCATCGTGCATTACGTGCCCTTTGAGGACTTTTGTCACATCATTTATATCAAGTCATGATTATACCGAATGATCCTCAGTCATAATCATACTAAGTTCATCTATGCACGTAAGCCAAAGATAACATAATATAACATGAGGATGATGACAATGACATAATAATTCAATAAAATAAGTTCAAGAATTATTTAATCCATGAATTATTAACGTCCAAATTGTCAACATGATCTTTTTTTAGAGTAAAATTCAAGAATGATCGGAAGAATATTTCCATGAAAAGATCTTCGGATGAAACGCAAATATCAAGGATATTCTACTAATTTCATGGAGTATAGAAGTCAAAGTTTTAACCAATTTGGTATAATAAAGAATGGAATAACAAAAGAAATCACCATGCATGCGGTATTGCGCATAGACAAAGTTATTCCAACGTAATAATAATAACGGAACCAAAGTTAGGTGAAATTCACACCAAGCGGGATGTTCCAACGAATAATAAAGATGGAACCGGATCCGGTGTAAAACACACGATAGGATATTCCAATGAATGATAAAGACGGAACCAGTCCTGTAAAACATATCTGAGAGCGAGATGTTCCAATAGATAATAAAAAGCAACCGTGTCCCGTAAAACACACGACAAGATGTTCCAATGAATAATAGAAGAATGTCACCAAGTATAGGGTAAATCACAGATACAAAAGTTATTCAACAATGAATAAATAAGAATGGAATAACATAAGGATTTCACCAAGTATAGGATATACGCAAGATATACAAGTTATGTATAGGGTATACCACTTTTACAGTTATTCCAACAAAATAATAATGAATGGAATAATGTAAGTTCTCTTCAAGAAGAAAGAATAACACCCTTACCGTAAAAAAACTCAATATAGAAGTAGTGAAGTAGCGAAATACTCTTCTTCTTTCTATAACTTTCTCTCTATAGCTTCTCTATAATTTCTCTCTAGAGTTTCAATGAATTAAGTAAGAAAATAATGAAGGAATGAGATTCTATTTATAGGAAAATGGAATGCATAAGAACTAATCCATGAACGGTCCAGATTGATTTACTTTAATCTGACGGTCCATATTTAAAGAAAAATCTTTTAAATAAAATATAATATATTCTATTTATATAAAACATTTTACTATGCAAACACTATGCAATACTATGCAAAACACTATGCAAAAACACTATGCAACACTATGCGTAATAAAATATAATATATTCTATTTATAGAATAACTTTAATAAAGTATTCTATTTTATATAAAAGATTTTTTCTGCTTTTATTACGTTAATAATACGAATAAAACAAAACGTCATTATCGCTTATAATAATTCATATTATTAATCGGCAATAATGGAATCAAACCGAGTGACTTCTCACATAAGCATCAATAATCAATACTGCAATGCTACTATGCAACCACACGTACATCGTACTTTTTACTAATGAGTAGTTCAACAAGAACTACGGTAAAACTTCCGCCGTTATTTCAATAAAATATTTTTGTCGTTTTCTCGATCCGACAATAATTACATTAGGGGTCCACCAATGATTGAGTAGTTGTACGAATATTCCCCGCTAAACCGAATATTCCCCACCAATCGAATATAATATAACCACTTGCATACTTTGCAAAAATTTATAAATACTACCCACAACTATAATATTATCTCAAATTCACACTATAATATTAAAATTATTTCACTAAATTTAAATCTTTATTGATAAAATCTGGGGTCTCACAATCTCCCTCCTTATGGAATTTTGCCCTCAAAATTAGGGTGCGATACGATATGATAAAGAGATGAGAATACCTTGAATACCTTTATCATTGAAAACATTTAATTCATCTTTGTAATCCGGCCAAGATATTCATTAACAATTCATCTTTGCACTACTGGCCAAAGATATACAACTCAGAAAACCAATAATCTTTGAGACTCGACTTAATAGTATCACGACCACGAATTATCCATGCACTCTTGGCCAAGGATATTTGTGTTTGTCAATTACTGATCATGATTATACCGAATAATCCTTGGTCATAATCATACCAAGTCTATCAATGCACTACTACCAAAGATGACTTTTACCACATCCATGAATTAATATTTCATTCTTTGAGACTCAAATTTCGATAATTAATCCATATCATCGAATCATCCCCGCACTATATAGGCGAGGATATTCATTAAGTATCACGACCACGAATTATCCATGCACTACTACCACGAGATAATCGTGTATTCATTAGTATCACGATCACAAATTATCCATGCACTACGACCAAAAGATAATTGTGTATTCATTAGTATCACGACCACAATTATCCATGCACTACTGACCAAAGATAATCGTGTATTCATTAGTATCACGACCACAAATTATCCATGCACTACTACCAAAGATAATCGTGTATTCATTAAGTATCACGACCACAAATTATCCATGCACTACGACCAAAGATAATTGTGTATTCATTAAGTATCACGATCACAAATTATCCATGCACTACTACCGAAGATAATTGTGTATTCATTAGTATCACGACCACAAATTATCCATGCACTACTACGAAAGATAATTGTGTTTTCAATTACTAATTATGATTATACCAACTTTGGCGCCCCCAAAATTAGGTATACGTCACCCATCTTGGGTCGCCACTTACATGGTACATAAATTCAAATACAACTTACTAATATAACTGCGTAAAGTATACAATCGACATAAAGCGTGAGTTTGAATACAAATATTGTCTACTAGATATTATACAAACTCAAAAGGAGTCCTCATTACAACTATTATCACACTATTTCACGAAATAGTGAGGGGACTACTAATGCTATCCTCCGGACCATTACTTCGCTTTCCCCGAGGCTCGTCCCAAATTTATGTTCTCATTTCAAGAGAATACGGTGAAAGAAAAGGGTGAGCTCAACTAGCCCAAAAGAAATATTATGACTAAGATAATGCAAAATAAATTATCATTAGCCTTCAACAAAGTGTTAAACCGATAAAATACAATAGACAACCCGGTTTAACTGCAATGGAATAAACAATCTATTAAAAGAGTCAAGAGAGAATAAAGTCTACTATCTTTTAGGTTTTAAAAGGTTTTCATCAATTTTATCACGAGACTCAAACAATAAATAAACCACCACATCTAATCATCCACATACCTACCGGTCAAGGATTTTCATCAAATTATCAATGGTCATGACTATACCGAATCACCCCTCGGTCATAATCATACCAAAACTATCCATCAACGCATTACAGAGCCCAATGAGGACTTTTGTCACATCATTTATATCAAGTCATGATTATACTGAATGATCCTCGGTCATAATCATACTAAGTTCATCTATGCGTAAGCCAAAGATAACATAATATAACATGAGGATGATGACAATGACATAATAATTCAATAAAACAAGTTCAAGAATTATTTAATCCATGAATTATTAACGTCCAAATTGTCGACATGATAATCGTTTCGTAGAGTAAAATTCAAGAATGATCGGAAGAATATTTCCATGAAAAGATCTTTGGATGAAACGCAAATATCAAGGATATTCTACTAATTTCATGGAGTATAGAAGTCAAAGTTTTAACTAACCGGGTATAATAAAGAATGGAATAACAAAAGAAATCACCATGCATGCGCGATTGCAGATGTAGACAAGTTATTCCAATGAATAATAATAACGGAACGGTCGGTGAAATTCACACCGCGGGATGTTCCAACAGAATAATAAAGATGGAACCCGGTCCTGTAAAACACACGATAGGATATTCAACAGAAATGATAAAGATTTTAACCGGTCGGTCCTGTAAAACACATGCATGTGATGTTCCAACAAAATAATAAAAAAGCGGAACGGTCCCATGTAAAACACATGCATGTGATGTTCCAACGAATAATAGAAGAATGTCACCAAGTATAGGGTAAATCACAGATACAAAGTTATTCCATCGAATAAATAAGAATGGAATAACATAAGGATTTCACCAAGTATAGGATATCTTGCATATACGAGGTTATGTATAGGGTATACCACTTTTACAAAAGTTATTCCAACAAAATAATAATGAATGGAATAATGAAGTTCTCTTCGAAGAAGAAGAATAACACTCTTACCGTAAAAGAACCGAATATAGAAGTAGTGAAGTAGCGAAATTCTCTTCTTCTTTCTATATAACTTTCTCTATAGCTTCTCTCTATAATTTCTCTCTCTAGAGTTTCAATGAATTAAATAAGAAAATAATGAAGGAATGAGATTCTATTTATAGGAAAATGGAATGCATAGTAACTAATCCATGAACGGTCCAGTTGATTTACTTTAATCGACGGTCCATATTTAAAGAAAAATCTTTTAAATAAAATATAATATATTCTATTTATATAAAAACATTTTACTATGCAAACACTATGCAATACTATGCAAAATACTATGCAAAACACTATGCAACACTATGCATAATAAAATATAATATATTCTATTTATAGAATAACTTTAATAAAGTATTCTATTTTATATAAAAGATGTTTCGCTTTTATTACGTTAATAATACTGAATAAAACAAACGTCATTATCGCTTATAATAATTCATATTATTAATCGACAATAATGGAATCAAACCGAGTGACTTCTTACATAAGCATCAATAATCAATACTGCGCGTCTACTATGCAACCACCACACATATTATCGTACTTTTACTACTGAAAGTAGTTCAACAAGAACTACGGTAAAACTTCCGCCAATTATTTCAATAAAATATTTTTGTCGTTTTCTCAATCCGGCAATAATTACATTAGGGTCCACCAATGATTGAGTAGTTATGCGAATATTCCCTCGCTAAACCTAATATTCCCACCAATCGAATATAATATAACCACTTGCATACTTTGCAAAATTTATAAATACTACCCACAACTATAATATTATCTCAAATTCACACTATAATATTAAAAATTATTTCGACTAAATTTAAATCTTTATTGATAAAATCTGGGGTCTCACAAGTCTTGTAAAATACGACAAAACATATGCTGTGAGTTTAAATACAAATATTGTCTTCTAGACAATATCCACTCTCAGAATAGGTCCTCATTACATTTATTGTCACACTATTTAACAGAATAGTGAGGACTACTAGCTAATACTATCATCCGGACGATCACTCCGGATTCCCCAGGCTAGTTCCACTTTCGTTCTCATTTCACGAAGAAAACGAAGAAAGAAAATGGTGAGCTCAACTAGTCCAAAAAAAATATTATAACTAAGATAATGCGAGAATAAATTATCGTTAGTCTTGAACAATGTTAAACCGATAAAATACATTAGACATCAAGTTTAAGCTGCGGCGGATCAAGTAATCCATTAAAAGAGTCAGTAGAGAATAAAATCTACTATCTTTTATGATTAAAAAGGTTTTCATCACTTTTATCGCCGAGACTCATTAAATAAATAATCCACATCATCCACGCTTCTACTGACGAGGATATTCATTAGGGTCGCGACCACAAATTCCATGCACTACGGGCCAAGGATATTTGTGTATTCATCAATGGTCATGATCATGCCAACAACCATCCATCAATGCACTACGACCAATGAGGACTTTTACCACATCACTTGTTACATTACGGTCATGATTACACCGAATAATCCCTGGTCATAATCATACCAAGTCCATCCATGCTCTACAGGCCATAGATGACTTTCAATAAAAATAATAAAAATATAAACATGAGGATGATGATAATGATATAAGAATTCAATAAAACAAGTTCAAGAATTAAGTTATTCAGGAACTAATAACGTCCAAATTGTCAACATGATACTGCTTTGTAGAGTAAAATTCAAGAATGCTCAGAAGAATATTTCGGATGAAGCGCAAATATCAAGGATATTCCACTAATTTCATGGAGTATAGAAGTCAAAATTTTAACCAACTGAGAATAATAAGAAATGGAATAACAACAGAAATCACCATGCATGCGGTACTTCGCATAGACAGGTTATTCCAACAGAATAATAATAACGGAACCAGTCGGTGAAAATCACACAAGCGAATGTTCCAACAGAATAATAAAGAATGGAATAACAACATAAATCACCATGTAACGTGCGATTGCTTGGTATACAGTTATTCAGCGAAATAATAAATACTGAGAATAATAAAGATTGGAACCAAATCCGTGTAAAACACACGAGCGTGGATATTCAACGGAATAATAAAGACAGAATAATAAAGACGAAACCAGGTCCGATGTAAAGCACAGACAGGATGTTCCAACGGAATAATAAAGACAGAATAATAGAAGAATGTCACCAAGTATAGGATAGACCGCGTATACAGGTTATGTATAGGGTATGCATCGTATACAGGTTATTCCAACAGAATAATAAAGAATGGAATAACATAAGGATTTCACCAAGTATAGGGTAAGCCACGTATACAGGTTATTCCAACAGAATAATAAGAAATGGAATAACAACAGTTCTCTTCATGAATAAAAAAGAATAACACCCCTTACCTTAAAAGAAACTGAATATAAGAGTAGTTAAGTAGCGAATAATACTTTTTCTTTCTCTCTCTACACAGTTTATCTCTCTGAGAGTTCAGATGAATTCATAAGAAAATAATGAAGGAATGAACTTATTTTATAGAAAAATGGAATGCGTAGTAACTAACTCATGAAACGCAGTCCGGATCGATTTACTTTAATCGGACGGTCCATATTTAAAGCAAAATCTTTTAAATAAAATATAATATATTCTATTTATAATTTTACTATATGCACATTATCACTATGCATAATAAAATATAATATAACCTAATTATTATCAAATAAAATGAATAACTTTATAAAAGTATTATGTTTTATATAAAAAGATATTTCGTTTTATTACGTTAATAATACTAATAAAACAAAACTTATAAATCAACAATAATTGAATCAAATAATGTGAGATCTTATCAACACACTATTTTAGCAATAATTGAATAAAACGGAGTGACTTCTCACATAAACATCAATAATCAATACCGGTATTGCTACTTATGCGACCACGCGTATTCTTGTACTTTTACTCTAGGAGTAGTTCAACAATATCAAAAAACTTCCGCCGTTATTTTTATAAAATATATTTTTGTCGTTTTCTCAATCCGAATGATTAATTACATTGTGGGGTCCATTAATGATTGAGCTAGTTAAATGCGAATATTCCCTGTTAAACCGAATATTCTCCGACCACTCGAATATAATATAACAACTTGTATACTTTGTAGAATTTATAAATACTACCCACAACTATAACATTATTTCAAGTTTATTCCATAATATTAAAAAAATGATATTTATAAAAATTCATTTTATTCAAAAAGTTGGGTTCTTACAACCTCCCTTCTTAAGAAATTTAGCCCTCGAAATTAGAATTGCGACGTACACAGTATATCGAAGAGGTAAGGATACCTTGATTTCATTTGATTCTAACTCCGAGGTCATTTCCTCGACATCGTGGTTTCTCCACAAAACTTTGACTTGAGGTATAACCTTGGAGCGTAAAATATGTTCCTTCTTATCCAAGATTTGAGCAGGAACCTCTTCATACGTTAAGTCTTCCGCTATTTAAATCAGGTTCTAACTTCAATGATGTGGTTCGGATCTTTCACATATTTACGTAACATGGATATGTGAAAAAGCGTTATGAACACGAGACATACTTGGCGGTAAAAGCGAGTCTATAGGCCCGCGAGTTCCTACCCGATCGAGGATTAAAATGGGCCATGAATCGAGGATTGAGCTTTCCTCTCTTTCCAAATCTCGTAACTCCTTTCCAAGGAGCGACACGTAACAACACACATGATCTCCTATATTGAATTTCACGTCCTTTCGATGAAGATCGGCATAACTCTTTTATCGATTTTGTGAGGTTTTTTATGTTGTCGGATCGTTTGAATCTTTTCCGTAGTCATACGTACCAACTCCGGTCCCATCAACGTTGCTTCACCACCTCATCCCAAAGATATCTTGGAAGCGACACTTTCTTCCGTCTGCGCCTCGAATGGAGCCATGCGATACTTGCTTGATAAGCTGTTGTTGTAGGAAAACTCCACCAATGGTAAGAACTTATCCCAACTTCCCTTGAAGTCGAGGACACAGAGTCTTAATAAATCTTCTAGAGTTTGAATAGTCCTCTCGATTGTCCGTCCCGTGCGAGGATGATATCTTAAACTAAATCATAAATTCGTGCCCATAGCTTTTTGCAAACTAACCCAAAATCGTGAAGTGAATCTTGGGTCTCGATCGAAAACTATGGATCTTGGCATACCATGCGCGATCTTACAATCTCGTTTATGTACATCTGAGCAAGGCGTTCAAGTGTATAAGTTTCTCGTATTGGTAAGAAATGAAGCGGACTTGGTCGATCTATCAATAATGACCCAAATCGCATCTATGCCTTGAGAAATCTTGGGAAGACCGATGCTTGAAATCCATGGTAATGTGCTCCCACTTCCATTCTGGAATTTCAAGTGGTTCTGCAATGGACCTTTTGGCACTTGATGCTCGCGCTTGACTCGTTGACAAGTTAGACACCTTGAGATAAACAATATTATCTCTCTCTTCATATTGCTCCACCAAAATGTATGACGAAGATCACGATACATTTTGGTACTCCCAGGATGGATTGCAAACGGTGTGTTGTGAGCCTCCATCATGATTTTATACTTTAAGTCAGAATCATTAGGAACACAAAATCTGGAGTTGACTCGAAGTATTCCTTCATCATCGATTCTTGCTTCCGGCATAGCACCTTCTTGCACTTTCTTCCTCATACGCATCAGCTCCAGGTCTGTAGTTTGAGCAGCTTTAACTTTATCAATTAAAGTCGGTTCTACTCGAATATTCGCCATCATCACGTGGGTCCCTGGAGTCTTTATCTCTATTTCCATCCTTTGCAAGTCATACAAAATGGGCCTTTGCGTTGACAATATTGCACTTTCGTGCCGCGTATGATCTTCTACTTAATCGTCGGCTACCACGTTAAACTTTTCTAGGATGGTATTGGATGGTATGATCATAATCTTTCAATAGTTCAAGCCAACGCGTCGTTGTCGCGTGTTGAGTTCCTTTTGAGTGAAAAATATTTGAGGCTTTTATGATCCGTAAAGATCTCCACTTTCTCCCCATACTGAGTAATGCCTCTAAATCTTTAGTCTGCGAAAACAACAATTTACCAACTCTAGATCATGAGTAGGATAATTCCTCTCATATTCTTTGAGTTATCGTGAGGCGTAAACTATGACTTTCCCATGTTGCATGAGAACACATCCTAACCCTTTGCTAGAAGCATCACTTGTAGATGACAAATCCCTCCGAACCGGATGGTATTGTCGAAAGCAGTCTTTGAAATGAGTCTCCTCTTGAGTTCTTGAAAACTCTTCTCACATTCCTCGCTCCAATAGAACTTTGTATCTTTCAAGTCACCGAAGTTAATGTAGTAGCAATTTGAGAAAACCCTTCTACGAATCTCCGATAATAACCAATTAAAGCCGAGAAAGCTACGTCACTTGATCCACTAATTTAGGTTGCTCCCACTTTGAATAGCTTCAATCTTTCTTTGGGTCCATAGATATTCCATAACTTGATACCACGTGCCCAAGGAATTCTACTTCGTCGAGCGAAACTCGCATTTCTTCAACTTGGCATAAAGCTTATATTCACGAAGCTTTTGGAGTATCTCGACCTCAAAGTGTTGCTTCATGATCTTCACGGGTTTTGGAATATATGAGGATGTCATCAATAAAGACGACCACAAAGTGATCCAAATATTCCTTGAATACTCGGTTCATCATATCCATGAAGGCGGCGGGGAGCATTAGTCGATCAAAAGACATGACTAGGAATTTATAATGCCGTCTGGGGATTACGAAAGCCGTCTTTGGAATATCATCGGTTCTAATCTTCAATTGGTGATATCCAAAGCGAAGATCAATCTTTGAAAAGAATTTAGCTCCTTGCTGGCTAGGTCAAATAGGTCATCAATCGTGGGCAATGGGTAACTATTTTTGATGGTGACATGATTCACTCCAGATAATCAATCTGAAGTCGCGTACTCCCATCTTTCTTCTTCACGAATAAAATAGGAGCACCCCAAGGAGAAGTACTAGGACGAATAAAGCCATGTCTAACAATTCCTGTAGTTGGGTCTTTAACTCACGAAGTTCAATAGGAGCCATTCGATATGGGGCTTTGGAAATGGGCTTTATCTCAGGGTTCAAGTCGATACAAAATTCAATTTCACGCTTTCTGGGGGGTAGGCGAAGTTCTTGAGAATACGTTAGGAAATTCATTAACAATAGAAATATCATTCAAAATTGACGTATTTTTATTTAGATCTGTGACATGAGCTAAGAAAGCTTGACATCCGTTTTTTAATAAACAAATAGCTTTATGGCTTGAGATGACTGTGATTGATTTTAATGGTTTAGTTGCTTGAATTCGCATAATAGGTTGATTAGAAATATGAAAGCTAACAACCTTACGAAATTAATCAATTTTTGCATGATGAGTAGTTAACCAATCAATCCCTAGAATCACATCAAATGCAAGTATTTTCAAAGAAATAAGATCGACGAGTAACGTCAAGGTTACCAATTTGAATCAATCAAGACTTATAAACCGTGGATGTAATGAAGGTTTCTCTAATCGAGTTTCAACGAGATAAATCAAAATCCAATTTCTCGGTCAAATTTAAGCGTTGGCGTAAGTAGGAGAAATGAAAGAGTGGGTAGAACCGATGTCGAATAAAGTATAAACTTATTTAGAGTTTATGATAAGCTTACCGTGATGACCTCGTTCGGGTTTCTTGCTTTCTGGGGAGGTCACAACAAACGCTCTCCCTTGTACTTTCTACCGGCTTTGACTTTTTACGGGACGACCTTTGGTGCCTCTATCCCACCGGACTTGTCTTGATTGCCGCGACAAAAATAGGGCGGTGTCCTTCTTTCCACAGTTGTAACATGCCTTGGATGGCATCGCATGCAGATTGGGGCCGATGTGTCCCTCTTCTCCACACTTGAAGCATATGATGGGTGGTCGTTCTCCTTCCTTAACGACGGTCTTGATCTTTGACGTCTTTCCATCATTGTTGAATCTCCTCTTCTTGAAATGTCCATTTTTATTATTTTGGCCATGATTACCACCAAAGTGGTTACCATTTACGGCACTGTTGATTCCTCCACGCTTGTTGTCCACCGCTTGATGGTATTACTCACTTGGTATTATCATTTTGCCGTTTTGCTCTCCTTTGGATGGTTTGACTCATTATCGCGCTCCAATAATTGAGCCCTATTAACAACATTCGAATACAAACACAGTTTATGAGAGATAAGATATTGATGTATCTCAGGTTTCAAACCTCTTAAAAATATTCGTGTCATTCTCTCCCATTATCAACCAAATGAGGCCTTAAAGGGACAACTTCGGCAAACTTGGCTTCGTCTTTGCGACACGGTCGTAATTGTTTTGCTCCGACTTGATGAACTCTACCTCTTTCATGTGAGCGAATACTTTCGGAAAAGTACTTGTCGTTGAATGATTCTTGGAACTTCTCCCAAGACATCTTGGTCACGGCGGAGTTGAGTACGCTTTCTGATTTCCACCGATGTCTGCCTCTGCACGCAACATGTAGGTGGCAAAGGGAACCTTTTGCTCCTCGGAGCATCCCAAGACATCAAATATCTTGTTGATCTGTTTAATCCACGTCTCCGCCTTAAGTGGTTTTGGCTCTCCAAAAAACTCCGGTGGTCCCAGTTCCTTGAACTGCTTAGCGGTGACCGTCCGAGAGTTGCCAGTGTTTCCACCTGCATTTTGGACAAGAGCCCCTCTCGCCTGATGTTGCATGAATTGCATAAAGCCTCTGAACATTCCATCGTTCATCATTTGGTCAGTGTTGTTGTTTGCCTGAGGAATGTCTCCTTCCTGATGCACATTATCCACGATTATTGATCTGTGGAGACTCAGCGGTCTCACATGCTCTCCATTGATGTTCTCAACATTCTCGGATGCCATTTTCAAATACTGCCACAAAACAAGAGTTAAATAACATATCACATATTATCCTTATACTCTGACCGACCAATTAAAATACCAAATAAACTTAGGTAGGTCATATTAGTGAAAGAATTCCCCGTCTCTCTCCTCCTAGTTCTTGTCTCACACCTTATCCAGGGATCATATCTCTAAGCTTTGATACCAACTGTGACGCCCTCAAAATAGGTATACATCACCCATCTTGAGTCGCCAAATACATGGTACAAAATTCAAATACAAACTAATAATACAACAGTCGTGTAAAATACGACAAAACATATGCTGTGAGTTTAAATACAAATATTGTCTTCTAGACAATATCCACTCTCAGAATAGGTCCTCATTACAATTATTGTCACACTATTTAACAGAATAGTGAGGACTACTAGCTAATACTATCATCCGGACCATCACTTCAGTTCATGACTAAATCCCAGCTACGTTCTCATTTCTCAAGAAAACGGTGAAAGAAAGGGTGAGCTCAACTAGCCCAAGAAGAAATATTATAACTAAGATAATGCGAAATAAATTATCGTTAGTCTTCAACAATGTTAAACCGATAAAATACAATAGACATCAAGTTTAACTACGATGGATCAAGCGATCCATTAAAAGAGTCAGTAGAGAATAAAATCTACTATCTTTTATGATTAAAAAGGTTTTCATCACTTTTATCGCTGAGACTCGACTTAAATAAATAATCCACATCATCCACTGCTTACGCCAAGGATATTCATTAGGGTCAATGACACAAATTCCATGCACTCTACGGGCCAAGGATATTTGTGTATTCATCAATAATCATGATCATGCCAACAACCGTCCATCAATGCACTACTACGATGAGGACTTTTACCACATCACTTGTTACATTACGGTCGTGATTACAATCAATAATCCACAGTCATAATCATACCAAGTCCATCCATGCTCTACAGGCCATAGATGACTTTTAATAAAAATAATAAAAATATAAACATGAGGATGATCACAATGATATAAGAATTCAATAAAACAAGTTCAAGAATTAAGTTATTCAGGAACTAATAACGTCCAAATTGTCAACATGATACTGCTTTGTAGAGTAAAATTCAAGAATGCTCAGAAGAATATTTTCACGAAAATCTTTGGATGAAGCGCAAATATCGAGGATATTCCACTAATTTCATGGAGTATAGAAGTCAAAATTTTAACCAACCGAGAATAATAAGGAATAGAATAACAACAAAATCACCATGCATGCGGTGCTTCATGAGACGGGTTATTCAACGAGAATAATAATAACGGAACCGGTCGGTGAAAATCACACCCAAGCGGGATGTTCCAAATGAGAATAATAAAGAATGGAATAACAATGAAAATCACCATGCATGCGGTACTTGGCGTGGCGAGGTTATTCCAATGAATAATAAATCTGAGAATAATAAAGAGCGGAACCCGGTGCGGTGTAAAACACACGATGTGATATTCCAATAGAATAATAAAAGAAAGAATGAACCCGGTCCTGCGTAAAACCTGAATGACGAGATGTTCCAACGGAATAATAAAGACGAGAATAATAAAGAATGTCACCAAGTATAGGGTGAGAGCGATATCTGAGTTATGTATAGGGTATGCCTCGATACGAGTTATTCAACGAATAATAAAAAGAATGGAATAACATAAGGATTTCACCAAGTATAGGGTAAGCCACGTATACAGGTTATTCCAACAGAATAATAAGAAATGGAATAACAACAGTTCTCTTCATGAATAAAAAAGAATAACACCCCTAACCTTAAAAGAAACTGAATATAAGAGTAGTTAAATAGCAGAATACTTTTCTTCTTTCTCTCTTACAGTTTATCTCTCTAGAGTTCAGTGAATTCATAAGAAAATAATGAAGGAATGAACTTCTATTTATAGAAAAATGGAATGCATAGTAACTAACTCATGAACGGTCCAGATCGATTTACTTTAATCTGACGGTCCATATTTAAAGTAAAATCTTTTAAATAAAATATAATATATTCTATTTATAATTTTACTATGCAAAACACTATGCAACACTATGCATAATAAAATATAATATAACCTAATTATTATAAAATAAAACGAATAACTTTATAAAAGTATTATTTTTTATATAAAAGATGTTTACATTTTATTACGTTAATAATACTAATAAAACAAAACTTATAAATCAACAATAATTGAATCAAATAATGTGAGATCTTATCAACAACTATTGTAGCAATAATTGAATAAAAGCGAGTGACTTCTCACATAAACATCAATAATCAATACCGTGTGTCTTACTTATGCAACCACGCGTATTCTTCGTACTTTTTACTACCGAGTAGTTCAACAATGATCAAAAACTTCCGTAGTTATTTCCATAAAAAATATTATTGTCATTTTCTCAATCAAATGATAATTACATTGTGCTAGGGTCCACCAATGATTGAGTAGTTGTATGAATATTCCCCTTAAACCGAATATTCCCTGACTAATCCAATATAATATAACAACTTACACACTTTGCAGAATTTATAAATACTACCCACAACTATAACATTATTTCAAGTTTATTCCATAATATTAAAAAAATGATATTTATAGAAAATTCATTTTTATTCAAAAAGTTGGGTTCTTACAGAAAACTTATGTTTCTGGTGTGATTTTCAATTCTAACTTAAGCGCCTATTTATAGGAAAATGCTAGAACGCCATAGGAGACTAAAATAATAAAATAATATTATTATTATTATTATTTTTCTTATGCATGCCAAGCTAGACCAAAACTTTAGCCACCACAAGTGGGGCCCACCAAAAATCAGCCACTTTTCCCAACAACCAAAAGTGGGTCCCACATTCTAGAAATCTCCACCAAAATAAAACAATTTTTGAATCAATCACCTCTTAAAATTTATAACAAATCATGCGTTAATTTTTAATGGTTCAAAATTTGTGGACATATACTCAACTTATATATGTAAAGCATATCTAAAAATCACAACGATCGGATTAAAATTTATAACTCAAGCAATATAGCTTAAGAACACTGATTTTTTGGATTATGAGTCCTTTGGACCAGTTTCATTCAAACAGTCACCATGAAAAATTCACAAAGAATTTTTGGGTGATTCAAATTTCTACGGTTAGCTTACTTCCAGGGCTTTCATTTGATATATGGCTCATCAACTAACTCATTATACACAAAGAGTTATGGATTTTATAAAATCAAGTAATAAACTAATTTTTCTGAAAATCCCATATTTTGATCTTAATTTTGACAAAATACTGATAAAACACCTCATCTTTAATTCCTTCATTTACAACCACATAAAATATATCCATCATTTATATCCACATAAAATAAATATTTTCTTATCATATAAATCAATAAATAATTATTCACAAATAATATTACAGAATCACAATAATGACAACCAGTAGCCGCTCCTGAGGATGAGGGCTTTTCTCGATAAGGATTTCTCCTTCTTCGGGCGCTTGCAATTAGGTGACCAAACCTCTCCTCGATGTAACTTTCTAGAAATTGCCAATAATGCTATCTAATAATATTATTCAAATAATATGAATTATTGATATGATAATGAGAAATATTGTGCAGTGACAATTATTGAAACAACAATAATATAAAATATCAACGCAATAATTATTGAACCAATAAAATAAAATATTGAACAGTAATTACTGTAATAATTATTGAGTAGTGTCTTCATACGTAAGAATCAATAATTCAAAATACTATGTAATACCGGTAATATCTTTATGCGACCACGCCAGACATCGTATTTTAACCACCGTAATCCAACAAAGGTTAATTACTAATAATCACGCACATTATTTATAAAAACTCAAATTTGTCATTTTCTTCATCCGACAATTATTTTGTTATGGGGCCCACAATGGTCGCAGTAGTAAATGCATTTAATATTTCTAATACCAACAAGAATATTCCACGACCAAACTAATATTCCCCGATAAAATGAATATTTTATAACCACTTGCTTATTTTGTAAAATTTACACATTTCACCTATAACCAAAATATTATATCAAATTAACTCCTTATTATTTCAAGATAATGAATAGAGGAAATTCAATTTTATTTATATATTAAAAAAAGAATTCGGGGTCTTACAACCTCCTCTTCTTATGAAATTTCATCCTCGAAATTGACGCACGCACCTGGTATTTCGAAAAGGTGAGGATACCTCGCTTTCATTTTTTATTCTAACTCCCTGGTCATTTCTTCAATAGCATGGTTCCTCCACAAAACCTTAACTTGTGGTATAACCTTTGTCCGTAGGACATGCTCTTTCCTATCCAAGATCTTGACAGGTACCTCCTCGTACGTTAAATCTTCGGCTATCTCATCTGGTTCTAACTCAATAATGTGGTTTGGATTGTCCACATATTTATGTAACATCGATACGTGAAAAACGTTAAGAATACGCGACATACTTAGCGTTAAGGCGAGTCTATAGGCCACAGTTCCTACTCGATCGAGGATTTCAAATAAATCAAAGGTTTGAGCTTTCTTCTCTTCATCGACTCTTATTTCTAGAATAACGCCTTCTTGCACCTTCTTCTTTATATTCATCAGCTCCGGTGTGTAGCTTGAGCGGTTTTAACTTTATCAATTAAAGTCGATTCTACTCGTATATTTGACATCATCACGTGGGTCCCTAGAGTCTTTAACTCTATCTTTATCGTTTGTAAATTATACAAAATAGGTCTTTGTGTTCGACAATATCTCACTCGTACTCGCATACGATCTTCTACTTAATGCGTCAGCTACCACGTTCGCTTTTCCAGGATGGTATGGTCAGAACAGGTGCCGAAATGAGTCTCCTCTTGAGTTCTTGGAAGATCTTCTCACATTTCTCACTCTATTCAAATTTTGTATCTTTTCGAGTCAGCTAAGTTAATGGAGTAGCGATTCGAAAAAATCCTTCCACGAATCTCCGATAGTAACCAACTAAGCCTAGAAAGCTAGATATTTTGATTACTGACTTAGGTTGCTCTCAACTGTGACTCATATCCCAATCTTGGATATCACATCACAATAGCACCTATCGTTTTACCTCCACACAAATATAGCGTCCCCTATGGAGAGTCTGGCTTTGGTGCATTCCACAAAGGAAGTCACCAGATAGAGGCTCGGGTACCAACTCTTGTACTTGGGTTTTTAACTCCTGAAGTTCAATAGGAGCCATTCGATATGAGATTTTAGAAATTGGTTTTGTACCGGGTTCAAAGTCGATACAAAATTCAATATCACGCTCTAGGGGTAGGCCAGGAAATTCTTCAGGAAATACGCCAGGAAATTCACTAACAACAGAAATATCATTCAAATCTGACGTATTTTTGTTTAAATCCATGAAATGGGCTAAGAAAGCTTGACATCCGTTTTTCAATAAACGAATGGCTTTATGGCTAGATATGAAAGTGTTTGACTTCAATGGTTTGGTTGCTTTGAATTCGCATAACAGGTTGGTTAGGAATATGAAAACTAACAACCTTACGAAAATAATCAATTTTGGCATGATGAGTAGTTAACCAATCGATCCCTAAAATCACGTCAAATGCAAGTATCTTTAAAGAGATAAGATCAACATGTAATGTGATTGTGCCCACTTGGATCAAACAAGATTTATAAACAGTGGATATGATAAAAGTTTCTCCTAACGGAGTCTCCACAGATAAGTCAAAGTCTAATTTCTCCGGAGTCAAGTTTAAACGTTGAGCACAAGCAGAGGAGATAAAAGAATGGGTAGAACCGGTATTTAATAAGGTATAGATTTCGCAAGAATTTATAATTAACTAACCCGTGATACCTTCGTTCGGGTTCCTCGCGTTTTGGGCAGTCACGACAAACGCTCTTCTAGAAACCGCTGACTTTGTTTTGTCCGTATCCGCCTTTGGTGCCACCGTCCCTGCTGGACATGATTTCGCTACAAGACAAAATCGAGCTATGTGACCGTCTTTTCCATAACTAAAACATACCTTGGAAGGCTGTGAATAGTTTGGACTTATATGTCCCTCCTTTCCGCATCTGTATCATCTAACTGACGGTCGTTCTCCTCCCCTAGAATTTGTTCTTTGGTCTTTGGTCTTTGCTTTCTACCGACGTCTTCCCGTCATCGTTAAATCTTCTCTTCTTGAAATTTCCACTTGAATTATTTCTTCTATTATCTTGGCCATGATTACCACCGAAGTGGTTACCATTTCTGGCATGATAATTTCCTCCACAATGGTTATCATTGTTCCGATGATCGTTGCCACTGGTTCGATTATCATTGAGTTGTTGGTCGTTATTCTTCGGTTGAGCCGACTCATTATCGCCCTCCAATAACTGAGCCCTATTCACAACATCTGAATATAAACAAAGTTTGTGAGAAATGAGGTATTGATGTATTTCGGGTTTCAAACCTCGCAGAAACATTCACGTCATTCTCTCCTCATTATCAACCAAATGGAATGCAAATCGGGACAACTCGGCAAACTTAGCTTCATACTACGACACGTTCATATTGTTTTGCTCCAGCTTGATGAACTCTACCTCCTTCATGTGATGAATACTGTAACGACCCCAAAATAGGTCCATTCCATCCAACCCATTCTGAGTCGCCAAATATATGGTACGGAAAACAACTACAACTTCATTACAACAATTGTCGTGCAAAATACAACAACACATATCTTTGTGAGTTTGGATACAAATATATACCAATCAGAAGACGTCACAATGACACCTTACATAAAGGTATAGTCAAAAACCTGCTTTAGAAATTAGAATCTTTGGGAAGTGCTCAAGAAACCTTTGTACATGGGAGGCCATGCTTTTTAGGTTATGGTAGATATCATATACCACGTAATTATCCTTGGTTGACCCAATAGACCCCAAAGAAAAAACGAGAAGATTACTATCATATTCTTCCCAATGGTGAGTCTTCTCTTGACATATCATTATCTCCACTGTCTCTAATTGGGTATTATACTCCAAACAAACACTAAGATTATATAGGTAGTGCTTGTAAATATACTCAAAGAAGTGGATGAGCACAACCATGTCTTATGATAACACGAGTTTGTATGTCATTAGACATCTTGTATGATAGTGACAAAACACCCTTCCAAAGTTGGGTTACCTTCACCCTATTTAATTCACCAAAATAACTATTAAATGATGTATAAAATACAACACACTAAAGTCCTCAATAAAATTATTTCCATACTCTTTAGGGAGAACCTCAACAACTATAAACCACCGCTCTATTCCCTTGTTATCCCCGGCCAACCCAAATACACTTTTATTACACGAAAGGAATTGTGAAACAAAAGGGTGAAACACAACTAGCTCAATAAAAGAATATTATAACTAAAGATACATAAATTATCAATAGTCTTCATCAATAATAAATCGGAGATTTAGAACATATGGTAGATGATAAAACTTTTCAACCATAGTTGCGATTGGAACGAGCGATCCATTAAAAGAGTCAAATAGACTATAAAGTCTATTGTCTTCTCCACGTTAAAAGTCCACCAACAATATTTTATCCTGTAACATCAATCAACAGTTCTTTTCCACAATCATATGAATAACTCATAATCATAATTATGATTCTAAATTCCTCTTCTCATCCGGTATGAAGATAATTTTCATCACCGTCTTTACACTCGAAACATCAAATATCATGGTTATACCAAATCACAGTTCTGCTCATAATCATACTAATAAATTCATCTTTGCACCACAGGCCAAAGATATTCATCAATCAGCTTCATCTTTACACTACATGCCAAAGATATTCAACAACAAGTCATCTTTGCATTACGAGCCAAAGATATTCATCAATAATTCATCTTTGCACTACAAAGCAAAAGATATTCAACAACAAAGTCATCTTTGCATTACGAAAGCAAAAGATATTCATCAATAATTCATCTTTTGCACTACAAAGCTAAGATATTCATCAACAAGTCATCTTTTCACTACGAGCCAAAGATATTCATATATCAAAGAAATACATAATCATTTCGAAGTTATATAACAATAATTATAACCATGTTGATCAATTCACCTTTGCACTTAAGCTAAAAATATTCAATTGTAAATTTAATGGTCATGATCATACCGATTAACAATTCAACTTTTGCACTTTCTTGGCCAAAGAGAACCTATAGTCACGATCATACCAATAATCTACCCATCTTTACACTCAAGTCGAAAGAAAATATCATCATTAGGGTTTTAAGAATGTTATATAAAATAATATAATCAAAACATGGTTTTAATTTCAAGAGTAAGATTCATAAATCAACGATAATTTGGTCGGAGAAGAAACCAATTTGTCGTGAATAGTACCCGTGTTCGTACATAAGACAGTATATCGTGCGTAAAGACTTCGACACGAAAAAGATAAAGTTTCATAATAAAATCCATATCAATATTTATAACACCTTAATCCAAATGTTATAAAATCACTTAATAATATCAAAATCTTAATATTCTCAATATTACAACAATATTTAATAATTTCTAAAACTTATAAACACTTTAATTAAATTGTTTACACTTTACTAATTAATGCATTTAATCATCATAAAATGCCAAACTCATAAGATTTCATCACCAATAACCAAAACCCTCATCAAAAATCTACATATACCTCATATATGATTCTCAAGCCATAAAATCATATTTTCCAATTTTCTTACTTCACATAACATATTTAATTCATTTACTCATAACTAGAACATTTTCATGAAAAATACCAAATCAGTTCCAAAAATATTTCTTTTCTGGGATTTAGCATAACATAGTCCCATATTGAATATATATTTTTCCCGAAATTTTAAAAATTCATTTACTATTTTTCATATGGCCAAAACCACCGAATATTTAAACATTTATCATAAATTATAATTTTATCCAAAACTTCTAAAATTTACACGGTATACTAATATTATATAGATGTACTCCCAATAAAAATTTCATCAATTTTGGAGTTAACCACAAGGAGTTATAAGCGGTTACTTTTAAAATAGTTTTTTCTCATAAAATCCATAACTCTCTAATCTATACATCCAAAATCGCCATTTTGGACACAATCTACAAAACTCATCAAAATATCATTTCAAATTTTTCCAGAATTTTTGAAGGTTCAGAAAAATTTCGAAACTAAAAAACATAATAACCCTTAAAATCCCATACTATCCCTTACCTCAAAAGAGCAGTACTGGAATGTCGGATATAACGCTGAACGAACTTGCACCGTATAGCAACGCTCAAGATATCTAAATACTCACAAAAATACGCCGATAATATAGAGAGAAAACTTGATTTACGGTGTGATTTTCAATTCTAACCTAAGCACCTATTTATAGGAAAATGCTTAGAACACCAAAGTAGAAAATTTAATAAATTAATATTATAATTTTTCTACAACTTCATACGCACACTAACAATCTGAATTCAGCCTCCTAATCACATGTTAAATGAGTTTCAAAAATGTAAAAAAACCTTTTTCTTATTAAAAATAATTAAAACTTCAAAAATTAATTATTTCGGAGCTTCGGAGCTTCGGAACTTCAATAATTCATAATAAATAGCCCTTTTATCAAAAAATTTGAATCTCACTACTTTTTATAGGAAATTCAATTCTCTACAACTTTGCAGAAGAAAGTTTTTCCAAATTTCAAACAGAAATTGACCGAAATCCACAAACGGGCAATTTTACAGGCTATAATCAAATTTCAGTCAAGAAATGGGGTCCACCGACACACAAAACATGTATTAATCATTTAATGGCACAAAAATACTCTTCCTCCTCATATACTCACATATCGCACATTCATTATAAAATATCATCACAGTTAATATATTATTAAAATAATATATTTAAATGAATTATTTTATCGTAAAAAAGATAAAATATTAATTTTTCAACAATTGTCATTTTAAAAATTTTCTCATCTATATCCACATAAAATGAATATTTTCCTTATCATATTAATCAATAATTAATTATTCACAAATAATATTACAATCCTGATAATGATGACGAGCCTTGTGAAAGAGGGGCTTCCAATAAAGATTTCTCCTTCTTTGGCGCCGCAATTAGGTGACCAAACCTCTCCTTAGATGTAACTTTCTAGACATTGCCAATAATGTTATCCAATAATATTATTCAGATAATATGAATTATTGCTCGATAATGGAAAATATTGTGTAGTGACAATTATTAAAACAACAATAATATAAAATATCAACGCAACAATTATTGAATCAATAAAATAAAATATTGAATAAAATTACTGTAATAATTATTGAGTAGTGCCTTCTTCACGTAAGAGTCAATAATTCAAAAATACTTTGTGGTAATACCGTAATGCTATCGCAAGCAACAACGCGTATTACTTTATTTTAACAACCGGGTATTCCAACAATTATTAATTCAGAATAATTACGTTATTATTTATAAAACTCCCTTTTGTCGCTTTTCTTCATCCGGCGCTTATTCTCATTATGGGGCCCACAAATGGTCATACTGTCGAACAAATATTCCCAAGCGGAAAAGAATATTCCACGACCAAACGAATATTCTTCGACAATAATGAATATTTTATAACCACTTGCTTATTTTAAAAAAATTATATATATCACCCTTAACTTTAACTTTTATCAATTTAACCATTTACTGAATAGTAATTATAAGAAAAATTGAATACTTTTATTTCATAAAATTCGGGGTCTTACAAATACTTTCAGGAAAGTACTTGTCATTGAACAGTTTCTTAAACATTTCCCAAGACATATTGAGTGCGGCAGGCTGGGTACGCTTCACAGATTCCCACCAGTAATCTGCCTCACCACGAAACATAAAGGTGGCAAATGGAACCTTCTGTTCCTCCGTGCATCCCAAGACATCGAATATCTTGGTAATTTGCTTGACCCACGTTTCTGCCTTAATCGGATCCGGCTTTCCAAATAATTCTGATGGTCCCAACTCCTTGAACTGTTTGGCTGTGACAAACCGCGCATTGCTAACATTTCCACCCGTATTTTGTACACGAGTCTCCCTCGTCTGATTTTTCATGAACTGTAAAAAGTCTCTAAACATCCCATCATTCATCGTTTGCTCGTTAGTGTTGTTTACAAGAGGAATATTGCCTTCCTGTTGCACGTTCTCCTGATTGGTGACTAAAGGTGTCTCCACGGTCTCATTCACTCCATTGTTAATGTTCTCAGCTGCCATTCTTAAATACTGCCATAAAACAAGGGTTAATTAAACAAATTAACATATCACATAATATCCCTATATTATGACCGGCCAACAAATAAGCTTAGGTAGGACACACTAAAAAAGAATTTACTCATCTCTCCCCTCCTAGTTCTATTCCCCGATCTCCGCCAGAGACCATATCTCTAAGCTCTGATACCAACTGTGACGCCCCCAAAATAGGTATACATCACCCATTCTGAGTCGCCAAATACATGGTACAGAAATAACTAAAACATCATTAATACAATTGTCGTGCAAAATACGACAACACAAATACTATGAGTTTAAATATAAATATTGTCTTCTAGACAATATCCACACTCAAATAAGTCCTCATTACACTTATTGATACACTATTTTACAAAATAGGGAGGACTACTATAACAACTGCCTTGGACCATCACTCCATACCGCGGCTAGTTCTTGCTAAATTCTCACCTCCTGAGAAGAAAAATGAAACATAAAGGAAAAGGGTGAGCTCAACTAGCCCAGTAAAAAATATTATGACTAAGATAATATACAACAAATTATCCTTAGTCTTCAACAGGGAAAAATCTAATAGAATATAATAGACAACAAGTTTTAGATCAACAACTGCAGCGCAAACAACAATTCATTAGAAGAGTTAAGTAGAGAATGAAATATACTATCATCTATGAATTTAAAAGTCCATCATCAGTATTTTATCCCTGTAACATCAATCAATATACATTTTGAATCAAATATTCATCTTTGCACTACGGGCCAAAGATATTCATTTGTATCACCAGCTGGTCATGTTCATCTCAATACCTGTTCATCTTCGCACTACGCGCCAAATATATTCATCAGGTAATCATTCATCTTTTCACTACAGGCCAAAGATATTCATCAAGTAATCATTCATCTTTGCACTAAAGGCCAAAGATATTCATCAAGTATCATCATTAAGGACTGAAGATGATGAAAAATATTTTAGAGAACGAATCCAATAAGATAAAATGACAAAGATTAGAGATTCGTACTTTAGATAATCCAAGTTCAAAAACACTCCATAATAAACCATAATGGAGTAAAATTCAAGAATGAAGATCAAAACATGGATACAATCAAAGATAGTAGCCATAATAGACATCTGGGACAAAGAAGAGAAAATTTCATTTTTCTATTGAATAGTGTCAGATTTGTGAATAGTCTTAGTATCGTGAATAGTAACCCTGACACACAAAAGATAGAAATTCCACAATCAAACTCATATCAATATTTCTAAGATAATGATATTGAAGAAAATAATATCATTTAAGAAGAAAATAACATCCCTTTCCTCAAAATAATAGTATTTCTGATCGGAATATCGGATGTAAAGCCAAAGAAAACTTGCACTGAATAGCAACTCTCAAAGTATGTAAATACTCACAAAAATACGCTTGACAATATAGAGAGAGAGAAAACTTATGTTTCTGGTATGATTTTCAATTCTAACTTAAGCGCCTATTTATAGGAAAATACTAGAACGCCATAGGAGACTAAAATAATAAAATATTATTATTATTATTATTTTTCTTACGCATGCCAAGCTAGACCAAAACTTCAGCCACCACAAGTGGGGCCCACCAAAAATCAGCCACTTTTCCCAACAACCAAAAGTGGGTCCCACATTCTAGAAATCTCCACCAAAATAAAATAATTTCTGAATCAGTCACCTCTTAAAATTCATAACAAATCATGCGTTAATTTTTATTGGTTTAAAACTTGTGGACATATACTCAACTTATATATGTATAGCATATCCAAAAATCACAACGATCCAACGGTCGGATTAAAATTTATAACTCACGCAATATAGCTTAAGAACACTAATTTTTCGGACTATGAGTTCTTTAGACCAATTTCATTCAAACAGTCACCACGAAAAATCCACAAAGAATTTTTGGGTGATTCATATTTCTACGGTTAACTTACTTCCAGGGCTTTCTTTTGATATATGGCTCATCTCCTAACTCATTATAGACAAAGAGTTATGGATTTTACAAAATCAAGTAATAAACTAATATTTCTGAAAATCCCATATTTTGTTCTTCATTTATACAAAATACTGATACAACACCTCAGCTTTAATTCCTTCATTTACAACCAAATAAAATATATCCATCATTTATATCCACATAAAATCGAATTACCGAACACAACCGAAATTTTTTAACCGAATTATTTCGATTTTTTGGTTTTTTTCTAATTTCGGTTATATCCAATTTATTATTCCGTATTCGGTTTCGGGTTCGGTTTTAAAAAATATATTGTTCGGATATCTGAATTACCGAACATATATATATATATATATAAATACATTATTCGGGTTCGGCCTACTATTACTAATATTACCGAACTAGAATAGATCTTCTAGATAGAAGAGTAGTGGTCTTTCAAATAGCAACAGAAATTAAATAAGTATTTTAATTTGTGAAAAATGGCAGCAGATTTTCCAAATAGCAGATCTTCCAATTTGCGAAGTGGCAGCAGATCTTCCAAATAGCAAGGGCTCTGCGCTTCGAGGAGACGGCTGCCGCGGATGACGGAGACGGAGACGGAGAGGAGGACGACGAGAGGCGGTGGCAGCTACTGTGAACCTTGAGGACAAACACTCACCAGAAGGGCGAACCACTGAGGAGACGAGCCTTGCAAATGGGTCGAACACCCCTGTCCAGACACTACGAAAAAAATGGTCATTTGTGATGGCCAAAATCCATCACAAAAAGTAGGAAAACCATCATGAAAGGTTTACGTGATGGCTTTAAGCATCACAATGGCCGTCTTGTATACGCCCATCATGAAATGTTTTACGTGATGGTTTTGGCAATCACGCAAATGCTTAGTGTTTTTGTGATGATTAATACAATCACATTAACATATAATCTATTGTGATTGTCAAAGTCATCACAAAAAAAACAAGACTTTAGGGATCAAATATAAGAACGTGAATATCTATTTACATATAATTTATTTCACTATATTAATTGTATCAAATGATACTTGTAGGATTCGAACCCTCTCCCATTTGCAAACTAAATAACGAGTATTACCACTACACCAAAGTCCAGATCATGATTATAATTTTAAAACAAAATATAAAAGGAAACATATGTGAGTTGACTTACTAAACAAAATTACTTCCAAATAAGATTTGGTGATTGCAATGGCAGTCACAACTACTCTATAATGATCGTAAAATTAGTCATCACTAAGACCCATCATATATTTTATTATTTTGTGACGACTTAAAAATTCCATCACAAAATACCTTCTATTTGTAATTGCAAATAAAAGTTGTCACAAAAATCTATCTTTTTAATGATTGTCATGACCGTCATAAAATATTGTTTTGATTATTTCTTATATTAAAATATTAGTGATAGCTTAAATGCAATCACGAAAAGGATATATCTATAAGTGATGACTTAGTGCGTCACAAAAAGAAAATTTATTTTACGTGAAAAAATTGGTGTGATTGACATGACCATCACAATTATAATACATTTATGGCAAAATTAGTCATCACTAAGAGCCATCATATATACTATTATTTTGCGATTTTTTAAAAAGTCCATCACAAATTACTATCTTTTGCGAACGTTTTTAAAAACTGTCACAAAATTCTGTCACGTATTCTTGTTTTTCTAGTAGTGAGAGTGGCATGGAGTGTGTGCCTTTTGTTCATATTTCATAAGCTGGCTTACCCAATACTCCGTGCAAATTAGAAAATTTGAAGGATGGGCTAGTAAGGAGCATTAGACCTAAACTCAACAAGGATCTTGATAATGGGTCTGGGTCGAAGGAAGAGGAGCCCCAAGATGGAAGCTCAGTTAAGATGGGGTGCTGGTTCGGTTATTAATCGAATTACTGAATTTCCAATTCGGTAATTCGGTATTCGGTAATTCGGTTATTTTTAAAATTCGGTTAGTTTTTTGGATATTGAAATTGTGCTTATTTCGGTATTCGGTTATAACCGAATAACATATTTGTGACGCCCCCAAAATAGGTATACATCACCCATTCTGAGTTATCAATACATGGTACAGAAACAACTACAACTTTATTATTACAACAAGAAAAGCGTGAGTTTGAATACAAATATTATCTTCTGACAATATCTATACTCAAATAAATCCTCATCACATTTATTGATACATTATTTTACAAAATGGTGAGGACTACTAAACAATCCTTTCTAAAACCTTCATTCCATACCCAGACTTCGTACTCGCTATATTCTCGCCTCACGAGAAAAATGGAACAAAAGGAAAAGGGTGAGCTCAACTAGCTCAAGAAAAGAATATTATGACTAAGATAATATACAACAAATTATCGTTAGTCTTCAACAGGAAAAATCTAATAGAATACAATAGACAACAAATTTTAAATCAATATTCGCAATGAAATAATAATTCATTAGAAGAGTTAAGTAGAGAATGCAAACTACTATCTTCTATGTATGAATTTAAAAGTTCATCGCCTATCTTTTATCCTCAGAACATCAATCAATATACATCCGGAATCAAATATTCATCGTTGCACTACTGGGCCAAAGATATTCATCACCGGTCATGTTCATTTAAACACTGCTTCATCTTTTTGCACTACGGGCCAAAGATATTCTTCAGAATCATTCATCTTTGCACTACTGAGTGCCAAAGATATTCTTAAGAAATCATTCATCTTTGCACTACACAGCCAAAGATATTCCATAATATCATCATTTAAGACCGAGGATGATGAAAAATATTTTTTTTTTTTAAAGAAACGAATCCAAAGGAAACAAAATGACAAGGATTAAGGATTAAGGATTCGTACTTGGTTTTATCCACGTCCAAAATACCTCAAAAATAATCATAGTGGTGTAAAATTCAAGAATGATCAAAACATGGATACAATCGAGTTAGTATCCGTAATAGATGTTTTGAGACGAAAAGAAGAAATTTTATTTTTCTATGAATAAGATCAGAGATATCGTGAATAGTCTTAGTATAATCGTGAATAGTAACTCTACACCAAAAGATAGAAATTCCACAAAAACATCTTCACGCTTACATGAATAGTACTTTGAATAAGAACTCGTGAATAAGAACTCGTGAATAGTAACTCATGAATAGTAACTCGTGAATAGTAACTCATGAATAGTAACCCGATATGAAAAAGTTCCAAATTTGATAAAAAGTTCCAACCAATATTTCAAAGATAATGATATTGAAGAAATAATATCATTTGAGAAGAAAATAACATCCCTTACCTCGAAAGATCAAGATTTAGCTAGAATCTACGTATATAGTCTTTGAAGGGAACTTGCATACCGTCTAGCAATACTCAAAGTATACTCAAAATACTCACAAGAATACGCTTCGATAATATAGAGAGAGAAAACTTGATTTACGGTGTGATTTTCAATTCTAACCCAAGACCCTATTTATAGGAAAATCTTTAGAACACCAAAATGTAAAATTTAATAAAATAATAATATAATTAAACAAATTCAAGCCCACCTTAGACCAACTGAATTCAGCACATTTTGTATCACATGTGGGATTGAAAAAACGTTTTTCTTAAATAAAACAATTAAAACTTCCAAAATTAATTATTTGAGTAACTTGAACTTTAATAATTCATAATAAATAGCCCTTTCATCAAAAAATTCGAATCTCGCGAGTTTTTATAGGAAATTCAATTCTCTACAACTTTGCAGAAGAAAGTTTTCCAAATTCCAAACAAAATCGAATCAAATCCACAAACAGACGATTTTACAAAAGTTATAATCAAATTTCAAAATAATAAATGGGGTCCACCAACATGTTTAACATGTTTTAAACATTTATTGCAACAAAATACTCTTCCTCCTCGTATACTCATATATCCCACATTCATTGTAAAAATATCACCGTTAATATATTATTAAAATAATATATTTAAATGAATTATTTTATCGTAAAAGATAAAATATTAATTTTCAACAATTGTCATTTTAAAAATTTTCTCCATCTATATCCACATAAAATCAATATTTTCCTCATCATATAAATCAATAATTAATTATTCACAAATAATATTACGAATCACAATATTGACAACCGGTTCTTCACAGAGAAGAGGGCTTTCCAATAAGAATTTCTTCTTCTTGCCAAGCAATTAGGTGACCAAACCTCTCCTTAGATGTAACTTTCTAGACATTGCCAATAATGTTATCTAATAATATTATTCGGATAATATGAATTATTGCTTCGATAATGAAAAATACTTGTGTAATGACAATTATTGAAACAACAATGATATAAAATATCAACGCAAAGAATTATTGAATCAATAAAATAAAATACTCGACGATAATTCATCGTAACCATTATTGAGTAGTGCCTTCTTACGTAAGAATCAATAATTGGTGCAATACTGCAGTATCTGTTGCTTCAACAATGCGTATTAGTGTGTTTTTAACCAACGGGTATTCCAACAAGATTAACGAATAACTACGCCAGTTATTTAAAAACAACTTATATTTGTCGTTTTCTTCATCCAATCGCTTTTTAGTTATGGGGCCCAGACATGGCTATGCTTGGTCATTTAATATTCCCCGACAAAGACTTAATATTCCACGACCAAACGAATATTCCCGACGATAATGAATATTTTATAACCACTGCTTATTTTGAAATATTTGCGTATTTAACCCTTAACTATCCACATTAATCAAATCAACCCTTACTATTTCAAAATAATAAATAAAGGAAATTCTTTTTTATTTAAAAATTTCGGGGTCTTACAATATTCGGTTCGGTTATAACCGAATGATCGACCCTAAATGCTACTTGATTAGCGAAAAGGGACTACAGATTCTTACTTGTTCATCCGATTTTTGACCCTTTTCTCTTACTAATCTTCATAACTTAAGTTATACACATCCAAATTAGTCCATTTTTGATTCCATGAATTCATAATTCATAGAACTACACCATACTAGAATTATAACAATTTATAAAAAAATTAACCAACCTAAAATTTGACCCAAAATACATGTTCATACTCTATTTTCATGTTTTAACATCTCTAGCAAAATCGAACACCACGAATTTGTTTCTTAACCATTTCGATTCATTCAACTTTCGTTGTTTTCGTAATTCAACATACTAAAAACATATATCATCAATTTCAGATTATATCACGACTTCATCATAAATTTTGATTCCAAAACAAGCCCTAATGTATATATATCAATAAAACTCAATTTCTTCATTCTAAAATATGTTTCCATAGATTTGATTTCTGAAAATCATTTCTAGATAACAACTAAAAGATTATAAACATCTAACAACATATATATAACATATTTAGCAATTCATCCAAATAAATTTTCAAATTTAAAGGATAACTCAAGAACACCCAAACTAAGAAGAAACTAGGTTATTTACCTCTTAATTCTTGTTTAGCTTTGTTAGGAGATGTTAGAGAATTGCCACTTCCTTCTTGTTTTAAAGGATTTCTCTTCCAATTGCCTCCCAATTCCTTTCTAGAGCTCTATCTCCCTCTGTATTTTCTCTTCTAGCTTTAGCCTTAGGATTATACGTATACACTAACTGATATAATACGTTAAAAACCAAAAAGGCTTTATCAGTTATAATATGTCAAAGGCCACAAGGCCATGTTTGGCAATCCTCTTAAAATCTCATTTTAGTTTATTTTTATATTACTTATATAATATAGTTCAATTGTCACATTTATTCAATTTAAATCACAAACATTATTTAACCTTAAAATATTTATTTAACCAATATAATTCTCAATATTTATTTAATAAATACTAATCTTCTAATTTAATTATCCCTTTAATCATATTATTCTTTTAATTCAATAATTCTATAATTTAATTAGTCTCTAATTAAATTAATATCAGCACATTTTAATAAATTTACTCCATAACAACATCCATGAATTTAATTTATTTAAAAATAAATCAACCAAAATATTTATTTAATTTACTAATCTTATTCAGCTTAATTTTCTTTTCATAACAAATTCATTTAATTTCTTCAATAGTTAAATTAACTATTAAACCTCAATTTCCCAATATATGAATATATATTTCTCTTCACACCAGATCACATATTTCAAAATATATAGCACGTATATATACATACTCAAACTCAAAACATCTCATAATAAGAATTTTAATTATTAAATTCTTATTTTAATAACTTATAAAAATTCAAGTTGTCACATCCTTCCCCCCTTATAAGGATTCCGTCATCGGAATCAACGAAACCTCCCTTACTCGAATTTCACCAAATCTCTTTTCAAAATTTATCGTTGAATATCTTCAACACATCACCTTAATATAGGTTTTATTTATTACCACTACAACCATTCTTCATAATAAATTCTTATAAATTTTATTTCATAATCTTTACTTAGACTCGATTATATTTGAGTATTACATATACTTTGACCAGTTCATTATCTTTCTCTAAGGATCATTATCATATACTATATTCTCAAACTCTCGGGACATTACATTATTAATTCAATTATTTTCACAATATTTTATATTATTAAATCAATAATTGAGACGACAAAGTTATTCATATTAATATTTGTATTATTGACAATTTCTAGAAAGTTCTTTTGAGGAAAGGGGATTGGTCACCTAATTGCGCGCCAATAAGGAGAAATCCTTATCGGAAAGCCCCCTTTTTTCTGGAAATGATCTGGTTGTTAATATTCCAAGTTATAATATTAATGATGAATGTTATTAAAAATGTGTTTGTGAAGCCAAGCGAATTGAGATAAATAGATGGAATTTTTATGAAGTATTTGTTGTAAGTTTGGCGTATTATATTGACCCCCACTTATCCATTTTTCAAAATTATTGGAAGAAAGTTATACAGTAAAACCTCTATTTAGGAATAGACTTGGGACCAAACTATTTGTATTCTAATTCAGAGGTTATTACTAAATAGAGGTATTGGTACAAAATATTTTCCGAACACCCAAAAATATCCACTTTAACAAAAATATAGATTTTATAATAAAAAATAAAGAAAACATAAATTATTTAGATTTTCAAACTAGGAAAATGTAGTCTTTTATAGGAAAATGTGATATTTTATAGAAGATATAGTCTTTTATAGGAAAATATAGTTTCTTATATATATATATATGAAATTATTACTATATAGAGGTATAGTTTCTTAATACAGACTTAAAAAATTATATAACATATTACAATTTAGAGGTTATTCCTATTTATAATCGGCCCAAATTGGGACCAAATTTTTTATAATATTATAGAGGTTATTCTTATATAGAGTATTCTTAAATAGGGGTTTTCACCGTATCGTATTATATAATAATAATAATAATAATAATAATAATAATAATAATAATAATAATAATAATAATAATAATAATAATAATGTGGGTGAAAGTGGGTTTGGTTTGTGTTACGTGTGTGGTAGGATATATATATAAATAAATATTTTATAAGTTTTGTTTTTTTATGAAAAATAGAATATATTATATTTTATTATGCATAGTGTTTGCATAGTGTTTGAATAGTAAAATCAAAAAAAAAATTCTTCAAATTACAGCGCCCGTGAATTCATTACTGTTCATCCGTGATTTTATTTTCTAAATAGTATCTTTCCATTCTCCTATAAATATGATGATTAGTTTAGAAATGAAAATCACACCAGAATCAGAAAATTTTTCTTCTATAATATTGAGCGTATTTCTTTAGAGTTTAAGGAAGCTTTGAGCGTAGAAAACAGTATAAGTTCTCTTCAAGAATATCTTCGTCCTACCAGTCAGAAGTACACTCCTTTTAAGGTAAGGGATTTTATTTTTGTTCAATATTCGTATGAAATAATATTTTTTTCCATACTCTGTAGTATGTAAGTAATATTATTTCGTTTCAGATTCCGAATTCTACACTCATTTTGTTAAGTATTGCTTCTATACTCCTTAAAATTAGTAGAATATCCTTGAAATTTACACTTCATCTAGTATCGTTTCACAAGGATATTTTTTTGAACATTTTTGTTAAAGTTTAGTTTTTTTTATGCCAGAGTACTATTCACGGGGTACTATTCATAAAGTACTATTCATGGGGTACTATTCACTCGGGTACTATTCACCCGGGGTACTATTTATGACAAAAATTAATTTTTTTTCTGTCCAAATTATTTTTGATACAATATTATTCTTGAATTTTACTCCAAAGCAAAGATTCGTGTTGACAATTTGGACAATTATTGAATTCTAGATAAATTGAATTATAAATCTTTAAAATTTATCCTTGCTCTCATTTAATTGAATTCTTATATCATTGTCATCATCCTCATGCTTATATTGTGATGAAAGTCATCTTTGGCCCGTAGTGCATATATGGACTGTTGATCGGCATGATTATGACCAAGGATTATTCAGTATAATCATGACCTGTAATGTTACAAATGATGTGGTAAAAGTCTTCATTGGCTCGTAGTGCATTGATGGACAGTTGTTGGCATGATCATGACCATTAGTGATAACACGAATATCCTTGGCCCGTAGTGTATGGATAATTTGTGGATGTGATACTAATGAATATCCTTGGCCGTAGTGCATGGATAATTCAGTGATGTGGATTATTTATTAAGTTGAGTCTCAGCGATAAAATTGATGATAAACTTTTAAATCATAGAAGATAGTAGATATCATGCTCTACTTGACTCTTCTAATGGATTACTTGTTCCGCTGCAGTTAAACTTGTAGTCTATTGTATTCTATTAGTTTAACACTGTTGAAGGCTAACGATAATTTATTCCGTATTATCTTAGTCATAATATTCTTTACTGGGCTAGTTGAGCTCATCCTTTGCTTTCATTGTTCTCTTTAGGAAATGAGAATATAACTGGGACAAGTCGGGGAATGGAGTGATGATCCAGGATGGTGGCTATAGTAGTCCTCAATATTCTATGAAATAGTGTGATAATAAATGTAATGAGGACTCCATTTGAGTTTGGATATTGTCTATGAGATAATATTCATGTAAAAACTCTCAGCTACACTTTTGTCGTATTATATAAATGAAGTTTGTATTTAAATTATGTACCATGTATTTGGCGACTCAGAATGGGTGATGTATACCTATTTTAGGGGCGTCACAGTATCTAATAAGACATAAACTTCGCAAGAGTTTATGATTAGCTTACCCGTGATAATTTCGTTCGGGTTCCTCGATTTTTGGGAACTCACGACAAAAGCTCTCCCCTGAACCACCGACTTTGACTTGTCCGGGATAACCTTTGGCGTCACCATCCCAGTTGGACTTGACTTCGTTATAGGTCACACTCGAGCTATGTGACTTTCCTTTTCGCAACTGTAGCACACTTTGGGTTGTTGTGTACAGTTTGGATTAATGTGCCCCTCTTGTCCGCATTTGTAATATACGACTGGTGGTCGTTCTCCTCCCCTAGAAACGGGTGCTGGTGTTGCTGCCGATGTCTTTCCGTTGTCATTGTTGAATCTTCTCTTTTTGAAATTATTTCCACTCGGTTCACTTCTCCTATTATCTAAGCCATGATTACCACCGAAGTGGTTACCATTTCTGACATGATAATTTCCTCCACGCTGGTTATCATTGCTCAGATGACTGTTGCCATTAGTACGACTATTATCGTGTTGTCGGTTGTTGTTTTTTGGTTGATAAGTCTCATTATCTCGCTCCAATAATTGAGCCTTATTCACAACATTTGAATACAAACAAAGTACTTTATGAGAAATGAGGTATTGACGAAATTCAGGTTTCAAACCTCTCAAATATATTCGTGTCATTCGTTCCTAATTATCCACCAAATGGGATACAAACCGAGATAATTCCACAATCTTGGCCTCGTATTGTGATACCATCATATTGTTATGTTCTAGTTTGATGAATTCTACCTCTTTTATATGACAATTACTTTCTGGAAAATAGTTATCGTTGAAAATTTCCTGAAACTTCTCCCAAGACATCTTAAGTGTGAAAAGCTGATTACATTTCACAGATTTCCACCAGTAATCTGTGTCTCCACGCAACATAAAGGTGGCGAATGGAACCTTTTGCTCCTCAAATAAAGTTCGCATTACAATTATTGTCATACTATTTTATAAAATAGTGAGTACTATTATAATAACCATATTGAACCATTACCCCACTCCCCGACTAGTCTCAGCTACAGTCTCGCCTCCTGAGAAGAACAATGGAACCAAAAGAAAAAGGGTAAACTCAACTAGCCCAGTAAAAAATATTATGACTAAGATAATAAAGAACAAATTATTCATAGTCTTCAAGAGTGAATAATCTGATAAAATACAATAGACAACAAGTTTTAGATCAACAACTGCAGCGGAACAAGCAATCCATTAGAAGAGTCAAGTAGAACATGATGTCTACTATCTTCTATGAAAGGAAGATCACGTAAAGTCTTTAGAATATTATTTTAGACTTTCCAACTAATTTTCACATTTTTTGAATTATCCGACAATTTTCTGCAATTATTTTCAATTATAAAAACTATCATTTAATAGCTTCAAAATAGAAATAATAACTCAACATATTTTTATATCCTAATATTTATATTTTTATATCCTAATATTCATATTATATTATTATAAGATTTCATAATATTCACTCTTCTTACCTTAACCAAGTGGCTGGGGACTTGCTAGTTATACTTTTAAAATGAATTATGTTTTTTTTTTCTTTTCCACGCCACTCCTCTCCCAAAGTGCTGAAGAACATGAACATGTTTAATAGTTGGTATCATTTCTTAACATGAGATGCATACAAATCTTGTTGTCTGTGATCATCTAATATAATCATCACTTGATATATGGCCCTCTGCTTTGTCGCCCCTTTTTTGGAGAATAATGGTTTACAGTATGCACAATCATTTCTTTATATGTTTGTGTGGAACCACAAGACAAAGTTAGTTGTTTGTGGTATAAACAAGGCCTACCTAAAATTTAAATATACAGGACTATATTAATATAATTACAATAAATAGGGCGAAGTGCATGTATAGAACCACTAGTGGTATAGCATTTTAAACATTGTTATTAAAGATAGACTCAAACTTTGTACATCAAGGAAAAATGGACAAGGCTTTCACTATAAATTAAATAAAAATCCGTTTCATTGAGAGATATTACTCTGACTAGAAAATTTGAGATATAATAATTAATTTTTTTTACAAGCATAGCTAATTATTAGATTAAATTTGTATTTTTAATAGATATTTTGGCCCCTGCCCACAAAAATTCATGGTTCTGCCCCTGGTAGTGATGCAACCTCAGCAGCCATGATAAATTAATGCATAAATGAAGACTTTATACAATACTCTCTCCGTCCCTTTTCAAATGTGGTTTTAAAAAAAATATTTTTGTCTCTTAATATTTGTCGTTTGAAAAATTCAATTAAGTATTTATTATTTAGTTCTCAATATTACCCCAAGTAATAAATATAACTTTGGTTCTCTCGTTATTTTCTACCCAATAAATAACACCATCTTTTTTCAATACAGTGACAATATATGCAATTGATATTATATTTAATGTTATACAATTATTTCTTTAATACTTGTGGACAACTCTAAAACGACATATACTAAGGGAAAGAGGGAGTATCATTTATTTGTCCCCTATACTATATACTTTTGCTACAAGGCAAAGAGCATTTTTCTTGTGCATAGTTATACCAGGTTTCACATCTGTGTCAATATCTTTCTGCTTCTTTCCATCAGGCAGTTCCCAATCAAAAGAGTAGAGAAGATTAGCCAGTGTAAGCTCTGTAGTAGCAGCTCCCATGGCTATGGCCGGGCAGCCCCTCCGGCCTGCCCCAAAGGGAATTAATTCGAAATCTTGTCCTTTAAAATCAATAGGATTCCCCAAAAATCTCCCTGGCAAAAACTCCTCTGGGTTTTCCCAAGCTTCAGGATCCCGTCCAATCGCCCACGCATTCACATAAACTAGGGTTTTTGGTTGAATTTCATACCCTTCAATGACACGGCTATCAATTGTTTCTCTTGGCAAAAGAAGTGGACCTGGTGGGAATAATCTCATAGTCTCTTTTACTACTGCCTTGAGATAAACAAGCTTTTGAAGATCATCTTCATCTACATATCCCTTCTTTCCAATTGTCTTTCTAATCTCTTCTTGTACTTGCTTCATTTGTGTAGGGTTTCGCATTAGTGTTGTCATGGCCCAAACCACAACTGCTAAACTTGTATAAATAATAATACTATAGGTTCTTAAATAAAAAAAAAAACAAAAAAAAAAACATTGATACATATAAGCACTCCTTTTATGTGATCAAATGTGAGGTCGAATGAAAATATTTTCTCCCTTTTCAACTGGAGTAAGATATCAAGAATATCGCCTTTCATGGAGCTTGTCCTATCCGAATTAAGGTGTTCATTGATGAGTTCTTGATAGAATGAATCCATATCCTTGAAATTCTTCTCCAACCTCTTACTTATACCTCGAAGTTTATCAATACAACCCATAAGAGGAAAATAATCTGACTCAAAGAAACTTCCAAACATAGCCTTTGTTTCATTAAAAATATCATGGAACCTACTTCTTTCACTCCCTTCTTCATCATATCTCTTACCAAAAGCAACTCTACAAATTATGGAGGTAGTAAGAGTCATTAAGATTTCATTCAAATTCACGAGTTTAGACGAAGAAGCAAGATCACATATCTTTTTCACAAGACGGGCAACTTCATCTTCGCGAATAGGGCGAAAAGATTCTGATCTTTTAGAGCTAAAAAGATGAAGAACACAAACTTTTCTCATCTCCCTCCAATAGTCACTATATGGAGAAAAAGGCCACATCTAATCCATTGTAAGATAGTTTCCTTTGTCCATGTAAAGATGGCCTACTAGCAAATGCAAGATCATGTGTTTTAAAGACTTGTTTTGCTATTCTTGCAGAAGAGACTACAAGAGTTGGGACAGAACCAAGCTTCATGGACATGAGGGAGCCATATCTTTGAGAAAGTTTCCATAAATAGATATGAAGGGTTGAGCTATCAAGTTGGTGCAAGTTTCCTTAGAAGGGAAGCCCTTGAGGGCCTGGTGGATGACGGCATTTTGGGGCAATTTTTTTTGGTTTTAGGGGGAAAAGTAGTAGGCATAGAGGGACAAGTACAAGAAGGGGAAGGAGAAGGAGAAATACAGCCATTGTTGATTGAAAGATGTTAGTGAAGTGATCATAATAAGTAGGTCTTAGTTATATATCCTAGTATCCTATATGACTATTGGAAAGGGAAAGAAAATATCTTTTGGTATTATCAGTGATAATATCAGTAAATTACCTCTATCCGTCTCAAAATTTAAGAAGCCATTTTGATATTTGGAAATTATCTTGAGATACTTTTAAATATGAAATTGAAGTCAATTCATTTAATTAAGTAGAAGACATATTAATTGTGTCTATATTAAACTATTCAAAATTACTATTAATTAAGTAGAAGATATATTGTTTTTAAAATTAAAATTAAAATTAAAATGAATTGAACCAAGTTAAATTTGATAATGTTTTTGGGATACCCTCTTCGGTAATTACTAAATTATATAGCTGTTTTTTAGTTCTCTAATTATTTTTATATTTTTTTTTACGTATTTCGTCCTCAAACAAAACAACATGAGATCTAAAGCAAGTAAGTATTACATGAAAAAAGTTTGTCTCGAAATGTTCTATTCGATACGGGTAGAAGAATTACTATAATCTTAGTCCATCGACCTCACAAAAATAGAACAATTAAGGAGGATTATACATGAAAACCATCTATATAACGTGTCCACAATTATTTGTACACAGGTTGCTATATAAAATTACTAGATTACTAAAAAGAATTAATATTTTGACAAGTAAAGCTATAATTTCACAAGAATGAACCCCACATTCATAAAGAGAAATTTGTTAAAATATTAAATATTACTCATTAAATTTATCGATTCCTTAAATAAATGATGCTCCAGTACACTCAACTAACCTGTCCAATCAATCAACTATATAATTAAAAGCATAAACTTACTTTCAGATATTTTTGGTTTAGCATTTTCTTTCCTATTCTAATTAGTATAAGTATTATCCAAATTTATAACAAATATAAATTTTAAGTTCAATTTTTTTCTTTCTTATCTAAATTAGTATAAGTACTATCTAAATCTATAATAATTAAATACTATTCAAATTTGTAATTCTATCCATGTATATTATATAGTAGATTTAATAACTTTTTAAGTTTCATTTATAACAATTAAATACTACCCAAATTTATAATACCAACTAAAAATTTTAAGTATACTATATGGCAGTATTGACTAAAAATTTATATTTGGTATTCATGTACTTGCTCTCTGACAGTATTGACGGTCGAAATAATAAATGAATTCCTGGTAGTGAAGGATTTAAAGTAGTAGTATTTGTTGTACATTATGTAGTTTGTAGTAATCCAATCAAGTGTTACATATGTATATATATGCATGCATGCGTTTGACATTTTCCGATGGTCATTTACCTTGAAATTCTTTGATGAATCAACATCATTTGTTTAACTGGAAAGTGTTTCAACTGTTTAACTGGAAAGTAGTAACTCTTTAATGGAACTCATTTTCAACTTGCAGAACAACGGCCACCACTGCTGGCATGCAATGGACCTGGTAGTAGTGCTTCTGCTGGGCCTTCTTTTCCCCATAATTTGATCTCAATAATACCCCTTCCCTTCCCTTCCCTTCCCAGAAAACAAAGAGTTTCATTTGATCCTAAAATTTAAATTTTGATGTGATTTTATTTTTAAATTTCACAAATTGACTAAAATATCCTTTATAGAGTAGACACACTAAAGCAACTTTTAAACTCCCACGGCCTTGCTGAGGAAAAAGTGGACGATAGTTGAAAACATAAATAAATAAAGCTTAATGGATAGATAATTTTAATTGAGACACAAACAGGTGACATTACAATAGAATGGAACTGTCGATATTCCATTCTTTTTTTGGCAAGCAAATCTCTACATATAACAAACAACTTGCTAAGAATTAGAATAATAGGTACTAAAATAGCAGCATCACTATTACTACAAAATACTACTGTACTCCTCCTAAAATGCTATTCGATCGGGTGTTGGTCACCATTAAAAACCTGCTGCTCTTCTTAACCCCTGTCTCAGAATCTTCAGTCCCATGTACCTAAATCCGCACATATAACGAGAATTAAGGTCCAAACTTGTGTATATAAAGAAGAGATGATGAGAGACAGAAATTACTATGATCTTAATTTCTTACCTTCCCATCATCAGCAAAGTGGCTTGAGGATTTGTGCCCGGGGAGTGTGAAAATGTTAAATCATCAATGACACGAAACCATCAATGAAACAATGATAGTGACAAAAAGAATTTCCTAGATGTTTACATTTCGAACAGACCTTAAAAACTTTCAAAAACTTTGTAGGGTGTCAACAAGTGAAGGTTTACAATCCTAAGCACATAGAACCAATTCTAAAAATTGTAAATCATGTAGAAGTACCATTTTGCAGAAGACTTAGTCTAATTGTTTCATAGGATTTTAGGTGAGGTGCTCCTATATTGAAGTGATTAAGCACTGAAGCTGCTTTCAATGAATGTATGTTAAAGCCTGCAACAGAGTGAAAAGTTAAAATGTCAGCCAGTAAATCAAATGCTTTTACCAATCAAATAAAAAATGCCTTAACTGATATTTAGCAGTTCCAAATTTCCACATTAACTTATTCTAATTTCCAAAAAAAAGTATCGTAATTGTTATTGTTTAGATAACAAACCCTGCCCAAGAAATGAACAGATTGCCAATTTGGATATAGTAGATGTTGGATAGATCAAATATGTAAAAGCTGAAACTTGTACTATTGAGATATAATAAATTTTTACAGTAATCATTGATATAATGGGTATGAAACCTGTACTATTGAGATATAATGGGTATTGACTCATTGTGTAGGTTATTAGGTTCAGTGTAGACAAATTTCAAAAAGATTTAACTTGTGAAAAATTAAACAAATTGCACAAATTAAGGAGACAACTAAAAACCTTGGAAAAACAGAAGCTAAAAAATACCAACAAAATAAAAAGATCATTCATTGAACTAACAAACCTATTGCAAGCCCTAAGAAGTTCAAATTCATCACATTACAAAATAAAAATACACATAAGTACATATATAAAAAGTAAACCCTAGAGAAAGATAGTGGAGAGAGGTGAAAAGTAACAAAAATTAATGAAATTAACAAACCACACTTTCAAAACCCAACAAAATAAAATCCCCAAGGTTTCATTGAAATCTGATAAACGAAGATTTAACCCAAAAAGGCCTTCAAACACAGATACAAAGAAATATATTAATGAATAACCGTATAAAGAGAAAGTGGGTAGTACGAACCACGCTCTGAGAGATGATGCGGCGGCACTCACGGAGGACGCGACCTGTGAGAGACTTCTTTGCTGATAAGGGTGTCTTCGGTTAGGGTTCTTTGATATCTGATTTGGGAGGAAGACCTTATGCGCGATTAGGGAGGAGAGAAGCCGTGTTTTTTTTTTGTTTTAGTCAAAACGACGTCGTTTTTGGCTAACTGTGTAAAAAAAATATTGCACGGCTGTGCATACTCATTTTCCCCATATATATATATATGTATATGTATATATATGTATGTATATGTATATATATGTATGTATATGTATGTATCTTGTAATCATATTCATTTTCGTTAAAACTTGTATACAAGTCTGGATTGGTTTGTGATTCATGATCTAGTGGTTGATAGGTTTATACAAAGGAAGTTCTAAGGTTGAAGTGGTGTAAGCAGTTGCAGAGATGCAAGCAGTTACAGTTTTGCAAAGGGGGCAGTTGTGTCTAACAGGGTTTAGATCTTATCTGTACAGGGAGTTTTGTAATTGATTAAATAATTTAATTAATGAATGAGTCTCCAATACCAGTTGGTATTGGACATAAATTAGGCCACTAGAATAGAGGGTAGGGGCCAGACCACGTAAAAATCTCAATGTTTATGGTTTGCTGATTATCTTGTTTTTCTTGTTTGATTCTACATGGTTCAGCTTAACATGTTCATATAAGCATCTAAGCAGATAGGTCATACCTGTTTGGATAACTTATATACTTAATAACAGCTTAATATAAATATCAAATTAAGTAGACAAGTCGTACCTATCTGGATAGTTTTTGTAATAGAAAATATAAAATTTCTATTGTTAATCAATTCAATCACGAACACCTATTCAACCCCCCTTCTAGGTGTGCACACTCTGAGTTTCATTTGGTATCAGAACTTGGCTCTACTAACGATTGTCTTTATAGGTTGTCTTTATAGGTTGTAGGGTAAGATCCTATGACACGCCTTAATTTTCAAGAAGGGCAATCCACTAGCAGGCCACCATTGTTGCTCGGAAGTGAGAATTTTAATTTTTGAAAATTCAGAATGAAGATCTACCTCAAGAGGCATCCATGGGAATTGTGGGTAGTTGGCAACGGACCCGTCATTCCAAGGCCTGATGATGGCAGACCAAAAACACTCATGGATATGGACACTAATGAATCATACATGGTGTCTTACAACTCGAAAGCTATGCATACCCTGTTGAGCGGAATAGTCCAAGTTGAAATTGATGAAGTATTATCGTGCAACATAGCAAAAGAAAAGTGGAACACTATCTTGATTAGCCATGAAGGTACTTCCAAAGTCAAATAGGTTAAATTAAGTATGTTAATGCAAGACTACGAGCTGTTCAAATTAGAGAAAGATGAAACAATTAAAAAACACTCAAGCGAGGTTCCTCACACTAATGAACTCACTTGCCATACTAGGCAGGAAAATTGATACTGCTATGAAACTTGTTCATCATAAGCGATAACATGTTGAAGTCAGATATCAAGAATCCAAAGACGACATTACACTTACCAGAAAGCAGCTCTTAGAAGAAGTAACTATTCTACGACAAGATAGAGATGCTGACAAAAAGGGGAGAAGAAATGGTCTCAACAATCATCACTTCTTCCTCCTCCTCCTAAAATCACTACGTTTCATGTCATTCGTTTCAGTCAAGGATATTCAGATCAATGTTCTTCTTCTAGGTCAGGATCGTCAAGTGCAGTAACACTTACTAGCTCATGACTTCTAACCAATGACCTAGCCTTCATGAATTGCAATCTTCAAGGGATTCACAAAGAAAGAGAAGAAATATTCAAAATGTCAGACCTTGTACCCAAAGAATCCATAGAAGAGATTCAAAAAAGATATGATGAAGGAAGAGAGAGCTACCTCAAGAGAAGAGAAGTTGAGAGAAGAGATCCCCCCTAGAAGCAAAAGAGGTAGAAGGTAAAGAATTTTATTTTTTTGTAACAAAAAATCACTTATAAATAAAATTTATTCTTTTTATATAGAAATAAAATTGCTCACTATACGTAAGCCATGTTTAAATTTTTGAATTATTTACATTTAGAATTGATGATTGTTTGAAACTACTGGTTTTGTCATCATCAAATAGGGGAAAATTGTTAGTACAATACATGATTTGGATTTGATGATGATATTTGAAATTAATGTATATTTGTGACAAGTAGCTTTTATACAATCCTTAAAATGAAATTGATATGACATGACTTAGTTTAGGGATCAAACTTGTTAGGTTAATCCAATTTCGTAGAGAAAGTGTATTGTATAGAACTTAAGTCTAAAGAAGATCGTAAACAAGAAAAGGAAGCAGTTCGAGATCGTAGAACTTACTGATCATATTTTTGATAATCGTAGAGCTACAACTGCTAATACTCTAAGTTTGTAGAATTGCCAAGATAAACACTTAGTTCGTAGAGTACAAACAATGAATGAAGAATCAGAGCAAAGTTGGAGATTATCAAGAGAAAAAACAAAAACATAGTCTTAAAAGATTGAGAAGAAGCATCGTATAGTAAAATGAAACCAAGTGTAAAACGTAAAGTCTGTAAAGCCAAATTCTTTACAACTGGACAACGTAGATTTTAAGGAAGGTCTATAAAAGGCAAGTGAATTCAAATAAACAACACACAACGAACAATCAAACAAGTCAAATTGTTGGCATTTCTTAAACGCTCCTACTCTACAATTCTGAACTATAACCCAAAAATCGGGACTATTTCCTTTCCCGATCTTATGCGTTAATACTATCTTACTCTAGCTTTAAAACATTATTTAATGTTACAATATCTAAAAATGAGGAATAAATTTTTTTCCTTCCTACCATTCATTCTTTGAATCGCAACCTTTACGATTCTCTTTTATTTTTTCAGAATCATGTTTATTCTATGATTCATTTTATCAGTTATATGAATGTATACAACTCAATAAGAATTTTTTTCTTATATATTAATGTCACTATATCACTTTATTTTTATAAAATAATTATTACAATACATCCAAAACAAATAATCTTTAATAAATATTTTAAACTATATCTCGCTGTCAACTCAATATAACAAAACCATCAATCATAGCTTTATACAATTTCTAATTCAAGAAAATGTATTCATTTCACACGTTGTTCAATCTTCATCATTCATATAGCAAGTAATATTGCATTGTATCATTAACATGCAAAAAGATTGTTTTTGCAAGATTGAGCTCGACAGCTCAGTAAATCTAGCAGTTTTCATGCATCACATAACACATAATTCCATGCTCAGTTCATACATCATAATCATTTTGCTATACATATCATACATGTTGCGTTACACATATCATATAAAGATTGAGTTCCATAACTCGATCAACTTAGTCATAAATTGACTTTCACAATTTATAAAGCATCATATGTAATTCAACATGCTTATTTCAGTATAGATTACAAACAATTAATATAAAAATTCATATAGCACATAAGAATTGAAAGACTTGTCTTGATTGGAGATTACCGTTAAAATTTAACTTAGTTTCTCTCCACAAATCCTACACAATTGTGTTTACATGCACACACATATTAGGTAATTAAATATATAACAAAACATGCATGTATATTCTTTATTAATAACTATTTGTTTTATAAAAACTAATATTATTTATTCTTACTCAAAAGAAATATTGGTTGATTTAGAAACTTATTTCATTTCGACCTTTTTATGCCAAATAAAGGTTTCTCACATTTTTAATATGTATCTATGTTACACTTTGTAACTTAAATCATTTATATTCCATTTTAGGAATATCTTTTGCCTTTACTCGCAAATTCCGGACTTAAACAAATATTATAAAGCTTTTATAGTAAAACTCAGTTTACTATATTATTTCTTTGATTTAAATATTTTTATATCTTTTGTCTTATCATGAGTTAACTCAGGCCATTGCCTTATACACAAATATTTTATTATGTTTAATACATTAACTTTACGTCTCGTTTTGCGAATATTTGCATTATCGCTTAGTATATATATATATATATATATATATATATATATATATATATATCTGATCCTAGGATCTTAAAATTCACCCTTATCTAACATACCTTGCTTTCTCTCTTTTAGCGAATTTAACCTGACGACTATTCGGTCCGTTGCTATATATTATCCGTCGTTATATGTTGTCCATCACTAAAAGCTTAAGATGATCGTTTACATATATAGTGATTTTATAGAATCGCCGCCTTGGGTCAAGATTCTTAAAGGAGAATTGTGAGCAGGTATGTTAGATAAGTAAATGAAATTAAGATCCTAATCAGATATATATATATATATATATATATATATATATATATATATATATACACATGTCTGCTACACAAATCTCATCTCAAAAACTATATTTTGAACTCCGAAACCTTAATTATTATATCATTTTATAATTGATACAATTTCTCAAAGACTTCACGTTCTTCGGTGCACCACAAGACCATAATATTAGGCTTACTTTTGCTTAAATATAAAATTCATATTCATTTTATATTTTCATTGTATTAATTATGCCCGGAAGGAAGTTTCATGGCATAATTTATAACATAATGTCAAAACTTATCTCTTGGAAATTTATTAGACTTAACATTGCTTAAAACCTAACCCAAACGCAATCCGGAACATCGAACGTCAAAACAACCTATGGCGGCTAAGTTCGGCATCTCCCGTTAACAAGTTCTGACATGCTACTTCGCTCATTTTTAATTCTCAAACCATTAATCGAATCGCGGAGAATTTCTGGTACTTATGTCATAGTATATTTAAAAAAATTTCTAACCGCAAAAACAAGTCACGGAAGCTAACCAAAACAGCGCGTCAAAACTGCACCAAGCAGCTGCCCAGCACAGCTAGGCGCCAGAAGATGGCGGGCACTGCCTGGCCCTGCTGCTGCTCGGCAGCTGCTGCAGCCCACTTTGTGATTTTCACATGCATTGCTCGTTTATCAGATCGTTCTCAAATATTATTATGTTTTTTGTAACATATTAGAAATTTTTTTAAAAATATTAAACCCCTATTCCGGTTCGTTAGGCAGCCCAAACAGTGCGCCAAAAGTGGACTTTTTATAACAATTTTTCACTTTTTCCCAACTTTTACCCCTCTCACTAAAACAGTCATAACTAATTCGTTTCAAAATATTTTTTAGCGATTCTTGCGCCCACGCGAAGCTAACTTCCGGGGCTACAACTTTTATGCTTTGACCATTTTCAAATTCTTAACACATAATTCCAAAACATTCGTGCAAGGGACAGGTCCGAATCTGATTTCCAGATTTTGGACAGATTTGACACTTACTTTGGAATGTCAAAACTCCTTTTTCCGATGTCGGAATTAGTCCGTTCTAGAGTCTATGGAATCCATATTTGGTGTAATATAATACCCCAGAAACCCAAAATTTTCTGAAAAGTCTAGCTAGCCCCAAATTTGTCCTTAGGTTCAGCAGCCCAACTAGTTTTTGAATTTATGAATTTTCCTTAATTTAACTTCCTTTCTCGATTCGATTTTCTCAAAGCCTTATATAAGATATAATTGAACATAACGCGAGCGACACTTTTGTGGACTGGTTTCATAGCTTTTTAGTACGTATCCACCAAAAAGTTTCCTCCTTATAACACCGCACAACACATAATAATTAACTCCATATCTCTAATTCAATCAATATAATTCAAGTTCATAGATAAATAAAGATAAATAGACAAATTTCCAAACAATTAGCTTACTAACTAATTTCATATTTCCATTCCTTAATTCTAATATTACCCACATGAGTTAATACCATTTTTATTGTCAAGCCATAATATTTCAAACAAACCCAGTCAAAACCAAGTCGTGAATCAACAAATTTTTCTTTTAAATTATTAACTCACTATGCTCCATACTAAAATTCCATATTTGCAAACGTATATAGAATAAGTTATATACCTTGTATGCTTGATTCTTGGATTATAATTGATCGATTGGGATTTGAATGTTGGAAGGAATGACGCGTTGGGACTTATTTTTGGGACAGGGGAGCTCGGCACAGGGAGAGGAGAAAGAAGAAGGAGACTAGCTTGCTTAATTTTATCAAATTCCTTTCTTGAATCCCAAGTTCATTCCTTGCTCACCAATTTTCTCTTCTCCTAACGGCAAGAAAAAGTCTTGACCCTTACTCTTTTCTTAGGGGTTGTATTCAGGATTTTTAAAGACTTTTTTTAAGTGACATACTTTTGTAGAATTTGTGGGATTTTAATGATTTTCAAAGACTTTAAAGACTCTTTTAAAATGACTTTTATAGAATTTCATATGAAATAAGAATGACTTTTATAAACTTTTTATCAAGACCGCGATAGATTTTTTGTATACTTAATATATCTTTGAACTTATATTAATAGTTAATTAAATTTACGCACAACATCTCTTTTTTTTTTATGAACTAGAGTAAATCTCATTATATATTATGTAGTAAGTAGGCCAAAATGTCACATGTTACATTGACATTCATTAGTTTATAAAATTTGTATAATAGCTTCACACAAAAATACAACTATAAAAAGGGAAGAATTTACGTAAAGTGAATGCATGTCTAAACATCCAGTTAGAGCTGAAACATAAGGGCTACATAATTCAGGACAAAGTGGTTAATAATAAGCACATAAATATTGAATTTCATGTTCCATCAATTAAGATTGCTGAATAACATCAAGACTTACAGGGTAAATAAATTAATTAAAATGTGATATACTTGATATTAAATAATTATATTAAATTCAAACAAACAAATCTCCAGTAAACTATCTTCTCAAAATACTCATAATTTATTTATTTATCTTGTTAATATCGAAATTCAATTCACGGAATTGTACATACATAATCATATATTTTCATATATTAACTGTAACCCATAATCATAATTATACATAATCATAATCATACATAATCATATATTTTCATATACTTTCATTTATTATACATACATAATCATAATCATATATTTTCAAAAAATAACAAAGAAATAATCATATATATATTAACAGTAACACATACACATCATATATTTTCTATTTTCATATATTATACATACATAATCTGTACAATTGATATGAGAGTTTCATAATTTTATCTCACCTTTGTTGAACAAATCTCTTTCCTCTTTCTATTGGAAACTTTCGAATGGTTACTTTTTCCCTCACCAATTCAGATTAGGTTTATTTGTTTACTTATTAATATATCTTGTTTTAAATCTATTATTATAATAAATCTAATTATTTTTATGGCCCAAATTTTACCAAATTAGTTATCCATCATATATTAATATTTATTAGCCCATATAAAATAAATAATTAGTTTGACCCAATAAAAGACAAAGTACAATTAGTAACTAGTTTTATCCACCTTTGTGTTTATTTGAAAGTCTTTAGAAATCTTTAGAGATGATGTCAGACTTTGAATATGGGTTGATAGTTATAATTCTTCTTCTAAAGTCTGTCAAACTCTACCATTTAATAGAAATCTGAAAAGTCTATGACTTTTTGAATACCAAAATACTTTTATACACTTTGTAAAAATCTTAATTCAATACCACCTAACTTTTAAAGACATTAAAAAAGTTGTAATTGAATACCACTAAACTTTTATAAACTCTTTAAATGTCTTGATTAAATACACCCAAACTTTTAAAGTCTTTAAAAGTCTTTAAAAATCCTAATTGAATACACCCCCCTTAGTTACTTGGCTAGGGTTGTATTTTATTTATTTTAAATTTTTAACTCTCCTTTTCTAATTAATATAACACCCTTTTTGTAACACACAAAATATATAATAGATATTCTATATATAATATGCATTACCCCTTGTAATATGTTTTTATATAAAAAAAATGCAAAATTTTATGCATTTCATACTTTCCATATACATAAATGGAAGTTTACTCATTTAAAAAAGATACTAGATATAAACGAAGCAACGCATTTTGTTAATAATAAATTTATACGTGCGATTACTAAATTAAAATATAATAAGAAGATGGTAGATTGTTATGCGATGATCAAATTTTGGTAGCATATGTTGTATAGAGTTGGGTAAAAGTTTTGTGAGCAAATACATATCCAAGTATAACATATGTTGTATAGAGTTGGGTAACAGTTGTGTGTGTGTGTGTGTGTATATATATATATATATATATATATATATATATATTAATTTTTTGATAAAAATATTTATAATGTAATCAATAGAATTAAAAATAGGTTCCTCTTGCATTCTAAAGAACTAATAAATATTTAGAAAGTGTAATGCACAATGTCATCGAGTTGTTATATTGATACGATTGTTAGTGGCATATTTGAAGTCTGTTACACATTACACAAACATCACCAAGCCTCAAATATCTGGCACAGGTACTTGATGCATTTTAAAGAGTCCATGTCTCATATACGCTTACTTGCACCATAATTCAAACATCCAAACGAAAGGAGAAACAGATAAAGAATGTACCAATTTCAGTCCTCAGACCTTAAGAAAAATTACATGTTAAACAAACATCGTGTCCAAAAACATAGTAGTATAACACTGTGTCATACATAACACAATGTTATAGTTAAAAAATGAATACATTGTCTCATAAGTTTTTTATCCATTTTTGGCAATTGTCACAATATTACCATAATGCCAAAAAAATATTAATGATGATGAAAATGATTTACCAGATGCTAGTACTTAACAAATCATACAAAGCTACAATCCAGATAATAAAATACAATAGATGAAGAAGCCATAAATATAAACACTGTGAGATATAGTCCACAAAATGAAGTCATAACCCCTCCCATTGAATGCATTGTCACCATAATATGAAGGTATCCAGATATATAAGTCATTTGCACTTTCAAAAGTATTTAAAATTGTTTGTACGTAACATGAGTTGTTGCATAATAGTTGGTATGTATTTATATGTAGAAATTAGGTTAATTAACGGAGAATAATGATAATAGCTCAATTTCGGCTGAATGACACTTCTGTCCCTTCAAGTTGCCACCCACTTTTAAAGTTGTCCTTAAAGTTCAATTTTTGTCATGACATTTTGTTGACATTACCGTTCCGTCAGCCCCGATAATTATTATTTTAAACTTATTTTAAAAATAATTTTATATTTTAAAATATTAAAATTTTGGGTTGGGTCAAACTGGATCGGGTTGGATCAAAAATGGTCAAAATAGATCGAGTTGAGGTTAAATTGGTTTGAATGAATGTAAAAATGACAACAAAATGTCATTTTAAGGACCTAATTGACAATAATTGAACTT